>JARQAB010000017.1:4375465-5575465 GCA_036172955.1 Meloidogyne arenaria
CTAGTATTTATTTGGTATAATTACTCTTGATAATTTTTTTTTCAACTTTTCAATGGGATAATTACTCGAGGTTGAGGGCAATAGAACATGTAAAAATACGGTAATAAAAGGAATCTAAACTTTTATTTTCATTTTTGAACTTTAAAAGAAATCACCAAAACAAATAGAAGGATTTTCTCTTGGATCCAAAACAGCCAAAATACAAAAAAGAACACCCATTGCAGACAAAAGATAATGTATTATAAAGTCTTAATATTTGGCTGCATCACTTATAAATCTTTAAACAATTAATTAAAGATCTTACAATTATTTAAATGAGAACTTTATTTTGTCAGAACTTTGACCCGCAACAAGTGTTAATAAAAAAACATAATTGCTGGAGAAACGGCTGAAGCCATTCCTGTTTGGCTTATTGGTAATTCCAAAACCTTAAAAAAATCTATTTTAATTTTTTTTAATTATTATTTTATTTGATTTTGAATCAAAATAATAATAAAAATTTAAAAATGATATTAATTTGGGGTAATTAAAAAATCACCAACAAATATAGGGAAAAACACGGTAAAATCAAAGTTCGTACCCCCCCCCTTTTTTCCTTCCTCAACGTATTACAAACTGGTCGTCAGGCTTAGGTTATAGAACTCGTCGAGCTGTGTCGATGACACCAAAATCGAAAAACCGACTTGATTGGACCAAAATACAGACCCCTGAAAATTGAACACCCATATAGGCGATTTTTTTGGAATAAAAATAAATTTTATCCAAACGATAGCTCGTTCGAAAGAGCTCGTCGAGATGAGTCGAATGACACCAAAATCAACGTGATTAGACGAGATTTGACAAAGTTATGACATTATTTAGACCTACCGGAGTCGATGATTTATGTCATAACTCTGTCAATCTTTTCCAATCGCGTTAATTTTTGTGTCATTCTACACAACTCGACGAGCTCTTCGAATGATTATCATTTGTATGAATTTTGGTCCCCATGGTTTATCGCTCTAATGGGTGTTCAATTTTCAGGGGTCTATATTTTGGTCCAATCAAGTCGGAAATTTTCGATATTGGTGTCATACGACACAGCTCGACGAGATCTATAACCAAAGCCTGACTGACCATTTGTAATACTTGAGGATATTGAATTTTACCAAAAACACTATCTATTATTCGAGAAAATCTCCCTGATAATAGAGAGAGAGAAAGTTAGAATTTAGTAGAAGGTATTTAATTTTTAAATTAATTTAATTTGCCTTATTAATATATGTAGGCATAAATTGAAGAGATAATTGTGTTCCCATAAATTACCAAATGAAGCAAACTAAAAAAAAAAAAAAGAAAGAAGAGATAATTTAAAAATTTACTAAAATAGCCCAAATAGCCATATCGCTATACATTGCTTTATAAGGAACTCTGGAGATTTTCGTTTTGTTTCCAGGTCCAGAGTAAATAGATCCTCCTTTATTAAACATAACTTTAACTAATTCTGTTCTGCTAACCATTGGATGGTCTTGTGGGTAATTTCTGTGATACTTTAAAAGAAAAAATATTTTTAAAGAAATATTTCTGTTTAAAATTAACCACATAAATAAAGTAAAAAGTAATATAGAAACAAGTCCATGTAAATAATATACAGTGGCCAACCAACAGAAGATGTACATAATTCACCAGCTAAAGGCATGGTAAATAATGGTGCTATCTTTAAATTATTAAAATTAAATAATCTTAAAGATTAGATCACCGTTAATGTTTTACTTTATACCCCACATAATATGGGGGCTAAATTTATTTATTTTTTCGAGTTATAGAGAGTATATACTAGTGTTTGTATATAGAAAATTAGTTGGATTATACTTTAATTAATTCTACACCCACATACATACTGTATTAAAAATCAGATTTAACGATAATTTACAGAGGTGGGTCAGAATTCAGATTTCCGACGTTTTTTTCCTTCCGATTTCCGAAATTTTGGAAAAATTTCCGATTTCCGACATCTCTGACTATTCCGACCCACCTCTGATAATTTAAAGACTCAAACAAAAAATATAAATTTACCTGTAAAAAACTAGATAATATAGCAATAAATATTCCATTCTGTTTTATAGTAGACCAATGTGAGGTGATTGAACCCATCACCGGGAGACAGGCAGAAAATGCAGCACCTTTTAAAGTTACCTATTTTTACTTAATAAATTTTAATTTACCCTGAACTATTCTCATAGAAAGAATATAAGGAAAGCCGTTAACTGCAGCTATAGGTATCTTAAATAAATAGGTGAGAGAGGGATTTAATTATTTAATAATTACCAAAAGTGTAGATAAAGCACTCATATATCCAAGACATCCAAAAACAATTCTTCAAAAAAACAAAATTAAATAAATTTAAATTAAATTTAGTATTCACCTAGACCCAATTTTCCAAGTAAAATAGTTAAAGGAAATACAGCAAGTAGAGCACCCACAGCTACGCCATAAATAAAGCTGTTCTTTCTGCACTAGAATAATCCAAATCTTCATCATAATTTGTGGAAGAAACTTTTTTTTTAAATTAATATTTAGTTGAAATAATTTTAATTACTATTTATTGACTAAAATTATCTGGGCGAACACCAGCCATACAAATATAACTTTAAATTTATTTTTTTTTCTGAGAAATAAAAATAAATTATACGTGAAATTAAATGTTAAAATATTTGACAAAATTGAAGACAAACAAAGTGTTGATATAACCATTATTGTAAAACGAATCTTTAATTTTAAGATAAATTAAATAAATTTAAATATTCTGACAATTAAGCGCGGTCATCTTTAGTGGCCGTTTTTTTTTAGAAAAAAATTTTTTTAGGGGTGTTGTTTTACAAATAATGAATTTACTTCTCTGAACCTGAGAGTTATTTTTATTTTTAATTTAATATTCAGATTTAAGACCTAATGCCTTTACTTTTTATTTTTACTTAAGAAAAAGATAATTTGAATCTTTTTAAGGTAAAGGATTACCCCCAAATAAAGAAGTGTACTTTTTCTCAATTTAATTAGAGATTTTTTATAGGAAGATAGGGGGGGGGGGTTAGAAAAAAATAAACAAAAATATTTCTAAACTTACCTGGTGTCCAAAAATACAATTATCAGCCCCTTCATCCTCCCATTCATCATCATCACCAATTATAGAACCCCCATAAGAAGTATCTCCTCCTCCCCCACCTCCACCTCCTCCACCACCACCAGTTTCAGATCTATTTCTATTACTCAAAGTATGTACTAAACGATTAGACCACTTTTAAAAAAAATAAATTTTTAATTTTAAAAATTAATTAATTAATTACATACAGTATTTTGTTGTTTATTCCCTCCCCCTCCTTCTCTACTACTTGATTGACTATTCCTCTACTTTTATTACTTCTAATACTTTCTCCTTTTTCTAATAAATTTACATCTAAAAATTGTTTTCGATTAGTATGTTGTTGTTTTGATTCAAGTTTCTTTTCTTTTAAATCTTTTGGAATTCGAATACAATTACTAAAAAAAATTAAGTTATTATTTTTAAAATATAATTAAAGGTGACACATGAGGTGGAAGGGGGTGCAGACTTAGAGAGGTTGGGTTGCTCATCAACAACCCGGCAATTTTGGTTCGAGTTGGCGTTCGAATCAATTTTGAGCCTTAATTTTCTCAATTCGGGCCAATTATATTTCTTATCGGGCCAAGTTTCGAGTCACCTACGATAATTTTCTTTTTTTTTTATCTATACATTACAATAATGTACTTAATAAATTTCAGAGCCATTAAAGGTTTATATTAAATAGCAATTTAAGGTTGGGTTGCCAATCAACAACCCGGCTATATATTTATACTCCAAAATATTTCCAAAAATATTTCAATCCAAAAAATATAAAATTACCCAGTAACAGGATCCATCCCTTCCAAACATCCATTTCCCTCCCTTACTTCTTCATTTGTTCATTAATCATTGGTGGACAATAAATTTCTTTTTTAATATTTTTTAAACTTTCATCTTGTATTATAATAGAAATACAGTTTTTATTATTTTCTTCGTTAATATTATTCATTTATTAATTATTTATTAATCGTTCTATAATTTAAAAGTACTTAATCTAACCTCACGTTCAAAATATCCCTACTATTTAAAAATAAAATTTTTGTTCACGTAAAATCGAGATCAGACAGTGAAATTAAATAACAGTAATTTTTAAATTAAAACACAAACACTCACACTTTTAAACTAAAAACGAAAGAAAAGAAACTTTCTCCGCCCATAAAATTAATTACGGTTTATCGCCTTATGATACACATATCTTTTTCTTAATTTTTTAAAAATATTAAAAAAAAACTATTTTTGAGAATTTTGTGCCAAACGAGAAAGTGTTATAAGATGAAAGAGAGGACTAGATTAAAGTTACAAAATACATATTAAATACTTTATTAAATACTATAAACTAAACTATCAATTTAAACTAAACTATAAAGGAAGTACTCTAATAAAATCGAGATTTATACTAATGGTATAAATACTAGGTAGATAAATACAGGGTGGCTAAAAAGTTCCCATACACGTTTTAATTATTCATAACTTCACTTCGAGGGGAAAATTTTGATATGGTATACCTAAAATTACGTAATTTTTTTATTCCTTAATAAAAAAAATATTTGATTTTACGATATGATAGTGAATTGAATGGCTATTGAATTTTTTTAATTTCTAGAATAATTACTATATTTTATTAAAAATTGTGAGATATATAGAATATAGTGGCCCCTCTAATTAGTAAATTTTCAAAGTAATCCCTTTTGAATTCGAGAGACGACTTTATATACAAATAAAAATTAATTCTTTTTCTACCATTCCTTCAAAATGCCGTGATAAGGAAATAAATAAATATAAAACTTTTAAGTAAAATGGATTAACTTGTTATTTATGAACGAAAAATAAATATTAAAAAAGAAATGGGAGAGAGAACATTTCTCGTCCATAAAATAGGATTTAAAAATATTAAATTCTTGACCCTAACAAGAAAAAACTAAAATGTGTACTATTTTATTTTTTTAATTTTTTACATAATAAAATTGGCCAAAAATGAAAGTTGAAAGAAGAAAAAAGAAGAGAGAAGAGAATATTTAATAAGTAAAAACTGTCACATCCCTAAAAAGTATTAAATATATTTTATTGTTTAGAGGGACAAGGTGTTTCGTGGATCCATTGACGCAAATATTTATTTATTAAATATTAAAATCCTTTTTAAATAAAAAAATGTGACTCGGTTTTGTATTTTTTGATTTAAACAAAATTTTGTTTTTTGGGCGTTGATTGAGTTTTTGTGGGTGTTTGGTAAAATTGTGAAATTCTAGTCTCTCTCTAGTTCTTTAGAGATTTAAATTGAGAGACTAGAATTTTGAAACTTTATATAAATATTCTCAATAGAGAGTTAATTTTCTCTACAAATTTACCTAAGTTTATTAAATTTTATAATTGAATAGGTAAATATAAATAAATAAACAATTCCCGAAAATTTGTTTTTTCGCTTATAATTTTAACCAAAAAAATTAAAAAACCCCCAAAAGTCTCCTCTAAAAACAAACAAAATACATATTCCATTAACTTTAAATTATCAACAGCCAAAAAAGTCAAATAAATTTCCGCGCCCAAATATACATATCTACATAGACTGATTAACTCTGCCATAAAATAAAGTTTTAACAAAAAACGGATTAATTTTTGTTTACTTCAAAAAATATTAAATAAAAATTATAATAAAAAAATTTTTATTTAAACTTCCTTAAAAATATAAAATTATTTTTTCTAATAAAAAAACCTCGTGGGTATTTTAATAAATAAAAATAAGGTCAGGTTTATTTAACCAAAAAATGTGATTAATTTTATGCAAAAAAAGTTTTTATTTATTTTTATTTTAAATTCATCTATAAACGATTAAAGTTTGCTAAATTGAGAAAACAAGAGTATTTTTTTGATAAAAAATTTATTTAAATGTATTACTAATTAGTTAAGTAAATGAGAAAGAATTGCGAAGAACAAAAAAAAAGAAAAAATGGAAAAATTTAATAAAAATATTTTGAAAAAAATATAATTAAAAAAAATTTTTTTGTTAAATCCTCAAAAACTTTTAAAATTAAAAAAAAATATTTTTTGAATACATATTCTTATATTTAATATTTTTCTAAAAATTTTGTAAATTTTTTATTGATGCTACGTTTACATAAAAAACGTAGCGTTTTTCCGCAGCAAAAACAAATTTTTATTTAAGCACTCTCAATTTGCGGAAAAACCCCGGCGTTTTTCTCTCTCATTTTTCCATAATATTTTCTGCGGAAAACGCGAAGCGTTTTTTATGTAAACGTAGCATGACGCGAATTTTGTATTTTTGAAAATAAAACTTTAATAAATTAGGAAATTTAAAAGGAAATTATTTAAATTTTTGATAAAATTCGAAATAAAAAAAAAGATTTTAAAAATATTATTTTTTAAAATAATTTATAATATTCCAAGAATTTTAAATTAAATTTTACAAAAATTGTGAAAACTTAAAATAATTATTTTATTCAAAAATTAAAAGTAAATTTCGAATCAATCTCTCAATTAATCTCTTCTTTATCTTTGTCTCCTTCTAGTCTCTAACTTTTTAATATTTTTTACTTTTCTTAATTTTAATCCGTAATTATTTCCCTAAATTAAAAAACAAATATTATTTTACTAATTTAATTAACGTAATATCCGTTTACTTTCAAAATTTTTTATTCGCTGATTTTGAGGTCATTTAGGCAACATTTTTAGTTTGTTTTTATTTTCCTTCTCATTTATTTTTATTTTATTTTTGATGATTCATTTAATTAAAATTTTTATTAAATTTTATTATTTTATTTATTTTTTTATTAAAGTATTTAGTAAGTACTTCCTTATATTTTAAATAAATATTTCCTTTTTAAGTCTTTACTACTTCTTAATTATCCCTCGTTAATTTGTAAAAACATTTACCTACCTAAATTCTTTCCCATAAACATAAATTAACAAAAAAATAACACGAGACGTAATGCTAAATTTAAACATAAATTTTGTTTAAATCTTTAAGGCGTAAAAGTTCAAAGTTGAAAATAAAAAAATAAAAGACTGTCCCGTTCTACAAAATATTAAAGACAAAAAAATATAAAAAATAAAAACTTTTTCGGTTCTTAGGAAATTCTCGTTTTTTAAGTAAACAAATACAGGGTCTGTCCATCTTCCCGACGATTCCCACTTTTTCGGCCTCCCGTTAGCCAATAAATTTTTAGGGCTGGTAGATATTTGTTATAATATTTTTAAAATTAATTCATCGCTCTTCATTATTTAAATTTCAAAATTTACAAATTATTTTTAAAAGTACTAAATATTTAGGCATTAATTTATAGTTAATTTTAATTTCTGCCAATTCTCTTCAATTCCTAAAGACATTTCTTTAAACTTTTTTCTTGTGATTTTCGAAGAAAATAAAAATGTGTCTTTGCAAAATTTTTTTAAAATTGTGTTTTAAAATATTTTAACAAAAAGTTTTTGTCATGTGATAATAAAAACAAACAAATAAAATATAAAAAAATTTTTCTCGAAAATTTATTTTATAAAAATTTAGTAAATTTAAATATATTTCTGCATAAAAACACACAAAAATGTTTTTAAAAAATTAAAGGTAAAATGGGGGAATTGATTAAACAAAAAATAAAAATTTAAATTACACAAATATCAAGGTCGTATCAAAAGAACTTTAATTTTAATTAATTAAAATAATTCAATCCCTCTCTCCCCTATTCACCTACCATTTGATTTCAGATTATTTTCTGATATCTTTTGGACCCCAGAAAGAAATTAGGTAAGAACTTGGGATGTTGAAAAAAAGAAAGAAAGCAGGAATGGAGGAAGCAATATCTCTGTAATAATCAGAATTTATGTAAAAATATTTAATTGTAATGTATCAGAATTAAAGAAAGGATTATAGTAGAGATAGGTATTTTCAAAAATTCTGGATAGGGACTCTGGATTTAGGTTATCGAAATGGACTGGATTCTGGATCCAGGAAAAAACCAGTCTGGATCTAGATCCAGACCGATCTCTAGATTATAGGAGACCGATCTCAAGATTATTTAAAAAATATCTCGAGAATATTTTTTAATTTTTTCTTTAAATCATTTCCTCTTTTTTTCTTTCAAATTTTTAAAATTATTTTTATTTTCTTTTATTTTTTCATTAAATAAAGGTTGTTGTTGTTCATCCATTAATTTCAATTTTTGTGTTTTTTGTTTTTCAGATAAAGTATTATTTGTTGTTGTTATATTTTCTTTTGTTGTTTCTTCTCTTTTTCCTTCTCCATTACAAACATATTCAACTAATTGAGGTATTTGGTGTTTTTCATGGTAATTTTGAATGTGTTCTTTACCTAGAAATTTTGAATTTTTCAACAAAAATTCCTTCCCTCTTCTTCTCCTTACTTCCAATAAAAGTTCCACAAATAAATAAATATGGAAGACCACGATGAGCAGTTAATTGTTCTAAATTACGTTCAACAAGTCTAGGTTTACCATTCCCAATTCTGTCAACATAAAAAGTAACTAAAGGAAGGCCATAAACCTTTTTTGAAAAAACAAAATTTAATTAAAATTAAAAATAATTATTTATTAACTTCACGTAACAAAGTTTCTAATTTACGAGATCCAGAGGAACTTGAATCGGCATACAACACGGCAGGAAGTCGTAAAATCTTTTAAATTTATTTTTATATTAAATTAAAAAGAATGTTGGTACGTGATAAATGGTTGGAATTAAATTTGTTAGAAATTCTTTAAAAGAGAGTCGACCTCGACATAATAAACTCTAAGGAGCTTGTGAAAGAGCTAGTTGAATCAAGGGGTTAATTACATTGAGAATTGACTGTCTTGAATTATTTTAATGAAAATATTAGTGGATTGGAGATATATTTTTTAAATTATATCCATTTATTTTATAAAGTTTTTGTATATGTATTTCGTCTACATAAAAATTTTCTTGTTAATTAATTTACTTGTTGTGTAAGTGCTTGAATTGATGTAACACTTTTTTGAATTGGTTGTTGGTGTTGTTGTTCCTCTTTTAAATTAGAAGGTAATAATTGTTCTTCTTTGTCTTTGTTTTGTAAAGTGCCAAAAGGAAAGGGAATATCTGAACCTCTAAGAGAATAATGATTATTTGAAGAAGATAAAGAGGAGGAAGGGGAAGAAATGGAGGTATTTGTTGTTGGTTGAGTTAATAAATTATTTAAATTAAAAGAAGTTGGGGGTGAATTTATAAATGATTTTGAAGGAGAAATTAAATTATTGTTGTTAGATGTTTGTGGGGGAGGAGGAAATGAAGAAGAGAAAGAAGTAGATGATGATTGTTGACAAGGATCTGTTTAAAAAATTAATATTTAAATTAAAAAAAATATTTAAAAGGAATATTTATATTAGTGCTACAGTTACAGAAGAAATTAAATTTTTCTGTCCAAAAATTTAAATAATTATTTTAATATAAAATAACATTCTCTCCTTTATAATGACTATCCTCAATTTATTTCGAAAGTATTTTTTTCCTTTTAGGTCCCCAAATATTTATAAAATAAATTAAACTTTATTTATTTAAATACCTTTAATATTATCAATTCCTTGCAAAGAAGTTTCAAGACCTACAAAAGGAGCAACACCTGGAGATGAAGATCCACATAAATTCTTCCCTCCCCCAGATTGCCAAATATTTGGAATTAATTGATTTTTATTGTTTTTGTTAACGATATTCTGAATAAAAATAATTTTTAGATTATTTAAAAGTATAGCTTTGTAGACAGTTCAGATTGGCTCTAAAAATGTCCTGCTAGCCTTTAAATCACACAAAAATTAATTACCAAATAATCAATGTATGGCTGCTCATCCAATTTAAAATAATTATTTTTATTATTATCAATTAATGTTCTTCTCATTTGTTGTTGTTCCCCCTTTCCTCCTTTCCCTTCCAATCCTTCAAGCACTGCCCTTGCTGCTGCTTCTCCAATTAAATTTCCTGTCGAAACTGAATATTTTTGTTGCTGATTTTCACTCCAATCATCACTTTCCTCTTCTTCTTCTTCTTCATCTCTTCCCTCAATATCAAATTCTGAAAAAAATCCATTTCCATAAACAAAATTATTGTTATCACCAAATTGGTTTCCAATAGAGGAATAGTAACTGAAAATAAATTAAAAGAAAATTTAAATCTTCCAAAATTTTTTATTTTTTTTGTCAACCAACCCTCCTCCTCCAAAATATCCCTGAGATTGAGGAAATTGATAAGAATTTGTATTTGATTGAATTAATGATCCATAATTATTTAATATATTTTCATTATTTAAATTGTTTATTCCATATAATTCCTCTAAATTAAAATTATTTTTGCCAATATTAGACATTTGAACAGGAAATGGTGCTGGAACACTTCTTTGTAAACTAACATCTTTTTTAAAAATATAAAAAAAATTATTTTTTATTTGAATTATTTTTAAAATAAAATTATTTCAAAAAATTTTAATAAAATCGGATCTCATTTTTAGACACTTTCGAAACTGAACCTTAATAAGTGGGTGCCTTAAAATCGAAGATAACGCTTAGGCAGCCCTCATTAAAGATAGGACCAAATAAATATTTGATTTTGCCGTTTGTCCGATCTCTAGTCCTAACCCCTCTCTTACACCTATTCCTCAATAAAAAAATATTGAGGAATTTAAAAACTCCTCCCCAAACTTTGGGATACGAAAAAATGAAATTTGACTATATCCTTAATTAACTAAATTAACTAATCAAAATCACACCTTTTATTTCTCCCATCCAATTTCCTGTGCATCCATTTATACCCCCATTATTCCCAATATCATTACTACTACCACCACTAATTTCTTGCCTTTCTATATTATTAAATTCTTTTTTTGTAATTATTGAAGGATCAGTAAATTCTTTTTTTTTTAAATATTTAAAAATAAATATTTAATTAATTAGCTATACCTTTATTAATTTTATAAGGGGGAATTAATGTTGGAAATTCATTATTTTCTTTATTATTTTCATTAAATGTCAGTTGTTGTTGAGATGAGGGGCGAAGCAAAAATGATTTTGAATTAATTAAAAAGTTTTCTTTAAATTATTTTTAAAGAGAATTTAAAAGGGAAAATACCCAAATTTTGATTATTATTTTCAACTCCAAAATCACACATTCCATATGGAGGGCAAGGAAATTGTTGCTGCTCAGATTCCAAATTGTAAAAATTATTTGGAGAAACTTCATAAAAATCATCGGATGTTTGGGCTAATTAATTAAAATAAATTAGATTCTGAATTATTAAATCCATTCTAGAAAAATTGGCAATTTTATGAACAGCCAAATCATAAAAATTTCAACATTCCTCTCCCTTATGTAAAAAATATGGGAGGAATTATTCTTTTTTAATAATATTTTCCAAATTTATATTAATTAAGTACCTTTACAAAATTATTGAGCAAAAATAATAAAAAAATAAAATAATTAAATAATAATAACCACAGCCATTTGTTTTTCATTTTTTCTATTTAATTTTATCTCTTTTTCATTTTTCTTTGAAGATATTTTGAAAATAAATTCCATTTAAATAAATTTAAATTTAAAAATTTAACGATGAACATTTACATTAAAAATTAATTTTTTCTTAAATTAAAAAAAATATTTAAGGTTTGAAATGATACAAAAAAAACTAGAGTTTGTTCCCTCCAACCCTCCTCTGCTTTGGACAAAAATTCTTTAATTTACCAATCCAAAAAATAAAAACTAGCAAAAAATAATATATAGCTTTTATGTATAAACAAAATTGCTACAAAATCTTATAAAATTAAACAAGCTTTAAGGAAGTAATTTAGTACGAATTATTTTTAGAACCGGGCCAAATAAAAGATTAAATTTACAAAATTAGCACAAGTATCGCTTTCAAGTATTTCTGAAAGGGAGAAAGTATGATGAATTGCAAGCAAATCTTTCAGCGGAGGACAAAAAGGGAAGTTGCCCTCTCCCCGAATATATACAAACATTCATTTAATATATATTTTTTACTCAAGTATTTATGTCCTCTTTTTAAAAAAATTAAAAGTAATATATACTAGCCAGTCATGAATTACCAGCCAGTAATTCCATATTTCTGCGCAATAGGGACTAGTAATTTACTTTTAAAAGGACGAGTCAACAACTAATTTGATTTGATGAAAGGAAAATTAGGTATCTTTGAAGAGGTTAAGGGGAAACAGGACAACAACTTTCCGTTTTTTAAACAGTCTGGTCCAATTTTTTGGTTCAACTATAAAATTTAAAAGAAATACTTAATAATAAATTCGGGTTAAATCCACAGAAATAACCATTAAATACTCATAGACAAAAAAAAAGTCAATTTTATGAGCAAAAAAATTCCAAAACAAAAATTTGCAACAAAACAAATTTATTGTAGCAAAACATTTGACATATATAGCGGGGATTGTTTAAAAATAGCTGTTATTGTCTTCAAAAAAACATAAAGATGAGAGGGGTCAACATTAAAGTCTTTAGAATTTTTGATATAGAAAATAACAAAAATAAAATATATTTTCAAAAACATTTTAAAGACTCTAATGATTAAATTACCTAAAATAATAGACGTGAACAAAAAATGATATTTTCCTTTTAACGAAATAATTTAGGTAACAAACAAACTTGGAAAATAACATCCTTCCTCTCTTTTAAATTTAATAGGACGCTCAAATAAAATGCTTCTTTTCCAATTTTTCTTTCTTCTTTTACATGATAACGCAATTCTTGTCAGCATCAGATCCATATTGAACTCCATTAAAACTTTGATTTAAAACCGATTCACGCCAAGCATTAACTTCACGGTCAGGATTCAAAAGTTCTGTACGAATGCAGCGATCATGCGGCCAAATCTGGTTTTTCATGACATAACTGTTTGGCGGCTGGTGTTCAGCATTCGCATTGCTAGACCAAATCTGAACAGTTTAAAAAATTTTTCTCAAAATTCAGTTAAATAATCAAATCTAACCGTAACATGCTTTCCTGGTAAAGCCTTTGCACGCGATGGAAACTTGAATGTAGTCTCAAGTTCGCCTGCTGTTGAGCGAACTACCCAATTGCCAACGGAGATAGTTTCATCTCCCTTATTGTAGAGTCGAATGAATTTACCCTCAACGTCATGTTCCTCGATGATCAAGTCACCAACTCCATCGCCAGTAGTCTAGAAAAAAGTACATTACTTTTGGGAATACATACATTTACTTTTTTGCTCAATCCCCTCCCCAATTTTTTCCTTTTCCCATTTTAATTAATCAGATTAAAACATTATAAAGATAAAGAAAAACAAACCGTCCACTTTTGAGCAGACTGGCCAATGCTAACAAAGTCTTCCTGGTTCACACGACGACGCTTTGTTCCACGTTGAGACCCAACCATAAAACCATCACCACCACCGCTTCCATTGAACACAGAAGGTGAAGCTCGAAGTCCGACCCGTGTAGAAGTTGACAACGGAGCACTCAAATTAGAGGTCGCAGCAGAAGTATTTGGGCTTCCTGACGGAGTGATATGTAACCTATAAAGATAACTATCAGGATGGCAAAAAACTACTTATAACCTTGCCTCTTCCTGCTCCAACATTTGATGATAAGCATGCAATTCAGTGTCCAGTTTGACTTTCAAATCAAGCAAGTCCTGATAGTCAGACGTTAACTGCTCAATCTCCAATTTTAACTGAGCAATTTGCTCGTCCCGTTGTTGAAGCCGGATTTCGGCATCTTCATGCGCACGACGAAGCATCCCTTCGAGTTCCTATAATTTTAAAATAAATACTTTTTAACATTTAGAAGAAAAACCTTAACACGACGATTAAGTCCATCAACAATCCCCTGATGGTCTTTTGTTGAACGTTCCAATTCACGAAGACGAACACCAAGAGAGGTCGCCTCTTCACGAGCACGCGCAGAAGCTTCACGGTATTTGGTGGCCTGATTATTGGCTTCTTGCAACTTCCCATGAAAGATATCTTCAACCTGAAAAATTGAAGTAAAAAATTTATTCAAAAAATGAAAATCTTACATCAGCACGTTGTGCAGCAATTCGGGAATCAAAGTCGGTTCTCATTGCATGCAATTGCTCTTGAAGCTTTGTTTCGTATTTATGCTGAACCTCCTCACCATAGTGAGTCATTTCAACCTGACGTTTACGACGCATCTCTTCAATTTGCTTAAAAATATTAATTTGTATTTCTTAAAAAAATATTGTAAAATACATTGTCATGACTTCGGCGAGAAAATTCCAAGTCTTCTCTCGCAGTCACCAAACGACTCTCCAATTCAGTTCGCAACAAAACTTCATCTTCCAGTTGGCGACGTAGAAGTTCAATTTGCTTCTCAGCGCTGTAGAGATCAGTTTTCAGCTTCTAAATTAAAAATAATGATGAAGACTTTTTTGACTCACATCATTTTCTTCAGCAAGCTGTCCACGTGCTGAATCAACATTAGCCAAACGCGCATTCAAATTTTGAATTTCATCATGTGCAAGAAACTTTTCTTTTTCCGCCTTCTTCAAGTCTCGCTCCAGTTGGGGAGTACGAGATTTGAGTTCTTCGTAACCACTGGTTGCCTTGTCGTGCTCAATTTGCAACCTTAAAAAATAGTATACTAATATAAAAAAGGATGTTTCTAGGTAATAAGCTATCAAAAATGTAATCAACTAGAGGGCCCCCTACCATCAGTCAAGCTGATCAGTATCAAAAATAAATTTGTGAATTAAACTTACTTAGCTTTGTCGCGTGTCAAATATTCAAGCTGCTTGCGCAGCTCTTCAATTTTAACATCATAACGAGTAGCCAGGCTTTCCTTCTCCTTGCGCTCAACAATCTCTACTTCGTTGATCTGCACTTGTAGACGAGTGTTCTCGGTCTCCAAATTGCGGACACGCTAAAGAAAAAAGAATATTTGCAAAATATTCGAAATCTAATAGCCAACAAACCTCAATATAACCAGCTAGACGGTCATTCAGAGATTGGAGGTAGTCTTTTTCCTGCTGACGAACTGAGACATGCGGATTTGAAGCGTTTGAAGACGTTGCATTGGTAACACTCGAGCTGAAATTTGAAAACTTTAAAAATAAAAAGAAAAAAGAACAAACCTGTGAGTATCAAATGTCTCATCTGCACTAGCATCGACATGAATCGCCTGTTCTCTTTGGGCCTTTGAACGTTTTGCTTTTGAAGACATAGTAAATAATTAAAAATCTTAAGAAAATAAAAGAATTTTAAAAATTAAAGTTATTCAAATTAACTAGCAAATAAAACAAAAAAATTTTTCATTTTTGTGAATCACCATGGATAGTTGTTTCCAGGTGAGCGGATGAAAAGAAAGAAAAAATCTTATCGATTAAATAGAAAAGTTTGAGGAAAGTATGTACGCTTTCTTTAAGTACGGTTTTTAGTCACGCCCTTTTTCCATCATTAGTCTTTTTACTCTTTCTCCTTCTCACCCATTAATCAATTCAGCTGAGGTTAATCTTTGTTTAAGTTGTAAGGAGAAGAATAGATTATCGAGTTGACAAATGAGTCGAATGACTCCAGAATCAGTCCTGTGATATCTCTGACAAGGAATCATTTTTTACTGTCAGAGCAAATTTTATATTTTTTGGTACCATTCGATAGAGGACCCCTATTATGAAGTAATATCATTTTCTTTCAAAATAACTTTGGGCCAAGTTATGGCCGCACAAAGTTTCGGTTTTTAGGATTTTGAGTATATGGAAACGAATGAACAAAAAGAGGGAAGAAAAATATCAGACACGATAAACAAAAAAAGACGAAGAAGTGGGGCAGGTGGATTTTTTGAGGATGAAAAAGAAGAGATGCTCATCTACCTCTTAATCCCAGACTCTATTGTTAAACTTGAACGGCCATAACCCAAAATTCGACGCCTAAAAAAGGGTTTCGATACACTGGAGTGGACTCCCTCTATCGAACGCTATGTAATAAAAGATATGTAATTCTGAGTTACGAAATTGAGTGAAATTGAGGAAGAAAGAAAGGCTGACCATTCTGTATACGGAAATGAGGGAATATCTAGATCCTCAAAATCTTTATACATATTTTTTAATACTCTTAATATTGATTGAAGAAAAAATAATAAAGAGCATGACTAAAAAGCGTACCTAAACCATACAAGTTCCAATGGTCAAATTGGAAAAAAAATATTAATGGAAAGAAATGACTATAAGCCGCAAAAAAATGAGAAAAGGCAAACGCGAATGCTTGAAAACAAGCCAAATAACAAAAAAACTCAATTGGTTATTTTAAACTTTGGCGTTTTGTATTATTTTATCTTGTGACGGGAACGTTTGAGTATCATACCAAAGAATTTTAATTTAGAGGACTAAGGCTAAATTTTAAACTTGAACAATTTTCTCAAGCAGTACGGCTATCTTAATATTTTGTCAGTATAAAATTAAAATCTTACAGATAAGCCAAAAATAACTTTATCATTTTATGCTTCAAAAATTGGGATTAAATTTCATTTCCTCAAAATCTTTTAATTTTTTTACTAACTTTTAAATATTTCTTTTTTTAACCACAGCTAAGTTGATAGTTTAATATTGAAATTTAAAATAGTGACAAGGGGCAACCCCTTTAGACAGAACCAGAAGGGTTTTTGACTCCTAATAAATTGCTTTAAAATCGATTACTTCACTTGGTTGTTAAAAAAGTTTTTTGTCTCATTTATATTTTGTTGATTCTTTGTATTTTTCGCTATTTTTTATTATTGATTATCAGCTAAAATTAAATTTTTGTTCGACAAATAGTATCTTTCGAAAGTCTGTATCGATTGATATTTTGTCAGAATTACTGAGAAAAAATATTGAAAATTAACGGTGTTTGTTTCTTTTTAAAATCACCCAGAAATTAGAAAAAACTTTTAAAAATACCTCTAAAATCAAAGAATGTTGGTGTTAAAAATTGAAAAAAAAACTTTAAAAAAACCTCTCTTTAATTTTTTGATATTTTCGTATCAATCATTTGTTTGGGGGCATGGAAGGTTAAACATGTGAAAAGTGCGTAAAAAAATTAAAAAGATAAGAATTTTTCGTAGAAATTTTATGTGAATTGGCTTCCCCTAGAAATTAGTCAATAATAAATAAATAAAAATTTTAGAGAAATAAATTCTTGTTTTATTGTTGTAATTCTATATATTTAAATATTTTTACTAAAAAATAATTTTATTTTAATTCTCTTACTTTTCAGAGAAAATTTAAAAAAAACAAACAAAAAAGGCTTAATATTCATGAATAGAAATGCTTATTTCCTTTCCAACAATTCTACATCAAAATTTATTGGCATCCTTTTACTTAATGCTTATTTTACACGATTCGAGAATGTGTGTATTTGGCCAGTATTTGGTTGAAATTGTATGTTTTGAATAAAAAATGGAAGAAACAAAAATTCTAAATAATTTTCAAAAAAATTTTGTTAAAAAATTTTTTTTAGTTGGAACACACTGTACTTGGTGGTCATCGAGCGGTTGTCCGTTGTGATGCAACTGGGGCGAATTTTGGCTCTGACATCGCTACTTTCTCTTTTGGAATGAATTCTGTTGGTTGTGCTTTACCAACAGAACCTCCTTTAGCTTGTTCGGATGTTGAGGTAACTCATCTCTATTTTTAAAATTATTCTCATTTAAAGAAGCCTCGTTTGAATTCAACAAGTCAATGTGTTGTGGATTTTGCCGTTGTATCGCGTGGAAATTGTAGTTTTTCTGAAAAGGTTGTCTAATATTTAAAAGCTTTTCTTGATTATTCCCCTGTTGTGGATGGAAAGGAGTCAGAATATTGTTTTTATCGTTAACCTATAAATTTTTGATTTAGCTTGCTTAATATTTCCATTTAAAAACAAATTCTTTTTAATTAGGCTTATTATGTTCAACAAGCAAAACCTGTTGGCTATCAAGCATTGATTGTATACAACTTTAAGGGTAAAAGTCCTAATCCAATGTCGGGTAGCAAATTTGCTGAACTTATCCAAATTCCTGTTGTCATGGTTAAATATGAATGTATGCAAAGTTTACTTGGCCATTACAGCGCAGAACACGGGTATTTTTTAAATATTTGTTTTATTTTAAATATGTATTTTAAGGTATACTGTTACAATCAAAGCTAGTCCTGGCTATTATGATTTGATCAAATATCTCTTTCCATTTGTTATTATTGTCGGAATTTGTTTTATTGTTTTGTTAATTTCTTTGGTAAATTTTTATTAAACTTTAAATTCTTTTAGAAAATAATTTGAATTCATTAAATTTAGTTAATTCGTCTCTGCCGTGAAAGAAGACGTTTGGCAAGAAAGCGACTTCCTCGTTCTCAACTACGCAAAATTCCAACAAGAAAATATCGAAAAGGAGATCCAGAAGAGACTTGTGCCATTTGTTTGGAAGATTTTAAAGAACCAGATAAATTGAGGATTCTCCCTTGCAAGCACGGTTTTTATTTTTTTAATAGAAAAAATTTATTTCTTAATTTTATAGCCTATCATTGTAAATGCATTGATCCTTGGCTAACCAAAAACAGGAGAGTATGTCCTGTTTGTAAAAGAAGAGTTGGCCCTCGCAATGTGGACAGTTCGGACAGCGATACTGATAGTGAGGTTTGTAAAACTAAAGTTTAATTTGTTGGGGAATTTCTTTAATTTTATTCTATTTTATTCTTTTTTAAAATTTTTGTCAAGTGGATTAGATAATTGGGCAGAGTAAGGGGAGAGTGAATCGGGTGCTAGTTTTATTTACAATTTCAGTTTCTAACTGATTGTATTTCTAAGATTTTTTTATAAGTTAATACTTTTTGAAAAATCATTTTTAAGAGAATTACCCGAACTGTCTCTTCATCAGTTGCGGAAGGTGCTGCTGGAAGTAGTTCATCCTCAACACTTGTAACAACAAGTCGTGACAACCGTCCTCTTTTACAACACGCACAACCTGTATATTTTAATTAATTAAAAATAATTTTTGTTATTTTTTAGATTGCTACAATAACTTCTAGTAGCAATCGACGGCCAATAGCAGAACAAATTGTTGTTGCTTCTTTATTCCAACAACAAAGGCAGCCACAACAACAAGCACCTCAATCAACAAGCGCCTTTTCGCGAGCATCAAATTTATTACATTTAAGCAGTATTTTTCATCGTAAATTTTTTTCAAGATTTTAGAAGATATTTAAAATAAATTTTTAGCATCACGGTGTGAAGCCGTTGGAGCACAAATTTCATCTCCCTCCACCACAGAAACTGTGAGAAAATATTTTAAATATTAAAAATCGCAATTTAAGGCCAAAAATTTAATTATTACTGATAGGACCAGGCCCTTAGCCAGGAGGGGGGAATTTTTTTTGAAATAAACTTTAAATTCTTTTAGAAAGTAATTTGAATTCATTAAATTTAGTTTTCATTAAATTTGTTTTTGTCCTTTTTCTTTTTAAAATGATTTTATTTCGTAATTTCTAGTCATCAACAATTATGGCAGAAAGTGTACCTTCTCAAGCAACAACTTTATCTTTAGATAATCAACAACAACAACCAATTACTACACCAATAACAACACATTTTGGTGATCGTTTACGTCGAGGGATTGCTGGAATTGGAAGTTCTATTGTTGATTTGGTTGGGTTTTTTAATAAAATTGAACAGAAATAAAATATTTTTTTAAAGGTTCATCGTCGTCCAACAAGTATTTTAAGTGAATCTAATACGCAATTGATTCCGGAAAATGAGGATGAAGAAGATTCTTTGAATGCTAGAAGGGAGTCTGATGTAAATTTTAATTATTTTTTAGGAAATATATATTTACTTTTAGACACTTTCTCGCCATACTCTTGAAACGCTGGATGAATCAAATAGTAATACATCACCGGATGGTCATTCGGTAATTTGTTTTAGTCTGATATTTAACTGATTTTTCTTCTTTAGATGACAACAATTCATTCAAATCGAAATCTTGTCTCTGTTACAGTGGAACTGCCATCACCGCCACTCGCAGGTTATAGTTCGGTGGAAATCAGTGAAGAAAAAGCTGATGAATCAAAACAAAGATTTAATGAATAATAAATTTTCAATAAAAATTATAATATGCTCTCATTTTTGTATTAAGCTTTTAATTTTTTTCTATTTTATTTTTAATATTCGAAAACTAAAAATTGTACAAATATTACAATAATAAAAATTTAAAAATCTTTACAATAATTACAATCTCAATAGAAATTTATAAAAATATTTACAGGTAAAGAATAGGGGAATAATATAGGAATATATAAATACAGTCAAAACTTTCTTTTAGAAGGAATTTATGCGATTTTGTTGCAATGAGAAGGTTGAGGGATCCGAAAAATTTTTTTGGTTAGATATTGAAGTATAATACCCAAAGTGTTACTAAGATCTCTAGCCGCAGTTTAAAGGTTTCGACTTGTCTATTTGTTAATATAAGAATGCCCTTCTGGTAGAAAATTTTGACCGTACTTTTTTACAATAATTTTGTTGAGTATCAATTCTTTATTTTTGTGATATATTTTTATTTAAACACGAGTGTTAAACATTGAAAAGCACGACTAAAATAAAATTTTCATTAATTAATGTTAAAATATCCATTCTATCCCCATCCCCGTGTAATGAATTAAAAGGGATTTAAATGTAATATTTAATTAAAATACCTGTGTAAATAAGTGATTGTTTTCAGTAATCTTATCTTCCTCCGTAAAATTCCTTAAAAAATAAAATTTCTTAAAAATATTTAATTCTTTCTACCAATGAGCAAATTCTTTAAAAATTGGTGGTGAAATTTGTCCATTAAATAAACGATTTCCATTACTACTTGAAGTATTTGTATTATTATTATTTTCGTTGTCACCATTTGGTAAGGAAATATCGTTAACATTATTAGCTTTAAAAGAAGTTGTGTCCAATTCGAGGAGTGATTTAATTTGAGAAGAATTTTGAATAATTTTAATATTTCTTTCAGCATGAATAAACTTTAAAAAATATTTATTTAAAAATATGGACATGAAAAATACTTGACAACGAGAACCATAAATGCAAACACCCATAGAAGTAAAGTTCTTACAAAGTTGGGTTTTGTGTTTTGGATGGAGCTGGAATTAATTTAAAAATATAAATTTTAAAATAATATTTTTGGTAATTATTTGAGTAACCAAATTTATTTAAAAAAAAATAAAAAATTCACCCAACAACCCAAAACTTGCAAATAAAAACTGCTATAATTAAAGTAGGTTTTGTAATGGTCCTTCCTACAAGCGCACATAGCAAATAAATTTGGATTAATTTAGGGATTATTAAACGGAAATAGAATTTGAAAAAAAACTTACAGGTCTAACACGCAGCTCAGACTCGTAATGTGCAAATCGACACATATCCCCATAAGCGCAAAATCCCGTTCGGCGAAGTTTTCGACATATTTCGGTTCGAAAAGTAGTCTCATTCCGAATTACTCGATTCTCCAATGAACGTTGAAAGTCAGAAAGACTGAGATTCTAAGTGAATTTTTATTAAATTTTGTTTAAAATTTAATAAATAAACTCAAACCAAATTTGGTTTATTCTCATTTAAAAAGTTGCTCATTTTATAATTATTATTCTCCATTTCCAATTGAAGTGTGTATTTACAATAATATTTACAAATGAGAGAAAGATAGGGGAAACTGTAAATAATTATTAAATAATTAATTGTTGGGTATCAGATTTTATTTAAAAAAACATTGGGTAACAGGGTTTCGAGTAACTTTGAAGACCCTGATAAATGGAATTATTGTAGAGGACATTTAATTAGGGCACATCTCGAAATCTTCAAAAGCTTAATAGATGCCTATATAAGATATTTCTATATATGTAGATAATGCCTATAAATTACTAAACTAAACTACAAAATTCTGTCTATTAAGAGCATATTGCCTAAATTTAGTTTTTTTTTGATTTTATGGAGAAAAAATAAAATGATGAATATTATCGAATTTATTAGTAATTTATCTCCTCAATAGAATAAAAGAAACTTTTTATGATAGACAAAAATAAAAAAAAGTAAAACAAAAAAATGAAAGGAAACTTGATTGACAGATATAAATGCCCTACAAAAATTAAATCAAAAACTTTTTCTATTCAACTTTTGACCTCTTAAAATGTCTGTCCACTCCCCTTCCCTCTATTTAATTAACAAAAATTTGTATTTACATATTTACGCAATAAATATTAAAAATAAACTAAAATAATTTTTACATTTTTATGCAAAAAAAATAAATATATTTTTAATTAAAATAATTTAAAAAATAAAAAAATAAAAAAACAATCTTCAACATTTTTGTAAAAATTTAATAGCAAAACAAAAGAAAATTAAAAGCAAAAGAATTTTAAAAATTAAAAAAGATAATACAACCAAAATAAAAAGTTTTTTAAATAAAAATATTTTTAATAAAAATAATTTTTAAATTAAAGATCAAAATTACACTAAAATATCCAAAAATCTCTAAATAATACTAGACAATTTAGTAGAGAAATAGAAGGGTATTATGTATACACCCCGATGTACCGAGAGTCCAATGTACTGCCGAAATATAACTTTGTTCAAAATTATCAAATCCGGGACGACCTGGCTGGTCGATGCGCCTCGACGATCTGAATCGAACAAAACCAGGCGTCTCGGATTTGATCATTTTTGAATAGCTCGACGGCCTGCTCCCGAAACAGAATAGTAAAGAGGGAAGGGAAGGGATAAATAAATAATATCAAAAAATATATTTAAATGTATAAAGCTTCAATTCTTTAAATTTTCTTTTCAAAGCTCTTCTTTACAAGCAATAGGTGCTGCTATAGAATCAATCGGGGAATGTCTTTTAGTAGAATTAATTGAAGATATAATTTTAATATTTGGAGGGCGCATTAATTCGCTATCTTAAATGATTTGTTTTAACAAAAAATATTTTTTTAAAAACCTCTTAAAGAATCTCCAGAAGGAGATATAGAGGAAGAAGTTAATTCAGAAATTGGAGATGAACTTAAAATTGAATTATTGCTTGTAGGTGCTAATTTAGATAATGAACGGTCTGAATAAAATGTTGATGGAGGTGGAAGGGGAGGTGGAGAAGATGAGAAAGAATCCGTTGTTGTTGCTGTTGTTACTAATTAAAAAATATACATATATTTATTTTAAATTGAAAGCATATGTATAACAAAAAGAGAAGGCGCCAAAATGGGTAAGAAAAGCCTAGACCTTGAGAAGCTTAAAATTCAAACTTAAACTCCCATGGAGCTTTTTATGCAAAACTTGAATCTTAAAGGTTTAGGTTTTATAGGGGAAAATCTTTTGGAAAAATCGGCGCATAATGTTCGGTTCAAGCTTGGAGAGACTCCTTTTTTAAATTAATTTTAATAATTTTCAAAAATTATTTTTATTAAAATTCTAAATTCAAATTAAAATTTAATCATTCTTCTATTTATATGTTTAATTTAATTAACAATTTTCTAAAATTAATTTACCAAAATTTTGCTGAGAATTTCCATTTTTTAATTGTTGTTGTGGACGTAACGGAGTCATTCTAAGCGGTGAGGGGGGTGTATTAGCCCCTCCTTCTCTTCCATTAGAAAATATTTGTTTTTTTCTTGGTGAAGATTCTAATGGGCGAATTGAAATTAATGGGGAAGAAGTTTCCTCCTTTTTTTGAAAATTAATTTTAATTAATTATTTTCAAGTAATTTAAAAATACATTTTTAATTCCATTAGATTGTTTTTCGTTTAAATTTTGATTATTTTGAATTAAATTAATTGAGGTATTTTTGGGTGGACGTGGAGGCGCTTCTTCTAAATTAATTTTTTTAAAATTATTTTCCAAAAATTTATTTATTTACCTTTTTTATTAATTAAATTATCATTTAAATCTTTTTCTGATTTTTCATTTAAATTTAATGGTTCTTTTTCTAAAATTAATGTTGACGTTAATTTTCCATTTTGATTATTAAATTGTTGTTGTTGGCTATTTTGGGACTTTATAGAAATTAAAATTAACATTAAAATATTAGAAATAATCCCTTACCAAATTTCGTTTAAATAAATGAAATAAATAAATAGATAAAGCAATTAACATTAAAATAATTAATAAAATTGTTATAATTAAAGAAATCCGAGAAAGTGAAGAACCTGAAAATTAAATTTAAATAAAATATTAGAGGGGAATAGAGTAAAGCAGCTGGGATATACATAGCTATTTCTTTCCTTTAGCTAGTGCAAAAGGTTATTTGGCGGCTGGGTGTGAACCAGAATCTTCAGTAGAACGGACTGATGTGTTATCCATTACACCATGCCGCCTACTGCACAGCCTTAGGAATTAAATAGCTATATGTTCTATAATAGCAAGAAAAATAAAGAAATTTAAAATAAGCTTGGAAAAAATTATTTTAAAATATAGTAATTTTTAAAATAAATATTTTTAAATTATTAAATTAAAAATAAAAGCAAACTTTGAAAAATAAACAAAAGAAAACTACAAACTTTTATTATAAACAAAAAAAAAGCCGTCAATACTATTAATAATTTCAACCCCACCATTATTAAAATTGTCAAAAGGTTGTTTAGAAAGTTTTCCCCAACTCGAAGTATTCCCTAACCAAATATTTGGATCTCGAATGCCGCAAAAATTGTTTAAATTTGATTTAATTTTTTTGCCATAATTTATCTTTAAAAACAAAATTATTTTTAATTTAAAAATATTTGTGTTTAGGTAACCTCATAATTATCATTTAAAGATGAAGAAAATAAATCTTCATTGGAAGTTTGTGTTGAATAAATAAATATTAAATCTAAAGAAGGGAATAAATTAATTTAATTTTTATCTAAATTTTTTTTACAAAATTGGATTTAGTTTTGGGGATTTTTAAGCCCCCCCCCCCTAAAAGCTTTCAGAATTACCATCTTTTATTTTTAAAAATTCTAAGAAACCCCCACTCTAAACCAAAAAAAATATTAAAAAATCTACCTTCAATACACCCATTAATATCCCCAATTAAATCCCCATTCTCTTCTTTATTTTGAAAAACTTCAATTTCAAATGTTTCAATTGAATTAGGGGATAAAACAAAAATAGGTAATTCTTCTAATTGCAAATATTTAATTTGGTTATCAAAACGAATTAACTAAATAAATAAATAAATATATTTTTTTTAAATTTCCCTAAAAATTAATTACCAACCAATAAATTTCCATCATTATTTGCCCCAAAATTATTTAATTTTCTTTCAATTGAAAATAAATGTAAGCGAGAATCAATTGTTTGTTCAATTAAAAATTCTATTAAAATTAAATTTTAAAAAGAATATTTATTTATTTCTAAACCTTCAAATACTCCATATTCTTTTGATTCTAATAAAACTTTGTTTCCATAATTAGCAATATTTAAATATAAACTTTAAAAAACAAAAATTAAATTTCCAACTCCCCCCCCCCCCTCCCCCTACCTTCCAATTTTTAAAAATAATTCTTTATTTAATTTATTTTCTGGTAATTTAAATAAAATCCAGATTTTATTTAATTTTGCTATTCGAGGACGTCCATTATTGGCTATTAAAGAAGGAGTTTGTATTGGAATTTTAATTGAATTATTAGAAGATGTTGAAGAAGGATCTTTAAAAAAATAAATATTTTTAAATTAAATTAAATTTAAATCTGTCTTTTACTTTCAATTAAATATTTATTTTTTAATTGTTCTGTTGTTTTATTTATTAAACAGCTTCCACCAATTTCCTTGTCTGAAGAAGAAAAGATTTTAGAGCACTGACAAATAGGTAAATCAGAATGACGAGAACAAGGTGCTCTGAAAATTTAAATTTTTTAAATTAATTTAAAATTTAAAAGTAAGGGAAAAGGGGAATTAATTAATGTTAATTAACTAGGCAATAAAAGTAAAAAGTAACTAAGTAAAGGATCGACATTATATAATCCAATTTCCCAATTACTTCCTAATTAGATGACCTCGGTCGGTAATTGTTCAGTTCGTACCCCCTCTTTTTCTGACCATTTTTTCATATTCTCTTATAAGCGTAAGTTCCGTCATCAAGCCATGTAACAACACTTATAGATACCGAAAATATATTCCTGAATTTCTGTGGCGAATACGATTTGGTGATAAAGAGAGAGAGAACCGAACAATTACCCTCAGTCTTAAAACCTTGGAACAAAGAATAATTCAAAAACAAAAAAAAATATTTAAATTATTTACCCTTCACATTCATTTGGACAATTTCCACATTTACCCAATTTAATAGAAAAAATATTATTTAAATTCTCTTTATTAATAGCTGCTCTTTCTTTTTGTTCATTAATTAATTGAGGAATATTTAATTTATTTCCATTAATTAAAATTTCAGCAATACAGCCCTTTTAAATATTTTTAATTTCAAAAAATTTTTTATTTAAATAAAACCTCCAAAGAAGGAGCTTTTTCTTTTGTATTGTCTTGAAAATCTTTTTTAAATCGTTCTGATATAATTTTATTTAATAAAATATTTTTTGCATAAAAAGTGCCGCCAACAAAGAGAAACTTTAAAAAAAAAGAAATTAATTTTTAAAAATTAATTTCCAAACATTTTTTGCAGTAATTCTATATAATTCTGAAGAATCTACAACTGCTGAATTTGGAGATAATACACAAACTAAATCATCAACTGACATAAAATTGTTGCCTAATTGATGAAAAAGTGAAATTCTTGTCCATTGATCGTCAGAACCAAAAGCTTTAAAAAATTACAAATTTAATTTTGAATAAATAAAGGTTAAAAAGAAGTCGAAAATTTCTCAAAAATTTCTGATCAGGATTTGATATATCCGCTTGATTTATTTCTCCCAGGGATATCTCATCTAACTTTAATTTTTCAAGTAAAACACTGAAACTGACAAAAGAGGGATTAAGCTTTCAAATTATATAAAAGAACATTGATAGCATAAAAGCGTTTTAATGGTCAAAAGAAATACATAATTATTTATCAACTCAAATAAAAATATTTTTTAAATCTCCATTTTAATACCTTTATTTAATTTAACAAAACAAGAATAACATTTTTCACTTCCATCAGCCAAAAGTAAACATTGTGAAGCAAAAACTTTATTATCAACAAAATGTACTTGAATTCTTCCAAGATTTCCCCCTCCATTTAATAAAACTTTTTGTTGCCCATTTGCTGGTGAAATTGGTGGAGAAAATACTCCAAATAAAATTAAACCTGATTCCTTTAAAATAATATTTTTTTTTGAAAAATTTTTTTTCAATAAAAACCTTTTCACTTTTAAAAAGAACAGAAATTGTTGTTTTTAAACCAAAATTGTTATTTTGCATTGGAATAAGTAAAAAAGAAAGGCGATCAGAATAACGAGATAAATGGACGGAAGCTAAAATTATATTTGTAATTAAGGGGAAGCTAGGTAATTATTAAGGGAAGTCTGTAGAAGTGATAGAAGTCCATAATTCAATCAGATGTCCAAAAAATTTGAAGGGATTGGAGACTGAAATTTTGTAGAAAAAGGGGCAAGGATTAGTACAATCCTTTAGACGAAAAGTTGAAAGAAATAAACTACAAAAAAATTACAATTTTCATCATTTGGCAGCAAAGAACATTTGGCAATTTGAGAATTACTAAGGGAAAACCCCCCATTTTGAATTAAAGCAGAATTAGGTCCTTTGCAATTACAAAAGTTTTGTTCTAGAGTAGAAGGTGCACAAGCTGCTGGTTGAGAGAATATATGTTGTTGGGGAAGGGATTGACGAACTTCGAGTAAATCGTTATCTGTCTAAATTTAAAAATTAAATTTTAAAAATTTAAGGAATTTTAATAAGTGGGAATTAAGAGAAATTAACTATATGTGATAAATGGTTATGGAAGAAATAATGAAATTAGTAGAGATGAAATAAAACATATTTATTTTTTAAATATTCACCAAATCATTACAAATCCATTGATCTTCCCCTCCATCATTTTCACTATTATCCAAAATTCGAAAGGCGGCAACTTCTCCATGAACAAGAATATCAATCCATTTAGGCTCCCCAAAATCAGAGGTTTCACGTAATGAAAGTGAAGTCCCCAAATTGTCGATACGGACAGATAATGAATGCTTTAAATATTTTTAATTTTTAAAAGATTTTTAGAAAAGAGAATTACCAAATGTAAATGTATTGTGTGCCAAAGACCATCAGCAAGTAATTTTGATGGGTGGATAATATGGTTTGAGAAAAGAAGATAGCCTTGATAAGAAAATTGAAAGTAATGATACTTGATAGGCAAGGAGGGGAAGAGAGAAAGGAAATTAAAAGAATGATTATCTAAATAATTTAAAATATCCCAACCATCAACAAGATCAAGCGCCCCTAAAGGTCCATTACCACCATCAAGTAATTCAAGTAAACGCCCATTTGGTTTACTTGTTCTAAAAGAAATACTTAAAGTACTACTAGCTGTTGATTTTGTTGCTTTTTTCCTCAAATTAAATAATTTTAATCTAATTTTGTCTTTATCTGAACGAAGTTCGAATTGACATTCTGGACGAGGAATTAACTTTAAAAGATATAAAAATAAATTAATTTATTTATTTAAAAACCATTTGCCGGCAAATTAAAGGTCCAAGATTTAAAGCTGTTTTTGAAGGAAATGGAGAATTAATTTTAATAACAGGTCCAGAACGAATAGAAAGAGTATCCACTTCTTTAATTTAAAAAAATTGACAAATATAAAATTTTGTATAGAAACTAAAAAAATTTTTCATGATGTTACAAAAATAAAAATGTTAAATCAGAATTTTAATTTTCGGAGTTTATTGGTGGAAATTAATTACAAATGTATTGACAAGAGTAGAGTAACTTACTCTGTGCTCTCTAACTTTAGAACTTAATAGGTATTTTAATCAAGATTTATAATACTTATTTTGTGTGTTTTTTGCAAAAATTAATTTTAATTTAAAATTACCATTAATATTTGTAGAATTATTTCGATTAAATTTAAACTTTTCTTTGCTAAATGTTTCAAGAATAATACTAAAATTAAAAAAAATATTTTTTTTAAATTTATTTTTTAAATACAATTTTGTCTCATTTAATATTAAATTATTTTCTTCTTTTTCTCCTTCTAACCATTTAATATTAATTAATTGTAAACATTCATCAGAATTAACAATTAATTTTGAAAGAAAATTATAATTTGTAATTCTAAATAAAAATATATTTAAATAATTATTTTAAAAAATAAATCCAAACTGTTGTTGAACATAAATTGGCTGGTTAATATTTTCTTTTTTAATTTCATCTAAATTTATCCATCGACCAGTCAATGCATTGTTAATTATTGTTTGATAAGATAAACGTCCAGATTGGGGACCTGGAGGAGGAAAACGGCATTCTAACCAATAAATTTCGTTTGTAGGACTGAAAATTTGTGGGGGAATGAATTAAATATATAGTAAATATTATAGTATCGGCTTTACATAATTAAACCAAATAAATATACTTCAGTTCAGACTTGGTAAAAGGCATGGATTTTGGTATCAGTATCCGGATATTATACAGTGGGATATCCGCAGGCATTTTAGAATTATCTGTATCCATATCCGTATCCATTACCAAGTCTGCTTCAGTTTAATATACCCTTTGATTTTGCCTGCAGTTTATTAGGCATAAAAAGGATGTATTTAAAACTCCATTAAAATCTAGTCCAGGGCTGATCGAAATTTCGTTTCGTTTCGCTCCGAAACGAAATAGAAATTTTTTTATTTCGTTTCGATTCGAAATAAAAAATATTTTTATTTCGATCAGCCCTGGTATAGTCTATTTTTTAATAAAAAAAATTTTTCAAAATAACCTCAATAATGGAAATATTTTATTTTCAGAATTTCCATTAAGTAAATGTTCACGGCATGAAGGCCTTGGCTGTGTTGTTGTTAAAAGATTATTAGAAAAAGGGGATAATGAAAAAGAGGAAACACAACAAAAAATAGATAAAAGTGGTAATAAATTGTAAAATTTAAATAAAATTAAAAAATTAAAATTTTTGATGGCAAAATAATTTTTTGAGGTAATTTTTGTGGAATTAAAATTAGAAAATTGTTTTTTGTTGGAAGAAATAATTTTTGTTGTTTTTGTAAAAGAATCTGATTTGGATGAAGAAGAAGAGGAACAACAACAAGAAGAATTAAAAGAAGTATCATCTGACAGTAATGGCTGCCTCATTATTTTAATTTTAAATTTTATCTGGAATAAATTAAAAATAATTTTTTTGTTTAAAATAATTATTACCATCTTAAATAATTAATTAAAGTTTGTCCTTAAAAAAGGAACAAAGAAAAATTTATTTAAAGATAATAATATCAGAAAAATGATAAATTATTATTTTCAATTCGAAAAAGTAAGCAGAAATATTATCAGCAGAAAAATAAAGAAAAAGTCAAAAATTTTTTTAATTTTTTAGAATTATTATTTTTTTATTATAAAAATATATTTTTAAATCAAAAAAAACGTTGAAGCTTTAACAATTTTTTGTATATCATTTTTTTATATTTTTATTTACTCAGAATATGTTTTATTTATTTGTTGACGGCACCAGTCGATGAAGAATATGTAGAGGGAGAATTGAGGGAGAACAACGGCTGAAAATATGAGGAAATAGGGACAAAAAAGGGAAAAAAGTAAAAAAATAAAAAGCTGTTAACGAAAAAAAGGAAAAAAGTATTAGTTAACAAAGTGGTTTTATTCTTTTTGTTGCAATTTTTAATTAAAAATGTTTTAAATAAAATTCTATCAAAAAAAGGAAAAATTGACAAAAAAATGCCTATATTTTGTGGATTTAAAAGGAAATAAATAATTTTTATAAATTTATGAATATTCAAAAAATTAAAAAATTGAAAAACGTTTTTAAATAAGAGTTTATCAAAAAATTTAATTAATTATTTATAAACAAAAAGTTCTTAAAAAAAATCGAGAGAATGTAAAAAACAAGAAAAAAGACGAAAAAAATTTTTCCAAAACTAAACTTTTGTTAATTAATTATTTTAAATAAATAGGCTTTTTTATTTAAAAAAGGAAACACCGCCCTTTTTAAAAAGTTTTTAAAATGGCATTTAAAAACTAATTTTTAGTATAATTTTTAAGCATATTTTGAAAAAAATTATTATTTCTTGAAAAAAAACATTTAAAATAAAAAGAAATGAGTCACGAAATGTTTAAAAAAATAAAAATTTCACAAGAAGTAAACGAAAAAAAGTTTTAATTTTTTTTAATAAAAATTTGGGTGAGCTTAGAAAAAAATTATAGATGTAAGTTTAAACAAAATTAAATACCAGATTAGTGATTAACATATTTAGTCACTCTTAGTAAGTTTTAAGGTGTCTCCCCAATTCCTTAATTTTATTAAACGAAGAATAAAGGATTTTCTAAAAAATTAGAAAATATAGTTGAATTAATTTTAAAAGCCTCACAATTTTAGTCTATCCATCTATCTATTTATTTTTTAATGATATTAAAACTTTAAAAAAAGTAGAAAAGAAACGATGCGGAATAGAAAAAAAAAGTAAAAGAAAATTTTAAATAAAAAAATTTAGGTCGAAGGATTGAAGAGAAAAATGGAAAAAATGTAAAAGGAAAAATTATTTTTTTAGAAAAGTGTGGAGAGAATATTGAGGTTAAAATAATAATTAGCTTTAGATAATTTTAAAAGAGTAGGACTTTTACTTAATGGGGAAAAATAATAAAAATAAGTTAATATTTACAGAAATTCTAAAATTTAGAAACATTTTTTAAAAATAATTATTTTGTTTGGAGTAAAGAAAAATTATTTATAAAATTTTCTAAAAAATAATAGAAAATTTAAAAATTATTTTTTTAAGATTTATTTTATTTAAAAGCCGCTAAGTTTTTAATTAATTAAAAACTTTTTATTTTGACCTTGCTTGGAAGCTTTTGAATAAAACTTTACTAATTGAAAAAATTAAAAGGAAATTTTTTAATTAAAAATGTCAGCATGAATATTGTTTTATAGTTGTAGTAAAAAATTAGTAAAAAAATTTGATCAAAAAATATAAGTATTTTCTCAATATTTTTTTAAAAATTTATTAAATAAATAAATAAATAATATTTGTGGTTTGCGTGGTTTTTGAAAATAATTTCTTGAAATTTAATAAAAAATCCTGAGTAAATTCTCAACTAAAATAATAGAGAATAAAATTGTTAAATAAATAAAATTTAAATATTTTTAAAGATTACTAAATTAAAAATAGTTGGAAAATAAATATTTATTATGATGATTTCCGATTATTTAGAAACTTTTATTTAAATAATAAACAGATACAAATATAAATATAATTCAATAATCTCTCATAAACATAATAAAATTAAAATATAAGGGAGTATATTGGGAGGAAATTAAAAAAGGATTAATATATTATTTAAAGTTTACATTGAATTTGTGGAAAATTAAAAATTAAATAGAATAAATTTAGTAAATTATACAAAAAAATCTCTCAATTTTAATGACAAAATCCTAACAATTACAATTTTACAATTTAACCATATCAAAATTTGGATGTTTTTTAAAATATACCTATTTATTTAATGTCCACAAAAAAACTTTCTTGACATAAAAATAAAATAGTAAAAATGATTGATTGGCTTAAAAACACTCAACAAATGCAATTGAAAAATAATACCACAAAAAGTTGTTAATAGCTCTAAAGAAAAGGAGGAAATAAATAAAAATAAAAAGAATAAAAGAATTATGTAGTAATTATTACTTTTTTTGAATAATAAATACCCTCCAATTATCCTCAAAAAAAAATTAAAAAAAAATTATCTTTTAAATTTAAAAAATAAAAAATTCTAAAAATGTTTTTAAATTATTCTAAACAATATTTTCATTTCTAAGCTTTTTAAAAAATAATTTTGATTTAAAAAAGCATTAAATAAATACATTTATTTTTTTTTAATTTTATTCACTTAAAAATTCTTAAATTTTTTAAAAAATGTTTTCTTCCCAATTTATTCGTTATTTTATTTTATTTAGTTTATTTTCTTTAATATTTTGTAAAATAATTAATTATAAATATATCGGAATTCCAAAATTATCTGAGGCGGAAAAAGAATATTATGGACAAAAAATTCTTTTTGGTAGTATTTTTTTATTAAAAAAATATTTTGAAAAAGAATATATTTTTTAAAGGATTGCCAACAGCTTCGAAATTTAAAATTTTTGATAATAATTATTATTTAAATCCTTATGAAAATGAATTTAGATATTATGGAGGTCTAGGTGGAAGTAAAAGAATTGGAGGTGCTACTATTGTGGCTAGAAAACCTGTAATCTATTTAAAGTCGAATTTAGATAAGAGGTCAGGCTAGGGACCGAATTTTGAGGTGTAATAAGTAGAAAGAAACAGAAGAGACTTATTATCGAGATTTGACGTTATTAAATAAATTGGGAAAAATAACAATAATAATCTTTAAAAATTAAAAGTGGAAATAGAGAAGATAGCTAAATTATTAAATTTTAAATTATTTCCCTCTTATCTAGATAAGACTCTCAATAAATCCTAAAAAAATAACTAAAAAAATCTTTCAATTTTTTAAAATTATAGGTTTATAGCAAACAAAAAGTTTTGCATGTTCCCTCTAGTGTAAACCATTATGTACAACATTCTATTGGTCCAATAATGGAAACAAACTTTGAAGGAGGTTTCTAATTAAATTTGAATATTTAATTAAATCTTTCTATATTTAAGGAGATATCAACTCTGAAGAATTATATTATAAGAAATAGAGAAAACAAAAATCAAAACAAAATCTTTTTTTAATTAAAATTTAAAATGTTTGATAAAAAAAAGAAAAAAATCTTTTAAAAATAAATAGACCATGTCGGTCAACAACCAAAAAGAGGAGAATAATTTGTAAATTTGGTTGGAATTAGCGCGAAGGATTTAAAAATATTTTTATAAAAAGAAAATTAAAAAAAGGAAAAAAAGCTTTTAGCGACTTTCACACTTTTGAGGAGTGAGGGGGGAAATTAAATATATTAAAATACATATTTAGAAAATGTGCCTAAAAGGGAGAGAATCCTTTGATTTTCGTGTTAATCTTTCATTTGGAAAAGAAAAAATATTTTTTGAAGAAAAGAAAAGTTTTTTTAATTAAATAATTAATTAATTAAAATATTAAATTTTGTTTTTAAATTTTGTATTAAAAAATATAATTTTACTGGCAAAAAAATTGTGGGTAAAGAATTGTTTAGATATTAGATTTATTAATTAAATTATTATCCCATTTTCTAATCTCAGCTGGGATTAAACTGAATAATTCTGGGTAGTCTTTAATCTTCAATACTGCCTACATAAAAGAGATGAAATAAAATGTCAAAGATTATAAAAATTCTTTAAAATTATTTTAGAAAATTAAAAACAAATAAAAGGTCAATTAGGCAATTTAAAAATTAAGTTTTTAATTTTATTTTCCATTCAAGATATTTCCTCTCAAAAGCTAAAAAGAGTCAAACAAAAAATAATTATTGGCCAAAAGAGCATTTATTTATTCATTCATTTCCACTCATCTGCCAAACCAATTTAGTATCCAACCAATTATTTTGAATTGTGTAGATCTTCTCTTTTTTAGTTTTTAAATAAGCTTTTTCTTTATTTGAAGTGCCGCGCATAATTTTTGGATGATTGCTTTTTGGATAAAATTAATATATTGGGGGAAATATAGTTTTGATATTAAATGTTGGAAATACAAAAATAGAAAATTAATTGAGAAATTAATAATTAAGAATTTTAATTTCTATAAATATATCATTCAAATAATTTGTTTCAAAATTAAAAACAAAATTGAGAGAAAAAAGGAAATGTTGCCAAGACTGTGTGGGATAATTTAAGAGAATATATACCTAATTAAAAATTTTATTTTCCTTTTAAAAATAAAGTTAGCCTTTTCTCACGATGAAACCAAAAACAGTATAAATTTAAAATAAATTTAAAATTAAAAGGGCGTGGGAGAATAAATATAAAAAATCCTTAAATTTTGTGTTATTTAATTTAGATACACAATAATACCTCAGGATTTAAAATCAACACAAGATTGAGAAAAAAAGGAAAATGCTGATTGCCTTTACTCTCGCTAAATGCCAATTTACACCAAACCGAGAGCTTAGTTTATTTAAAATTCCTCATTAAATACTTTATTTATTTAGTATATCTCTCTTTCATTTATTCCTTTTCTTGCCAAAGGGTAATTATGCATGCACCGGTGGTTACTAAAATAGCATATAAATAAGAGCTGCGCAATGTGAAAATTGAGGGAGGGAGGGAGGGAGGTATTTACAAGAGGGAAAAAAGAATTAAATAAAATAAATGTGTTATTGAGAAGAAAAAAGGGATGACCGGAAAAAGCAAATGCAGGTGGACAGAAGAAAAGAAAATAAAAAAAGGAGGAGGAGGATATTTTTTTGTTTAAATTGCCAATAAAAAATTTTTTTTAATGTTTATGCATAAAATTCAAAAAAAATAATAATTATAAAAAAATCAACGAACACTTTAATTCATTATTTATGGCTTTTTTAGATTAAAAATAAAGAAGAAAATAAATATTTAAAATAATTATTTTATTTATAATGTCAAAAAAAAAGAAAAAATAAATAAATTAAAAAAATAAATTCTGCCAAATAATTAAAAAAAACAATTTCTATTTATTATAAAATAATTAATTAATTAATAACAAAAAAAATTTTTAAAATAAAAAATTATTAAATATTTATTTATTTTTATTTAAAAATAAATTCAATACAATTTATTTCCTGTTTAGCTATTTTCGATTAAATAAATATTTTTTTGTATGTACTTTTACATATTTCTGTCTAGCTTTTCCTAAATAAATAAAAATACTTTTTTTTTAATTTTAATTTTTCCCCCTTCCCGTTATCAAAATAAAAATAAAAAGCCGATAAAAATTCAGAAAAGCCATTTTCTCCGTCAAAAACACTTTCACAAATAAATTGGCCAGAAATGGTAAAAAAATATTATTTTTCAATGAAAATGGTGGTGACTGTACAAAAGAAAAAAATATTTTTGTTTAAAATAAATTTTATTTTTTTCAATGAATCATTAAATAGTACAAAATAAGTAGATAAAAATAGGAAGCTATTTAGAAATTAAAAAATATATTTTTATATTTACAAAAATTAATTAAAATAAAAAAAAATAAAATTTATTTAAGCAAAACTTTTTAAAAAAATATTATTTTTTTGTTAAATTATTTAAATATTATTTTAACAAAAAAAAGAAACTTTTAAAAAGCATTAAAAGCCTCCTAAAAAGTAAAAAAGAAGCAGCTTTACTTTTTCTTTTTACTTAGAAACATTTTAAATAGCCATTAATGGAGGAGAGTTTTTAGTTGATAAAAAGAAAAGGAAAAGAAAATAAAATAAAAAATAAGCTAGTCTCTCTATATTTTTATGTAAATTTTTAATAGTACATTATGAAAATTGCTAGTTAAAAATTTGAAAGAAAATTTAAATAAATTAAAAATAATTTTTAAATTTTAATAAATTATTTTTTACTAATAAAGTTAAAAAAGACAGTAGGTAATTTTGAAATTCCAAATTTAAAACCATAATTTTTAATTAATTTTTAAAATATTTTTAAGCTATTGAATATTTTATAAATGCTTATTTTTTCTTTATTTTTTAAACTTTTTCTTCAAAATTCAAACAAAAATATATTCTTCGCATAACAATTAGGAAGGTAAATATATAATTGTTTTTAAAAACACCGGTAATTATTATTAAAAATATATTTATTTATTGCAAGTATCCGAAAGGAAAAATATATGTATTGTAAGTGTGTTTTTTTCTCATTTATGCGCAAAAATACAAGCCAACTTTATGTAAATCTTTTTTATGTTCTGAATCCCACAGTGGTTATTGTTGTCTCTCTGGCGCCAGCCTATTTTTTGTAGTGCCAGTTAAGAGAGAAGGCGCCAGGCGGAATTTTTAGATTTTACAAAAATAAATGGGTGTGGAGAGAATGGAAATTGGAAATTATTGGTTAGGACAATTTTTTATTTAAAAATAAATTTAAAATAAATTATTAAAATATTAAATTAATTTAAAAATGAATTGAAATGGGATATTACAATTAATTTATTTGTAGAGACAAAACTAAAATGAATATCAAAGTCAAACTCACTAATATAAGATAACCCAAATAAATAGAAACAATTTAAGACAAATGTAGATATAATTTTTTAGGGTCTTCAGGCTCGCGATACTTTGGCCTAATTTTTTACATCTTTTGTTATTTCCGATAGGAGAGGTGTTTGGAGGGGGAGATATCCACCAATAAGCAATACCCCACTAATTATAAAATAACCCTTATCATAAAATACAATTTTTCAGTCTCAATTCTCTCCCAATGTCCGACTGTATTTCGATTTCTTATTTTTATTTCCTTTCCCCCCTTTTATTCGATAAAATCCTTTAAATAAAGCTTTTCCCTTTAAATTCAACCTTCAAATAAAATAAATTCACACAACCGGATGGAGGCGCTTAACGTCCACTCACAATGAGATTTTCTCATTCAAAAATTTTCTAAAAATATATTTTCATTTTTAACAATCATTTTCACACATTTAATACACACATATATAAATATTCTTAATATTCACAAACAAAAATCATCGCTCTATTGTATTTAATATATGTTTGTGCTCGCATTTTGTTATAAAATTTTAAATAAAAAATATGGCGAATGGTAAAAGGAGGAATTAAATTAAAAAATAAATAAAAGTATTTTTAAATGAGATTAAATAATTAAAAAAATAATTGCGAGAGGTTATCTTTTCTTGATAATAAAGTTAAAAACACAAATAAATTTTTTTTTGTTTTTTAAAACACATAAATAAGTAATTTAACCCGTTCAAAAGGAAATTGTATATTTTTTAAAAAATATATTTAAATACCAGTCTAAACATGAAGTGTTTGATGACCACTACAAACACTTGATGTGTTTCTTATTTGCCCATCCCCCCGCTTGTTCAAAAGTAAATAAAAATATTGGGGTCGACCATTTAATATTCTCTTTCAAGAACTAAAATATAATATCTATTTATTGCATGAGACCTTTTTAGAAATTTAAATGGGTCAAAATTTGTTTAAACAAACAAAAAAATTTTAAGAACTGATGAAGGGTTCTTATTTTTTAAGGAGCAGTCAAAAGCAAGTTGTCACAATTTTTTTACAAAACTTTACCATAAATTCTCTAATAAATGCTTTTTAAACATCAAATTAAAGACCAGCTTTATTTTCTATTTAAGACAATAAATTCGATGACAAAAAAATTGGGAAAAATCTTATAAATAATCTTTTAAATAATTAAATATATATTTTTTGTAAAATATTTAAGAGAAACGAGAAAGTAATTTTCCAAATCCATCAACTTCGTTTTTTGTAGTAGCAAAAGTAGCAACAAGACGATAAAGTCCTTCTTCTTGGCCAAGATTTAATTCTCTTAATTAAAAAAAATATATTTAGAAATATTTAAGAGTCCATTTAAATTAGGCAAAATCCAAAAATAATTTCACTCATAATATTAAGTTTCCATTTAATGGTTTGTTAAGATTGTGTCCCTTTTAGTATGTTCCATATCTTAAATAATTTTCAATACTTTCTCTCTCTATCAGGCACATTCCATTCATAAAAAGGAGACGTTCCTTGTTCTTTAAGCATTTCAACAATACTTCGACTCATAACAACAAAAACTTCATTTGCCCTAACCTCCCAGGCAAGTCTACAACTATTTGAGGATTGAATGATTGAAGCTAAACGAGTGGCCATTCTAAAGTTTTAATAAAAAATTTAAAAGAAAAAATTAAAAATATTTACTTATTTGCATGACGAGCATTTTTAAGCCAAAGATCATCACGAAAATAAGCCTCAAATTGAGCAGCAACGAAACGAGTTTTTGAGAAAAGGTGAGCAGCACGTTTACGAAGATAAGGGAAATTGCGATCAGCCTTTAAAAAATTTTTTTGTTTATTTAAAAAGGAAAATTCGAGGCGAATCGATCTAAAATATCATCTGTCAATAATTCGATATTCTCGAAGATCATTGGTAAATAAATATCAAAATTCACTTGTTGTATATCATTAAACACAATAATAGCTTCAGCACACCAACAACCATTTTTTGTTGCACCAAAAGATAAAATATCAACCCCAGCCTTCCAACTCATTTCTGCTGGAGTACAATTTAAAGCACACAAAGCATTTGCAAAACGAGCACCATCCATATGAAGTGGAAGGCCATTATCGTGAGCAATTTTGGAAATTTGTTTAATTTCTTCTAATGAATAAACTGTCCCACTTTCTGTACTCTGTAAATTTACAAATAAAATATAGTAAAGAAGTGCGGATATAAAAATTATTTTACTTGTGTAATAGAAACAGCCATTGCCTGCCCAGAATGAACGTGGTCAGGATTGGCAGGGAAACGTGAAATAACTTGTCTTAATTCCTAAAGAATAACTCTATATAATGTTTTAAAATTTATTTTGGCACCTCTGAATCCATTTTCCCCAAAGCCCCATCAACTCCAAACATTCGAGCACCCCCAGTAAAATATTCTGGAGCCCCACATTCGTCCTCAATTAAATGACTAAATTTTAATAAATTTTTGAAAAATAAAAGAATTTATTTACGCGTGTTTGTGAGCGAAGATTATTCCTCCTGGCCTGTTCAAATATGCCATTGCCAATGCATTAGCGGCTGTTCCTAATATTTATATTAAATCTTATAGAAAAATTACATAATCTTAGGTAGTAGCTGTAATTCAGGAGTATCATTTAAACAGAAAAATGATCCAGAAAACAAGAGGTATGTACATAAAAATAAAAATATGGGAAGGATTAGAAAAAGGATTCCGTGAAGAACGATTTGTTAGAAAAGCAGTTAGTGAGAACAATAAATATTTAAATTTATTTAAAATTTTTTAAAATTCATTTTCCAACCAGTTCCAACAAAATAGACAGCAACTTCTCTCTCAAAAATTTGATTAAAAGTTCTTTCAATTTTCTTATCCAAATCCCCAGCCCCATAAGCTTTATCACAACCAGCAGAATGTCTAAGCAAAGCTTCAGATATTGAATGGTGTGCCCCTGTCCAGTTATCTGATGTTAAAATAATTTTATGGCCATTAATTGGTTTTTCTTTTCCATTTTGTGTTGGGTGATTGTTATCTTCATTTGACATTAAAGAAGTTGTAGAAAATGGAGAAAGAATTCTTTAAAAAATATTTAAATAAAAATGTGTGTGAGAGATTTAGGAAAGAAAGTTTATTAATATTTTACCTTCTTAAATTATTATTTAAAAAATCTTTTTTGTATTTTGCAAGACAAAATAGGAATTTTACAATATAAATATTTTGTCTATTCATTATCAAAAAATAATTAAACTAATTAATTTTTTAATCAAAAATATTTAAGCTTTTATTGTAATTAATTGATTAAATTTTAAAGACTAAAGAACAGACAAAAATTAATTATGTTTGGTTAGCAAGGAAATTAACTGCAGTGTATTTAATAAGAAATAAAGGAAAGAAATATGTGCAGGGTGAAAATTTGGCATTTTTTTGGCAAATTTTTTCTGTATTTAAAATTTGTTTAGTTTACAAGAAGCTTAATTGAATTATGTTTAGATCACTCCAATCGGACTCCTAATATTGAGTTATGGAAACGAATTTTTGGGGGTAAAAAGTTATATCTTTTAAAACAACTGAAAATTATAAAAAAGAATTTCATTAAATAGAGAATTGAATGAGCTATAGAGTAAGCATAAAAGAATAAAAAATAGTGTGAATGAATTAAAGTTATATAAAATGAATTGAGAGTGTCTGGAAATTTTTGAGTCATCATGATGTAATTATAAAAAATGGAGAAATAAATTTTGTAAAAATAATTTGGAAATATAAAATACTTAAATAAAATAAAATATTTAAAATGTCTACTACGATTGCCATTTTAAATAGTCATAATTAAAATAAAATTCCAGTAATTTTCTTTGTCACAAATCTTATAAAAACGTGACAAATTCAAAACAAAATGAGAAAAAATCTTATGTTTTGAATATTTAATTAAATAAAATCACATTTTTAGTTAAAAGAAATTTGCACATGTTGATGAGATAAGAATTAGTAAAGTATAGGTAGGTTAATAAAAATAATTCTGCTTGTGAGTGCATTTCGCGAGCAAAACATATTGAGATTAGAAAGAGACAAACACATAATAATAAAATTAAATAAAAAATATACCTAAATTGCAATGTCATTAATTTAAAGGAAAACTAAATTTTAGGAAGTATTACTATTTTCCCACTTAAATTAAAATATCAAATTTAAATAAAAAAATATACCTACCTAAATAAACTTTCTGCGAAAATTTCGAAGGGACAATTTCTTTTTTGTTTCAGTAAATGTTGAATAAATTGTTGAAATATTGTCGTTGTCTTCCATTTAATTTTAAACTAATTTTTGGCAAATTAAAAAAATCTAAAAAATTGAAAATTAAAAATCTTTTTATTTACCCCTGAAAAATTTATTTTTCGAAATATTCCCCTCAAAAAATACCTAATTCCAAATTATTTAAAATTAAAAAGAAATGAATAAAAATTTTAATTTTTTAATTTATTTATTACTAAATCACAAAGTACAGTAAAATACTTTGAAAAATGACAGAAACTTAAAGTTATCAATAAAAGTTTAAGTGATAATTTGGTAAAAGATTTTTAAATAAATAAAAATAAAAAATGATAAGTGATTTTTAGATTAAATTTTAGTTTAAAACAATTTAATATTCAAAATGGAATTTATGGAAAAAATTATTTTAGGCGTTTTTATTTGTTAAAAAATTGGAAGTTTCTATGTATTAGATGTTTAGATTCACTGAAGATGTGAATGAATGGAAACGAAATAAATTGTAATTCTTTAGATGACCGGATGAATTAGCTAATTGAGTGCTTGATAATTTATTAATGACTTTAATCTCCTGAGTCTTTAGTGAATATTTATTAAAAGCTGTTAAGATTAGATATTTTTGGCAGAATTATATAATTTTGTCAGAAACATAATTAAACGCCTAAATTTGTTAAAATACAAAAAGGAATGAAATTTTAAGAAAATGAGAATCATTATATATTTTATCAATAGTAATTACTTAATATCTCCGTTTTTCAACTTCCTCTCATTCCTCCCTTTTTTACTAAATTAAAGTTTCATTCAAACTCCATTTGTAGAAGAATCTCGTTCTACACTAAAAACAACACAAAAAATAATTTTTTCAAATAAAATTTCCCAACTATTTTTCGGCAATACTTTCATTTATTTGCAAAACACTAACTACAAGAAAACCAAAAACAATTGCACAAAGTTGTACAAGATTTGAAAATTCATTGGCCCGTTCTTGAGAAAGTACTTCGAAGAATGTTACCTAATTTAATAATTAGAAGAAATATTTTCTAAAAAAATTACATAAATAAAAGTTCCACCAGCAAATGATTCTAATACAATCACAATGCCATCTATAATAGACAAAAATATATCTAAACTTTTTTATAATTGCTAGAGCCTAGGTAAATTAGTTATTTCGGTACTTTTCTGTTATCTCTACCCCTTTTTTCGAACTATTTTAAGGATTCATTTATGAGCAGAATGGTCCGACTTTCTTTAATCAAATGAAAAGTCTATACCGGAAGTCACCGGCTTCCGCAGTTGGGACCTAGGCCAATGTTGGGTGGGTGTACAACTAGTCATATTTGAAATAAGTTCACCCAATTCACATGAAATCTTTTTGGGAATAAAAGGCCCTACTCACCCAGAGTTAAATTACACACGTCTAATATTGGTTAAAAATTTACTTCTCCCATCCCAAATTTTTATTAACAGAAACTAATTTACCTTTAAGTACCTCGTCCATGTTCAGATTCTAAGAAAAAAATTAAAATTAAAAAATTTATCTTGGGGATTTCTATAAATTTTATTAAAAACTTACCGTAAGTAAAACTCCAACCATAGATCCAAAAGGTGTCATCATAGCATAAATTCCAATAGTCAACACAACAATTATCTAACGGCAATTTTTGGGTTTTGAAAAAAAGTTTAAATATTTATTGAAACCATTCTTTTGGCGTTTGATCTGGTTATCTGTAGACCAACACTGAATGCTTCTATTCCTTTGTGGATGATTAAAGAAATGAAGAGTGTCATTATGCCTTTTTGATTATTCTAAAAATTAATTCCTTTTTAAAGAGAAATTAAGTCAGATAAATATTTGTATTTCCTCTTGTGTTTCCTTATTATAATTCCAAATTCCTAAAAAGACAGACTTGAACTCCAAGTGCAAATCCCTCCAAAATAGAATGAAAAGACATTGCCACAGCAAATGTTATTGACTTTAATAAACTATCATCAACTTGTTCATTATTTAAATATTCTTGTGTTAATATACTTATTGAACGTTGTTTAAATTGTTTTGAAGAATTAATTGAATCAGACTCTTCGCCGTCTGATCTCCTTTTAATTTAAATTAAAAAATTATAAAATGAACTTAAATTGGTATAGTATATTTTTGAAACAATAAAATACCCTTAAATGGAGCTACACTGGGGTGCAAAAGTTTATCTACATCTACCGAAAAAATTTTTAGAACGATATATCTCGGGGAAAATTCGTTTTCATGAAATGATTTTTTCACTATTATTAAGCGGAAAGTGCTCTTTCTACATAATAAGCTCTTGACTTAAAAATAAGCACCAGATATTATTTTTAATGATTTTCCAAAAAAAACTGTTTAAGATAATTAATTTAACACATTTGGAGATTCTTAAATGAAATTTAAATGCTAAATTTACTTTGAATTTCAATTAAAAATTACTTACCTAACAACAACAACATGTGTAGATTGTTGTAAAACATTTCCATCACTACTACAATTATTATTACTATTTACTATATTTGATGTTTTTAAATGTTCTTCTCTACATTTTATTTTATCTCTTCTATGTTTGTGATGATGTGAACTTTGGAGAAAAAATAATTTTGAAAATTTAAAAAAATTTTTCCCCAAATATTTACTTATTATTTCCAGCAGAATGTGAATGCCCGGCATGTAAAGCTGATGAAGAAAATATTTTTAAAATTAATTCTTCTAATAAATAAACAAGAAAAAACCCGCAACAGACGAAGAATTGTGTTAATGGATATTCTATTTTCCATTTAGATTTTATTATAAAACGTTCATAGTTTTCACTGAAAAATATATTTTTTTAAATAATAATCCAGAGGATTTCCTAGTAAATTCCTCATTTAGTTAAAGTAAATTCTCATATCTCCACATCTTTAGAGAAGAATTATATTTCAAATCCCATCCTATTCTTTAAACAAAAAATCAGTCCATACTTTATATGTGGAAAAATATCTAGAAAGCAAGTTCCCATAAATACACCTCCCGCAAAACATGATAATAAAGAGAGTATCCATTCTGCGAGTCTGGTTTCTCTAAAATTAATTTTTAAGGATTAGGTATTTTTTTATAATTAAATTTATTTCCTTAATTAAATAAAGTATAGATTAATTAACAAAAATAAATTGCCTTTCATTTTCCTCGTCTCTCCTTCTATTTATCATATTTAATAACTAAAAAGTTAATTTTTGAAAAATTTAAATATTTTTTAAACTTTAATCGGAAGTAAACCAGCTAAAGCAGTTGTCAAAAACATCGCTAAGGCAAGAATAGCTTGTAGAGGAATTATATTCATAATTAATTTAAAAATAAAAAATATTTATAAAGAAGTTCTGAAAATAATTTTTAAAAAATAATTTAATTATTTTATTAGTTTAAATTATTATTATTTTGTTTTTTTTCTATTCAATTTAGAAACGTTCTCAAAAATTATTTTTAAAATTAAAACAATTAAATAAGGCTTAAAAATTTTATTATTTATTTACATAAATTTAATATTGATTTCCCGTTAAAAAACATTTTATTTATTTATTTTTTCTTTTCAAAAACATCCTTAAAAATTAAAACGTGTAACAACAAATTTATGATCAAGCAAATGCATTGTAAATAAATAAATCATTATTTTAGTGGAATCCACGTTCAAAAGGATTTTATTGAGCATAAATATAAGAGAGAGAAAATTTAAAAATAAAGATTAAATTGCGCAACCTGTGACCAAATTTTGAATTTATGCGGAATTGCTCAATAAAAGGATTACTTTTTTTAAAAACAAAAATAAAATGAATATATTTGTTTGTAAAAATTTTAAAAAAATAAAAAGGGGGAGATTTAAATTAAAAAAGGGAAAGTTAGAGAAGTAATTAAAAAATTTATTTTGATAAAATTATTGTTTTTCCCTATTACATCATTTTTATTTAAAAAAATATTCAAAAAGTTATTTTGATAATGAATTTTGAAACAAAAGCGGATTCTCTAACGAAGGAAAAATGAAAAATAAATATAAAGTATTAAGTCAAATTTTGACAATTATAAAGAGAAAGTGTTAGTGAATGGTATTGATGATAAGAAAATTTTTTGAGATTGATTAAATTATTTATTTATAAGTGGTTCAATATCAATGAACGGAAGGCAAATAATACTTTACAAATAATTCTAAAACTATCATGAGAACAAAATTAGGCTTAAAAATTGTGTTAAATTGAGCATTAAGGTATTGAAAGAAAAGTAGAAGGATATTTACATAGAAAGAGAATAAATTGAAAAAAATATTTCTTGAGAAGGGTAAATGTCCGTATCTCCCAAAAACTCTTCCTAAAGATTTTAATATTAGGTTATGAGGATATGTAATAATTTTTAAAATATTTAGAAAATTAATAAAATGATTTTACTAATTTGTAAGAATTAGTTAAGGGAACATAAGCACTACCCAACATTAATAAATAATAACGGCAATTCCCTCAAAACTAAATCGATTCTATACTGCACAATAAACAGCCACCGATTTCCACCGACCTACTTTAATTCCTTTAAACAAAACATTTAATTTCTCACCTGCCAGCCAAAAGAGGAATGATTAAAATAAATATTTTTTTATAAAAAATTTAAAAGTGAAAAATCAAAGCTTTCAATTAAAATTAAAAATTTTATAAAGGAAGGTAGGACAAAAAGGAAATTTGTTGTAGAAAACATTTCAGCCCCCCCCCCTCTCTCCCAAAAATATTTTTAAAATTTAATAATAATCAATTATTAAAACTTATATTTTTGTAAAAATTGCAAAAATAAAATCAAAAATTAAACTAAACTTTAGTCTTGATTGACTAATAAATAAGCCTATAGAGAAATAGAAAAAAGAGAAAATAAATATTGGATTGACAGGAGAATTTTTAAAAAGAACCTGAGAATGCGCAAGTATAGAAAAGACAAAAAAAAAGTTTTTTGTGTTTCTAAAAAACACAAAAGACAAAATACTTAATTGATGAAAGATTAAATATATTTATTTGTTTATTTACCCTATTTTATTCTTTTTTATTGTGATTGGAGACCAATTATCCAAGTTTAAAAGAAAACTTGAAATAAATTAATTTTTGATTATATATAATCTAGACCCTTTAAAGAGAAAATAATTGAAGGAATTAGTTCAAATAAAAGGACAATTCGAGAAAAATTAAAAGAATCAATCAAGTCTTATTAATAGAAAAATTGTTGAATTTTTGTTGGTAATTTGGGAATAAAATCGAAAAAAGTTAAAAAACAAAGTATTTTTAATTTTAATATTTTTTAAAAATTTAATTTAAAAATTCTTATTAATTTATAACCATTAAAATCCAAAACCAAACAGTTTATTGTATACAAATACTACAACAAATTACTTAAATCAAAATGTTTCCGTAAATAATTTCCTAATTTTTTGTTGTCTAATACATAGTCGGAAGAGCCTCTGAAATTAATAAAAAATTATATTTTTTCGGATTAAAACCCTCAACGATTTAATACACTTAAATTGAAAACCCTCTCATTACCTAACTTCCAAAAATCTTTTGATTGTCAACTATCACCAAATGGGGAAAAATAAAATGGAGACACAAAATTAAATGAAAAATTTTTAAAAATTCACTTGGCTGCTGCTTCTCATCCTCCTCTTCAGGTAATTTCTTCTGAATTGAATCCAACTCCTGATCCCAAGATTCTTCAATTTTGTGCCAATGCTCCTATAAAAAATAAAAATTTTAACTGCTATCATTGAGAAATATTTTAAAATAAAAACCATTAATTCCTTTTTGCGCTGCTCTCGTTTATTGTAATAATACGGAAATTGTTCACGTTCAGGCCAAGTATAATGAAAATTACTTTCAGCAATTTCATCCGGTGTCCAATGTTCACGATCATAATTGGCCCCACCAACATCATTTGGAACTTTAAAAATAAATTTATATAAAATAAAAAAAAATAATTTAAAAATACATCGAAACGGGTCTGGATGACGATTTGCCCAAACTTGACGACAACCATCTGCCAACAAAAATTGAGCCATTTGCATATCCTTTACATCTTTATTTGCATCAAAACGTGCTCGCATTAAAACCGTTTGGAAACGAAACTCCAAACTGTTAAAAAAAGATTAGTAGAAGGATACAAAAAAAATAAACAAACAATCCGTGGGGATCAGGAGAAAAATACCAAGCATGAATTTCACGAAGACAACGCTTGTAAAGACGCATAACCTTTTGACGATGAGATAATGCTTTAGAAAACATCCATGAAGGACACTCCATGATTTTAATTAATTTATTAGATCGTTTTTTTGCTGGTAAAATTCTAAAATTAAAAAATAAATTATTAAGTATTTGGTCGCAAGAAAAGAAACAAAAAAATCAACAGAATTAAGTAAAAATAAATAAATGTAAGCGATAATTAAATCGGCCATAAAAGCAAATTAAACGAATTAACGAAAACAAATTTTAATAAACGAAAAAACCTTGACCACCCTAGAAACAAAAAATGAAGATAGAGCTGTGAAAAAATTCTGCAAAAAAATCGGCAATGAAACATCCAAATAAATAGCGGTGACTCCTTTTTGTTGTAGCTAGTTTGTCGCATAAATAAAATTTTATTAGTAGATGGTCCCTTTCTAAATACTTCAAGATAAATTCGAAAATTCGCAACAAGATAATCCAAAAAAATATTATCGGAAAGGAGATATTAAAAACTTTCTGAAAAAACCATATTTTTTGGGAAAAAACCAAAACCGTATTTTCAGAAATGAGACGAATGTCGCGTCAAAGTGGGTTATTTACCATTTAGAAAATGAAAATATTGTGAAAACGAGGATAGTCACAGACGGAGAGAGTTTTTACAGCTTGAAATCTCTAAAATATTTTGTAAAACAATCTTTAAAAAATAATTTACATTTGCAGCAATCTTAATTAATATTCCAAAAGACAACTATTTTATTCTTCATTTTCATCGCCTATCAAAAAGAAAGGTGACTGACAATCTTTTCCTTTTATTCATTCTATGCTGCGATATGCATTCTTTTGTGAGTTTGAATTTAAATTTTATGTATCACAATATTCCACGTTTTTTCACCTTTTATTAAATGTAAAAATTAGAGAGAGTTCATATGTACATTTTACATTTTTCCGAAGGAATTTTACTTAGAGAAATGTGTAAAAATGTTTTTTAAATAATAAATCTTTTAATTACGGATACTCATAACAAGTTTTTTTTCTATTAAATGTCTATTTCTTTTAAAAATAAATTCATTTTCATTTTTTATTTAATAATTCTGCCACATTCATTTTAAGATGTCTCGGACACTTTATCTCTTTTTACTAATCCTTTATACTTTTTTTCGTTCCTATGGTCTTCATCTTATAAAGTCATTGAGTGTTGCTGAGCTCTCTTTATAAAGGATTTTGCGTGTATATGTAAACCTTCATATATGTAGATTTAAGTAGGGCATTTACTTTTTTCCTATTAATATATAAATCTTATTTTTCGTTAAAAAGATGGCACTTAAATTAATTTAAAATCTTACTTTATAAAAGATTTTTAATTAATTTTGGCTAAAGGCAATCTTCATCTATTATTTTTATTTTTTTAAATTTTAGTGATTCGCCGATTTCGTGTGAATCGTCTCAATTCCTGGCTTCTCTCCCACGTCTACACAACTTCCACACGTCAGAATTTAAAACATCAACCGGCAACTGCCTCTACTAGTGTTCAAGAAGTTGTTACTATTAGCAGCAGAAACAACAGCAATTGCAGCGATTTTATGATGATGATAAAACCAATTATTATTTCTGGTCCCTCAGGTGGTGGAAAGTCTACAATTTTGGCTAAAGCAATGAAAGAATATCCAGATGCTTTTGCTTTTAGTGTTTCACGTAATAATTTATATTTTAAAAATTTTGGTGATTTTTTGTGAAGAATTGTGCAGCGACTTTTTAAAACCGATTATTATTTCTGGTCCCTCCAAAAAATTTAAACCATCTTTTACCTTTTTCTAATTTTTTTCGTTAAATTTTTTTAATTTAGACACAACTCGCAAACCTCGAGATGGAGAATTGGATGGACAACATTATTATTTTGTAGAAAAGTCGGAATTTGAACGAATGATTAAAGACGGCGAATTTCTTGAACATGCCCAATTTGGCGGTAACTTTTATGGGACAAGGTTTTTATATTTAATTTTTCTTGAAAATAATTTTGGAATTTTAGCAAAAAAGCTGTTCAAGATATTTGTAATAGTGGAAAAATTTGTGTATTGGATGTTGAACTTCAAGGAGTTCGAAATTTTAAGAAGGCACAATTTGAGGCAAAATATATTTTTGTACGTCCCCCATCAATGGAAGTTTTGGTTAGTTTTTGAATTAAAAGACATTTTTTTTAATTTTATTTAAACAGGAAAATCGCTTGCGCCAGCGTGGCACGGAAACAGATGATTCGCTTGAGAAACGACTTAAACATGCGAAAGAGGATCTTTTGGCAGGTTGATTTTTATTATTTTCTTTTAAAGATAATTAATTTTAAATTTTTTTAGTTGAAAACGAGTCTACTCTTTTTGATGTCGTTGTCATTAATGAGCAACTTGACAAAGCTTACTCTGATTTCCTTAACGCAATTCGTTCAGAATTGGATGTTTTTATACAAAAACGAAGTGATAAGGAAATGAGTAATGGAGAAGTAAAAGATGTAAAGAATTAAAAAATATTTGATTAAAAAATATTGAAGAGCTTATTTATGGCATAATTTAATTTTTATAGGCTTTGTAAGTCTTGACTAATTTTTTTATTCAAGCTTGATAAGCTAATTAATTAGTTACTCATCGATTGATTGGAAAATTTTATTTCTAAAAATAAATTGAAAGGTTTTTGGAAGAAACATTTTAAAATTTTTTTTGAATTATTTGCTTATTTTTCCAATCATTATTTTCTTTTAATATCTCTTTCTTGCTTTCTGTGCAATAATTCGTTAGTTTCTTTTAAATTTGTTCTTTTGTGCAACTTAGAATATTCTTAAAGCTGGTCAGATATTTAATAATGAATATATTTTATGTTTTTATTGGAAAAGTAAAATATATTTTGAATTTTTCTTTATAAATTTGAGAAAATATTTTTTAAAATTATTTTTATATTTTCTGAGGTCATTTCTTTTAAGAATTTCTAGGTATTAAATTATTTAAGACATGGCTTCCTCTGCATTAAAAGTATTTGGAGAGACTTCAACATATTTGCCTCCATTGCCTGCTCTCCGAGATTTTATAAAAATATATCGTTTAAATGCAGATAGAGCTTTGAGTCAAAATTATTTAATGGATATGAACCTTTGCAGAAAAGTAAAGTTTTTTCATTTTAAATTAAAAACTTTGTAGATGGTTCGTTGCGCTGGTGATTTAAAAAATTGTCATGTAATCGAAGTTGGCCCTGGACCCGGTGGGATTACGAGAGGTTTTGTTTTTAATATAGCTCTTATTTTTTTATATTTAGCAATTCTTGAAAAGCCCTGTCAGCGATTAGATGTTGTTGAATTGGATAGACAATTTATTCCTGCATTAGAGGTATATTTTTGCCAAAAATTGTTATTAAATAAGTTGACTGTATTTCGTTTATTTTTTTAAAAACAAAAAAATAAAATATATAGAAATTGGAATGCTTGTTTAAGAATAGATGCAAAAAATTATTCAAAAAAAATTTTTCTTTATTTTTAAAATAAATTTTCAACAATTCTCAAATTTTAATTTTAAGCATCTCAAACACCATGCACAGGATAGAATGTTCATTCATCGGGGTGATATAATGCAAACAGATGTTGGAGGAATTTGGGAAGAAGCGGGTGCTAATAAATGTGATTGGATGGATCAGGTCTAAACAATAAATATTCTTAATTAGATGACGGAAACATCTAAACTCAAAAAATATTTAATCTTTAGAACCCGCCATTTAGTCTAATTGGAAATTTGCCTTTTCATATATCTACTCCACTTATAATAAAGTATTTATTTTTATTTAAATTATATTTAAAAATATTTTAAGGTTAATGAGGTCAATAAGTGATAGAACTGGACCTTTTGCTTTTGGACGTGTTCCAATGATGTTTTCCTTTCAATTAGAAGTTGCAAAAAGAATGGTTGCACCATTAGTTGGTTTTAATTTTAAATTAAAAAATATTTTTTTAAACTTAAGGGAAGCGATTTTCGATCTCGTATTGGCCTAACTTGCCAAAACTGGGCTGAACCAAAAATTATGTTTGATATACCTGGTATTTTTATAGTATATTTTTTATAATTTTATAAAAAATATAATAGGAAAATGTTTCACACCTCAACCAGAAGTCAGTGTTGCGTTTGTGCGATTGACGCCAAGGTTTGTCATTTTTTAGAAATATTAAATAATTTAAAAATTAAGATTAGAGCCACAAATCCCTGTTGCATTTGAGGTATTTATTTAAAAATATCTAATTTGAATATTTTTTGGTTTAAAATTTTTTCAAATTTTTAGGTCTCCAATAAAGTTTTTCGCGTTCTTTTCCATTTGCGGAGAAAATACCTCAGAAAAGTTGTTAGACTACTTTATCCAGAACCTATGCTCGACGATATGGCAGACGATTTACTTAGGTAAAAATTAAAAGATGAGTTTAACAAAAAATATTTTCGTTTTAGGCATTGCCGTTTGGACCCAACAATGGTTGTTCCTATGTTGGATATGCAAAATTTTGCAGAAATGTGCCTTTTCTATGAAAAACAATGCAGAGAGTAATTTTCTCATTTTGTTCTAAATAATTTAATTTCTAATTTAGAATGCCTGGTCTTTTCCTTTATGATCATCGTGAACCTGTAGAAATGGCTGAATTAGCTAAACATCCATTTCCATTCCCTCCAGTCTATAGAAGACCTGTTGATGCATTAGAAAGGATAGAAAATAAAGGATTAAATTTAAATGAATTTGATGCAGCATTTAAAGAAACAAAATTTTGGAGAAGTAAAAAAGAACAAAAAAACAAAGAAAAGGAAGAAAGAGGAAGACACGATTTAGAAAATCAAAATAATCAAGTTAATTATAATGAAAATATTTGATATAAAATTAAATAGTAAGTTAGTATAATGTTTTTTTATATGGTAAGGATTAGAATCAGATTTGTTATGGTTTTCACAATAGTAGAGGTAATTTTGTTTTTCGAAGTAATTAAAGTCGAGAAAAATAAAGGAACTCTGAAAAACGTTTTTATCTGGACTTGGATCCATTAAAAATCAAAATTCTGATACAGATTCAGACCGATCACTACTACGAAAATCCACGCCGTTTAAATGACAAAACCCCTTGTAGAACAGGCTTAGAAATTTCTGTGACTACAATAACTAAACCCGAATCTCTTCCATTAGGACTAGGGTTTTGTTAAGTTTTTGGATTCCTATCAATAATTTTGAATTTCGAAATTAAACATTGTGTAAAAAAAGACATTAATATTTAAACATTGCTTTATCTCTTTTCAATTAAAAAACAAACTAGAGACAGCGAACTGAATAAGTTTCGAAGGATTTTTTAAAAAGGATTTTCAATAAAATTTCATTTAAAAATTAATTTTCATCTTTCGAAACTTAATATATTTTATATTAAATACCCATTTTGTTAGGTACAATTTTCTGTACCTTTTTGAGATCATTGTCTCTTTTGTTTTGGCACTGCTTTCTTTTAGAGAATCCTGTATTTTTTGACTTCTTTCATTTAATGTTTAATTTTTATCGGGAATTGCTACTACAAAATCCACAGGAAAGAGCACAATCGCGGCGCATATAAATTGAAGAACGTTTGCAAACATTTGGTGAAACGCGAATCCAACCGGAGCACCTGAAATTGAAATTAAGTACATGCTAAACTTTCTTTTTTTATTAATTTTAAATTTAAATTCGCTCTGACTAAAACAATTTTTTAAATGTAAATTTCTCAATAACAATTATAAATTCCATTCTATTTATTATTTTTAGAATTTAAAAATAAAAAGAAATTGTAAAATATTTAAATTAATTAAATATCTCCTCACCATTTTGTTCTGTCAGCACACCCATTTTGCCCTGAAATTTTTTTAAATTCTTTTTTCAATTAACATTCTTATCATAATTTTCTTTTTCCATTTAAAGAATTTCCATTTATAATAATAAAAATAAACGGTCATACAAGTAGGACCAATAAAAAAATACCAAAAAATTGGCCGAACTCATTTTTATTTCCTAAAAAGAAGAAAGAAGATTCTTCTTCATTCGTCACACATTAACGCGTATCATAGACCATTAAATAATTTTTTTAATAAAAATAAAGGAAAAAATGATTAACTTTTGTTTTATTGTTGCCTTTTTTTGTTTTTTTATTTGTTCTCTATTTTTATTTTTTCAATTACCTCCATTCGTCCAAAATGCTCTTTGTTGCTCAGGTGTTTGTAATTGTGCTAAACTTCGTCTGTCAAAGTCTCGACGGGCTTGAAGTTGATTTTGTCTAAGCCTTGCAAGACGTAAATGAAGGGCCTATTTAAATTATATTTCTAATCTGTGTTTATTTTTCTGAAAGGGGACCTTGAAGGTTTGGGATAAATGTGAGACTTTATTTAGATTTATTTTATTTTTAAAATTTACTTGTCTCAAATCATTAGAATTAACTCCATTATTATTTTGCCTTTCAACAATTGATGTTCCACCACCAATAGAACCGTCAACCCTTCTATTTATTTGTAAAAATTGCCTTAACGAAGATTGTGGAGCAGAGGATCGTGAGTCCTTTTAAATTAAAAAAAATTCTTAGGAAGATATACTATTTAAAAAATATTAAATGATGCTCTAAAGACGAAAACTGTCATTAACTGATTCGAAATAACGAGATTATTTTATAAGGAAAAGAGTAAAAGTTTAGAGTATAGACTAAATTTTATTTTCAAAAATATAATTTTATAAGATTTTAGAAGAAATAAATATAGTAAAATATTTACATTTTTTTAAAATTAAAATTATTAAATAAAAAATAAATAAATTACTAGTATAGAAGATTGTGGCGCCAATTGTGGAAGAACAGCACGTGGAGGCACTTGTGCCAAAGGTGGAGTTTGTGGTTGTTGTGTTGTTGAAATAATTGTTGTTGTTGGTGGTGGTGGAGGAGGAGGAGGAGGTGGAGAAGAAAATGTTGGAGCTGCTGTTGGGATTGTTGGTATAGGCAAAACTAAAAATAAAAATTTAGAATTATTAAAATAATTTAAAAATATATTTGTTGTTTTTTAGTTATTAATTTTTTAAAATTTATTTGGGAAGGATATATGTATGAATAAAAACAATAATTGGTTATTTCCTTTTTTAGTTTATCCAAAAAGGTTAAATTAAAAAGGAAAATTAAATGAGAGAAAATCAGCCATTTAATTTTAATTAAAAATTCGGGAATTGACGAGAGCCTTTCATAAAAATAAAAGCTTTATATTATTTTCTAATCTTTGTTTATTTCGAAACTTAAATTTTTCTGAAAGGGAATTTGAAGGTTTGGAATAATTGTGACTTTATTTAGATATTTTATTTTATCAAAAATTTATGACGGGAATTAAAGAAACCAAAATTCTGGAGCCATGAAAAGGAAATTCCAAAAAATCCCTAATTGCCGACTCCCCCAGTGTTTACATTATTTTCATATCTTTTTTGCATTTAAAATAAATTCTCTTTATAAATAACAAAATTTTCGAATAATATCCCTCCCAAATTTTTTTTCAAAAAAATTTTTTAATTGACAATTCTTAAAAAAGCAGTTAAAGGAATATTAGGCAGTAAAGCTGCCATCTTTTTTCTCCCACTTCTTTGTTGTTGTTTGTTGTTGTTGTCTTTTATTCTTTTCATTACAGCATCAATTACAACTTTAACACCTTCCCAAGTTTCTCGTCCAGTTGGAATTAATTGGCGACGATCAAGAAGAAAACCATCCTTTAAAAAATTTATTTTTAATTCAAAAACTCTTTAAATTACCCATTCTTCTTCTCCAGGTCTCAATTCAAGTAAATAAACATATTTAATATTTGCCTTTGCTTTTGCCCAATCATCGGAACTTGAAAAATAAAAATTTGAAATTAACTTAAATTAATAATATTTTGATAAAAGAATTAATATCAGTGGATTTAGTAAAAGAAATGTCTATGTATATTTTGTAGAATTTCTAATTAACTAAACCGGGGCCTTTGAACAACTTTTTATTTTAATTCTTTAATTTTTTACCCTCCAGCTGACGGATATAAAATATCTGCTCCCGTTCCAAATCTATATTTTGTTCCGTAAACTTCTTCAATTGCGCGAACTCCACGACGTCCAATTGTTTGTAAATCCTCAATATCGCTAGGAAAATTACGTCTTTCGTGATTAAATGGGTGAATCCTTTTTAAAATATTTTCTTTTTTAATTTAAAAATTCTTTAAAAAGATTTCTACCACATTTGTGAATAAGTATGTAAAGTTATAAAAGCATCAAGTTTTCCATTAAGTTCAGGCGAAAATATTTTATCTCGAATGGCACGACTTTCAGGTTCACTAAATGCATAATCACTAAAAAATAAATTAAAAACAAATTTTTAAATTTATCTTTTTACCCTTGGAAAATATCAGAGCAAAGTTCAGAACTTGATCCAGTCTCTAAAATTGAAGTTTTTTAAAAATTTCCAAAAAAATCCCAAAAACCTCCCCAATGAAAATCAAAATTTCTGTTTAAATCAACACCCCCACAACAACGTTCACGTCTCCAACGATCTTTTTTACAAGTTTGTGGCCCTCTGTTTTTCCTCCAAAATCTTGTTTGGGGATTAACATCAGAACGAGAATATCTTTAAAAATAATTTTAAATATTTTATTTTAATTTAAAAATTAACTCAAATCCATCTGGATTTGCAACTGGAACAAAATAAAAGTTTAAAGTATTCATATAGTCTGTAATTTTTGGATCTGTTCCAAATTGGGTAAGTAACTGAAAAGTAAATATATTTTAGTTAAAAATAAAACAAATAATACTATAATATTTTTATTAAATAAATATTTTTGTTTAAAATTAAAAAAATGTTTTTTTAATATAATTTAAATATTCCTTTTAGCTAAAGAATGGAAATTTTGGCTACTTGGGTTACTAAAATTCACAAAATTCTCGCAATTAGAAAATAATTGAAAAGGTGTCTTATATCTTTTTAATCAAAAATTAAATAAAAATTTTTAATTTTCCCTACCATTTCTATAAACCATAAAGCTGTATGAATTGATGCCCACTAAATATAATAATTTAATTCTTTAATTAAAAATATATCTTCTTAAATTAATTTACCTCTCTTGCATGCATTCCTAAAAAATTAATTAAAAAAAGTAAATTTATTTATTTATTCACCTCCATCAATCCAAACAGCTCTTTTAGAAATATCATCAATTGGATTACCCAACTAAATTAATTTGTTTTCAATTAAAACTAATTAATTTACTTTAATTCCAGCAATTGGTCTACCCTCATATGTTGTTCCTTTAAAAAAATTAAATTTAAAAATATTTAATTAATTAATTACCAATAGCAAATGTTCGAGCAATTTGTGGATAATTTCTTTCAATATCCTCCATCCATTGCTGTATTTCTCGATATGAATGGTATTCACCTTTAAATTAAAATATTTTTCTTGTCAATAATTAGTTGAAAGTTTCTCTAAAACAATTTTTTTAATTTCAAAAAATATCTCCGTATTGTTTGTTAGGTATCACGACTTTTGCGCCGAGAACATTTGCGCCGCGACTTATGCGCCGCGACTTTTGCGCCGCGACTCTTGCGCCGCGACTTTTGCGCCGGGCGACTTATGCGCCGCGACATTTGCGCCGCCATTGTTTGAAAAATCCGGATCCGAAAAATGCCGGATATCCGAAATTTTCAGTTCTGATATCGGATCCGGATATCCTAAGATTTCCAACTATCCGACAACCCTACTAAAGTGAGGTCCGGCTGTAGTTATTGATATATTTTTAATGATAGTGGCGGCGCAAAAGTCGCCCGGCGCAAAAGTCGCGGCGCAAAAGTCCCCCGGCGCAAAAGTTGCTCGGCGCATAAGTCGCGGCGCAAAAGTCGCGGCGCATAAGTCGCGGCGCAAATGTTCTCGGCGCAAAAGTCACGGAACCGTTTGTTATACCAAAGAGTGAGAGAAGGAAGGGAAATTATAATTTTATCTCAACTTTCTATAATTTTAAATTCCAAAAAAAATCACCAAATCCATATTTTGCTTTATTTGTACTTTGATATGTAGAACCATCTCTCATTTTCCTTTTACTAAATAACAAAAATTCACTCAACAAAGAAGGGCTGAATGAGCTAAAATTTTGTTGATTTGAGCCGTTAGCCTTTTCTCTTTGTAAAATCATTCTTTTTAAAAAAATTATTTTTTTTTAATTTTTCTAAATTATTTTTACTTTTGTACATCCTCAATAATTATATTATGCTGAATATTTTGTTCGTCTAGAAAATTATTAAATGACTGTACAATGCCTGGGGGAACCATTACATCAACAAAAACACTAAAAATAAATTTAAAAAATAATTTTTTAAAATATTTTACCCAATATTTGTTGGCCCTTTCCAAAAATCAAGCTGTCAAAAAAGGAGGTTTCTAATAAAATATCTAAATTATACCTCATATTCTTGTGCAATTTTGTATAAAGACCGAAGGACGATAACCTCGTCTAATGTTTTTGGGACAATTCTAAGTACTTTGTATTTTCTTTAAAAAGATAAATATTTCTTTTTTAAATATTCTCTATTTAATTACCCCGTAGTTACTGCATTTTCGTCTACTTTTAGGAAAGCTTCTACTAAAATATTTGGAATTAAAAATAAAAGAAATAAAAAATAAAGGAATATTCTCAATATTTGAATATTAATTTGTATCCTTTGTTGTTGTTTTTGTATTTTAATAATTAATTTATTTTTATCCATTTTTCTTTTAAATAATTAAAAATATATTTTTTATTTTCAATTATATTTTAAAAATAACTTATTTATTTGGCGGGATATTTTTATAAAATAATTAAAAATTAATTACTATTAATTAGTGATCATGGATCTGGATCCAGTCTGGATTTTTCTGGATCCAGATCCAGAACCATGATTTTTGAAAATACCGATCTCTACTATTAATTACCCGAATCTCGAATTTATATATCCGTCTGTGAAAATCGTATATAAAAATAAGGACAATGCTTGGACATCTCCCTATAAACAAACTCAAAAAATATAAAATTTAGAGTTTAAATAATTTTTGGGACAAATAATCTCGAGATTGTATTTTCATTGATAATTAAAAATTAATTAACCAAGTACTTTGTAAAAAAGCAACAGACAAAAGAATAGTATGTCTCTAAACTCTTAAAAATATTAAAGTATGAATGCACCTATACAATTCTTTTAATTAAAAATATGTCTAAATTTACAAAAAAAACAATAAAATTTAATTTTTTAAATTTTCTTTAAAAAATTATTTTTAGAAACAATTTTACGTAATATTTACGTAAAATTTAAAAATTTCAGGAAAAAAGCAACAGACAAAAGAATTTTTTTGTAAAAAGAATTTAAATAAAAGGAAGACCAATTTAAAAAGAAAATTATTAAAATTTGTTTGAAATTTTTATTTCTAAATTTTTAAAAGTTTTCTTTGATTCACTAAAAAATAGGAGAGGTAGTTTTTACCTTAAAATTTATCTAAAATTATTTTACTCTGACGTAGATAAAGTTTCCGATTATTTTTTTAGAAAATAATTATTTTTATATTTTTTAAAGAAAATTGCTAATACAAAAATATTTTTTAAATTTTTAAATATTATTTCACCAAAATAAAGAAAAACTGGACAAATTTATTAATTTAAATTCTTGTAAAGAATTCTTGCTTTGAATGAAAAAATAAATGAAAAATTTCTTTAATTTTTAATTTTTTATACAAAAAGGTCATCAATTCGGTAAAGGTCATTCATTAATTTTCTAGAGATGAAAAGAAAAAATGCCAAAAATTTATTTAAAATTGATTGCTTTTATTGGCGAATTAAAAATAAAAAAATAAAACAAAAAATTATTTCCGTTTAAATAAAATTTATTAATATAGTTTAGTAAATTACTGTAGAATTGTCAACTAAATCTGCGTATTTTTTCTCTTTTCTAGTTTTATTTCTGAAAATCAGAAGCGGTATTTCAAATTCTTATAAGCTTGAAAAACGTTTGAAAAAATATCTAAACTAGGGCTGTTACTCGTCCCCGTTTTATATAAGGGGGGGGGGCATTTCTCTTAACCATTTTAATAACTTTTTAAAATTTATCTGGAACAATAAATAACAACAAACATATTTTTGTAATTATAGATTATGTTTGTGCCATTTATTTATTTGTTTATATAGTCCTTAATTTTAATTTTTCTTAAACTTTTTATTTCCAAAATAACTTTTACAAAAAAATTAAAAAGAAAATAAACAATTTTAGATTAATTTAAAATGCATAAAAGAAGTGTATTTGGTTATTTTTAAGGTTAATAATCATTTTATTGACGTAATAAATTTAAAGTTTAAATTTTTGTTTAAATTGGCATTTATAAAATTTTATGGAAATATTTAAATATATTTTTTTTATTTTTTGGAAAAAAAATTTTAATAAAAATTAATTTAGAATAATACCAAAAACAATTCTGACTTAATTTTTGTGGATTAACGCGAAATATTTAAAATAAAAACAATTTAAATTACCTAATATTTTTATTTTTTAATAATTCCTTAAAAATTCAGGTTTGTAAGTAAAATGATAACAGACAAGTTGCGCAGGTTAGTGGAACGAGCGAGAATATTTAACAGTCAAAAGCTAACAAAACAATGAAAATATTTTTGTAAATAAATAACAAAAAAAACAAAAATAACAGAAAAATAAACCAAAATAAGACGAATTTTTTGTTTGGGAAAGTAAAAATAAATTAATTAAATTAATTTAAAATTAATGTTATAATTAGAGGTTATAAAGTAGGGTTGTCGGTTCTGGAAATTCTTCGGATATCCGATACCGAACCGAACAAAAAAATCCTCGGTTCTTCGGTTCGGTTTGGGCTAGAACCGACAACCCTAGTTATAAGGTATTCTAATATTTGTTTTAAATCTTTTACATAATTTTTAGTGATTACATAATTTTAAAGACTTCCTATAATATAAGAAGTTTTTTTGAAAACTTGTTTAAGTAAATAAATTCGAACATCTCTCATGTTAATTGAACAGCAACATTTTGAGATGGAATGTGATATAGAGAGGGGGGATGACATAGAAAAGTAGTTGAAATTTTAAACAAATTCTCTAATACTAATTAAATTTAAGAAAAGTTTAACAAAAAATAAATATTTATTTTTATTATTATTTAAAAAATAAATAAAAAATATTTTCTTTTAATTTTTCAAAAAAGGAAGGAAAATAGAGAGAAGAAGGAAACCTTTTACAATCTCCAAAAGGTAAACTCTGCGCAAAAAAACCGTTGGCGTTTCATTATTTCTATTGAAGTTCGTTTAGTACGTTCATTTCCACTCAATCATTGCGTAGAGGGTTTTGTGTGGCAGAGATTGATTAATGTTTTCGGACATTTTTGGTTGTTTGAATTTTTATTTGAATGAAAAATGCGTGACTACTTTAAGAGTTTTTTATTTTTGTATTGTTTTTAAGTGTTTTTTAAGTGAATTATTATAAATAAATAAATAAATAAATATATAAAAATAAATAAAAATAAATATATATGTCATATTACATTATAGATATTTAGATCAGAAATTGATTTTTAAAATAAAAATAATTTTTACAAAATTGGTTTAAAATTATTAAAATTTAAAAATATTTTTAAGTTTTCAAAAAGGGGTGAAAAGCGAAAAGGACAAAGATTATGTATTTATATTTGGACTAGTATTTAGAAGATATTAAAATATTTTTTGTCATTGAAAAATTAAAACAAAAAGAGTTGAGAGGATTAATTAAATGAACATTGATGTGACATTATCAATGATGTATAATTAATAAATATAATTACTATTGTATGTTTTATTCAATTAATTTTAAACAATTAAAAAAACAATTACAGATATTTTTTTAATAAATAAATAAATTAATATTTATTTATTTTTTATTTATTTTGCGCGAATATTCCTTTCACCAAAAACACATTAATGGGCATTGAGGCGTGTTAAGAACGCTTTTAGATTATATAATTGTTCAATTGTGGATATTCTACTTGTTTTAAACAATTAATATTTAAAGAAAATAAAATTTAAAATAAAATCTTGGCAACATATGAGTGGTCGTTTTATGTATTTTGGGGAAATAAGGAAATTTCTTTTTAATTTTTTATTATCCAAAATTAATTAAAATTCCGTAAATGTTCTAATAGAAGCCCATGACCTATTAGAAGTCCACTCAATGGGACCCATTGAAAAATAGACGCTCAGGGTTCTATTGGAACATTTTCGGTATTTAAATAAACTTAATATTTTTGGTGATTAATAAAAAATGTTTTTAAGAGCAAATTAAAACAAAATTGTAGAAAAGAAAGTTAAATTTGCACATTTTAAGTATTTTTGCTGTTTAAAAGAAAATAAAAAATTTTTAATTTCTTTTTAAACAAATTTACATCAGTTTTGAATTTAGAATGTGTAATAAATAAAAGAATGTTTTTTATATAAAATTAAATTGATATTAAAATAAGAAAAAATATTTGTATTTTTTTTTGGGTGATAAAAGAAGTTTAAAGTAAATTAAAAAAATAAACTTTATTTATTCGAGTAATTTTATAAAAAATACGAGATTTTAGAGCTTACTTTATGATAATCAGAACAACCTAAAAATGACCCCAATAACGTAAAAAACTTATCAAATAATTAAAAAATATAAAAAATAATTTAAAAATAAATTAGTGCTATGATTTATTTAATTATTTTGATATAAAATTTGTCAAAAAAAATTAAATTTTTGAAAAAATGTGACAATTTCCTTAAAAGTTTTATCAAAGAATTCGGCGAAGAATTAAATTGAACGGGTTAAGAATAAATATGTTTAACTATTAAAAACATTTTTTTGTTTAAAATTTTAATTAAATTTAGAAAAAAAGATAAAAATCTAAAATAAAAAATAAATTTAAAAAAAACATTTAAATATTTAAGAAATAAAATTAAAAAAATAAAAAAAGGAACCATAAATTTAGTGTGTAAATTTATTTTCACTTTTTTTGCGTCAAGAAAGATTTGATCAGTAAAGGAATTTAAATAATTAAAGGAATGACATTTAAATATTTATTTATTTATGATATTATCAAATAATTAATTAATTAATATTTATTTAGAATTTTTGGGAATTTGGGAGTTCCAGACGGATAACAATTTAAAACGTTTACAGAGTCTTCAAGCTAATATATATTCAAGAATAGATTTTTTACTTAGTTATAATACATATTTACCTCTGATAAGGAATATGAGGATTCTTGTCATTTAAGTATTATTATTGGGAAATAATTAAGATTTTGACTTAATTATATAAATTATAAAATTAAACTACAAATATATCAACTTTGGCAGGACTTGAAGTTTATCAAAAACTTTCGACTGTCAATGAATTTTTAATTTAGGATTGTTAAACATAATTAAGTCAACAAAAGTATTTTACTCAATATTTTAAAAATTAAAGGGAAAAACTAAATAATACTAAAATATTGGCTAGACAAAATAATAAATTTTTAAATTAAAAGTGACGTTTCTACATATTTTTAAAAATTTTTATTTTTTCTTTTAACATTTTTAAAGTAAAAAATAAAACAATTACTTTTTATTTTAAGTTTTTAGTCATTTAAAAAATAATTATTTTTCTGTGCATTATTTAAATTAAATTAGGTAAGTTGCGAGTAGGTGTATTTTGAAAAAATGGAAATAAATGATAGAGATACTAATTAATTTTTGAATTTTATATACAAGAAAATAATAAAAAAATGCAATTTTAAATTATTTTAAAGTAACTATAATATTAATATTATTAAATTTTGGGACTTATCTGAGTATATAAAAGTGGGATAATAATCTAAAATAAATTCTTAATTAGGTATACTGAAGCTTAAACCAAGTCTTGGATGAATTTATGGACTGAGGAGTATTTGTTGAAAGTTTTTGTGCTAAGTTTTCGATAAGAGACTTTTAGTTTGTGATGAATTCCATTAAGATTTATTAAAATATTATTCAAAACTTGGTAAAAAATTTTGGTTTTCAAAGAATTTAGTTTTCAAAAAAAATAGCCCCTCCCTCTAAAATAGCCCCCCTGCTAAAATAGCCCTCCTCTGGAGATCGATCGAAAAAATAGCCCCCGGGGCTATTTTAGAGGATTTACGGTATTAAATATTTACAGAAAAAACTAGAATAAATATTTTCTTCAAAAAATATTTTTAATTATATAATTTATATATTAAGTAATATGTCAAAAATATATTTTGGACAAAAACAAAAAAAAATAATTTTTTCAATCAGAGATTGGATCCACCAAAAACTTGTAATAATTATAAAAGAAAAAATTGTGATAGATTTGCTTTTATTTATTTTGGACGACCTTGGAGGTGAAAAAATACAAAAAATCTTTTATTAATTAATTAATGTTACAACCACAAAACCATTTATAAAAAATTCCAATTTCTACTTTCTACCTTCAATTTTCCACATTTTTGTCTGCTTAATATATAAAAAAAGTAAAAGACAAAAACAAACCTTTAATTTTTGATTTTCTCCGTTTTCCGTTTTTCTAAAAGGAGAGATCAAATTAATGTAATAGTTTTTTAATTCGAGAAAGATCAATGTTAAAAAGGAAGTTTTTAAAAAAGTAATTGGGTAAAATGACGTAAAAAATATTTATATCCGGTTAATATTTTTAAATAAATTATATTAAATATTTTAAATTTAATAAATATAAAATAATTTTTAAAACCATCAAACATAGTCTTTCTACTTTTTCACAAAAATCCTTTATGGTTGCCAAATCCGGATATCCGAGGGAGTTTCCAGGATCCGCTAACCTTAAAACAATATTTATTAGTCTGGACTGTTCAGTAAATTTATTTTTTTTAATTTTTTAAAATAATTTAAATCAATCTCTTGAAATTAAAAACATTTCTTTTATTTTTTAAATTAATTAAAAAATATTTTAAAAAATTTTAACATTAAAAAATATTTACTACCATTTTATAAATATTTTTTGTTGAAAAATATTTTAAATTCCATTGCAAAAAATTATTATATATTTTTTCCATTCCCTTTCATTTGATAAAATTTATATATTGAGAAGAAGCACTATAATAGAGAGAAGAAGCCTTTTTAGTTAAAATATGAATAATGCATAAACTGCCGTTTTTTTGATGAGAAAGCTACCCCCCCCAAACAGATAAATTTAAAAAATATTTTTATTTTAAAATCAATTTTTAAAATTTATTTTTTTTATTTTAAATTAAAAAAAATATTTTATTTAAATGCCATTTCTTCCATTAATTCACAGATTTTCTGTCAGAAAAAATAAAAAGGTTTTTAAGTTTAATTAATTAAAAATATATTTTAAATTAAAGGAAAGTAAACAACAAAAAATAATTTTTAATAAAATAATTTCAAAAAATCAAAATACTCCAAAAAATAAAGAATTGGAAATTTTAAATGAAAAAGAGGAAAATTTAATAGTTAAAAATGAAGAGAAAAATAAAGAAGATGCCAAAAATAATTTTGATAATTCTACTTCAATTTTTCCTAAATTGGTTAATATTTTTTGTTTAATTTGTGTATAATCAGTTCGAACAATTTATCGAATAAAATTTTATTAAATAAGTTAGAGGTTTAATGAAAGATAACTTTTTCCCAAGATTTTCGACTTAAAATAAAACTAATTTTAAGATCCATTTTTGATTATAAGGGTAGCAATATTTATGATTCCACATTTTTTGTTGTTAGATAATAAATTTATTATTGGAATCTAAATTAGTCAACAAGCTTTAAATAACACTTCACATTATTTCCATTTATTCAATTTTTTAAAAATTATTTTGAAAAACTTTTACGCTTTCCTTTAAAAAACCTTCCCTTGGGATCCAGATAAGGCAGAATAAAGATACAAAAAAATATGAAGAAAATTTATATTTTGAGGAAAATTTTATTTTTGTTAAGGATGATATTTTTGTTACATTTTGTCTCCAAATACATTTACAGGAAGGGTTAGGTTTGGAAGTACATGATACTTGTGGTTAGTTTTTAATTTAATTAATAATTAAATATTTAAAAGGCAGTAGTGATCCTTATATTAAATGTCAATATGGAGGAAAGACAATTTATAAAAGTGAAATAATATTTAGAGAATTGGTAAGAAATAAATAAATAAAATTATTAAAATTTTAATTTTTAATAGAATCCAAAATGGAATGAAAAATTTTCTTTTCTTATTCAAGATCCAACAGAAATTATTACTTTTAAGGTATTTAATAATTTAATTTAAATGGGATTTTAAATAAAAAAATAAAAGTAGTGTTTTATTTAATAGTGCGACTTGGGGAGAGGGGAATTGGTTAATATTTGGCAGGATTATTATTAAATATGGATGGATTTTGTTTAAATAATTAATAAAAAAATTTATATATTTTAAGGTTTTCGATTATGATCGTTTCATGCGTGACGATTTTATGGGGACGGCTAATGTCTTATTAAATACATTGAAATTATCTGAGTATTTAAATATATAATTTATATTTTAAAATATTTTTTATAGGAAAACACAATTTAAATTAAAATTGGAGGATCCAAAAATGCAAGAAATAAATATTCGGTCTTTAGGGTATTTAATTGTTTCGATGACTTTAACTCCAATAAATGCAGAACAGAAGGAATTGGTAAAGGATTTTCTCTTAAAACCTTTAATAAAAAAGATTTTTTTATTAAAAATTCTTTAAATATTTTTGAATAGACAATATAATTATTTAAATAAAAATTTTTAATTTAAAGTTTATTGAACGTTCAATAAGAGGAATTGTTTCAGAACGTAAAGGAAGGCAAGAAATAAAGAAAGATGAAGAACAAACAAGTATTTTGTTGTTAATTTAAATTAATTAATTTTTTAAAAGCATCAGAAAATGAAAATATAATTATAAATAATAATTGTTATTCTTTTATTGAAGATTTTAATGCAAATATTGAAAATCAACTTTATAAAAAATATGTCTGTATTTAAAATTGAAAAAAATATTTTTTTAAATTTAATATTTTAATTAGAATTTTTGGTCGTCTTTTCAATCATTTGAGGATGTTGGATTTTTAATATTTAAAAGTTATTATTAATTTAAATCTTAATTCAATTAAATTCAACTAAAGTTTTCGAAGCAGAAGGATTAGCAGCTTTAGATGTTAACGGCAAAAGTGATCCTTTTTGTGTTTTAGAATTGTGTAATTTTCGTTTACAAACACATACAGAATATAAAACACTTTGTCCAAAATGGAATTGTTTTTTTAAATTGTAAAAAAATATTTTTAATTTAAAAAATAAATTTATTTATTTTTAAAAAAGTCCAATAAAAGATGTCCATCAAATAATTGAATTAACTGTTTATGATGAAGATCCAAATAAAAGAGTTGAATTTCTTGGAAAAATTGCTATTCCTTTACTTAATGTAGGGAAAGTTTAGATTAAAAAAATATTATTTTTTCTAGATATTTAATGGAGAAAAACGTTGGTATATGCTAAAAAATAAAAAATTGGATGGGCCTGCTAAAGGACGAATTTTAGTTGAAGGCACTTTATATTTTAATTATGTTTGTTTTTAAGTAAAAAATAAGTTTTTAAAATATATCTAAAAAATTCACTAAATCCTTACAAAATTCAATTTTCCTTATTTCCTACTAAAACTCCATAGCCTCCCTTATTCTGTTCATCCCACATCCATACAAATATTTAAATAAATCAGAAAATTAGAATATCAAAATATTTTTAAATTAACTCAAAATATTTAAGTTTAAAGCAGCTCTAAAAACATTTCAACCAAAAGAAATAAAGTTAAAACAACCATTGGAACGATTTAAAAGACAAAAATTTTTATCAAATGCAAATCGTCTACGGTCTATTGCCGATTTAATTGTATATATTTTTAAATTTATTTAATTTATAATTTTTTTGAAAGTTGGATTGGACTAAATTTATTAATTATTGTCTAAGTTGGAAATCTTATCCAATTTCAATTTGTTCTTTAATGGTAAAATATTAATTTTTTAAAATAAAATTTAATTCAAAAAATATTTTTAAAAGTCTGATTTTTAAGAGTCTATGTTAGGAAAATTAGAAATGATTTTTTATTTTTAAAATAAAAAATTCAAGTAGTTTTTAACAATTATTTAAATAAAATATTAGGAAAATAAACTCAAAAATTCGAAAAATATAAATCTTTAATTCTTTACTAATTTAAAATATTTACATTTTAGTTTTATATAATATTTGTTAGTTTATTCCAACTTTGGCACTTTCCTTTTATTTTATTAATTATTTTGATTTACAATTTTATAAATAAATATTTAATTAATTTATTATTAAATTTTGAAAGAAAAAGAAAACTTTTACCTTTACTTATTGGAAATTGGGCTGATATAGCAACAATAAATAATAAACAAAAAATGTAAGAAGAGGATATTTATATTTTATTAAAAAAAATTTAATTTTATAGTTCAATTGATAATTCATTAAATTCAATGTTACTCGAATCACAACAAATATCCTTAGAGAATGACAAATTGGATGAAGATAACATTAAGGTATTTGACTGGGGGGGGGGGGGGGAGGGGTAATACCTAATTTAAATTTAAATAAAAGATTCAAAATGAAATTAAAAAACGAGATGGAATAGATGAACAACAACAAATTATTATTAGTAAATCTCTTCGTGAACGTCTCCAAGCAATACAAGAAACGTTAACTTTACTTCAACAACAGGGGGATTTTTTGGTTGGATTAATTGACAGAATTAAAGGGTAATTCTGATTAATTGTTAAATTCTGATTAGTTCTGATTTTTTTCTTTTTCAGAATTTTTAATTTTGCCGTTCCCTTTCTTTCCTTTCTTGCAATATTTTCACTTCTTCTAATTACTATTTTATTATATTATATTCCTATAAGATGTATAATTATTATTTGGGGTAAATTTAAATAAATTAAATTAAAAAAAATATTTTTATTTGTTCTATTTAGGAATAAATAAATTTTCAAAAAAACTTTTAAATCCAAATTATGTTGATACAAATGAATTGCTAGATTTCCTTTCTCGAGTTCCGATTGAAAAAGAAATTGTTTGTTTAAATTTTTTTATCAAAATATATATTTAATTAATTTCTTTTTTTAGATAAATTTCAGAAATTCTTCTAGTCTTGTATTCAACAATAAAAGAAAAATACCCAGACATTCTTCTTTTGAATTAAAGTAATAAAAAAATTATAAATAAATATTTTTATTTAAAAAAGTGATTACTATTTTTGTATTTATTTTTATTGTTTTTTAATCATTTTTAACATTCTTCTAGTCAAATCAAATGATTATATATTTAAATTATACATTCTTTACTTAATTAAAATATAAATTCTTTAATAAATATTTTTTCTCATTTAATAATGAACTAAATTTGTTCTATGACGAACTAAATCATAAAGAACATACTAAAAAAGTTTTTTCTTTTAATTTTTCATAGTTACAAGTTTTAATATTCAGGTTATAGTTTATGTGAATTTCTCAAGTTTTTTTCAATTTTAATTATTTTAGTTCATAAATCAGTTTTAAAATATTTCCTTTATATTTAAAAATTTTTATTTTCATCAAAAAATTTTGTGATATTTTTAAAATAAAAACCAACAAAACACATGGACATATAAATATATTTTAAAAAATATTTAATTCTGTACTTAAATCCAAATCCTAAAAATAGCAAGAAAAACAAGCAATTAAAATATATTTTTAATAAAATATATACTAAGAGCAATTTTCTATCTGGATGCAGTTGAAAAGCAAGAAAAAACATTCATTCATTATTTATGTCAAGAAAAAATATTTTATTTATTTCTTCACATTTATTTTTTTTATTTTGGCCAAGAAAGTTCACAAACCTTTAAAATTGCTCTATTATTATTATTTTATATAAAAAATCATGAGATTTAAAAATAAATATTTTTGCTTTAGGGTAAATAAGTAATGATGTTTGTTTAATATTTTATATATATTTTTTATTTAAACTTTTGTAGACTTTTCTAGAAAATATAATTGTTCTTTTGAGTTTTTTTAAATAATATTTTTTGGTGAAATAAATCAACCATAAAGGTTATTTATTTATGCACTTATATACATATAGTGGGGGTTGTTAAGTCTGGACCTAATTGCCAAAAGTACTAAACAGGGACTGCATTAAAGCAGACTTCACCAACCTGCGCCAAGTCTGGTGTGTTAACACTACACCTCAGTAATGGGTTGGTTACCTTTGTAAATGGCTTAAAATTTTCAAAAATTTATTTGGGAAAGTTTTCATTTCGTAAAGTATTTTCGATAGAATTTAGAGGACATAAATGTAATTATTAATTTAAGAATCCAAAATTAAACAAAGTTCCCAATTTTAAATTTAAAAACTTTACCCAATTCCAAAAATAAAGCTCAAAGAATCAAATAAAAAATTAATAGCTTTTTTCAGCAAATTTATATTCACAATTATTAAAATAATTATTTATTCAAAAATAAATATTTATAGCTTCAAAAACCACCCACAAAAATAAAATAATAATAAATGTATTTATTTATTATTTGTATTCAAATAATTAAAAAAAACTTTTTTTGTATTATTTAATACATAAATTATTTAAAATAACCCTCATTAATTTAAGGAAAAATTTTTTTCTTAGATTTTCTTTTTGATTGAGATGAATGACATTTACATATCCATGTCCAATTTTTTATTGTCAAACTTGGAAAATCCTCTAAAGTCATTTCTGTCATTTTTATTTTTTTCTTTAAATAATTACAAGTTTTGCCATAAATTTATTAACATTTTTTTTATAATAAAATAGAAGCAAGAGTTGGTATGGTTAAAAAAATATGAAAAATATTTTAAGATTACGTTTTTAAACCTAAAATTATGAAAATTATTTTTTTTATTTTTAATTTAAAAGATAAATAGATCAGTTTTAGGTAGGTGTATTTAATTAGGTAAATCTAAAATAAAATACAAAATTAATTCTAAAATAAATAAATGGTCTACTATTTAAATTTTATCAAAACTCAAAACTCACTCCACAATTTTTATTTTTTCCCTAAAAATTTACATTACATTTATTTACACTTTTTAATTACTTGATAAGCACTTACTTATTACTTTTTTAAAATTATTTTTGGGAATTTATTTTGGAATTTTTGTTTTTTATTGCAAAATTCTTGATAAGCATTTACTAAAAATTATTTTTTTATAAATATTAAAAAAAGTTAGGTATTTAAAAATTATTTTTAGTAAGAAAATAAATAAATAATTATTTTTCTTTAAAATACAAAAAATAATTAGTAGTCTTTTTTTATTCTCCAAAATTGTTTTTAAATATAAACAAATAATTAAAATAAAACCAGGGAATTTAGGGCAATATTGGGGAAAATTTAGGGGAAATATTTAAATTTAGAAATTTTTAATTAAAAAGAAATTAATTAATTTTTAAAATCATTTAATAAATATAAACCAAAAATTTATAAATAATGATCATAAATAAATATAATTTTTTAGTTTTAATTATCTTTGAAATCATTTAATACATATACATTTTCTGCAAAAAATTTTCAGTCAAGCCAAGTATTTTCTTTCTTTCATTTCAACATTAAACACCAAAATCTATTCTTTATTTATTTTGCATTATTTCAAAGAAAAAGGGTTTCCTTTTTAAAAGAATTTTTAAAATAGTATATTTTAACAATCCCATTTACTCTAAATATAAACATAAATCCCCTTTCAAATATTTTCCAAATATTTTAATAATAATAGTAAAAATATTTTTTAAATTGTTTATTTTCTACTAAAAATTTTTTGAATAATTTATTCTTAATATTTACTGGACAAATTTCCCAATTAAATTTGTAAATTGATTTAGCAAATTAAAAAATTTCCTCTGAACTTTTAAATTAATTTTTATTATGATTTTTCCAAAATTTTATAAAAAATTAAAATGCGTTCAAAAATCTCGAAACGTGCCATAATTTTTTGTGTGAAATTAAGAAATCTGAAAGGCTTTTTTTACTTTTACTAGTGTGAAATTCATTAAAATATTTATAGCTTTTTAATTAATAAAAATATTAATTATTTATTAATTGTTTAAAAAATTTTTATTTAAAAACGTCATTTTAATTGTTGCTTTTTTTCTTGATACTTTTAAAAAATTCCTTTTTAGGGACTAACAGTCTCGACTTTGAACCTTTAATCCTTAGAATTTCTACTTTTTAAAAAAACCTTTTTTTATTTATTTAAATATCCTCCTTCACTTAATTTAAATAAATTTATTTTAAATATTTAATTATTTAGCATTTATAGATTTAGAAAAGAATATTTAGTTGAATATTCTTTAATACTTTTTAAGCGCCTCATTAACATTTTTACAATGATTCTAATTTTTTTCTTTACACGTTTTTAACATTTCTTATATTCAAAAAAATTTTTTTGGAGAATAAATTTATTAATTAAATATGTATATTCTATATTTATAGAAATTAATTTATTCCTTAGAATTATTTTTTTGTAAAATTTAGTTAATCAACTTAAATAACTAGATAGACTACCTATATTCTATCAAATTTTATTTGGAAAGATACGTGTCTCACCTAAGGATATACCCAAAAAACTCATCTCCTAGAGACAACTAAACTTCTACTAAACACTTTATTTATCCCATTTTGATATTTGCTTTCGAAATTACCCTTACGTTTTGTTTGAAAATGCATTCTGAAATAAGTATCCATTTATAATATTAATTACTTAAATTATTTAATTTACTAAAGATCTGAATATTGTTAAATCAAAATTATTTGTGAATAATTTAAAAATAATTTTTAAATAATTATTAAGATTAAAAGACAATTTTATTATAATCTTTTCATCAATGCTATCTTCATTAAAATTTAAAATAAATTCCATTTCTTCCTCTAAATTCTCTCCATCCTTTTTACATTTATTTTTTACATTAATTATTATTTTGGCTATTTTTGGATCATCAAAAAATAATTATTGTTTAGCATCACCTAATCGACGTCCAATCCAAATAACTCCTTTTTTGTATTCTGATGCAGTAAATATTGGGAGTGGAAATGAAGAAAATTTACCCAGGTATTTTTTAAATAAAAAATAAATTTATTTAAAAAAATTTTTATTTTTTAAGCGCGAGAAGAGCTATTTTCTCCCGAAGTCGTCAATTTATGCCTGAAGAAAGTTCTATTGATGGTGGAAGTGTTTCCTCATCACATGGGAGAATAATGCAAATATCTCCATTTTTCTATTCCTCATCAAAAAGAGATTAAAATTAAAAAAGAAAATAATTAAATAAATATTTCCTTTTTTCCCTATTATTTTTAAATGTAGATTAGTACGAATTAATTAAATTATCTAAAAAAAATTTTTTTTGATAAAAGAAAAAGAAAAAAAACGTTTTTATTTTAAAATTTAATTCGTACTTAAAAGAATGAAGGTAATTTAAAAGAATATATTTGTATACCCAGTGAAGAAAAAATAATCTCGATTATGTTTTTGATTTGTTTGTGAGTTCATAAAAATATTTTTTGTGAGATATTTCATTAAATTTTGATATGTACTTTATATTTTTTATTATAAAATTATAGGGGAAGAAATCTGTTGGGAAGTTTACTTTAAATTTTTATTTTTTTATTAAATTAATTTTGGAAATTGAAAATTTATACTCATTAAATGAAGAATTAAATGGAGTATTTAATCAAATAAAAAATTTTCCTAAAATAAATTTTTGAATGAGAAAATGAGTAGTAAGCTTAATTTCAGTTACTCTTGACCCTATAGTATTTATGTCGATGATTGTGTATTTCTTTAACATTTTAAATTAGTAAAATTTTTTTGTAGTGAACAGAGCTAGTACAAAGGCAATAAAATGATATAATGTTGCAGCCATCTGTAGAAAATATCCAATTCCCAAATGTTGCTGAAATAAAAAAATATTCATAATAATTGTTTTGAAAAGGATTTTGGAAAATATTAAAGTAAACCTCATAAGTGTCAACTTTGCCCTTAATAAAACGATTCTCAGATTGCTGAGAATAGTAGTAAAAGACTATTAATATGATCATTGACAATAACCCTGAAAAATACAAATGAAAATAATTTAATTATATCCAGATTAATTCATGAATCGTATTTTATAGCCAGATTGATTAGCTTGATCATTTCCTTTTTGGAATCGGATGTTACCAAAAATTAGGTTCTTGTATTTTATGTACTTAAGTTTTTCGTGTTATTTTATTCACTAACTCATTTTTCAATCATAGCAAAAGAAAGAAAGAATCAAAATTAAGTTAAAAAATAAAATAAATTTATTTAAATATTTACAAGTTAGTAATGTCATAGCTTTATTAATTAATAAAATTGCTGGACAGCAGCATGTATAAGCACCAAAACAAAGCGAAAGAAAAGAAGTAATTAATGTTAATAACTAAACAAAAATAATTTCAATTAATTTTAATATTAAAAACAACCAATATTAAAATTGTAAAAATATGCCATCCATAATATTTATGTTTTTTATATTCATCCAAAAAATCATTCTCATCTCGATAAAATGTATTATTATTTCTTTAAAATATTAATTTAATTAAAAATATATAAAGATTATATACTTTGTATAGTAAGATTTTAAGATACAATAATACTGATTATCCTGAAAAAAAAAATAAATACATATTTTTTAAAATAAATTCGAATAAAAATTCTAAAATATTTTATTTATCAAAATTTTACAATTGAAGATATATCTTTGTTTGAATCATTTAATTTGTCAATAAACTCATTGCTCACTCCATCTATACAATCCTCGAAAAGTCCATGATAATGAGTAGTATTATTCTCTTCCAAATTGACTATCTAAAAATTAAAATTTAATTTTGGATAAGATTTCTGATATTTTCTTTTTTAAAATAAAATCAGTCTTTTTTTATCTAAACCAAAATATTTTTTTCAAAAAATACCTGCCAAGACGGCCATATTAATGCAAGGATGGAATGGAACATGCCAAGTAAAGTGAAAATACACGAACATATAATTACTATTTTTCTTATTTTCGATGCCATTTCCAACTTTTTTATTATTAAATATTTAAGTAATATCAAAAAATAAAGAGTATTTTAGTATAAATGGTGAGTAAATAATTTGATTGAAAAGTAAAATAAGGAAATTCAATAAATAGAAATTGGCCAAATAGTTAAATAAAATAATGAATTAACTCTTGATTTATTTTTTAAAAAAATGTTGATATAATCAACTCTTTCTACTATTTTTATAATTAATCAATTTATACATTCAGGTTCAACAAGTAGTACATTAAAACAATTATGTATTAGTCATTATTTAGTAATTTAATTTTAATTTATTTTAAATAATTTAGTAAGAATAATATTTTTCTCAATTGTTCAGCAAATAACTTAAAATTTTTTACATAAATTATTGCAGTAAAGTGGGACACTTAGTGAGGTGTTCCAGTTCTATTTTATATCTCCAATTACTCATACTCTGCGCCGAAGCGGCTGAACATACCAGATATTAAGGGATATTGATCAACTTGATCTTGATCAACCTCGGGGTTGATCAAGTCCCTTGGTCTCTTCCCAACACCGAAACACACCGAAGTAATGAAATGTTTTATTTACAAAATAGGAAAATACAAACAATAATATATGTCATTTAGCTAAAGCATAATAAAAGAATCAAATGGAAAGCTAACATAATGAACACCTTCAAGTGAAAACAAAGGAATTAAATAGTTGTAAAGTGGGAGGTATAAAATTGCTTGTCACATAGAAATATCGAAAATAATATTGGACATTGAACCTGGATATAAAATATATTATTTGCTCAGTATTACTTTCGGGATTCGATTCTCTCTTACATTTCCAATTTTTAATAGTACTATTATATATTTTCAATATCCTCAATAATTTTTTTAAATATAAATCTGGGCCCTTTTTCTTTAGATTTTATTCCAAATCACAGACATTTCCATTAAATCATTTCAAAATTTTTTGTTTAATTAAATTCCTTCAAAAAACATTTTATCTTTCTTCCAATTACATAATTTAATTTTGCGAAAAATCAGCGACCTAATTCTTCGTCAATCATTCCTTATTCTCATCCTTTTTTAAAAGCATTTTAAGTCACTTCAGATTTTTCTGCACCGTCAGCGCACAAGTCCTTGACTCTAATTTTCGGACCTTCTGGCGATAAAAATTGATATCACCTATTTTTATTGTTTTAGCCCATCCTCCTCAATTACATCTTTATTTTTTAATTAGAGAATATTAAATGTACATACATATGATCTAAAAAATTATCAACTTATTTTGTTGTTTTTCTTTAATTAAATTTTTAGAGATAAAATCATTATTTCACAGGGATGTGTCAATAAAAAAAATTAAATGAGGCGTAATCTCCCAATAACAACAACAACAAACAAACCTGTCCCCTCCTCACTTTCACCATCAATACCAAATAGAAATATCAATCAACAACAAAATCAAAGCAATTTAAATAGAAAGAAGCAACATCAACAGAATTTTCAACAACAAACAAACAAACTTACTGACCAAGGAACAACTTTAATTGAAGATAACAGTTCAGGTCAATGTTGTTACAGCGGAAATGTTAATTCAGCATTGGCACAACCAGCATTAGTTTCAGAGAAAACACAAATATTTTCATCAGTATTACCTTCCTCCGGTTTCAACCTTTTTGAAGAGGAGGACATTAGGAGAGAAAATGCATTCAAAGGGGTTATGATTGTTTGTCTCTGCATTTCGGGTTGACTTTTATTGCTAGCGCTCAAATAAAAATATTTTTCCTTAGTTTGTGCATGGGCCAGTTTATTCTCAGTTTGTCCTGTCCTTTACCAGTTCCTTAGTTTTACAACCTCACAATTTGATGGTAGGGTATTCGTGTAGTAAATTTAAAATTTAAACTAAAAAGGGATGTTGAAATTTTGTGAGGAAAATGCCCAGACAATGGCAGATGATTCAACTGCTCTTGTTGATGTTTTTGTAGATCGATACAATAGTGGCAACTTTAGAAAAAATCAAAATTTACAACATTTTGTTATGGCTAGGACAGTGGATTTTGTAATGAATAGAACAAAAAATGTGAGGAATTTGAATTTTAAGAAATCTCATTGGAGAATAGAAGTGAGACGGATCACATCCATATTTTGTTTTTAGAGGAACTTCAGGCATATTGTTAGTACACAGGGTGATTATCGTCAATTAAGAAGTGAAGGTGGAGAACCACCGCGGACTTGTCGGTTTGTTTATTTTTATTTTTAAACTTCATTGTTTATTTTAAGATGTGGAGAAGGCGAAGTTGGTGTACAGGGAACTCCCGGTCGTAAAGGAATGCGTGGCACCCCTGGAGCAAAAGTTGAACAAAATTATATCAAAATAGAAAATTTTTTTTGTAAAATTAAAGGGAGCACCAGGCATTCCTGCCAGATTACCTTGTGAACCATTGCAAGACTTAAAGAAATATTGTCCAGAAAAATGTCCTCAAGGATTGCAAGGGCCGCCAGGGCAAATGGTCGCTTTATATTTAATTTATTGTAAATTTGAAAATAAAATTTTAGGGGCCAATGGGTGATAATGGAAATAAAGGACCACCGGGATTGCAAGGAAAAAATGGGGATGATGGTAAAACAGGTATAATTAATAAAATTATTTTTGACAATTAGCACAAAAAGTAAATAATTTAAGGAGCGCGAGGAATGAATGGACCTCCGGGAGTGCCAGGACTGTAAGCAAATTTTATTATATAATGAAATATAAATAAAAAGAAAAATAAATTATCTTAAAAGGTGAAAGATAATTAACATATAGAAAGGCTTAAAACTAAGATTGTCGGTTATTGGAAAATCTTCGGATATCCGGAGCTGAACCGAAGAACCAAACCGAAAAACCCTTGGTTCAGTTTCGAACTGACAACCTTACTCAGAAGTAAGGAAAATAAAACTATGCCCAAAATATTAATAATTAAATTCTAATTATAAAGTGATGGCGAGGACGGTGATCCTGGGCAGGTTTCTCTTTTTAACAATTTATTAAGTTAAATAAATGTCTTCAAGGATGCACAACCTACTCCTTTTATTCCTGGCCCTTCCGGTCCTACAGGCGAGGTTGGTATGATGGGTCCGTCTGGTCCAAGAGGATTGCCTGGAATTGATGGCCCACAAGGACCTCAAGGAAGAAAAGGCGCACAAGGAGAAGCTGGCAGAGTTGGAACGCCTGGAACGACTGGTAACATTTTGTAGAAATCGAGATTGTAATTTCTCCATTAAAGGTCCGCCCGGTCCAATCGGCGAATCTGGAGATGATGGACACAAAGGTGTATGCCCAACATATTGTGCTATGGATGGTGGTGTATTTTTTGTTGAACCGCCCGAATGGTTTTTCAAAAATAAACGAAATCGGTGATTAAATTTGATAAACTTGTGGATAAATTTAAATATAAAAAATCTCTAGGTTTAATTTAAATATAAGTTTATTTAACGTCTACAAGTGTCTAAATACTGTTTATATTTATTTCAATATGTTTTTATAAATATTTATTCACCTTCTAAATTCTTATGTTGGTTTTAATTTTTTCCTTGTGGAGATTTTAATAGGAAAATAACATAAAAAATTCAATGATTTAAGAAAAGTCTGTAAATTACGTTGATTTATTTTAACTTTAGAGTAGATGGTTAACTAAATCCACTTTTTATCTGAGAATATAAAAACACAAATACCCTAATTTAATTTAGTTATTTTTAAAACAATAATTCCCCCCCCCCCCCCCCCACCTACGTTCAAATTGCCATCCCTTCAGTGAAATGTTAAAACATTAATTGCCTACACTAATTAGAGTAAACATGGTGATAAAAGGAAAATATCTTTTTTATTTTAGACGGATTAATTACTATTATTTAATTATTTTATTGAATTCAGACTGATTCCCTTTTACAATAAAAATAATTTTCCTAATTTCCAAATAAAAATATTTTTTGAACTTTTGAGTTAAATAAAAAAGTTTTTTAAATCAAATATTAACATGACAAATAAAAATTAATTTTTATGGGCAAAAAGTACAACATTAAAATAAATATTTATCTCAGGTAATTTTAAAAGTTTTAAACAAAAGAATTTTTAGAAAATTAAATAAAATATTTTAAATTATTAAAATGATTAATTAGTAATTAAAATGGAAAGTTAATTAAAAAATATTTAAACTTTAATAAAACCCTCAGGCAAATAATTTATTAAAATAAATTTTCTGCCAAAACCGGTATTTCTTAAAATCTTTTATTTAACAATTTAAATTGTATTTATAATAATAATAATAATTTTCTGAAACGTCAGAAGACTTTGTACACAAAGGCAAATAAATATATTTAAAAATTAGGTAATTCACACCTATTTCAATTCATTTTTATAATAAAATCAAATTATTGGTACAATTTTTTAAAAACTTAATTTAGATTTACACATATTTCATTTAAAATTTTTTAGAATAAAATTAAGGCAATCTTAATCCTGAACTCAATCCCTAGCGATGAGATTAGGCAATCTCAATCCCTATTATGTCGTTAATTTTTGATTATTTTATAAAATTATTCATTTCAAAGACTGGTATGGTTCGATTTAGCTTATCGAGATGCATCGAGCCATATCATGGCGTCCCAGATTCGACAAGTTTGAACGAAGTTATAGCCCTGCGGTATGGTTGGCTCGCGGTACGTTGGGGGTGTACACATGAATAAAATACCGTATTTACTCGATTAATTCCCAACCCTCTATTAATTCCCCATACCAGGGATGAGTTGAAAAAATAATTCCTCGGGGGAATTAATCGAGTAAATACGGTACCTACAGAAGTAAAAGAATATATGTACAAAAAGATTTCATTAGATAAATTTTAAGGATAAAATATATTTTATTAAAAATGAAATTCTTCATTTGTTTTACATTTTTGCTTCTTCTAATTGGAAGTTTTTTAATTGGTAATTTTATTTAAAAATTATATGTATATTTCTATTTAATAAGATGCCCAATTCATCTCCAATGCTGAAAAACAATCTGGAACACCAACAATGTTAGTTATAATATTTTTTATTAATATATTTAATTAATTTTAAATAATAACATCCTCGTTATTATTTATTAAAAAATTTATTTAGATATGCTTCACATAAAGAACATGTTGGTAATTGGAATCCAGTCAGACGAAGGCGTAATTTCCTTTCTCAAACACAACCTGCCAGTAAAACACCTCCAAGGTATTCAAATAATTAAAGAGATAATTTAAATAAAAAAAATAATTATTTTAATAAAATGGATTAATTTTAAATAAATTTTTAGTTACGCTACTCACAGTGAGGCTGTTGGAAATTGGAATCCAAAATAAAAGAATAAATACTGTCAATGGTTAAATATTGCAGCGAGATAAATTTCACTATATTTTAGTCATTTTAAATAAAAATTAATAAAATAATTTTTGGAATTTAATTAAATTTATTTTTTTTTTGAGTTTGGAATTTAAATTATTATACATAAACAGTCATGGATAGAAAGTTAGGTACAAGAGTAATTAAAATTAACTATTTTCTCAATTATACGAATATTTTGTGACTACATATCTACATATTCTGTAATTGACTGGATTTAAGCTCGAACATCCGAACTCGAATATATATTAAAATGAGTAAATACATATTTCGAATAAACTGAAATAATTTTTGTGTCCATATGGGTGTGTGTATGTTGTGCATACGTATATTGATTTTACTAAGCATAGCGAATAAATGAAACAAGGGGAAAGTAATTTTTCTCTAGATAATTTTGTGTTATTCAGTAAAATATCCTTCTATCCAGTATTATGATCAGGGATTGGGGAAAATGTCTGTCAGGTTTAGTTTTATCGAAATCAAGTTTACTGCAAAATTTGAAGAACTACATACATACCGTATTTATTCTAATAGAATGGCCGGCCATTCTATTTTTCAATCACCTTCCAAAGTGCCATTCTATTGGAGACGGCCCTTCAAATAGAGAATCTACGGTATATCGCCAGTCGATTAAAAGTGTTGATATATGAAGCTCTTGATATTATCAAGCTCTAAAAACTAAAATGAGCACTCATACTTCCTCTATCTGAGCAAATTAATCTTATAAAAAATACTGATAAAAAATTTTTATTTTCATTATTCATTAAACTTTTAGATCTTCACTTTTTAAAATTAATAATCCCAAAGATTTCCCTTAATTTTATATTAAATTTTGATCATGAGCTGTTTGAAATAAAATATTTTTCCATCAAAAACGAAACAAAAAAACTCCGTCTTTTGTCTCATGTACTAACATAAGTTTGGACAGCTCTTTACAATTATGAACGAAGATAAACAACAAAAACAACATTTTAGTATAACAAAAACTTCGATAAAGCCAAGGAAAACTTTACCTCTTGAATTGCTTGTTGATATATTTAGAGAGGCTAATAATTTATTTTCTAATGAATTACAGAACTGGTAATATACAGAATTAATTAAATTTTTGATAAAATTTAAAAAACGGGCGTATTCACGATATGTGTCGGTATAGGCAATATTAATTTTATATCAGGTATTGTTTTGTTGGAAATCTCATTTGAAAATTTTTAGTTGTTTTAATGGGAGTTGCGGTATAGTTAAGAAATTACAGGTTTAAACTTTATTTTATTTTCTTAATAACCCTATAATATTCTTGTCCCTGTATATAGGAATGTGAAATCATATACCTATTTTTTGATTTCTCTGTTTCTGTAAATTTTCCCTTTTTCTTTTAATTGTCGATCAAAAAAAATATAAGACATGGTCCATGCTTTTTCTCTTTCATTTATTCTTGGGCTTTTGTGGTTACCTTTTTTTGACCTTTCTTAGGCCGGGACCTATGAAATTTGATTTGTGACTATTCACAAAAAAGCAATATTCACAAAAATACTATCGCAAAAATACTAAAAATACTACACTATTCACAAAAATACAAAAATACAATATTACAAGAATCAAAATAACAAACTAGTCGTATGTTCTGAAACGCAGAATTACTGTACGAAACTTGAAATAATTTTGTCTTACATGTCTTCACTCTTTTTTTCATTCTTATTGACAATTAAAAGAAAAGTAAAAAAAATTATTGAAAATAGGGAAACCTAAAAATATTTTTAAAAATATTTTTATATAAGATCATTCTATATTTTTGCATATTTTCTATATGAAATCACTCAACATTGCCCTTTGAGTAAGATTAGCAATAGAAGTTTACTGTATATTGGTATCGCTTAATATAATTATAAATCACCAAGTCTAGTTCAGGATCGAAACATTAGAAGAATCAAAATACCATTAGCGGGGTTGTTAAAAAGTTTGATTTTTTGAAACCCGGGGACAATGGAAATATTTGCCATCCAATTATATAAATATGGACTATTATTTCCCGATTTTTGTGGTTGTTTTTATAACTTGCTTTAGTTATGAAATAAAGCCATAAGAAAAGCCCTATCTGATCATAAATGATGATTTCCATGGTCTGACTCCACAATTATTTTGATTTTTTAGTAGGTATTAAGTTTAATTTTACTACACTACAGTGCCAATTCTTTTGAGCAACGTTATGTAAAGGTTATTCAAATGAGCTCGTACTATCCTTTAGAATAAAACCATCAAAGATGTTTAAATTTTTACCATCCATTCCAATAAGTAGATGTTTTACGATAGAATTATTAAGAATTAACTAAAATGAGCCACTCAAATTGAAATTTATATAATGGACTCTAAAAATGCGAAATAAAAATTATTCCAAAAATATTCGATTTAAACTTAAGTTATTTAGTAATGGGAACTAACTCAATAGGATCTTTTAATGAATAATGTTTCTTAATTATCAGCCAAACAACTTGGTATAGTCTAAGACAAAAAGGAAATAAATACAAAGCGATGGAAACAAAAATTCAACTCGTAAAATATTGGTACAACTATGCAAAAAATGTATTGACATCCTCTTGTATTGTCTACATCTTTGTTGGAAAATATTTTAAGGTATTAAATTTATTCTTGGTATGGTTGAAGTTCGTATACCCCTCATTTCTCCTTCTTCAAAGCTTTAAAAATGGACGGATTTTGCTTACTTCCCCAGCTTATGATGGGAGTCTTTGAAAATTAAAAGCCCGGAGCTGGAGCCGGAGCCAAGATTTTAAAAGCTCGGAGCCAAAAAAATACCCAATGGTAATGGTAGTCCTTTATTGACATTATTAGGGATCGGATTTTTAGGTCGTAAAAACCTTAAAATAGGCACCTAAATAGGTTGTATAAAATGCTAAAATAGGTGACAAAAATAGGCAAATAGGTCGTAAAAATAGAGAAATAGGTTGCAAAAAAAGGTCGACATAATGGGCAAGAAAGTCAAAAATGCCTAATAATTTCTATTCTAGTTCATAAATTTCAGCCCCACTGCAAAAATGTTAATAAAAGTCCAGTTTTGAAAAATTTTTGATTTTTGAGTATAATATTTTTCAAAAAATCGAAGAAAAATTTTTGAGCCGATAAAAAAATTGACAAAATTTTTGAAAAATTTTAAATTTCTTTCAAATATTTTCGAAAATTTTTATTAAAAATCGAAATTTTATGAAAAAAGCCCAAAATAGGTGACAAAAAAGTGAAAAAATCACAAAAACATCCTAAATAGGTTACAACCTATTTTAGGTTGCAAAACACCAAAATAGGTTCAAATAGGTCATAATAACTCCCCGTAAACAAAAGATTTTCAAGAAATAACAACGGATTTGAGCTCAATTCATCAGGACTATTTCGCAGAAAAAATAGGTTATAACCTAAAAATCCGATCCCTAGACATTATACATATGCCATAGGGAAATAGAGTGAAGTTGAGGAACGAAGGAAAAAGGAGGAAAAAGGGGAACCCAGAGATAATTAAGTGTGCTGGTTCCAGGTTGAATTCAATTTATAAATTGGAAATTAAAATTTAATGGCTTAACTGACAGCTCGAACTCTGGTCCGGGATCCGAAATAAATAAAGTTTAAATTCATATTCGGAACCAGCATACTCAATCACCTAGTGGTAAACCTCTAAAATATTGAAAAATCACTTTATTCTCATTTTTTGGAACACTGGGAATATTTGCCATTCTCAAAATGAAAAAATGAGAAAAAAAGGTAAACTTAACCTCTACCCAAAATTTTTATTTTTCCTTTCATGTCTATGGCAATATAGCCGACCTTTTGTAAATGGCGAGATGACTTGAGTTAGGAAATCCCTGTTTTGAGTCGTTCTTGCTTTCGGGTTTTCTGGCCGTGAACACAGAAAGTTTTAACATATGTATAACAATGGAACATCGGATACTGTGTACAAAAATTTGGTATTTTTTGGTACCAATCGATAAAGGACCCCAGACTTCCTTTGCGAAGTGATACATATCTGTTTTCTTGTAAAATGATTTTGGGCCGAGTTATGGACATTCAAAGTTGGACCGCTAGAGTCTGGTTTTATAGGGTAAATGTGCAACTTCTCTCTTATTTTTCATCCTCAAAAAACACCCGCCCATTTCTCGTTATTTATTGTGTTTCTCTTCCTTTTTATTCATCGTGCCTCGTGTGCTCTTTCTGAGCTGTGTAAAATAATGCAAAGGAAGCAGAGAGAAGAAAAATAAAGAAGTACTTTGTTTCATTTCTTACTTTTTACTGTACTCAATTGCTCCTAAAGATACGACTTTGAATGACCAAAACTCGGGTAGGGGACGTTTGAGAATAGCCGTTTGAGAATGGCCGTTTGGGTATGGCCGTTTGGGAATTGGCCGTTTGAGTATAGCCGTTTTTTGGCCATAACTTTTGTTGTAGCTTATCTTTCAGAAAATTTTATACATGTTTCAATAGATCTCGAGGTGCTTCATCTTTTTACAATTGGACTTATCTGATCTAATCACTCTACAAAAAGTTATCACTGATAAACTATGTCGCAAGCAGAAAAAAACGGTTTTTCGTCTGTAACTTTTTTTGTGATGATCAGATCAGATCGGTCCAATTATGAAAAAGATGCCGCATTACGAGACCTTTCGAATGATATGATAATTATCAGAATCGAACGAATATAAAGAGAGTTATGGCCATAGACCGAAACAGCCAATTCTCAAACGGCCATACCCAAACGGCTATTCTCAAAAGGCTATACCCAAACGGGCTTTACCGCCAAAACTCGGCCCAAAGTCATTTTGCAAGAAAAAGAGTCAAATTTTTGTACAAAGTAACCGATGTACCCTTTAAGGATCCCTTGGCATCTTTTTGCTTTATCTAATCAAAAAAGGATTAAATTTTATTCAATAAACATTTTACTCTAACTTACTATTTTATGTAAACGTTCATTCTCCTAATAAGATTTTATAGTTAAGCTAGTTTTTCAAAATTTGGAAAAATATCTTTAATTGAAAAGGTTGTTAAAAGTTTAGATTGTATGTATTTTCCCTATTTCATTTTTCCTAAAATTCCTCTATATTTGCCCTTGGCATCTTATCAATCAAAAAAGGATTAAATTTTATTCAATACACCTCTCCAAATTACTATTTTATGTAAACGTTCATTTCTCATTCATTTCTCATTACATTAATATTAGAAAACATTATTTTTAATTATTATTTTTAAAAATTTAAAAATCCTAGACTTAAATATGTAAATCATATATTTTTCAAATTAAAAAATGAGCCAGCAAAAAATCCAGGTGGTTATATGTAGTATCTTTATAGTTATCTGAAAGTTTCTGAATTAGTAATTGTAGGAGGGATTAGCTAATTATACATAGCAGTATATGTTATTTTAGATTATTTAGCAATTTCTCAATCCGGTTTTTTTAAATTGAAATTTTCAGCATAAAAATATAGATAAAATTTATTAAAAAATTTTTTTACAGGAACCTCCTCAGCAAATATTTGTTTGGGATGCGGTATGCCTTATTTAAAAAAATTAAATTTTAGAGTAAAAAGTTTTTTATCTTTTAAAGGAGCTGTTATTCGATATTCTACCACAATCTCATCAACAGAAGCCTTTTTTTGACATCAAAATCAATGAAGATTTAGAAAAATTACTTGGGAATTATTTTGATTCTTATTTAGCATTTGACGAGACCAAGATAACTAATCCTGAAGAGAAATTGGTAGGATAAAATTTAAATTTTAGAGTATTTAAACCTTGGTGCATCAATCCTTTTATCGATAAGGATGTTCGATCAGCCTGGTTTATCAGATATATCTTAGAAGATATATCAATTAAAATGAGAAAGGAAATGCACAAATTCAGTGTTTTTATCTGTTAAAAATTTTTTAAAAAGATGATGGGAGTGAATATTAGCTAGTTTAGTTAGCTTGTTTTTTTTATTAGCTATTTTATAATTAAATTTTTAAATGCCCTTAATTTTATCTTTAAATCCAGTAAGGGCCCAAAACAGTCGTTAGAATTTAAATATTTTTAAAATAGCAATAACGACAATAATTTAAAATCTTATATTTGTAGCTCCAGAAAAAAGACACAGTTGGAAGTTCTTTTAAATTTCCACCTGCTGAAACTTTTATAACGAAAGAACGTATTCAATTTGAGGCGGGAGATCAATCTACTTTCCGAACACTCACTATTGAACAAAAGAGAGCATTAGTTGCTAAGTGTTATACTATCCGCAAAGTATATGATGATTTTAAATATACTTCTGGACTTTCTGGTTTGTTTTAGAAATAAATATTTTAATTAAGGGGGTGTTGGGTTTGCAATTATGCCCCCCCCCCCTAATTCACCGGAAAATTCTTGCTCTCAACTTTGTGAAATTTCGATAAATTATTTAATCTGAAGGGTTTCGGAAATTTGAGGCGGGAGATCAATCTACTTTTCGAACACTTACTATTGAACAAAAGAGAGCATTAGTTATTAAGTGTTATAATATGATTAATGCATTTGATCGTTGTAAATATACTACTGGACTTTCTGGTTTGTTTTAAAAATAAATATTTTAACTAAGTGAGTGTTGGATTTGCAATTATGACTCCCTAATCCACCGGAAAATTCTTGCTCTCAACTTTGTGAAATTTCGATAAATTATATGATCTGAAAGGTTGTGAAAAAGCTCTTCAAGCTTTTTGTGATTATTTGAAAAAAGTTGAAAAATTAATGGAAGGGAAGGGGGGAAAATGAAAATGCATTAAGGAATTAATTTTTAAAATTTAGAATTGTTGGAAATCTGTGGAATTGACTCAACTGAACATTTTAGTTTCATGGATGGAATCGAGGTGTTATAAAGTTAATATTTTTTAAAATTTTCCATATTTTAGCAATTACCTGATGCAACATTAAAATTAACAAAAGAGTGCCTTTCGAAAGTTTTTATGCGGTTTGTTTAATTATTTTTAATTAATGGGCTTTTAAATGTTCATATAAAGTCTATCAAGATATGGGTTAAAATACTTTTAAATGGGACAAAATATTTTTTCTGTGGAATTAGTTTGATCTTTTATGCGACCTATCCCTTAAAGATTATTTTTTATGTGTCTAGAATTGTTTTCTTCTAATGTTTGCTGTTCTATAACTAATTAATGATCATGTTGGGTTCATTCCATAAGAACAAATAATATTAAAGTATTAATTAATTTACATTTTCAAGCTCAAAAAATGTAGTTCTCGCCTTGGAAAATATGCAATCTAATGTTGTTGGTATTTTGGGCCGTTTAATGCTTTACGGTTTTGCAAAGTTTTTTGACTGCGATAATGGTTTTTAATATTATTTTAATATTTAAAAAAATCTTTCAGTATTTTGCACTACACCTTCTGTGGGAAGTAAAGTAATCCTTAGACAACATGAACTTGAATTTACAAACAAAACAATAATTGTAATTAGTCAGAATGATGTCTTTCAGCACATTTTTGAGTTCCTTTCTAGACGGATAAATAAATTTAAACATAAATTGCGAATATAACATTAAATCAGACTGGGACACGGATACTGATTTTGGTATCCGGATATTTACGGCGGATACAGACGGATATCCGCAGACATTTTTACAATATCTGTATCCGTATCCATGTCCTAGTCTGCATTAAATTAGAAACCTTTTATATATAAACGATAAACTTAGAGTGACTTGGGGAGTAGTGTTTTTGTTACTGTTCTATATTGAACAAGGCGCCTTTTTGCATAAAAATTCCAAATAACGTAAATTAAAGTTGACTAAACCTCAGCGATTTTTTAGCGATTTTATACCAAAATTGAAGGGAAATTAGTTTTTCTTTTTGTTTTCTAGAAAAATTAAAAACCAAAAAAAACGCTAAATCTTCCAGACTAAATTTAGTCTCATATGTCAAAATTCGGTTAGATCTTTTGAAAAAATAGTTGAAATGTTTTATTTGGAGTTTTTTAAATTAAAAAAAGGGGCAAAATGAGAAATTTTGCGAGAAAACACTCTAGGATTATGGTAAAAACAACGACTATTGTTTTAAAAAGTTTAATATTATTTTTTTAAGAATGGAATTAAATATTATTTTATCAAATCACTTGAGGAGTTTAATTTGTTTTGTGAGTCAAATGATATTTCAAAACCTTCATCGGGTAAATTTGTTTTGATTTAAATTATTTAAAAATTTATTGTAAAAATATGGGTTTATCTCGTTTACTTCCCTTCGGTTTTATTTCAAATTTTCTGCTTGCTAACTTTGCCCTAAACTTTTTTTAATTTAAGAGTTTCGCATTCAGGAATTTTAAAAATTTTGTCAAAGGACAAAAGAGATACTAAAAACTAATCTTAAAAGTAAAAGAATCTTTGCTTTGGGATTTTTAGTATTTTACTTAACATTAAATCTACTTTAAATACATAATATAAAGTTAATTTATACCAGTCCAGATAATAATTTTTTAAATTTAGCTTCAAGTTCAACGGTTAAGGGAAGTGGTCCTGTAAAACCATGTGATGTTTGTAATGTATTTCTCTCACCTAAAAGCATGGCTCGACACAAGAGGCGATTTCATGCAACGGCAGATGACGATAATCCTGATGTTATTATAAAAAAGGGAAAAATGGAAGATGAGGAGTAATTTTGACAATAAATAAATGTAAAATTGTTGTTTTTTGAGTTTGTTCTCGTTAAGTATTAAAAAAATTTCTCCATGCTTTTTATTGAAGTCAATAACTAATTAGACTTGTCTAGATATAGGCTTGTTCCCCTTTCCAAAAACGAATTGAAATAGATCATTTATTTAATATTTAACCTTAACTTCTATTTTTGGTCTGATTTTTGTTCCAGAAACAAAGTATGAAAAGTTCTGATAATTGTGGGAGGTAACCTCGTAACACCTCCCCTCTTTTTAGTCCCATACTTCTTAAAATTTCTATTTTTGCCCGTACTTGTACGTAATTTTGTACGAAAGAACTGTGTAAGCACTATTATTTTACTTGGAAAATAGCAAAATCTTCTGAAAGGAATAAAACAAAAATATGTTAATGTCAATATTTTGTTTAGTTTGGTTTTATTTCAAATCAGGCTCACTTGAAACAGCATATTCTGGCCAAATTCCTTGGTTGCCAGTTTTTTACCATAATTTTGGTCAATCTAAATACCAGTGGTTTGCATTCAGTTGTTTGCATTTGATGTTTTGTGCCTCTGCTCATAAACTTCAAAGCTTGGCGCTCTAGTTGGAGCCATTTTTTCATTTATCTTTCAACAAAAAGAATAAGCAGACCGCTTGCAAAAAAGTAACTATTTATAATGTGCAAGTTGAAGCCTCTTCTACATTTTTGCTCATCTTGTCTACGTTTCGGTAGCATAATAGGGGTTCATAGCAGGATTCAATCCAAATCTATTGCGGTACTAATGATTGCTATGCAACTGAGAATGGTTCCCATTGGGCAACCAAATAAAAAATCTGATAATGAGTGTTATACAAGTGCGGATACATACAAGTGAGAACCGACTGTATTTGACTTAACTTGATGGTGATTGTCGTTAAATAGCATATCTCCAAAATACGTTCGTGATCTAGACTTTTACTTAAGACAGAATATGTGCAAAGCCTACATACTAATACAAAAAGGAATTTTAAGATTAATTTTGTAAGAAAGCACTCTTGATAGGAAAAAAGTTGAGAAATGCAAATAGGTATGTAAATTATATGTATAGGAAGAAACACAAAAGAATTACTATGTTATTTTGATAAAATTAAGTTAATATTTAATAAATACAGGGTGCGGCAAATTTTCCGCCCCTTTTGTTTTTGTCATATCTCGGCTTAAACTCAACAAAAATTAATAATTCTTTTTTTATTTTATTGACAACTCTCTGAGAAAATTTTTGATACCAAAATCACCTTTAAATTTTAAGTTTACTCTGATAAAACTTCTCTCAAAGTTTGAGCAAAATTTTTTGGATAAAAATTGGCCTAGATTCAAGGCTGAGATTTTGATATTGGAAAATTTTATACCATTCGAATCAGCTCTTCATTCTGATTCGAATGACATCAAAATCAGGGCGCTAAGACAAAAATCGAATGAGATACAGTCCTCTGAATGATAAATTAAAATAATTTTGGCAAAAATAAAATTTTTGAATAAAATTTTCAAAAATGGAATTATAAGCTATTTCGATGCGCCTGAACGAGTTAAGTCGATTGGTACAAAAATCATTGGGATTGAAATATTTTGGACGAAGTTATGATCAATTAAAGTTTGGCAAGAAAAAATGTTTTTTGATGCATTTTTATGTTCGGAACGGCGTAACTTTACCATTTGTTAACTAAATTTCTTCATTTTGGTACCAAAAATTTTCTCAGAGAGTTGTGAATAAAATAAAAAAAGAATTATTAATTTTTGTAAAGTTTGAACCGAGTTATGACCAAAACAAAAGGGGCGGAAAATTTGCCGCACCCTGTATATTACAAGTTTTCGATTTAATCAACAATCATTGTACAAAATTTGTCTTTTAATTATTTTACTCAAGATTCAGTATTTTTAGATTTTCCCATTCAAAAAATATTTATTTTTCTCTTTACTTTTTTCTCTCTACTTTTCTGCTCCCTATTTAATATTTTAGAAATATTCGCCTAGCTTTATTTATAAACGAGGGAAAATTTACTTTTAAAAGTGCTGACTGGGGGTGGCGCCGTTTCCCGCTGATGCACACGCGTGTTGAAGAAGTGGAGTGATATAATTGTTAAAGAAAATGTTTAATTATATATGTGGAATTATGTTAAAATGTTATGGATATTTAATTTCGTATTCTCAATTAATATTATTATTTGAATTTAAAAGATTGTTAATTTAATTATTTATTTGATGACTTTAAAGTTGTCTGGCCTGGAAATGGCTGGCACAAGCGGTTGTATTCGGTTGGAGTCATCAAGTCAGTACAATTTTTTATTTTAAAAGAAGACAAATTTAAAAATGCTACTCAATATTCATTCCTTTTTAACTTAAAGAAAAGAGATTTGAAGAAAGTACATAAATGTGAATTACTTTTTTATTCCATTTTCTTTCTTCCTAGATAATTCATTAATCTTGTCTAACCATTAGTACTAGGATTGGGGGTTCGGTTCGAAAGATCGAACCGGGTCTCGAATTTTTGCCCGAAAAAGACTCAAACGGACTCGAAAAAATAAGGCCCGATTCGAACAAGACTCGATAATATTTTTACCAAATTACCTCTTTTTAAATAATTGTTTTTACCGTTAATTTAATTCAAGTGTTTTTAATTTTCAATATAACAATTCATTAGTTGATAGTTCAAAAATATTTTTATACTTTCTCTATTTCTTTTCATTCATTTATTGAAAAAACCTGCCCAACTAAGATACTAAAACAACAACAGCTGTCACAAACCAAATAAAAAAATATATTTTCTTATATTTTCTTCTAGGCAAAGAAATACATGAATTGTTTATGATCATGAGTGAGTTTTTAACTGTTGGAGATAGTTGGCTCTCTGTCCTCATTTGTCGATTGCGAAAGAATCTTGTTTTTAAGGTAGGGAAAATGTTTGTTCATGGGCCATTTAAAAATTATTTAAAAAATATTAACGTTTTATTGATTTTTATTTCAAATCGAGAAACTGAAAGGGATTAGGTTAACTACGAGCCGAGATTTACTAACCGCAAATCTCGAGAGGATTTATGTAAATTTGTTTGTAATCTGCTTTTCCTTTGAGCCTTCTTTTTTAATTAATAAAAGGAAAAATTTTGGCCTTTTCTATATAAATTCAAAATTTTTGCTACGTTCTGAATATGACTCATTTTGTTTTGTTTTTAATTTAAGAGCCATTCTAAATAAAAAACACTGGCCGTTAAGTATTGATTTACACCAGGGTTTCGATCTCGAATTTTTAAAAATCCGCAAAATTGATCGAAAAAATCCGCATTTTATATCAAAAATCCGCAAAAAATTATCAAACCCAAAAATTGAATTAAAATCACTTTATGCATGGTATTTTTCGTCTTCTACAATTGAATTAAGCAATTTTTTTATTACTAACGATCATCTTATGAAAATCCAACAACTATCTGAAAAATCACACTTGCATTTTTGTCGCGGAAGATGTCGCAAATTTTTATTTTTTCCATTTTCAGCGCCGCAGGCGAAAATTTTTTTAATTTTGGAAGATCCTTGAGCCAAAAATCGTTCATTTTTAGGCCAGGAAAAAATTTTGAGGATTTTGGAAGATCAAGGACACAGATTCCTTCCTTTTTTGCGCGCAGCCGAAAATTTTGAGAATTTGGGAAGGCCAAGAAGCCAGATTTCTTCCATTTTCAGCGCCGCAGGCGAAAATTTTGAGGATTTTTGAGGTCTTAGCGGAAAAATAATGACATTTTATGCTAAAAACCACAAGAAAATATAAAAAATCCTCATAATCTTCAAAAGACCACAAAAATCCGCAAATCCGCATTTTTAAAAATAATCCTCATCGCCCTATCAAAAAACCACAAAATGAGGAAAAATCCGCAGATATCGAAACCCTGATTTACACGCAAAAAAATGAGTAAATAAACAAAATGTATGTAGTAAATAAAAAATTGAGAGAAAATATTATTTTTAAATAAAATTTGGCAGTTATTTACTAGGTATTAAAAGATTTTTAGCTTTTAATAATCTCAAATATTTACATATTAATTTTTAAAACTTTTTAAATTAATATTTACATAAATATTTAGATAATAATTATTTTAAACAATAAAACAACTAATATAAATTTTTAAATAATGGAAACCTTTGAAAAAGCAAAGGAAGAAGCAGAAAAATTTTCTGATAGAGTTCAGAAAGGTATTTAAAATTAAATTTTGGATTTGGAAAAATTAATTTTTAGAAGTTAGAGACAGACTTACTACACAAGACCCATATAATCGAGTTATTCAACAATTAAGAACAGCACATTTGGTTGCTTTGACTTTTGCGGTAATTTATAAAAAAAATATTTTTTTGTTAATTTTAACAAATTAAAATATTAAAGAGGGACAATATTATATATTTTTTAAGGTTCTAACTTTATATCTTTCTTGGAGAGAAGTTAGCTTTATTTTTGTTTTAATTCCTTTATTGTTTGGCAGTGGGGCACTTGGGTAATTTCTCTAAATTAATATTTTAAATAAAAATTAATAAAGTATTGTTGGCTTTCGTTGGTATAAACAAGCAGATGGACGTTCTGACTTTAATTCATTATTTGGGAATAACAAGCCAGCGGTTAAAGCAACATCTGGAATTTGTATTTTAATTTTTCTTCCTTTTAAATAGAATTAAGCTTTGTATTTTTAATTATAAACAAGAGGGGGAAGATAATACACAAAAAAAGCTAGTATTTTAGCTGTATATCTGAGATTTAAATTTGTACATTTCCACCTTATCCCATTTATTTAACGTTAAAAAATATTGTTAAATTTGAATTAATTTTAGTTCTCTTTGGTGGTTTTCTACTCTCTTTGCTCACTCAATGGTCTGCGCCTGATTTGGAATCTTCAATGATTGGATTACTTTTTGGGTTATCGAGGTAATTTTTGAGGAAAATAATTTAATTTATAATTATTTTTTAGTCACGCTTCTGTTTTAATTGGAGCTGTTTGTACAGCCATTGAAGTATATGAAGGAATTAAATTAAAAAATCGTTAAAAAAGAGAATTTAAAATTTTTTTAATTAAAAAATTTTAAAGCCACAAAACTAGCCTCATTTTTAATAAATATTAAATATTTTTGAATGAAAATGTTTGAATAAAAATTATTTCTCCTTCGAACTTTCAAAATCGTGTCGGGGCAGAACCTCTAACAGACAAAACTTCATCTTACCAAGACTTCGTCTAAAGGGAAAAATATGAATTTTCAATAATTTGGGGTCAACATCCCCCATTTTTACAATGTGGGATGTTGTTCCAACTAGTTAAGTTGGCAATTGGATTTTTTTCGGTACCGGTACCGGAAGTAGCGAAAATAACCGATACCAAAAAGTACCAAAATTTTCCAAAATCTGTTCTGGGCGTTTCCTGCATCGGGAGTAGAGATCGGACCGTACCGTACTACGGCCGTATTTTTCCCCAAGTGTCAGGTAGCCGTAACTTCGGCTTTCGCGACATCCTTTCACTTTGGGCACTTCGGGCCTTAGGCCCCGAAAAAATTTTTCCCCGGAAATTGTCCTCCCGCATTTAATTTTCTGATTTTTTCCCATTTTGATTTTATCATTTTCGCCTATTCTACTAAAAAAATTCTTCCCCAGAAATCTTTATTAAAATAATTTTGTAGAATATTTTTGGAATTGTTTATTGGCTATATTTTTCTTATTTATGTTAATTTTTCTATTTCATTTATTTTTATTCTTCAAATTTTTAAAAATTTATTTTTATATTTTTTATGGTTTTCTTCCTCGATTTCACTCAATTTTCTCGGTGCTCACATTTTAATTTTATTATTTTTTCCTATTCTAGTAAAAAATATTTTCCCCGGAAATCTTTATCAAAATAATTCTGTAGAATATTTCTGGAATTGTTTATTTGTTGTAGTTTTAACTAGTTTATTATCGTTATTTTCTGATTTTTTCCCATTTAGATTTTATTATTTTTACCTATTCTACTAGAATATTAAATTTTATTAAATTTTTGTTTGCGATTTTCCACTTTAATTTTTAATTATTTGTTTTACTTTACTGGGTTTTCCATCCAAATTTGTAATTATTATTAAAGTCACAAAACTAGCCTCATAATATTTTTAAATAAAAATATTTCTGAATAAAAATTATTTCTCTTTTGAATTTTCAAAATTGAGTTTGCTAAGTTATAAATATTTCAGTGATATCAACTATATATTCTGTTTTATGCTAACTTTTTCTTATATGACGTTTCTAGTTTAACATTATTACTTTTTCGTTAAAAATCAACAAAATAACTAACAACAATAAACATATTTCTTTTATTTACAGAAAAAACATTTCTTTTCTTTAATTCTAATAATTATTATTTTACTTTTTCTGAATGTGTCTCTTTCGTGTAAAGTTCAATATCTGGCTCAATTCTTCCTAAATTTTCATGTATTTCCATCCATTTTCGAAGAACCATTGGTCGTAACAATATTTCTAAAAGAAATTATTTTATTTTTAGGAGGTTTAAAATTTGAATAAGTGAGGAGGGGTGATAAAAGGTAAACTAAAATATTTTATGCAGACACAAATACAGTTTTTTAATGTTATTCCAATAGGCGAACATAAAAATATAATATCAATTATTTACCTGTAGTACTTGGTCTTTTATTCTCATCTATATTAAGTAAAGATTCAACTAAATTTCGCATATCTTGAGTGACTGTAGATGAAATAGGGCCATGTTCTCCCTTAAAATTTTTAAATAATCCATGCTTATTTGTTAAATATAAATTAAAAAGAATTAAATTTGAGGAAGTAAAACAAAAAAGGAGCAGGACAGAAACAAAAATTTTAATAATTTTAGAATTTAAAAATAAACACACAAAAACAAACCCTAGCAATTCGAATTAATAAAGAAGATAACGATTCCCCTTCATAAGCTTTCCTTAATTCAACCATTTCATATAAAACACAGCCCATTGACCAAATATCTGATTTTACATCGTATGAACGTCCTAAAAATATTTATTTCTTAATAGTTTATTTAAAGACCTGAGCAAATTTCTGGAGATAAATAATTTGGGGTTCCAATAACTGTAGATGCTTGTGGACATTTTGAATTAAGTTCCTGATATACTATACAATTTATAGTAAATAATTCTAATTAAATCGCTCACTTTGCTTATTCCAAAATCCCCAACTTTAACAATTGTCATCTTTCGATTGAGAAAAATCTTTTGAAGAAAATATTTTTTATTTTTAAATTAAAAATTACATTTTGTGTTTTTATATCCCTATGAAGTACTTTCATTGCATGAATGTAATCAATGGCCATTGTTAGCTAAATAAAATAATAAAGATTTAACATACTTATACTCTCGTAAAATTTCTCTTATTATCAAGTATGCCCCTTTAATAATTTCTCTCGTTTAAATTTTTTAAATTTTAATTCCTTAAATTTTTTAATTTCTCTCACTTAAAAAGAGGGATGTTTGTAAAAATACCTTAATTATTAAAACAGATAATTTAATTTAGAAATATTATTTTCTCCTAATTTTTATTTATAAACACAAGTTTCTTATGAAAAAATATTTTTTCATTCTCTACCTGAGTAAAATAGTAGAGTATTAGATCTTGACCCATTTTTATTCCTTTTCTTTCCTGTAACATTCTTTAATTAAAAAAAAATTATTAAATTTATTTTTTTAATCTTTTCAAAACCTATCCAAAGTTCCCCCTTCAAGATATTCCATAACAATACATAATTGTTCTGTTTCAATAAAAGAATCTTGTAAACGAATAATGTTTGGATGAATTAATTTTCTAAGAAGATTAGCTTCGTCTAGAAATTAATTTAATCAAAAAATTCTTTAAAAATTTACATGAAATTTTTTGTTTTTCATTTTCACTTTTGCATTCCAAAGATACCCTTTTAATTACTACTTGTTTATTTAAAATACTTCTCTCATCCTTGTATTAAAAAAATAATTAAATTTAACAAATATTTTTTATTTTATTTTACCTTATAAAGTCCACAAATTCCATAAGCTCCACGTCCCAAATCTCTCAATTTTTTAAAATTTTTTAATCTTAATTTTGTTTGTTGATTATTTTGTCGGTTACTTTCTGTATAGTTGATATCTCCGTTTCCACTATTAATCATTGTACAAGTGCTCATACTTCTCTTTACATTCTAAATATTTAATAAAATTAATTTAGAAATACTTTTGAGGAATTTAAGTGAAACTTTTGGAGGAAAATAAATTTAAAAAAAGTTTATTTAATTTGTTTAATTCAAATTAATATTAAAGTTGAAAGAATTTCTAGATTCAACTTAATTGTATTTCCTTTCTAAAAAATTCTCAACGAAATTAACATTAACAGATTACTAAATTAGTATGTGTGTTAAAGAACCTTGGACTTTAACTTTAAAAAGATTTTTTATAATTCCGCAACAACTAAAAATATTTAAAAATATTATTTAAGATTTATGAGCTTTCCTAATTTAGAAATTTATTAATTAAATTATTCTGATTAAAAAATAACTATTAATTAAATATTTTTAAATTTGAGACCATTTCTCTATAATTAAAAATTTTTTAATTAAAAAATTCCTGCTCCGAAAAAATTTTTCTCAACAAATAAATGAGGTCGTCATAATTAATAAATATTCGCGAAATTGTTTGTAAATTATTTTAGCAGAAAAAAAAATAAATATAAATTTATTTAATGACTCACTCTATTAACAACAAAATCTTCATTATTATCATCCTTTTCTTCTTCGCGCAAAGCAGCAAAACTGCTAGTACTTCTTTTTATATTTTTACTCTCATTGCTGTTAACACAAGCATCATCGATTTGATTGGTTTCTTCTTCTTCCAATGTACAGTGTTTTTGCTGATATTGGTCATTAACCTGTTGCTGCTGATTTTGTCTTTTACTCCATTGCTGCCAGTGAAGAAAAACGCCTTTTCCTCTTTTGACGTGTGCAGTTTTTGTGTCACTAAAACAACGATTTCGTGTAATGGGTGCCGTTGTTGATGTTGTGGTCTCATCTACTACTATATTAGATTCTGAAGTGGCAGCCGCGGCTGAAAAAGCGACGAAAGCTGAGTTGACCTCGGCAAGTCTATTGGAGGAAATTTTATTTTTTGTTTTTGTTGTTAATATTACAGCTGGGGCTGAAATTTTCCTATCATTATTAATAGCTAGTAATTGTGTGTTTTTCTCTCTTTTAATATTAATACTTTTCTTTCGTTGCTGCATTAGGGTCGCTAACATTTCTTTAAAATTATTAATTGCAATTAATGATTTGCGGAAGTTGATTTTTGAATAAAAAATATTTTAAATATATTTAATGTTTAAATATTAAATCAAAGTAAATCTTAAAACTTTTTATGATTTTAAAGTATTTAAAAAGGATAAAATATAACAAAAAAACATCGTTTGAATAATCTTATAATAATCTTATATAATAGTCTTATACTTAATTCAGAATTCAAATTACTAACGTTTGAATTAAGACTCATCTCCACGATTGTCAGTTCTAACAAAAATTAATTTTATAGTAACTTAAAAATAATTCGAAGTCAATAGCAATTCTCGACCTATATATAAAGGTTTTTTTATTTTTAGAAGTTACTTATTTGGATCTAATACAATTTCTTTTTTTGGATAAATACAATTTCCCCAACAAACACTAATTTGCGTCACAACTAAAAGTACGTCACAACTTAATCCAGTTAATGACAATTTTTTGTGCAGTTGGGATAATTTAATTCCAAAATAAATTAATTTCATTTTTGTTAATTCCAATTCCATTTTGTATTGTCTTTAATTTAATTTTTTAAATTAAAAATTTTATTATTCAAAAATTAGTAAGAAGAAAGAAATGCAAAAATTAAAATTGTTTGAAAAAAATTTAAGTTTATTTTTATTTAAGTTTTAAAAACAAATGAAAAAAATATATTGATCAAGAATAAAAAGGGTGAATTTTTTTGTTTTTAAATTAAAAATTAATTTAATTTAGAAAAAATGAATACAAATAAAGAATTTAAAGAATGTAATTTTAATTAGGGTTTTAAATATTATTTCCGGTTTTAAAAAGGAAATAATAGATTAGCAAATAAAAAGTATCTAATTAAGAAGTATTACCTAATTAATAAACTTTAAAAAACGAAAAATAGGAGAAAATGTTAGCCGAATAATGCTGATAAAGATTTAAATATTTGTATAAAATTAAAAAAGAAAATAAATAAAAGATAATTACTGTTATAAATTTAAATAAAAAGTTCATGTCTGATTACAATATATGTAATAATGGCCACAATAAAACAAAAATTGTGACGTTTTTGAAAATACAAACAAATGTCAAACAAACAACTTTGTTTGTTTGGAAAGTTTAACAATTAAAATTAAAATAAAGAAGGGGGCAGACAACCTTTCAAACATTTTTTTATTTTAAATTAAAATAATAAAAGTGTAGTTAATTACTCTCTAAGTACGCAAAAACAAAATTCCGGCGGATATTTACGAGTTCTATATTGTCTGGCAGTAATTAAAATTGATGAGAATGTCTGTCTTTAATTATTGTTAAATTTTTGGTTAATTTTCTTCAATAAATCTTAAATTGTCAATAAATAATATTTAATTTATTTTAACATAGTAAATACATACATATTACATTTATTTCGTTGTTTTGTTCTTTTTTCATTAAATGTGAGAACAAACAATTTCAAATTTTGTTGACATACCGACTCATAATTGGTTGGAATGAAGTTTTAGTGACCACGATTTTCGGATCAAGACTTCGCTGATTGTTTGGCAAAGATAGATAGATTGCTTTTTAATACCTAAAATTGGATTCTTTTCATAGCTAGCGGGAATGTTTATTGTCCTTCAAAAAATTCTTCGACATACATATTTTATCTGTATATTTCTATTTAATTTTTATCTTGAACAATTCGAGAATGTGTGTATTTGGCCAGTATATGGTTGAAATTGTATGTATGTTTTGAATAAAAAATGGATGTGAAAATTATTTTTTAGTTGGAATACACTGAACTTGATGGCTATCGAGCGGTTGCCCACTGTGATGCAACTGCGGCCAATTTTGGCTCTGACATTTCTACTTTCCTGTTTGGAATGAATTCTGTTGGTTGTGCCTTGCCAACAGAACCTCCTTTAGCTTGTTCTGATGTTGAGGTAACTCATCTCTATTTTTAAATTTATTTTCATTTAAAGAAGCCTCGTTTGAATTCAACAAGTCAATGTGTTGTAGATTTTGCTGTTGTATCACGAGGGAATTGTAGTTTTTCTGAAAAGGTTGCTTAATATCCTAAAACCTTTTTGATTATTGAAAATTCGAGAAAAGATTTTGAAATAACCTTTCCATGTTAAGGAGTGATTGGACGGGAATCAAAATATTTTTATGAATCAAAATAGCCTATAAATATTCTTCTCTCATTTAAAAACAAATTATTTTTTAATTAGGCTTATTATGTCCAACAAGCAAAACCTTTTGCCTATCAAGCATTAATTGTATACAACTTTAAGGGTAAAAGTCCCAATCCAATGTCGGGTAGCAAATTTGCTGAACTTATCCAAATTCCTGTTGTTATGGTTAAATATGAATGTATGCAAAGTTTGCTTGGCCATTACAGCGCAGAACACGGGTATTATTTTTTAAATATTTGTTTTATTTTAAATATTTTAAGGTATACTGTTACAATCAAATCTAATACTGGCTATGATAATTTAATCAAATATCGCTTTCCATTTATTATTATTGTCGGAATTAGTTGTATTGTTTTGTTAATTTCTTTGGTAAATTTTAATCAAACTTTAAATTTTTTAGAAAAATTCTGAATGATAATTTGTTGATAATTTATTTTCATATTACTAAAATATATTTAAAAAATTTTTTTAGTTAATTTATTCTCGCCGTAAAAAGCAATACAGTGGATAAATGGATATTTAAAAATTCAGTGAAGGTTTAAAAAATATGAAAATTTCGAATAAAATTTTTAATGGAAGAGACATTAATATTTATAATTGTTTTTCAATACAGTAATTTTCAAAATATTCCAACTAAGAAATTAATAAAATAAACCAGACCTGCTCCCGGATACTGATTTTGGTATCCGTATCTGGATATTTACGGCGGACACAGGCGGATACATGCGAATATCCGCAGGCATCTTGATATTATCTGTATCCGTATCCATGAGCAGGTCTGAAATAAATGTTAAAAAAAAAGTTGTTTAATAAATAAAATTCGAGAAAATTTACTAGTATTAAATAATTCTTATAGGTCAAAATTTACTTTAAAAACCAAAATAATTATGTACAAAAAATTAATTTAAAAAATAGTTGATAATCTAGTATTTAATACTCGTCAATTATTAAATATACCAATTACATAAGGACAAAGATAAGGCGAAAAAAGGAAAAATTTTTAGTTTTTAAACTTAAAACTTTTTTAAACCAAAAAAATCCCCCAAAAATTATTTTTCAAAAAAATATTTTAATTGCTATATATTTTTTTCGCCTTCTCCTTTTACTACAACAAAACCACCAGAAATTAATGCATCACGTCCGGCATTACAAATATGCCTAAAACGATCAGGTCCAATTTTATTGCCGCCTTTCCAACGACTTAAAAATTTAAATTAAATAAAAATTTTGAAAAAAATATTTTTACCTAACAACCAAAAGAACGTCTTTAGCGTCCATTTGCATAAGAAGTCGAAGTAATTTAGAAGCTGAGCCAGTCTCTCCATCATCATCTAAAAAAGAATTTAAATTAAAAAGTTTTGACATAAAAATGATTTAATACAGATTTAATGAAATATAAATAAATAGTTAATTAAAGGTTTTAATTGCCTCCTGAAAAATAAAAAAAACCCGAGGGAGAGCCAAAACAAGGTAAACGATATGTAAATGATAGCGCATTCAATACAACCCTTCAAGTTTAAATGAATGACAATCAGTGTGGTCACTGTCTTGGAGAAGATTATGACTATTTGAATCCAAAAAGACCTTACCTACGATACCCAGAAAAGTAGCTCAAAAACAACGGACCTATCTAAAACGGCCTTTAAAACCAAAAAATCCTCAATTCATAAAATATTAAAATAAAAATAAAAAAGTTACCACAATCATGCTGTTCAATAGCTCGTTCAGCATCATTAACAATACGCCAAGCATATGGATTGTGTCTGGCACGAGCAATTTTTCCAACAGTTTTTAACGATTCAAGTAATTTTGGGACCTTAAAAATTTCAAATTAAATTTCTTTAAATTAAAAAAAACCTTGTCTTTTGATTCCAATTTAGTTACATGTCCTTGAAAAACACTTTTTCTGTCTTCTATTGCTTTGCCAGAATAAAAATTAGAAGGTAAAGGAATATTTATTGTTAAATCATTCCCCTCTTCTTTTTCATTTATTTTTTGTTTTTCCTTCTCTTTTTCTCCAAGATCACAGAAATATTCCATAAAACATTGTATTAAAGAATAAAGAATTTGTTCTCCATTATTTTCTGAACAAAATTTATTCAAAATTGATAGCAATTCTTTCCTATTTTCGCTGCTTAAGGCTGGAGATACAAGTTCGAATAAAGGAGGATTTCTGAGGGTTTTTAATAATAAAAATTAAATTTTTTTTATTTTTAAATTATAAACTAATTCGTGTAAAATACTTTTCCCAAAATTTTTAACGTAGTTTTTCTTTGAAAACTTAAAAAACGACAGACAAATACAAAACTATAGAATTTCATGTAAACTTAGAAAAAATCATAAAAAAATTAAATAAAATTTTCACATACTTTGGATAATCTAAAGGCAAACGAATGTGCAAATGAGCGTTGTTTTCATATTCTACAATAATTCGAGAATTTGATTCAATAAAAACCTCTTTAGGAAAAATAGCGAGAATTGACTCAATTTCCAATTGAACAGATTCATCAAATTGATTATTCATGCTTGTTTTTAGTCCTAAATATTAATTTTTTAAATTAAATATAAGTTAAAAAATTAGTAAATCAAAGGTTTTTGAATGAAATTAGAACAAAAAGTTCAAAATACGGCTCTGGGACTCAATCAGCGGTACTCAATCGTCCTCTTCCGAAAAATTAAATAAAAAATATTTTCTAAAACGATTTCTTTCAAAAATTGATTTTAAATCGATTGTTGCCATGGAAAATAGAGGAAATCTGGAAATAAAGAAGCAAAGAATATTTAACGCTACGTTTACCAAACGTAAAAATATGAGATCATTCGAATGTTTTTTAATGATTTTATTTTTTTGTTATTTTCCTACATAAATAAATGCTTTAAATTATAGTTCTGATCGATACGATTTTTCTCGATATTTGTCGAAAAAATATCTCCCACTTCTCCTCCGGGCGGACTCTTCTTCAAATTAACCATTTTACATAGATTTTGAAATTTTCATTTTACTTTTTAAAATTTATTTTAAATTTTTAAGATAAAATTAAAACTTTTTATTAAAACAAAACAATGACGACTACTTATCAAGATTCGACCGGCGACGTATTTGGGAATATTCAACGTATCTTTACATCACTTCCCAATAAACTGTTTGTTATTATTTTTTAAATAAATTTTTATTTTAATTTTTTTAGCGAGAAAGACGTTCGTGACCACCTCAAGAATGTTTATGGGACTCTTGCTCTTGCTTTGGGATGTGCCGTTTTGGGAGTTCTTTTCAACAATGTAATGCAATTTGAAGCAATGCAATTTGTATTTACATTGGGAATTTTTGGGTTGATGATTGGTTTGTATTTTTATTTTTTTCTTTTCTGATTTCATATTTTTAGCAATCGTATCGACTGAGGCCAATTCCTTCAACGAGAATAAGCGTCTCGCTTATATGTTTGGATTAAGCTTCCTTGTTGGTATCCAGACTGGACCTCTTATCGAATATGTTGGCGCTGATGATCCATCAATTGTTTTTAATGCTTATCTGATCACAATGGTTTCATTTTTGTTTATTCAGTCTTAATTTTGTTCTTTTAGATTGTGTTTGGATGCTTTACAATGATGGCTCTTCATGCAGATTCGACCAAATATCTTTATTTGGGAGGTTTGGTTTTTTTATTTTCAAAATTTAGTATTTTCTAGGAATGCTTTCATCGGCACTTCTCTGTTTGTTGATTACATCCTTGATTGCGCCATACTCTCCATATGTCCGCTCGGCTGTCATTTGGGCTGGACTTGCCATCAATTGTGGATTTGTTGTGTATGACACCCAGTTGATTGCTGAGAAGTGCCGTCGCGGTGATAAGGACTATATTTGGCACACGGTTTGCTTTTTTAATTATACAAATATTACAAATTTACTCTTACTGCGTTAAAATGGCTAATGTAAGCTATCACACCTTTCATAACACAAAATAAGTTTTTTTGGTCTCGTTCCTTCCCCAAAAATTTTTTCTGGAATGCCCTTGTTATATAGGCGATTGTAATATTAAATAAGCTTTTGAAAAAGATAAATTTATTTTCTATATTCCTCACGAATTTTTTTGTTCTTTGGTTAATTTTCGTCTTTTTAGGCATATTTTTAATTTAATATTTCCATGACAACCAAATTTTATTTAGGTAATGCTCTTTGTCGATTTTGTCAACATCTTCCGTTATGTTATGATCTTATTGAAGGACAAAAGCGAAAAGGACAAGCGTCGTCGTGACTGAAGGAATTAAGAAAATTTGGAATGAGATAAGAGAAGTTTATTTTATTTTTTTGTGGGTCAGTTTGACTTGAAAAGTTTAAAGTAAAAGTTGGATTTGAATTATTTAATTTTTGAGACATTTTTGCAAAAAATATAGTTTCTTTTAAATTTTAACGAGCATTAAAGGGCTTTTGAGGAACATTTCTCTTTAGCGCTTAAATTTTTTTAAAAACATTTTTCTTTACTTCAAACCCAACTTTCTTTACATTTAAAAATATATTTTTCATTAGTAAATGAAACGCATTGTATTTTTATTTTTTTACCTAAGTAAACAATCTGAACATATTTTTCATTGGATAAACTTCTATCGATCGAGTTTTAAATTAGGAAGTTCTTATGAAAAATTTTTGATTAAAATAAAAAGTAAAATTAGGCAGAAATTTTTGGAATTATAAAGATAGGTGGTTTGATTTTTATGGTAAAAAATCCAGGGAAGGAAATGGTTGTCCTTGTTTACTTCACGATATGGCTGAAAATTTTTTCATTTTACCAGGATTATGGTAAAACTAGGCAATTCATGAAAAATTCAAAAATAATGTCAGGATAAAGCTCGGAAATAATTTATTTGACTAAAAGTCAGCTCTGAATAAGCGTTCCTTTTCTTTGAAATCTTTAATGTTTTTTTTTAAATTCAAAGCTGAAAATTATTTGTTTCTTCTTTTCAATAATTTTATATATCGTTATTCTGTCCCACTCTCCCGTTTAAATTCTTTTGTCAACGCTAAAAACTTATGCGTCAATGAAAGGTTGGAATTTGCGCTCGTCATCCTTTTTAATGCTTACATATACCCATTGTTGTATGGTTATTTATTCAATTAATCATTTTATTTTGCACTAAAAAGACAAGGGGGGAACCCTTACACGAGCAAATAAAAAGCATTTAATTTTTTTTATTAAAGAAGGACCTTTGAAATTGAGACCTTTAAATTCATAATTTCTTTGATTAATTTACAAATTTAAATATTAAATTAATCTTGTAGTCTATTTATTTATTTTTGATAATTCTTCAAAAAAAAATTAAAGAGAGATTTGTTTGTCCTTTCAAATTTTGTTGGGGAATACTTTTCATTAACGTCATAAGAAGCTTCCCCGTAACACCTAGCACTTCTTTAATATTATCAACCTGCTTTTTAATAAAATTTTTTTGTTCGTACTGGCTGTTGCTTGCTGTTTGTGTAAGTATGATATATTTTTTGATTAATGTAAATTGCACATAATACCGCGCCATAAAATAAAAGGCGCTGACAGTAAAGCGTAGCGGCGATCATTATTTAAAAAAAGTACTTTCCATAAACCAGTTGTTTCTGCAATTTTTTGTTATCTTAGTATATTTTTTTTAATATTTTTGCCCTATAAGTTCGAACATCACATTTCTAAAATAAAGTAATTAACTTATGTTTTTTTCTAATTAATGTATAGAATAAATTATTTTGTTTTAGGTTATTGTGTAATGAAAAATTTAACTGGAAACTTTCTCTTAAAAATTAATTTACACTTAAAATTTAAAAATCCCCCTATTACATGGAACCGACTAAGAACTTGTATAATATTTAATGACTAACCATGCCTGGTAATAATTAGAATTTTAATAATTTTTTTTTGTTATTAGGTTCCTCAAAATTTAAACATTTTCATTTGGAAGACTATAAGTATCTTAATTAATTTATATTTTTAATTAGTTTCCCTCCTGCCTCAAAATTTATATTTAATTATTTTCATCATTTTATTTACTTAATTTAAAATTTCCAAATTTTTTACATCACGTGGTTACTTTTTTACATCACTTTACTCGTCCCGACTTTTAACTCTAAAAGTCTCGATTTCGATAATAATTAGGGAAAAACATGGGCATTTTTTAAAGTTTATTAAAAGTGCAAAAAGCAAAACAACCCCCCAACTCTTAATTTATTTAAATATTATAAATGCTGTGGGATACATTTTTAATTATTTTAATTACCGTAAATGCTCTAATTGAAGCACATGTCTTCTATTTTTCGATCCTCTGTTAGCGTGTACCTCTATTAGAGACTGTGCTTCAAATAGAGGAGAGAACTCGCAATTTCACATAATTTTTCTAATTACTTGCAAAATTTTATTAAATTATTTCGATTTATGTATTACATTTTTATTTTATTTTTGTTTATTTTTCCAAAATCTATTTTTTGAATAAAAAATTTCCAATTCTTTCATCACAATTCTTATTATATTTCTTCCCCTTATATAATTTAAATACCCCCTCCCCCCACAACCAAATATTTTTTTAATATCAAAGCACTATAATAACAACAAAAACATTTTTATAAACAAACCAGTTTTGATCCGCAGTTTAGCCTTCTCTTTGATTTTATATCCCCTTCTACTATCCTCTTCTCTTTCCCTTACAGATTACAAATTTTTTCATAATTCCTGTCCACATACATATTCTTATTTTTTGTGTTGTTCATATTGGGAATTAAACGCTGGTAACAATTTTATCTGGTGGGGGTTTCCTCAAAAATTACATTAAATCTAATTGTAAATTAGAAATCAAAATTTTACTTTAGCAAATATTTATTGTTTCTTTTCAAAAATATCTGAGTTTCCATCACAATTTTGACGGGTGTTACGACAATTGCGGATACGCACGTGCGGATGCGACAATTGCGGATTAAAATTTTTTTTTAATTTTAAAAATGATTGAAATGGCATTCCGTTTTTTTGTTCCGCTGTCAGCTTCAGACTTCTGACGGTTTCAGAATCATTTTTAGACTGATGTGGCATTGAAAACTTTAAAAAATCTTAAACTTTTTAAAGATTTTATATCCGCAATCGTCGCATCCGCACGTGCATATCCGCAATTGTCGTACAGCCTTTTGACGATTATTTTAGAAAAGAATATCTACTAGACAAATATATATTAATTTATATTGTTGTTCTAAACCCAAATTAGCCCAGTAATTTTAATTTTTATTTAAAAAATTAATTTAATTTAATTATTCTCTTTTATTTTCTTAAACAAACTTTTCCCATTAAAATTTATTTTTTATTTTTCCGTTTACATAAAAAAATCCACACTCTTTACAGAATTTCCCTTTTTACACTTTGTGTTTCAAATAATCATAGCTCATTTTACGAAGGAAATATTTTTAAAAGCAATAAAATTAGCTAGTTTAATTTGTACCCTTAGGGAATTCATTAAAAATCAAACTCATAAAAAATATTAATTTAAAATTGTAATAAATAAATAAATAAAATAATTTTAAAATGCTTCTTAAAAAGAAATTAATGATTCCGAAATTTGAAAGAAAAAATTGTTTTTACTTCCAAATATTTCCTTTTTTTAATTCTTTTTAAATTTACCTGATTTGATTTATTATAATTTAAAATGTTTTTTTTTCTTTATTGAAAGTATCGAGGGCTCCCTTTACTTTTCAAGCAACAATACCTGTTAGGAACTTTTAATTGGATTAATGTTTTAAAATTTCGAAAATATTCTCATTTATCCTCATTTAATAGGATATTTCTTTACCCTTTTGGCATAAAATGAAGTAACATTTCCGTCTCCCTTTTTATCTTTTACAATTTCTTTCAATTAATTTTTAATTTTTAAAAGTTTTAAATAATAATTTTTATGCCCTTTCTTATTTATGAAAAAAAACTTGTAAAAATCTAAACAAAAACTTCAACTATTCGCCACACATTTCTTTTACCCTGAGGCATTTTTTACGCAATAATTCATATGCACAACGGGAGGGAGTAGTTTCCCCGTTAATATTTTTTAATATAAAAATAGCAATATATAAAACCCTCTTAATTTTTGCAGAAATCTAATAATAATTATTATTATTTTTAGGAATGTCTAAAAGGAATTTTTTTGAAAATATATAGTAGGTACTTTTATTGTTTTTTATGTATTGGGATCTAATTAAATTTTGAATCTTTATTATTTTTATGAAGGAGAGAGGGACAGACCTAAATAATTTGTTCCGTCCTCTTTAAATAAGCTGTTTCGAAACAAAATAATCTCCGAAAATCGAAATTTGAAACTAGAATTTCACCGGAAGTTCCGGTTCCGGTTCCGGAAAGTTCCAGTGTTTTTTTGGTTCCGGTGTTTTTTTGGTTTGGATCCGGTTCCGGTAAAATTTCGGTCCCTGTGAAATTTTAATTTATACTTATATATATTTGATTAACAAAGAACAGTATTATTGATTAACAAAAAAAATTTTCAATTCATTTCATGGGACGCATAAATTATTTTTGGGACGCATAAATTCTTATGGGACGCATAAATTCTTATGGGACGCATAAATTATTTTTGGGACTCATAGATTTTTATGGGACGCATAAATTTTTATGGGACTCATAAATCTTCATGGGACGCATAAATTTTCATGGGACGCATGAACTGGACAAGAGCCAAATTTTCACATATTTGAGATATTAAATAAACAGAAATTGTTTAGTTCCATTATTTCAAAAAATTTATTAAATAAATTTTATTTTCTTTACTAGACATTAAAAAACAATTAACTAAATATACACGTTTTTAGCTTTTGTTAATTTTCTTATCCTAAAATGTGTCAAAATTTCTATACAAACAATAAGGTATTTAATAAAAATAAAATATTTTGATTTTTGTTGCTTTGTTTGGGTGCCTCCTCAATTTATTTTATTACTTCCTTATTTATTCTAAATTTAAGAAAATTTAGAATAAATATTTTCTAATCATTTTTCCGTAACTTTATTAAATTTTCATTCAAATTTATTCCTTCATTTTAATGTAATGAGTAGGGTTTCCTTTTATTTATTTATTCATAATAAAAAAAAACAAATAATATGCATGGAAAAGACCTGTAGAAATGCATTCCTCCGTGTTCATCAACTACTTAGAACTATCCATACCTATAACCCTAAAATTTGGGGAAATATTTTTAAGACCTACGTATTACCAATCCTCGAGTACGCATCACCTATCTGGAATCCAAAACAAAAAGACCTAATAAAAAAATTAGAAAGAGTACAAAAATTTTATACAAGATCCGCTCTAAAAAAATGTAGAAAAACAAAACTAAAATATAAAGATAGATTAACACTATTCCAATTAGAATCACTTCTTTTCAGAAGATATTATTTAGATTTAATCACTATTTATAAAATATATTTCAACCTCACAAGTTTAAATCCCACCGAACTATTTACACTAAACTCACGTCCCAGTAGAAGGCATGATTACGTAATCCAAGTTTCAAGGAAAAATACCAAAACAGCAAATTCATTCCTTAACAGAACTATACAAATCTGGAATCTTCTCCCAAAAGAAATCTTTATTAATCACACAATAAATACATTTAAAATCCATTTAAGATTATGTTTACCACATATATTAGAAAAATTACAGATATCAATTTAATTCAAAAATATTTGTATTGCATCCCACAAATAAGTAAAAAGGGCATTTTCTCATTCTAATCCTTTCAAGTAAAAAATGTTTTTTTTCACATTAATTTTCCTATATAAACTTATACTTCTTTTGGACATATATTTTCCTTCTTCATTTTATATTTAGTGACATTTTTATTTAACTCCCCAATTTAAACAAAATTTCTTAATTTTTAAACACAAACCATTTTGATTTTTTAAAGATATTCTAATTTAATTTAGGTTGATTTTAAAGTTTTCAAAACTTAAACAAGTTTAACACAACCTTATTTTATTTTTCTGCCTTTATTTTTATTCACATTATGGCACCCCAAAAACATATTCAAACACCTCGTAGTGATTTTTCTAATAAAACAGCAACTAAACGGCCTTTGACAACTTCTTCCCCAGACCTTCCTGCCAAGCGTCAACAATTTCTCGATCAAATTTCTAGCTTAAATTTCGATCTAATACAAGACGACACATCCATTTCTCCAGCAGCTCGTACAATTATTTCTCAACTTGGTAACCTCCTTAAAACCGCTGCGTGCATTATTTCTGATATGTCCCAACAACAGACTATTTCTACACTTGATATTGACAACGCAATCTCTGAAAAGGAGAGGCAGCGTTCTATTGTAATTTCGGGGCTTCCCACATCAGTACAACCTCTTCCATCAGCACGAGCTCAAGAAGATAGAAATAATGTCTCATGTATTCTCGATAAGTTGGGGATCGAGATTTGCCCTCAGTCTGTATATAGGCTTGGCAAGGACCACCCAACCGGGAATGGTGCTCCCCCTCTCGTTAAATGTGTCTTTCCAGCATCTTATTTTCAGAAAGCAACACTTCGAGCTTGGGCACGACAACGCAACACACTTAAACAATCGCCTTCTTTTCGTAATTTATATATTCGGGAATCTATGACTACTGAGCAACGCAATGCACGCAAGGAACTACAAGACAAATGTAAACAAAAACGGATGGAAGATAATGGTGATTGGGTAATTTATGCTAATACTATTATCCTCCGTGAAAATATTCCCACTTTTCGTAAATCTATTGCATAGGATGAATGGGGGAGACAAAACTATTTTTGGGAAAACTCATTTTCTAAAAAATATTATCAAAAAAATCAATTACTTCCCCATACATCTATTTTCTCACCAATTACTCTAACAAATGCTCATTTTAAAGGTGCAATACAAAATACACACAATAATAACTCTAAACATAATCTTAAATCTATTCTTTTTAATAGTCGGTCCCTAATTAATAAAATTAATGAGTTTAAAAACTTTATTTTACTAAACTCTTTTGATATTATATGTGTAACTGAAACTTGGATTCGTGATAATCTCATAACTACAAATGAATTAACTTTTAATGGTATATTCTCGATTTTCGCATGCAATCGTACCACAAAAACAAGGGGTGGTGGTGTCGTAATTTTACTTAGGAATCCTATTAAAGCTGTTGAAATTTATAAAGAAGCTCAATCTGGTTATGAAATGATTATAATAGACATCATTAAAAAGGGGTTTACCAATGTTCGACTTATTTGCATTTACTTCCCACCTAATCTAAAAAATACTTCTAATCTTAAACTTATTAAAACACTAACTAAATATTACACTCACAATACTATAATCTGTGGCGACTTAAATAGACCCAAAATAATATGGAAAGAGTATATCTCCTCAATAGCAAATGACACATTATTTTTAGACTTTCTTATAAATTTTGGATATAAACAACTTATAACTGCTCCTACCCACATATCTGGCTCTATATTGGATTTAATCATTACTAATAAAAACGATCTAATTAAAGAGATTCAGATAGATAAAGGGTTTTCTAATTCGGACCATTTTTCTATTCGCTTCAATATTAATATAAGTAAGGATCATAATACAATCCATCAATACAGGGAATTTAATATTGAAAACATTAACCGCATTAAACCTATTCTAGCATACTATCTAGGATTCAATGAAATCTCACCCAATATAGAAAATACGATTAATGAGAAATTTAATAACTTTTATAATCTTGTCCAGTCTATTATAGAACAATATATCCCGTTCATTTCAGTCAAAGAAAAATCCGGTTTTAAATACCCAAGCTACATAAAAAAATCAATTAAGGATAAGCTGAACCTTTTTAACCTCCTCAAACAAAATCAATGTTCAAAGAATGAATATAATAAGGTTTGTAACAGAACAAAATATCTTATTAAAAACTACCTAAATTCCAAAATTTCTCTAATCTCGAATAATAGAAAATTGATTAATAATTTTATTAAAAAATCATTAAAACCTAAACAAAATATTCCGGTCCTGTTACATGATAACAATTATATCTTTGATGATGCCGAAAAAACCGAATTATTTGGAATTCATTTTTCTGAAATTTTTAATAATATATGTGGGTCTTACTATGATAAACCTCCCTTACTAATTAATAATGAGAATACACTAGACGATATTGATTTTGACATAATTTCCGTAGCAAATACACTAAAGGCCCTTCCAAATAAAAATTCTTCTACTCATGAGGATATATCCTATAAGATTCTGAGAAATTGTTATGACATTTTTGCACCTACTCTTTGTGAATTATTCCGGATTTCTCTTGATTCTGGAGGTATTCCGGAAGAATGGAAACATTCGACAATAATTCCCATATTTAAGAATGGAAATAAGAGTAATATCCAAAACTATCGTCCTATATCACTTACCTCAACGACTTGTAGGGTTTTTGAAAAAATATTAGGCTCTGAAATACTAAAATTTTTTATGGAAAATAATTTGTTTTCGCAACACCAATTTGGTTTTATTCCCAAACGTTCCACAACAACCCAAATGATATCAATTATTACCAAATGGTATGAAGGATTACTTAATAACCAAAATACTGACATAATTTATTTTGATTTTCAAAAAGCATTTGATAAAGTCCCAATAAACTACTTATTAGGTAAATTACATTTTTACGGTATAAGGGGCAAGATACATAGATGGATCAAGAATTTCCTTTACAATAGAACTTTCTCTGTTAGGATTAATAATGAAACATCGAAGATCTTCTATACTCATTCTGGCGTACCGCAAGGTACTATCCTAGGTCCCCTTCTATTTACAATTTATATAAACGACCTTCCAGCCAAATTAGGAAATCAAATTACCCCCTCATTATATGCGGATGATCTAAAAATAACTTATTCCTACGAAATAAATAGTAAACTACTACAAGATGAAATCAATCTTGTTAATGATTGGGCTCACAAATGGGGATTAGCTATTGCAAATAACAAATCTTATGTTCTTTATGTTGGAAACAAAAATCCTAAAACCCCATACTTTATAAAAGACCATAAAATAGAGCAAGTAGAATTAGTAAAGGATCTTGGTATTTATGTAGACAATAAATTAACGTTCAAGAAACACATTAATATGACCTGTAGAAATGCATTCCTCCGTGTTCATCAACTACTTAGAACTATCCATACCTATAACCCTAAAATTTGGGGAAATATTTTTAAGACCTACGTATTACCAATCCTCGAGTACGCATCACCTATCTGGAATCCAAAACAAAAAGACCTAATAAAAAAATTAGAAAGAGTACAAAAATTTTATACAAGATCCGCTCTAAAAAAATGTAGAAAAACAAAACTAAAATATAAAGATAGATTAACACTATTCCAATTAGAATCACTTCTTTTCAGAAGATATTATTTAGATTTAATCACTATTTATAAAATATATTTCAACCTCACAAGTTTAAATCCCACCGAACTATTTACACTAAACTCACGTCCCAGTAGAAGGCATGATTACGTAATCCAAGTTTCAAGGAAAAATACCAAAACAGCAAATTCATTCCTTAACAGAACTATACAAATCTGGAATCTTCTCCCAAAAGAAATCTTTATTAATCACACAATAAATACATTTAAAATCCATTTAAGATTATGTTTACCACATATATTAGAAAAATTACAGATATCAATTTAATTCAAAAATATTTGTATTGCATCCCACAAATAAGTAAAAAGGGCATTTTCTCATTCTAATCCTTTCAAGTAAAAAATGTTTTTTTTCACATTAATTTTCCTATATAAACTTATACTTCTTTTGGACATATATTTTCCTTCTTCATTTTATATTTAGTGACATTTTTATTTAACTCCCCAATTTAAACAAAATTTCTTAATTTTTAAACACAAACCATTTTGATTTTTTAAAGATATTCTAATTTAATTTAGGTTGATTTTAAAGTTTTCAAAACTTAAACAAGTTTAACACAACCTTATTTTATTTTTCTGCCTTTATTTTTATTCACATTATGGCACCCCAAAAACATATTCAAACACCCCATTTTCACTCATATATTTTTTATTTATTTTTTTTTTTGTCTCTCCATTTTAGCGGTATATTGTATATCCTTTGGAGATTTGAATAAATTTGAAATAATAATTTTTATGCCCTTTCTTATTTATGAAAAAAAACTTGTAAAAATCTAAACAAAAACTTCAACTATTCGCCACACATTTCTTTTACCCTGAGGCATTTTTTACGCAATAATTCATATGCACAACGGGAGGGAGTAGTTTCCCCGTTAATATTTTTTAATATAAAAATAGCAATATATAAAACCCTCTTAATTTTTGCAGAAATCTAATAATAATTATTATTATTTTTAGGAATGTCTAAAAGGAATTTTTTTGAAAATATATAGTAGGTACTTTTATTGTTTTTTATGTATTGGGATCTAATTAAATTTTGAATCTTTATTATTTTTATGAAGGAGAGAGGGACAGACCTAAATAATTTGTTCCGTCCTCTTTAAATAAGCTGTTTCGAAACAAAATAATCTCCGAAAATCGAAATTTGAAACTAGAATTTCACCGGAAGTTCCGGTTCCGGTTCCGGAAAGTTCCAGTGTTTTTTTGGTTCCGGTGTTTTTTTGGTTTGGATCCGGTTCCGGTAAAATTTCGGTCCCTGTGAAATTTTAATTTATACTTATATATATTTGATTAACAAAGAACAGTATTATTGATTAACAAAAAAAATTTTCAATTCATTTCATGGGACGCATAAATTATTTTTGGGACGCATAAATTCTTATGGGACGCATAAATTCTTATGGGACGCATAAATTATTTTTGGGACTCATAGATTTTTATGGGACGCATAAATTTTTATGGGACTCATAAATCTTCATGGGACGCATAAATTTTCATGGGACGCATGAACTGGACAAGAGCCAAATTTTCACATATTTGAGATATTAAATAAACAGAAATTGTTTAGTTCCATTATTTCAAAAAATTTATTAAATAAATTTTATTTTCTTTACTAGACATTAAAAAACAATTAACTAAATATACACGTTTTTAGCTTTTGTTAATTTTCTTATCCTAAAATGTGTCAAAATTTCTATACAAACAATAAGGTATTTAATAAAAATAAAATATTTTGATTTTTGTTGCTTTGTTTGGGTGCCTCCTCAATTTATTTTATTACTTCCTTATTTATTCTAAATTTAAGAAAATTTAGAATAAATATTTTCTAATCATTTTTCCGTAACTTTATTAAATTTTCATTCAAATTTATTCCTTCATTTTAATGTAATGAGTAGGGTTTCCTTTTATTTATTTATTCATAATAAAAAAAAACAAATAATATGCATGGAAAAGACCTGTAGAAATGCATTCCTCCGTGTTCATCAACTACTTAGAACTATCCATACCTATAACCCTAAAATTTGGGGAAATATTTTTAAGACCTACGTATTACCAATCCTCGAGTACGCATCACCTATCTGGAATCCAAAACAAAAAGACCTAATAAAAAAATTAGAAAGAGTACAAAAATTTTATACAAGATCCGCTCTAAAAAAATGTAGAAAAACAAAACTAAAATATAAAGATAGATTAACACTATTCCAATTAGAATCACTTCTTTTCAGAAGATATTATTTAGATTTAATCACTATTTATAAAATATATTTCAACCTCACAAGTTTAAATCCCACCGAACTATTTACACTAAACTCACGTCCCAGTAGAAGGCATGATTACGTAATCCAAGTTTCAAGGAAAAATACCAAAACAGCAAATTCATTCCTTAACAGAACTATACAAATCTGGAATCTTCTCCCAAAAGAAATCTTTATTAATCACACAATAAATACATTTAAAATCCATTTAAGATTATGTTTACCACATATATTAGAAAAATTACAGATATCAATTTAATTCAAAAATATTTGTATTGCATCCCACAAATAAGTAAAAAGGGCATTTTCTCATTCTAATCCTTTCAAGTAAAAAATGTTTTTTTTCACATTAATTTTCCTATATAAACTTATACTTCTTTTGGACATATATTTTCCTTCTTCATTTTATATTTAGTGACATTTTTATTTAACTCCCCAATTTAAACAAAATTTCTTAATTTTTAAACACAAACCATTTTGATTTTTTAAAGATATTCTAATTTAATTTAGGTTGATTTTAAAGTTTTCAAAACTTAAACAAGTTTAACACAACCTTATTTTATTTTTCTGCCTTTATTTTTATTCACATTATGGCACCCCAAAAACATATTCAAACACCCCATTTTCACTCATATATTTTTTATTTATTTTTTTTTTTTGTCTCTCCATTTTAGCGGTATATTGTATATCCTTTGGAGATTTGAATAAATTTGAAATAATAATTTTTATGCCCTTTCTTATTTATGAAAAAAAACTTGTAAAAATCTAAACAAAAACTTCAACTATTCGCCACACATTTCTTTTACCCTGAGGCATTTTTTACGCAATAATTCATATGCACAACGGGAGGGAGTAGTTTCCCCGTTAATATTTTTTAATATAAAAATAGCAATATATAAAACCCTCTTAATTTTTGCAGAAATCTAATAATAATTATTATTATTTTTAGGAATGTCTAAAAGGAATTTTTTTGAAAATATATAGTAGGTACTTTTATTGTTTTTTATGTATTGGGATCTAATTAAATTTTGAATCTTTATTATTTTTATGAAGGAGAGAGGGACAGACCTAAATAATTTGTTCCGTCCTCTTTAAATAAGCTGTTTCGAAACAAAATAATCTCCGAAAATCGAAATTTGAAACTAGAATTTCACCGGAAGTTCCGGTTCCGGTTCCGGAAAGTTCCAGTGTTTTTTTGGTTCCGGTGTTTTTTTGGTTTGGATCCGGTTCCGGTAAAATTTCGGTCCCTGTGAAATTTTAATTTATACTTATATATATTTGATTAACAAAGAACAGTATTATTGATTAACAAAAAAAATTTTCAATTCATTTCATGGGACGCATAAATTATTTTTGGGACGCATAAATTCTTATGGGACGCATAAATTCTTATGGGACGCATAAATTATTTTTGGGACTCATAGATTTTTATGGGACGCATAAATTTTTATGGGACTCATAAATCTTCATGGGACGCATAAATTTTCATGGGACGCATGAACTGGACAAGAGCCAAATTTTCACATATTTGAGATATTAAATAAACAGAAATTGTTTAGTTCCATTATTTCAAAAAATTTATTAAATAAATTTTATTTTCTTTACTAGACATTAAAAAACAATTAACTAAATATACACGTTTTTAGCTTTTGTTAATTTTCTTATCCTAAAATGTGTCAAAATTTCTATACAAACAATAAGGTATTTAATAAAAATAAAATATTTTGATTTTTGTTGCTTTGTTTGGGTGCCTCCTCAATTTATTTTATTACTTCCTTATTTATTCTAAATTTAAGAAAATTTAGAATAAATATTTTCTAATCATTTTTCCGTAACTTTATTAAATTTTCATTCAAATTTATTCCTTCATTTTAATGTAATGAGTAGGGTTTCCTTTTATTTATTTATTCATAATAAAAAAAAACAAATAATATGCATGGAAAAGTATCAAGGCATATCCGCATAAAAACATGCTTTTGCATGTTTTGAACAACCCTATTAAGGAGTGTCATTATAGTCTTAAAAATATTTTTACATTAAGTTCTAAATACAGGCGGATCTCATTTTTACAACATCATTAATTTAACGTCAAATTTTTTTGCATTACATAAGTGAAATCAGAAAGATAAAAGTTCTATTTCAGAAGTAGGAATTTATTTTTCTCAATAAAATTAATATTTACTTCAGTATCTACACATACATATGTAGGGCAAATTTTATTATCCTTCGAAACTTTAAATTCTTAATTTCAAATTGAATTTTTTAATACATAATTTTAATTCCAACCTGAAATTCTCAATTTTTTGAATAATTTTTAAAAAAAAGGTTTCCGTTCCTCTATTTTAGTAATTTGATCGTTTTCACCAAATAAATACAAAAACAATTATTATATTAATTGTTATTTCCCCAATTTTTGTTTGAATTTACGGAACTTAATAAACTTGGTGTTTAAAAGCTTTAAAAAAGTCAAAAATTATTTTTTATTTTTAAAGAAAAATATAATTTTACAGTACAAAAAACAACATATTTATTTACCAAACAAACATTTTATTAATATTTATTTTTTGTATTTATTATTGAGAATTTTAATTACTCAAAATCTCACGTTTGTTGGTTTTTTTAAATTTGTTTGCTGAACAACATTATTGTTTTTTTTATTATTTTTTCCATTTCTCATAATTTTTCATTTCTCAACTACTAGTTCTCTTTTATTTAAATTTTCTAAACTTCTTTATTATTTTTGGGTTTAAAGTAATATAAAATTATTTTAATTTTCCTAGTCTCATTTGATTCGATGGCCAGATAGGGCACAAGTAGGCTTGATGGATGTTCCCAAAGTAAGGCTTTGTGATTGTAATATCCGATATTGAAATGTGAGGATATTTAAAGAGAAAAATAGAATTTTCCTACTTTCAAAAGTTAAAGGCAATTTTTTAAATAAAAAAGGATTATTTTGAAATTTAATTAAATTTTAGTATATTCTCCTTTTTAATTTAAAAATCTTCTTTTTTTCTGCATATATTTATTTACTTTTATTAGATTAATCAGAAAATATAATTACTACTTATATTTGCATTCTCTCCGTCTCTTTTATTACGTCATCATCCAAGCATTCATTTTTACCGGTAATGCGTCGACTGCCTCAGATGTGTTGCGCTCCTCTTACTTTTCTCTCTTTAAATGTTAAAAACATAACCGGAAATGCCACTGCCATTCTTTTTTTAAATAATTATTTTCTTGCACTCCTAAATATAAACAAAATAATTCTTTTCTTCTTTTTAGTATATTAAAAATCTTTTAGTATATTTCGTTTTAAATAGAAAATTTAAAATAAATTTGACGAAATAAAATGAAAAATGGGAAAAAATAATTTTAAAATTATTTATCTATTTTCTCTCCGTCTCTTTCATTTTTACCGGTAATGCGTCGACTGCATTACAATATTTTCTATTATTTTATTTAGCAACTTTTAAAAAAAAAGATTAATAGATAATTCTAGTCTAATAATGTTCGACAGATAATTTTTTCAAGATTTAATATAAACGTTCTTCTTTGTGAATCTATCGACATTAACATTCTTCTGCGTTCCAAGATTAACCTTTTACTGAAATTTCTGAAATAATGAATTGGATGTAATACAGCTCCTTTTACGACCAAATTGGGTTGTCGTAGAACGGAAGTAACATTTTATCGGGGAGTCTTATTATTTAGATTTTACTGTAAAAAACAAAATATTTTCTATTATTTTATTTAGTAATTATTTAGCAACTTTTTATGATAAGAAATAATTTAGGTATTTAATTTTATTTATTTATTTAATTCTCTTTCCCCCTTATATTTATTATTTTTTTTTAAATTTTTATTTTCAAATCGAATGATTATTTATTTGCCTTTTGGGTGTTTCTCTCTATCTCAATAAATTTTATATGCGGATCTATTTTATTTATTTCAGAACTACGTCATCCATTTAATATTTTGTTTTATTATTTATAAAATTATTTACTTGAAGATGTTTAAAATAAAACAAATATAACTTTAAATTGAATTTTTGTTTATTTTTAATTAAATTTTTAAATTAATTTTATTTTGGTTATCAATTCTGGTAGTTAATAAATAATTAATTAATTTGTTCTGATTTTTTGGTATTCAGAGATATTAATTTTTTAGCTTTTAAATATCCTCATTTTATATGTAAATTCTTTTTTTAAATATTTTAATACTCTTTGTTTGATTTTTAACATTTCCTTTTGTTTCTATATTAATTCCCGAATATTATTTTTATTTTCTTGCACTAAAATATAAATATTTAAATATTTATAATCCTTTCCGGTTTATTCCTTTAGATAAATATATTTAAATAAGTTTTTTGATTCTTAAAATTATTTTTTATTTAAATTTAAATTTAAAACTAAAAATTTATTTCTATTTTACGAATTAAACATTTTCATCTGAGGTCTTTTTTAGACCAAATTTTATCAAAACAAATTTATTTGTTTTTTACTTTTTTCTTAAAGCTTGATAAAAAAAATTAAAATATAATTTTTTTAATTAAAAATACATGAATATTTTATCAAAACAGCAGTTTTTATTTGATAATCATGTAAAATCATCAAGTTTCCCATATTTTACTAATTAATCTATTTCGATAATATTCCAAAAAACTAAAACTAAAATTACAAGTAGAATTATTAGAAACTTATATATTTTTATAAAATAAATCCAAACTTTATGGATCTATTTTAATAAATTAATAATCAAAGAATATTTTCTAGTTATTAATCAAAAATAATAATTATATTCTTTAATTTAATCTTTAATTTATTAGCCTAAATTCTCCAATATATAAATAATTTATTATAAGATTTTGATTATTTCGGTGATTGTTCATATATTTATTTATTTTAAAAAATTCTTTTTTTTACCATTCATTCATGTTTATATTACTAAAATATAATTTTATAAATGAGGTGTTTCTCCATCTAAAAATTAAAATAAAATAAGCAAAAAATAAAAAGAATAAAATAAAACTTTTTTTTATTTAACTAAAAATATTTTTTTGTTAAATAAATAAACATTTTAACAATTAAATTAAAACATAAAAAATATAACAAATAAACTAAAGAATACATATTTCTAACATAAAAAGACTAAAAAAGTTGAGGAACGGAGATTGCACATGAGGTGATGATATATTTAATATCTATGTAAATACTGGCTGTATTTATTTTTAAATTTTTAGGGCATTCCTTAAAAATTATTTAAGAAATAAAGTTAAATCGGCACTATCTACCAGGGATCTAGACATACAAATTAAATTCCCGATCAAAAAACGTGAATTCACGATTTTCAGGAATCAAACATGCTAAATTCGTCTGTTAGGTATATGGGATTGAGACGAGATTTCAATCAAAAATCTCGGCTATCGAGGTTGAGTTTCCTGACGATAAACTTTTAGTCAAGATTATTCGAAATCGAGACCTAGATTAATATACAAAACCCAGACTATTTCCAATTCCACTTAACAACCTTATAACTTAATTTCTCTGTTTATTTTTTCATTATTTTCTTTCATCTTAAAATGGTGTACCAAAAATACCTTACTGCGCATAATTTTATCTTAAAATTTTTTTTATTTTGTAGTTAAAAACATTTATATTCTAAATATATTTTTACATTCAAAATTATCACCTTTTTTTGAATTCTCTCACTGTTCAGACATTTGTTTTAAAACTAAAAAAGTGTTTATTCATTCTTTGTTTTACATACATAACCACACCTTTTTTTAAATTTCTCGAAAAGTCTTTGACCTTTTTTTATTTTAACACCTCCTCAAACATATTTAAAAGAGGGGAATTTATATAAAATTATTTATTTAAATACATATTTTATTTTTTATTATTTTTTAGTATTTTTAATAAAACATTTAGTTTGTAATTTAGCTTGGATACATTTATCCTTCTACCAGTTATGTTCTAATAATATATACTATATTAGAGAACGTGCCGAAATAAAAAAAAAATAAATTTTCGATTTCAGAAATCTCAACCGGTCTGTACCTGGGCCATTCCCAGATTCCAACTCTCTATTCACCTACTATTCATTTATTTAACTTATAAAAATTAGGTAACTTTATATCTTTTAAGTTTCTGATTTGTTTTATTTATTTCCAATCTTTAATCATTTTAAAAATAATATTTTTAGAATTTTTACTAAAAATATTTTTCAAGAATTTCCTTGCTTCCTAATTTTTAAAAATATTTTTATATCAGACATTTTAAATATCTATTTGTAAACAGCTGTTTTCAAATTAAAAATAAATATTTTTGAATATTTTATAACAAAAAATTTTTTTCAAATTTAAAAAAAGTTTCAACATTGTAAAATTAAAAATATTAATTTTTTTATTAATTATGTAAAAATTAAATTATTTAAATAATTTAATTTTCTTCACAAATAAATCTTTTCTTTTCTTTCATTTTATATCTTTCAATACTGCACGCACCATTTGTTTATTTGTTGGATTATTTACACGTAAACAGTAGCGGGGTGATATTTATTTATTGTCATTTAAAATAAATTTTTATAAAAAATTGTTTAGTCTGGGACAGAAAATAAATAAAAATATTTTTTAGAAAATATTTTTAATTAAAATAATTTTTTTTGTAAAATAATTTGTAAATTTATTTTTGATGAACTTCTATTTAATTAAAATTAATTAACAAATAATTTATTTAAATTGTAAATACATATATTTGTGATTCTCATATTTGTTAAATTTTTTGTAATTTTGAAAGAAAAAAATAAAATTATTTTAGAAATAATTTATGCATCTTTTTGATGAACTTTTAAAAGAAATTTTTTTTTTATTTTTAGATTTTAATTATTTTTAAAATAATTATTGGAAGTGTTGCTTATGAATTAAAAAATTAAATTTATTTAAATATTTTTTTTTAACAAAACAGTCTTTTTTTTAAAAAAAACTATTCTTTTTTCCTTTAATAATTAAATAGATAAATAACAAAATATGTAAAAATTTTGTTTCTATTTTAGTTATATTTTTGTTGTTATTTTTACATTTATTTTGCCTTTTTAAAAAATTTAATTAAATTTTTTCTAAATTATTTTCTTTTTTCTTCAAAGTAATTCTTTTTTTGTTTAATTTTTTTGTATTTTTTCTATGTTTTGATCTAAAAATTAATAAAAAAATAATTAAAAAATTTTTCTTGAGTCTTTTTTTATTATTAATTTTTTACATGTTTTTTAAATAAATATTTTCTGGATTTTTATTTATTTAAAATAAATTTATTTTTTCTTATTCAAGTGTCTAATTGACTTTTCTTCCAATTTGTTGTGAATTATTTAAAGAAAAATAATTGAAAAAAAAGTAAAAGTAAAAAAGGGGGGATCAACACTACTTACTAACGTCAAAAATATACACACACACACAACTGGATCATTCATTCCTTTTTTTTCCAAAACATTCCTGTTTTTTCCAATCAAATTCTAGAAAATATTTTCTCACCACCAATATTACCACCACCCACGTCTTTTAAGGAAAAAAGATTGATTATATAATTAAAAATATTTTTTTATTTTAAATTATATCCTGATATTTGTTAAAAGAATTTATATTTTTAAATTCTAATTTATTATTCAATTTATTACAAGGGATTAAGCACCAATTTAATATGCCATTTTTATCGACACCCGATACCTAGATTTTATCATTTATTTGATAAAATAAATGTTTAATTAGAATTTGAATCCCTGTCACTTTGTGTTTTATTTTTAACCGAGTATTGTTTTTTGAGAATTTTTTATAGAAATTGGGTTAATTCTGCCAAAATTATCACAAAATCTTCTGTTTTTAATATATATTTATTAACTACCCTATAATTAATTTTTTAAAGAATATTGAATAAATATTCTTTTAATTTAATAAAACAATTAAATTATCTAATATATATAATTAAATAAATGTTCGGTAGTGGAACTGTATTATTGAAAATGAGCGGCAATTAAATAATTTAGAAAACAATTGTTTTTTTATTATTTTTTTTTGTTTTAAAAAATATTTTGAGTAATTTGGGTGTAACTGCTATTATAATACTTTTATTGTTTTCTTTTTTTATTCTTATGGAAAGGGAGGACAAGGGAATTCGAGTTGCAATGTAAAAAATTATTTTGAGGAATCCCATAAATTTATTTTTTTTGTTTATAAACATTTAAATTAATCTGTTTATAACTTAAGTGGACTCCAATCACTTTATTTATTTTTAATAAACAATTGCAGAAAATAATTCTTTCAAAATAACGTGTAGCTTTTGCTTTTTTATCTTCTCGAATGTGCTAACGACTACAGGGGAAAGCTAAATCAATTAAAAAGGGAAAAGGGGGGATTTGATTAAACGTTTGTTTATTGTTTGTTTACTATTTATTTAAGAATATTTATCTATTTTTTTATTTTCCCAACTTTTATCTCTTAAATATTTCATTAACTGGGAAAAAATTTTTTGAACAAGGTGAGATACATTTATATATTTTCTTATTTTTATAAATAGTCTTATTAAAAAATAAATTTACTAAATAAATTTAAATATTTTTAAAATAAAATTTAAAAAAAAGATTTTCCTATTTGGTCATTCTCATAATTATTTCATTAAAAATTTGTAAGGAAAATAAATTAATCCTCTTAATATTAATCTTGAGAATATTGCCCAGGCAATATAAAGTTTTACTTTTTGGTTCAACAAGCTCCAACCCCTTATTTTTAACAATTTCCCTCTCCCTTATTTTCTAATCTCTTCTATATCTGAGAATATTTAAGTAATTTTTAGGAATTTGAGATTAGAACTATAAGGAAAGTCTATTTAAGATACCCCTATCAATTACTTTTTAATTATAATTTAATTTCTATTTTTGTAAATTTTATACTTTGAAAAAAATTTTTTCAATAATTCTTGAGTCATTAAAATAATTTAAATGTCATTTATTTTTCAAATTTATATTTTATTAATCATTCTTTTTAAATATATACCAATTTTTGTCAAATATTTATAGCTTTAATTACTTAAACTTTGGACTAAAAAGTGGAGTATTTAGTACTTTATATAAAAAGAAACACTTTTTATTACATGTTCTTGGGCTTCCCTTTTCACAGAAAATATTAAGGATTGGATTACATTTCTAAATAATCCTCCTCCTTTCTCCCTTCTTTTTTTAACTTTTAGTCCAATAAATATCCACTACTCCAATAAATATTTCCCCTGACTTTTGGCCTAATAAACGGAAAGGAATGGATTTTTCCGTCTTTTGTTGGGCGAATAAACCAATTGTTTTTAGGATTGATTGTTGTCAAAAAATTCTTTGTTAAAAAGAAAAGATTTTCTTTATTTTCGTTATATATCGTTCAATCACTTAGATTTGGGTTGATTTTACTGTGAAAGAAAATATGAGAGTAGGGGGAGGGAAAGCCGTTCTTCATATAAAATAAATGCTTGTTTCACACATTCTTACGAGTAATTTATTTAAAAAAATCTTTAACAAAGATATCCCAAATAATTTTGATAATAATTTTTACTTTTTTAGTTGACGCCTCTTGGGCGGCTCTTTTTAAATCGGGTGAACACGGATATTCTTTGCCTCGATTATTTATATATAAAGGGATTTTTTGAACACTTTTCTTTAAAAAATTATTTATCAAGAAGCTAAATTATTTGGAATATTATACCATAACATTTATATCTCCAACATTTTTCCAACACCCTTACAAAACTGTTAGATTTTTAGAAAGAGATATTTGACAAACAAAATTTTTTTTATAAAATTCTATATATGTATTTTATGCTTTTTTTCTTTGAATCTTTTTTTATATTTTTAACCATTTTAAACTAAACTTTTTAAAAAATTCTATTCATATCCCACCCTTCTATTTTAAATCTAAAATATACAAAAATCCTCAAAAAATCTTCCTCTTTTTCAATTATTTATTCATCTTTTTAATATTCTAAAATAATTTTCCAAAAAAAACTTCACTTTCAAAAGTCCTCTTCCTTTCCCTTTTTTTCTAAAATAATTTAACTATCAGACAAATTAATTGACGTGCGGCAATTTTAAGCAGCGTCAACGTTTAATGCAGGAATAAATAATGAATAAGAGAGAGAAAATTATTTAGAATTTTTTAATTTTATTTACAGTTAAACAAACTATATATATAAAATATTTTACTCTTTTAAGTATTGACTTCCTCAAAAAAAACTTTTTTAAATATTTAATGTGTGGCCCTTTTATATATATAAATTAATTAATATATATTTAATTAAATCCTCCTTTTATTCTTATTTTATTCACGTTTTATTCAAAAGAGAATTCTTCCCACGTTTTTTTAAATAGACAGAAATTCTTTTATTGAGGAAGATTTCTCTCAATAAAATAGCTCTTTTAGAAGAGGATAATCAAAATATGTATATTAATTAATACATATTTAAGCCTAAAATTTAAATTTTTTAAAATCCTTCTCCACTGTTAAGAGATTTTGAAGGATTTTTGACTTTTGGGTGGGTGATCAATTTCTTCCGACTTTTTCTCCTTTCCGACTCCTAGTTTTCAAAAATTTCGAATTTTATATTATAACTCTAATATTGTCTTCAAAAAATTATAAACTTATGGAGACATTGTCTAAAAATATTTGTTTTATTATTGAAAAATACCTTTAAATTATTATTTTTTATATCTACTGCAATGGGCTTTATGCCTGATATTCTGACATTTTTTATCTTTTTGATGAGAAATTTTAATATTTAATTTTAAATTTATTCCTTTGGGAACTATTTTATTTATTATTTAAAATACTTTAATTATTAAAAAAATATTTTTTGTGTTTTGCATAATTATTTGCGTATATTTTGTTTTTTAAATTACCTAATAGATTTACGTATTTTAATTTGTTTTTTTCTATTTTTCACCGGAAATAGTTTAAAATTAACATAAATGTGTGTGTAGATATTAAAAATAAAAATAAATTATTGGCTAATTAATTGTTAGGTATTTTTTATAAAAGAAAATAATATATTGGGAGGGGGGGGGGTTACAAATAAATATATAGGTAATTTAAATTTAATTTAAAAATATTTTTTAAATTATTTTTTAATTTAAATTATATATTTTATTTATTTGTTCCTTTTTAATCCTAAAAATAAAATCAATTAAAAAATTAAATATACATATAATTTAAATTAAATTTACTTCCTTCTCTTTTTTTAATTATTAGACAAACAAAGAAAAAGTTTTAATTTTTGGATTGACGAAATTGATACTTTTTTTGGATAAAATATAAATTTAATTTAATTTACCTCTTTTCTCTTCCATTTAAAAATATTTTTAGATAATTTTTTGGATATTCCTTTTATTTAAATTATTTATTTTATTTTTTGTTAACAAAATAACAATGCTCTAGCCTTCAATAAAAAATATTTTTAATTTAAAGATGACGATTAAAAATAAATAAAAATAATTTATTTTTATTTTTTAATTACAATTTTCTTTTAATAAATTTTATTAACTTTTTAATCTTCTAGTTATTTAAATAGTTATTTTCTTCGAATTAAAAATTCGGCATTTCTGATATTTAGATTTATTGAACTATGTAGCTACATATACATATTTGAAAAGAATTATTTTAAATAAACATTTTTACTAAAAAATATTTTTATTTAAGTCACCTTTAATTTTATTTTCTTTTTATTCTCAAAATATTTTCTAGTATATTAAATATTTTCGTGTTCTTTTTATTTAAAGGATTGACATTTTAAGGAAAACAAAAACAAAAAAAAAACATTTTCTAACCTTTTATTTTTAAAAACAAAAATTCTAAACAAAAAAAGCTTTTGCATAAATAACAAAAATTAATTTTTTTTGTTTCTACTTTTGCCATTTTTATTGGCACAAATAAATACGTCATTTATTTTTTCCTTTTGTTTGTTACTTTCCCTCAAACTTACTCTCATTTTTTCCCTTTTTCCTCCCTCATTCCCTCTCCCATTTAACACCCACTCAAAAAATTTTCTCTTAATTTTTTTATCTTTTTTTTCTCAGAATATTTATTTTTCCCTCCTTTCCTTTCAAACAAAAATATACCAAAATTGGAATATACTCAAAAAATAATAATAGAAAATTGGGAAAAGGAAGGGGGGAGGGGGAGGGGGGGGGGGTAAAAGAGAGGAGAGATCCCTTTTGTTTGTGACGTTTTCTTTAATCTTTTTTTGACTTATTTTTAATTTAAAAACATCCAAAAATAAATTTTAATAAAAGTTTTTAAATAAAAAATTATTTTTAAAATTTTTTAGTTTTTATTTAATAGCATCACTATTTTTAATAATAAATTATGCATTCTTCAAAATATTTTTATTATTCGTAAAAAATAACCTTATTAAAATATTTATTTAAAAAATTATTTTTTTTCTAAATTTAAATTCACAAAATTATTTTTCAAAAACTTTTTCTTTTCTTTATTATCAGGAGTTTGCTTTTGATTTTTAAATTTTTAAAGATCAGATTTATTAAAATTATTATTTTGGTTATTAATTAAATTAAAATATTTTATTTTTTAAATAAAAAGTCTGATTGAATTAAAATTCCTTTGAAACTAAAAAATTAATTAAAATTATTAATTTCCACAAATATTTTAAGTTTAATTTTTCTTCATCAAGTTGCAACTATCTAAAACTTTTTAAAAATTATTTTTAAATAAAATCTTTATTTTTTGTTTAATTCTCTTCCTAATTTATTTATTTGTCGTTGCCGTGGCTGCTGCTAATTTTACTAACATAAATTTTTGTTTCGCCTTCATTTCCGGCATTTCCACAATATTTGTCTGGCCCTTTCATTTTTTTAATTTTCATTTATTTATTTTTCAAGTAATAAAAGACGTAGCAGCCAAACACTTTTTTCTCTTTTTCCCCTTTATTTATTTACTCTTTGGCTGTTGCGCATTTTTAAATATTCTTTTTAATATTTTTAATAAATATTTTTCAATTTTTTCAAATAAATCTTTTATTTTTTTTTAATATTAAAGTCTTATTTGGCTAAATTTTATCAGAGGAATAGGGGGTAATTTTAGATAATTTAAAAGATTTATTAAAATATTTTTTCTTGTATTTTTTTGTTTATTATTTTAATTAATTATTTAATTTTAGAAAGAAACTGATGTCAAAAAATAAATCTAAATAAATAAATATATCCATTCGTCATTTTGTTTTAGAGTTGTTGACGTTTCCATGCATCGGCTTAAAAACGGAAAGGGCGGTAAAAAATACTAGAATGTTCTAGAGAAGGAATGAAAAGGAGGGGAAAGGGAAGGGAAGGCTGGAAGGAGGTAAATGGAGAATAAGCACGCGGCACACGTCATTTCAACCACTCATTTATTTTCTTCTCTTTTTTACTCAACAGCGCAACCATTGGACTTACAAACAGCTTTTTAAGACTTTCTTTTGTTTTAAATTAGAGGAAGAAACAAAAAAATATTTTTTGTTTTTAAACTTTTGTAGAAAAATATTTTTATTTTTGGGTTGATAAAGATTGTTTTAAAATAATTTATTAAAAAAATTTTTTTTGCATTCTACATAATCGAAAAAAATTATTTTTAATTTTAAAAATTAATTTTTAAAATTTGCTTCCTTTTTTTTGTCTAAAAAAATTTCCACATCTACATACATATATATCCATTTCCTTGTCTCTATCTTCATCTATATATCCCCATCCTTCCCTCCCACCTACCTTTCCCATTTCTTTCCCATTCCCTTCCTCATTTACCCATTCATGCATTTACTTCCAGATTCCTCATTCTTTTTTACTTTTATTTATTTCCATTTTCTTGTAAAAAAATAAAAAAATATATAAAATTTAATTAAAAATTTTTACAAGATTTATTATCTTTTTTCTAAAAGGTTGTTGTTGTGTCTCAATTATTGTCTCAATTATTGTAATAATAATAATTATAATAATTATAATTATAATAATTATAATTATAATAATTATAACAATTATAATAATCAATGTCTCAATTATTCTTTCGGTTACTAGAAAATTTAAAGACTTTATTCTTGTAATTTATACTATTTATAAATTTAATTTATAAATATACATATAATTTTTTGAAAATCTGAAAAATAAAAAATTCCATGATTCATTATACTTTTGTTTTAATATTTTATTTTAGTAAGCAACCAAATTAAAAATAATTTTGAATCACTTTTAAATGTAATACTATTTTTTTATTTCAAAAATTTTATATTTGAAAGGAATATATTAATTTATTTTATCTCATAAATTCCAATTTCTAACAAGTTTTATTCCTTAAAATTCCTTAAACATTGGCCCATATCAAAACTACAACTATGTTTCTTTTTGCCTCTCGGCGCCTTTCATTTTAGAGAGGAATGGCGCCACGTTTATTTTATTTATTATAGTCTAGTCGATGTCTATTTCTGATAAACAGACTAATTTTTGATTTATTCTTGTTTAATTATTTATTATAATTTAATTTTTATTTTTAAGATTATTTAAAAACTAAAAACAAAAAAAGAAAACAATTAAAAAACATATCATCAAATTATATTTAAAAATATATTTTTACATTTTCTTTAATTTAAAAAAAAATAATTACCAATGCCATCATCAAATACTTCAACAACAAACAAAACAAATATTAGTGAAGGAAATAATGTTTGTTTAACCACAAACAAACAACAACAAGAATGTTGTTCGGCTGCAGCAATTGCACAAATGCAGTGTCTTTGTAATAATAAAAATCAACCGAACACAAACAAACAAAATAAAAATATTCCTTTACGTTTTGGAAGGGAGGGGGGACGTTCTGCAACTTTTGGAGGGCATCATAATTTTCATCGGCATCATCGTGAAGGAAGTAATAACAGCAATAGTAATGGAAGGGGAAATTATAATAATAATAACAACAATAGTAATCCTCCTCGGCAACCAACTGCTGTTGTTTCGTTAAATCCTAGACAGGTAATTTAATTAAATATATTCTTAAAATTATATCTGTGGAGAATTAGAAGGGATCTTCCTCTAATATATAGTTTTATTACCCCATCTATTCTAGCTTACATCTAAAATAAAGGGGCATGCTTGAGAAGACCTTCTTGCTAACTTTAGCCTTAAAAATTCCAATTATTAAAATTTTTTAAATTCATAATAGGTTGATCGACTTCGTTCTGTTCTTGACCAAGTTGTGGAAATACATGGACGTGAAAACTTTCCAACATTGGAAATTCCACTTCATGCACTTATTGGAATAATTTCGAGGCAAAATAAATTTAAAATTTTAAATAATTTTTTCTTTTTTAGAAAGCTTCGAGATGCTGGTTTGCCTCTTTTACACGTTAAATTAAATGGAGGGGCTGCTTCTTTTGTTTTTGCCCAATCAGATTCTTTTCCCTATTCTGATGTCGATTTAATCTTTCCAATTGCTTTGGAACGTGATTCTGATTTTGAACGTGTTCGTGAAGCAGTTTTTGATGCTTTACTTCAAATGATGCCGTCAAGTACAACAAATAAATCTGCAATAACACCGGAAACTTTAAGAGATGTTTATATTAGAAAAATGGTTAAAGTAACAGATAGTGATCGTTGGTCATTGTTTTCTTTACATAATGATTATGGAAGGTAATTTAAAGAGAGGGAAAGAATTTTTCTAAAAAAATATTTTTTAAAGATGTATTGAACTTAAATTTGTTGAAAGAATGCGCCGTGCTTTTGAATTTTCTGTTGATAGTTTCCAAATAACTTTGGACCCTTTAATTGAAAATCCAAACGAGAACAGACCAATTATTCGTGCAGAATCGATGTATGGAGATTTTATACAAGCTTTATTTCATTTAAACAAACGACTTATTGATACTCGAAATCCTGAAGAAATTAGAGGAGGTGGATTGTTGAAATATTGCCATTTATTAACTAGAGGATTTTCTGCTACTTCGAATTGTAGAGATATGGAAAAGGTGAGAAAATTAATTAATAATTAATTATTGGCTCGTTATAAAATCTCCAATATTATTCTAAAATTAAAAATCCTCAAAATTTATTTTATTCCACCAACGTTCCCTTCCTTTTAAACCAATTAATCTAGTAAATCACATATATTTAATTATTCAAATTTTTTAGTACATGTGTTCTCGTTTCTTTATTGACTTCCCTGACATTAATGTGCAGGAAATGAAGTTGCTCAATTATTTACAGAATCATTTTGGGAATGAAGATGATGTAAGTTTTTTTTATTTTAATTGTTTAAAATTGAAATTTTTTTCTATTTCCGTTTGCACTTTTCCTTTTTTCAAAAAAATCCTTTTTTTAATTTGAATTGTTTGTTAAATAAATATTTTCCTCTCCATTTTTTACCCATTAAATAAATAAATAGGGTATATTTTCAGTAAATTAACATAAAAACAATTCTTGCAGAAAATTGCCTTTAAGGCATGTTTGAGAAGGAAAAAAGAGGGGGAGGGGGTGTATTGTTTTAGTAGTTTTACGTCAAGATATTTACGTGGCACTAAACTAAGGAACAACAATTTTTGTTTAAAGCACGTTATTTCCTTTATTTAATTAAAAAATAAAATTAATTATTTTAGTTAAAATTCGATTATCTCCACAAATTATTTTGTGTTATTCGAGATTCAACTGTTTGTTTAATGCAACATGAACGACGACAAACTTTATCTATGGTAGGCTATGTATTTTTAATTAAAGGAACACAAATTAATTTTTTGAATTATTATTACTCTAAATAAAAATTCAATTTCCTCCTTAACCTTCCATCTCCAATAAAAGAAAAATCCCCCCAAATTTCTCAATATTTTACAAAATTTTAATTTTAAAGGTTGATCGTCTTCGGCAACAACTTTCTTTTAATTTAATGCTCTATTATCAACAATTTGAAGGCGTTAATGGTTCAAATGTTATTTATTATGGAAATAATGCTATTGGCAATTATCGTCACCGCAAACATCATCATTTCAATAATAATAGGCATTGGCAAAATAATAGACATAATAATAGGTAAGAGAGGAGGGAAGGGAAGAATTAAATAATTAAAATTTTATTTTTTCAGAAATTCCCAAGTATTTTGTGTTTCTCCAATATCAACAATAGCCTCTTCTTCTATTGAAATTGAACAGCAACAATTAGATAATAAAGAATTAAATTTAGAAAAAGATGAACAAACAGTAGTGCCTGAATTTAATGTTGAGATTCTTGCTAATATTGAAGAAAATAAAGAAAAGGAAGGAGGAGAAGAAAAGGAAAAAGAAATTTCAACAAATGTTTCGACTGAACAGCAAAATTCAATTCCCGTTGTGACTATTTTGGTAGGGAATTAATTATTTTTGATTGTTTCAAAACATTTTATTTTTTCTAGAAACCCCCAACAAACAGGCCAACAACCTCAACTAAACAAGCAACAACTTCTAAACAGCAACGGCATGTCCCTCGCCAAACTCTTCTCTATTTACCACCAAATGCCAGCCATTGGATTCCTGTTGTTTAAATTTAAAAATGGCTTAAAGATAAAACAAATTCTTTTGGAAAGGAATTGAGAAGAAAATTTTTAGGATTTAAAAGAAAATAAAAAATATATTTTTTAAATTTTCATAATTATGACAAAATACCCATTTATTATATTCTTTTTTGTCAATTTTATTTTATTTAAAATGCCTATTTCTAAAAACTGGTTTTTAATTGTATTTTTGTTGGATTTTGGTGCTTTTCTTCGTTAATTATATAATATTCTTCTGATTTTTATTATTATTATTTTACATTTTCTATGTACAAGAGATCGTAGTATCAAAATAAATTAAACAATTACTTTATATTTAATCTTGAATTTTTTAAATAAATGGATTTTTATTTAAGTTTATATTTTTTAAAATGGGTTTTGAGATTTTACAGTTAGCTTTTTATACTTTTTGGAAATGCAAAAAAAAGTTTTCTAAAGAAACTCCCCAAAATATAAAAAATAGGAGGCTTGTGGCTGTACTAACTGAGTTCTGAAACTGGTCAGTTGGCCATTCCAGCAGCAGGTTTTCCTGTTGCTTCTGCATGAAGGTCGGAGAGTAACGTTTAGTTATGTTTGCTGATGTTCTCTCGTGGGGAGGACTTTTTCATAATATTAACAAAAAAAAGTTTCGGTTCAATCCCAAACAGCAGGTGCTTCTACGGAAATCGAAGAAGAGAGATACATTAGCACTGTATCAGATACATTAACATATTAATCCATATCAACATTTCTAAGCCTTATTATCTCTCTTAAATTAAAACATTAATTCCATTTCAACATTCTTAACTTAATTAATTTAGAGATTTTAATAACAAATTTCTGATTATAAAATAAATTTTATTTAATTTTATTTAGTACAGATATTCATCAAATACATAGTTTCCCAAGCTTCATTTAACAATCATCAATTAATTTAACATAAAATGAAAAATAATTTTAAATTACTAGTTTACTTTATTAATTTACAATTATTTTTAGTTTTCAGTTTTAAGACTAAACTTATATACTAAAAGAGTGTATAGGTAAATTGAGAAGTATGATTATTTCTAATTTTCTTAAAAGTTGAACAAAATTTTGGAGAATGGCCTAAAAAATATAAAAATAGGTTTGAATGTAACAAATTCTGATTTTTGTAATAAAGAATCATTAATTACTTCAGCAACAATAAAAACATCAATAATAACCAACAAAAGCTAACAAAGCTAAACGTGAAATACAAAATAATAAAAAACCAATTTCCCCTACTAATTTATCAACAAAATCATTGGGATATTTAAATAAATTTAGAATAAAAATTGAATTCCTTTTAATATTTTTTATTCAATTAATTGTCCCATATTTTTCTCATTTTAGAATTGAAATATTTTAATAAAATTTAAATTGTTTTATTTTTTGTTACCAATTAAAATATTTTTTATAAATTTTAAAAAATAATCAAATTAAAATTTAAGTATGTAGTTCATCATAAAATATCGGGTAGAGATTCAGCCATCAGAACGAAGCTTAAGATAATTAATTACAACAATATGTAAAACAGTTAAAAGGAAATACAAGTTACTTCTAATTAAAAAAATAAATTGTGAAATAATTTTATTAATTAAGAAACTTGCCCTATTCGCTTTTAAATAAGAAAATATCAATTAATAAAGGGCATTATTTCTTAACAAGTATTTTTATGAAATAAAATCACGTCAATATTTTGTCTGTACATTTTTGTATACTAGTACATTTAAAAACATTTTTTCACATTTAAAATCTTTCATATAATAAATAAATTTTATTTAGAAAAAATAATTTAAAATTCTTTAATTTTATTAAATTTCAACAAAATAAATGATTATTCATTTTATTCTTTTATTAATTTTTAATTTTTCTTTTGCTTCTATTCAACCAAGAAATAATCAAAATTTTATTATTAAAAGATTTAGTAAATATTTTAATTTAAAAAATATTTATATTAACGAAAATAATGATCAAAAAATGTTAAAAATTTTAATTGAATTTAATTCGATAATATTAAATAAATACAAACAAATTTACATAACCCCAGAAAATGAATTTTGCGAAAAAAATGAAAATACAAAAATTTATTATTTGGAAGGCAGACCAATTATTGACGATGAAATAATTAAATTTCAATTTATTCAAGATTTAAATAATAATTATAGAAAGGGAATTTTAATTTGTATTAGTAGACCTGAAAAAAATTTGCCATCTTATGGAATTGTTTGTTTTTTTTTATAAAAACATCTCTGCTTTAAATAAATATTTTATATTCGATTTAAATGATTTTACAAATTTAAATAAAATTGTAAAAAGTTTATTTTAAACATTTTACAATTTTATTTAAATTTGTAAAAGTTTTGGAAAGTTTATTCGTTTTTAATTAATTTTTATAGAATGTGTTAGCAATTAAACCTTTATTTCGTCTTTCTGTATATTTTGAACCAAAGAAAGAAATTGGAAATGTTGATATAGATAAAACAAAATTAACTAAATTAAAAATGTTTTTAAATAAAGAAAAAGAAAATTTTATTAAAATTTGTATAAAATTTAAAGAAGAAGGAAATTATTTAATTAAATTAAAGTGTTTAAATAAGCAAGAATATTTTATATTTTTTGTTAAAGTATTGGAAAATAAAAATGAAAAATGTATTTCAAAAATATTTGAAAATATGGAGTTAGAAGAAATTGAAATATTAAATTTATTTAAATATGGAATAGAAATTTATGCATCAAAAACTAAGAAAAATTTTAATGAGAAAGAACTCTTTATTGAAGGGGAACTGTCTTTTGAAGAGGAAATAAGTTTTGAAAAAACAATTTGCTTTAATTCAAAATTAGAACCTTTAATTGATAATGGAAATTATTTTTTTGAATTAAATAATGAAGGGAATATATTTGAGAAAATAAAAGAAATAAATACAAAAAATAATTTAATAAATAATTTAAAATTAAGAGAAATTAAAAAAGTTTGTAAAAATAAATTTGAAGAATTAATTGGAGAAAAGCAGCAATTTTTGTTTTTATTTAATGATGAATATTATAAAATGAATGATTGTTTAGTAGCTGAGAAATTGGTTGAAGAAAATTAAATGTTTTTGAAATATGATATGTAGTAGATTTTCAGATATAACTTCTTTCAATTGTATTTTTAACATTTTTCTAATTTACAAATTGTAATTTTTCTTCATTTAATTTAAATTGCTTTTAATACCTTTTAAATCAAATTTAAAGTTTTAAAAAGGTAGTTTATAAATTGAATTTTTTGGGAAATAAAATTAAGGGTATCTTGCAGCAACTTCTATAGGCTTTAGATGGCCCCAAAGAAATTTTTTTGTGTATACTAAAAGTTGTTTGAAATATTTTTTAAAATACTTTAACCCATTTCCTGTTGATTTTTAATATGTTCTATCGCTGTTAAAAAGCAGTTACACAGACTAAGTTCTTTATGCTTTTCAATTCAGTATTAATGGATATATTCACGGATATTTTTGCAAAAATCAAAATTCAATTCAGATGGAGTTATAATTTCTTAACACCCATTTTAAAAAAACTCGATAAAAACTGATTATGTGAAATTTTTTTAAGATTTGGGATATAATGCCCAATAATGTTTATAAATCTACTATAAGAATTCCAGATTAATTGGACGATCGGAAACTAGAAAACCAGAAAAAATAGATAGAGTTATGATTTATTAACACACCATACATTTTACTTTAAAGGAATTAAAATTATTAATGATTGAAATATTGAGTATCTTCCAAATCACCTTTAAAATTAAATTTTTCTTTTTATCTAAAATTATATCAATTTAGTATAGGATTTTGGAAATATAAATATATATTTATAATACTTATAAATGCCATTTTGGAGGATTATATTTAAAACAATAATATATACATACAAAAACCACTCTCAAGTGTCTGGCAAAACTAAATACCCTTTCCTTTTCCAAAAACTAAAAGCGAGAAAAAGAAGCGATTAGTCGTTTAGTATATGGCTTTGTTTCTTCGTTTTCTGGCCATTTTTCTAAAATAATTTGTTGATGGAGGAAAACAAAAGTTTTGTTATACCGTATATAAATAGGGAAGAAAAGGCAAGAGTTATTCATTCCGCCCATTCTCAAAAATTTAATCTTTCTCTTTCAATTTCCACTCAATTTCTCTCCAGCTTTTTATTATCAAACCAAATCAGTTATAAAATTTGTAAAATAATGATGGATATTAAAATTGAAGAAAATATTCAAGAAAAAGTTTATTTACCTTTAATTAAAAAAGAAAATAATCAACAGAATGACAAAAAATATTTTCATAATGAGGAAAATGCCAAAGAACTTGCTTTTCTCGAAGATTATGAAGAAAAAACTTTTATTGCTAATAAATACCAAAATTTGTTTATTTCTGATGAAGCCCCTTTTAAATATTCTGAATTAATAGAGACAGTACACCAACCAAGTACAACAACAATAATCGAAGAAAATTCGTTTAATAGTCTAAAAACTGAGGGTTTTAAAATTATTTTTTAATTTAAATTTTATATAAATATACCTGGATAAGTAGGTCTCTGAATATATTTCTTGATTGTTTTTCTCTGTTAATAAACAATAATTAAAAATTTTAAATGAGATATGAATTTCTAAATTTAAATTTACAAAATTATAGATGAAAAGAGTTTATTTTTTAAAGATGTCAAAAATTATCAATTATGCCTTACATTTATTTAATAATTTTAAAAAAATCCCAAAAAATATGTAAATTTTTAAACAATCTCAGCAAATTTTAGATTTTAATGAAACCCCTAGTCTACCAATAAATTCATCAAAAATGGAATCAAGGAAAAAAACAAATAGAGGCAGACGTGGATCTAAACGAAATAACGAATTTAGAGGGGAAAAACCAAAAGATACTTATATTGAATTAATTGGCGAGGCTATTGAAAAACATGTAAATTATTTGAATTATATTTTTAAATTAAAATAATATTTATAGGATTCTAAACGTGCAACTTTGGCTGAAATTGTGAGTTTTAAATTTCTTTTTAAATTACATTATTTTAAATAGATAATATAGTAATAGGTATTTAATTTTTCTTTATTTAAAATTTTGTAAAAAAGTTGAAGGAAGGTTGGGTAAATAATTTTATTCATCTCTCTCAAAAAAAACTAAGTTGACTGTAAAAAGTTGATTCTAAAAAATATACAAATATATTTATGAAAAATTTAAGTACGAATATTTGAAGCAAAAAGATGAATTTTTTCGAGGTAAATATATTGGTTGGAAGAATTCCATTCGTCATAATTTATCTTCTATCTTTGGATATTTTAAAAAATTACCCAAAAATTCTCATGGAAAAATTGGAAAAGGTATTTACATTGGAAATATTTTAAAAATAATAACAATTTAAAGGACATTTATGGACATGTAGTCCAAAGTTTAAATCTTTTATTGAAGAAAAACACAAAAATTTAATTTCCTCTTCTAAACAAAAAACAACAAAAATAAAATCAGAATCATTTAATAAACAAATTGAATTAAATAAAGAATTACAAGATCAGCAACAAAATACTAATTTAATTGACAATAATAATTCTGTTGATGATAAGGTATTTTAATTAAAAAATTATTTTAAATTATTTTGTGAAGTATAATTAGAAATAACATTGAAAAATAAAAATATTTTAATACAAAAATTAATAAAATAAATTTTTTTCGAAATTAAGAAAAAATAAATATACTGTAATTTCTAAGATTAAACAAAAATATAGTTATTTTTTTAATTTTTTTTTGATTTTTTTAAATTGCCAAGTTCATTAAACAAATTTTTTGTTTTTACCAAAATCTGCCGCAAACTTTTCACTTCTCTCCTTCTCAAATTACTCGATTAAAATATTTTTTTCTTCTTTTGATTAACCCGCTCTTTTCTAATTAAAAAAGGATGTAAAAAACATTTATTTATTTAAAAAGTTTTTATCCTCCAGTCTAGCCAATTTTTAAATAAATTGTCTAAATAAATTATTTTTCCCCCAATTTTTTGATGGACTTTTTAATTAAAAAACAGAATCGCCGCTAAATATTACAACAAACATTTTGGGAAGAATTGAATTAAATTTATTGTGTTTTTAGATTTATTACTTATTTATTTTCGCAACTTTTTATTTAAAAAAGAAGTTTAATAAAATTAATTTTCGGAGAAAAATGAAATTTTTTTGATATTATTTAAATAATTATATTTAGGTAATTGGGATTATAATTGGAATTTATCAATTTAGGCTGACCAATTTATAGTATTCATTTCACTTTACCTCTCCATATTCGCCTTTAAAGCCATACTTATTAACTCTGGCTACGAGGATTTTCTTAGTTAACTTCCAAAAACTCCTGTTCAAATCTGGCTCACATACCGTATATACTCTATTAATTATCTTGGGTAATTATTGTTTCAACTCTCTGTAAGTAGTAATTAATAGAGGTGGGGTAATTATTTGAGGGAGGATGAATATATACGGTCTTCCTACTTACCCTAACTATTTTCAATTTTTATATTTAAATATATAAACACTTTATGTCCTTAAAATATTCTCTTCTTTCACCTATACTTTTCAATTTGTTGTGCAACAATTCTCGCATTCAATCACCAGAAGATTTGGCCAAAAACATTAGCAAGGGTTTTATATTGAAAAGATTCAAATAAATAAATGAATGGAAATGAAGAGAAGAAGAAGACCCTTCTCCCTCTTTCTCTTATTTCTCGAAAATATATATCCTATTATTTTTTAGTTATTATTATTGTTATTAGAATAAGTATCAAATAACACGTTAAATGTTATGTGAATTCAAGTGCTCCTTAACTTTTTTTAGAAAATTTATTTTTTGTGGAATTAGTAAAAAATAAAATATTAATTTTAAATTATTAAATAATAGTTAAATAATAAATTTGGACATACTAACAATAAATTAAATGATTCAAATAAGAAAAAAGTTTTATTTTTTAAAGGTTTATAATGGAAGTTTTTGTTCTTCTAATAAATTTGTAATTTCAAATAATAACGATTTAAATACAGAACAACAAAATGAATTTTCCGCGACTTTGTTTAATACAAATTATGATTTAGTTTTATTTTCGCCTATCTCAGAACAACAACAACAACAACAATTACTTCAAATACCAAAGGAAATAATTCTAGAAGAAAATAATTTTTTAAATAATTACTCAGAATTAAATAATAATTTAAATAATATTGAAGATTATTCTCAATGTTTGTATTTAATTTTAATATTAATTAAAGTTAAAGTAAAAACTCCTACAGAAATTTTGGTAGTCTCTAGGAGTTATGAGAAATTATGGTACTCTAAACGTTTTAATTAATTTAATTTAAGCAACAAATAATCAATTTACTCCATTATTCCAAGAAAATCAACAACAATTATTTATTTTTTCTGATAATGAAAATAATTTAAATGATCATTTAAATAATATTTTAAATGACCAACAGCAAAAACAATTAATTCCATATTTTAATAATTATTGTTATTGGCATTCTCGTAATTATATTGGAGATGATGGTAATTGTTATTCTTATTTAGAAGCTTTGCCTTGTATTAATTATGGTTAGATAATTTGTTAATTTAAAAATAATTTTTTTCTTCAATTTCAGCTCAAACTTTCTTTGATATTACCGATGAACAAAATTCTGTTTAAATTCCAAATATCTCAAATTAAATTAAAATTATTGCCATACATAAACAGTATTTTTGTGCTACAATTTAAAGAAATATTTATGGACTTAAAACGAAATAAATTTTTATTTTTGTATATATTATTAATTAAATTTGAAAATAAATAAAATCTCTATTTAAATCTCTATTTAGATGATAACATTTTAAATTTAAACAATTAATTTACTAATACAATAACTAAAAACAGAAACAGATTATATTTATTAATGAGTAATTAAAGTAAATTTATTCAAACACTCATTAAAAGATTTAATTTATTTATTATCTCAACAAATTAAAATAAAAAAATAATTTTAAAATTGTCTGAGTTTGTGTAATCGATTCTTTTATTTTACTCAATGCTTTAAATCAATATTATTAAGTGTTGGCTGGGTCAATAATCAATGCTTTTCCCTATTTAAAACCCTTATTAGCTAAAAGAATTTGTTGAAAATAAAACTTTTTTTAAATTAATTTTTAAAATTTATTTTATTAAAAATTAAAAGAAGTACTTCTCTTATAAAATTTTTAAAAAATATTTTTTACTTAAAAATTTATTTAATAAATCTTTTTTGCCTCAACTTTTTCCTCACTCATTGCTGCGCCATTAGCTAGCTAAAAAATAAGAAAAAAAGACACTCTATCCCTATCGAATATATCCTCTATCTATTTTTCTATCTCTATTTTTGCCTCGATCGACTGGACAAAAGCTAGCAATAATCTACTAGTGATTCACTGACCTTTTCCTTCATTTTTTAAAGTCAAGACCTCCCAAAGTATATATTTTTGGATAAAAAATAATTTAATGTTTTATCGATATAAAGAGTTTTACAGTTTAGAAAGTTTTTACTCTCATGAATATACTGATAATATTTTGCAATCTTGATCTTTATTCAGCAATTCTTTAGTCAATTCCCAACCTTAGTTTATCCAAAAATAATCTAATTCACAATTTGAAAGATACTACTTGTGAGAGGATCATTCTAGAAAGGGGAGCTGATTATGGATCACTAATTTTCCCTCAAAATTTCTTCCCTACCTCCATAGGAAAATAATTTATTTTCAAATATTCTTGTAAAATTTTTAGATGTAATTTAAACCTTTATTCTCTCCTTTCCCAATTTTTTTACTAAAATTTCATAAAAATGGCCAGTAAACAACAACAACAACCACAGACTTCCATATGGTTAAACAATCCACTAACAAATTTATTTAGGAGATCAGGCCGAAAACCAAAAAAGGAAGCAAAACGAGAAAACGAAGAAAATTATGTTGGAATAGTATCTGTGGATAAAAAAACAAAAAGGGTTAATTTAATTAATTAATAAAAATAAATATATATTATTTCCTTTAGTCAGCATCTTGTGATACTTTACATCAAAGTAGATTATCTACACGTTTTACTGTAGATAATCAAAAACAACAAAGAAAAACTCCAGAATTATTTATAAATGGAAATTCAAGAAAAGAAAAGTTTATTTTCTCTGTTAATTATCAGAAATTTTAAATTAATTTTTTAAAGATCTTCGGAAATGAATTCAACAAAAATTAATAGGGGAGGGCTTAATTCTTCATTTTCTTCTCTTCTTCATCAAAGAATTTTTCTTTCTAGTAGAGGAGCTAGGCAATACAATATAAATTATTTTATAAAAAATTTAAATATTTTATTTTTTAGTCCATTTGTTCCAAACAAATTATACAAAACAAGCAAATGTGAGGCACAAACACAAAAGCCAAGATTACCCTCAAAAACTCGTTGCACATCTAAAAGTCAACAAAACATTTCTCGGTAGGAGAATAAAAATTGTTCGGGAAAAAATAAACTTTCTAGAATGAAATAAAGGATATAAATACTCCGTCTTTTCCATGGGATATTTAACGTTATCTCTATTTGGTACCTCGTTTAATAACAAATTAATCAAGTCTCGTCTCAATTTAAAACATTAAATTTAACAAACTTTCGGATTATTTAGAAATACTTGGAAATCTTGTTATTCATTCATTTTTTTCGAATTTTCTTAAAATTATGCATATTGACTAGCAAAACAGGGATGAGTGAGGCCCACAAGCTAAATAAAAATAAAGTGGCTTATGGGAGAAATTTTTTAAAATAAAAGAAAAATAAAATTTAAGAAAACAATTTTTTATTTTATTATTTTTCTACAAAAAAAACTTTCCAAAAATTATATGATTAAAAAAAATAAATTTCTTTCTTTTCTCTTCTAGTCTAATCGACACAGAAGAAATAAATGTCACAAATACAAGACATTCCCGTCGTGATCATTCACTTGGAGCAACCCCTCGAATTTCTACAAATTCTCAACAAATTATTCGTCAAGTACCAATTAACATAACAGAAAAATATTTAAATAATTTTGAAGAAAATAAAAATAAATATTTAAATACAAAAACAATTAAAAACAGTGTTAGTTTAACTAAAATTATAACAACATCTACAACAACATTAATTTGCCCTATAACTTCAAGTAAAGAATATCAACAACAAAAAGAAAATTCTGAATATTCTACTAATAATATTCAACAACAAAAATACCAAAATTATAATGATAAAAGTAAAGAAGAACGGAATTTAGCATTAGAGGTAAGTTAGATGTATTTTAATTAGGTATAGGAACGTCGAATTTATTGGAGGTTATTAGGATTAGAGGTTATTTATATTTATTCCCTGGGTTGTCGGTTCTGGACTGACCCGAACCGAAGAACCGAGGATTTTTCGGTTCGGTTCTTCGATTCGGTTTCGGATATCCGAAGAATTTCCAGGAACAGACAACCTAATTTTTTACTATTATTTAGATTAAAAAATTTATTTGAGATATTTTAATCGTGACCATGAATTTCACTTACAAAAACTAACATTTACGTTAAACTAACACTGTGCCTACAGCCACTGTTACGTGCTATTCTAATTTATTTATTGTTTAATCGTACAAGTCAGAAATTATGTTTAAAATCCCATAAAAGGTTCAACTCTCGGCCACAAGAAGCTTGTTATCTAAATTAGTTTGAGAAACTAAGAATTTAATAATAGGTGTGAAATCAAAATAAGTTTTCTCATTCTTTATCAAAATTTTAGAAGTGGATGCTGACTCAGCCTATTTCGATTAGAAAATATGAAAAACATGAAAGAATTCGACTCAAAATAACAGGTGGGGGGAAATTTTTATTAAAAATGGCGAATTTGGTTTTAGTACAAAAGTTATCTTTTTTAAAGTAGGAGAGATTTTCTTTTCTTTATAAAATTTGATCTTTTGGGTTTAATTAAAGAAAAACATTGTTTGGGTCAATATTTATGTAGAAAAGTACAAAAGAACAAATACTGCAGGTGTTGTCAAACAAAAAATTCCACATTGCACACACCCTTTTTTCAATTTTTAACTAGGTAACGAGAGAAACAAAAAATTAGGAAGAGTGTTAAATCCAACCACCATACGACAATTTACATTTACATTTACTTAAATTTAATTTTTATTTGAAAATTTAAATTTTATTTCATTTATGCGTAAAATTTTCTGGCTAATGAAATTTTGTTGAAATAAAATTCCCGTGAAGGTGTGCTGGGGAGGGGGGGGGGGGGGGGGGTAAAATAATAACTGTATAAGAGTAGAAAAAAATAAATAAATATCGATATGTAATGCAAAAATTAATAAAAAGCAAACGAGGTAAATTTTGAGGGGGAGCACACAGCCAAGCGAGCGTTTATTTCCTACTGCGGTCATTTGGTTTTCGATCTGTTTATATTGATATTTTTTAATAAAAAAATTCTTTTTTTTTGTCCTAAATTCTTTTTTTAATTTTTTAAATTTTGTATATTTTTAGGGAAATTATTTAAGTTATTTTAATATCTTTTTATCCTTAATTCTTTAATTCGTATTATATCCTTAATTTCATATCTTTTCCTTAAAATAATTTCCCTTTATTTCTAAACACGTTCCTCTATCATAAGACTATAATTTGATCATTTTTTACAATAATTTATAAATAACATAAAAATCTAAAAAAATATTTAGCTAATAATTTTTCTTACTCATCCATTACTTCTTTTTTTATAAATCCTTGCTAAATCTGCACTCTTGCAATTTTTTGTCACTCTCTCGTTTCTCATTTTTATTTTACTACATTTTTGATAATTACTTTCTCTCTTTTTATTAAAAACACAAACATTTAAGCTTTTCATCCTTCAATATATTTTAGAAAAATTTTTTTAATATCTAAGTAAAATATGAACAGAAAGAAATGATTTACTGGCTACTTGTTCATATTTTTTATCAGAGAACATCAAAATTTCCTCTTCTGATTAATTTAGTCTAAAAACTTTATCTTTGACTCATTTTCCGAAAGTTTTACTTATTCTAAACTACTTTTTTATCTTGGTAACTACTTTTAATTTTTTAATTAAACACATTAAATTTAAAAAACCACTATTTTTCAAGATAAACAAAAACAACTAAAAATAAACAATGACTCACATTCAGTTATTTTGATTAAATTATTGATTTAATAGCCAAAATTATTGAACATAAAATTATGTCTCCCTTTCTTAATTTTACCTAATAAAATTAATTTTAAGAATTTATTCCATTTACTAATATCAACCTCAAAATCCATTCATTTTTATCGTTCATTTACCAATTTAAATATTTAAAACTTGCTTAAATTTTATTTTTTCCTTCCAAATTAGCCCCATTTTCTTTACTATTTTTTTCATTTCTGCGCACATCTCTCTCTCGAATTTAATTTCTTTAAATTTAATTATATACATATGTATGTATACCAAAACACCTACATACATTTAATATATTTTTTACTAATCTACTTTCGCAATCGAAAAGAGTTTTGAGAGAAAACTTTTAAAGAAGACACGTAGAGGAGAATTTCAATTGACATATTACACCTCTTTACATATTTAAATATACAAAATATTAACCATCGATTTGAGCATTTTATAACTGTTGCAAAAAAGTATTCCAAATAAATAAGTTTAGAGCTGGCAATTTTTATTTTCTCTCTCTCCTCTTTTCTGTACATTTTTACAACATTTTCTAATCAAAAAATTTTACATTTTTATTAGATTTGTCGGCTTTTTTTTAAATTTTCTCTTTTTATTTTTATGTCTTCCTTCCATTTATGTCGATTCCAAATTTTCATCATTTAAAAAGCGATAATTCTACTAAACAGCTGCAAACTAGTCCGGTCGGCTTTTCAAATGTTTCACGATCATCAACATTCCATTACTGTTTTTCACCCCCAACATTAAATAATGAAAGCTCCTCCAATTCTTTGGTAGTTGTTTATTTTATATCAGAATTTTTTTACTTTTTTTAAATAAATTTATCTAAAAATAACAAATGGCAATCGTTAAGAATTGGTTAAATTTAATTTATTTAATTAAAACATGTTTTTGAAGTCATCTGACTGGGAAATATTAACTGAATAAACATAAATTTTACCTTAAAAGAACTTTTATTATTGATATTTAAATATTAAATTCTAATTTTGGGGAAAAACAAGTCGGATTAGAAACATTTTTTTATAAAAAAATATTTCCTTGCCCAGTTACAATCCTTAAATAAAACCCCAAATTCTTAACAAGCCTAAAATACTTATAATTAGATAAATAATAAATCTCCGGTGATTCCAATTTGTGACATCTCTTCTATTAAAACAAATTCTTTCAAATCCACACCTTCTTCTGATGATAACTATAATAAAAATACTGTAGAATCTTCTTCTAATCATCAAATGCAAAAAAATGTTTTACATTCGACATATGCAGAAGCTATTGAAAGCGAATGTTTAGAACATTATGAAATTAATTTGGAAAGATATAAAGGTGTTGTTTTGGATTTTTTGGGGAATTTTCCCTCCGCGCTCTAAAAGAATTTTAGTCGTTACTTAACTCCAAACTCCTTCGATCATCCTTATCCATTAAAGAGTTAATGAGAAGTCAAGTTTGGGGAGAAGTCTCTCCTACTTTAGTGTTCAAGAAAATTATTTAAAATTCCAATTCCGCCATTTTTAAATTAATTTTTTAATTTTATTTTAAATTAATCCCCAAACAGATGAACGAGATGCCATACAAAAGAAAACTTTTACAAAATGGGTAAATCAACATTTATCAAAAGTAATACTTAAATTTAGAGAATATTTAAAATATATATTTTTATTTTTAGACAAATAAAACAGTTGAAGATTTATTCTTTGATTTGAGGGATGGAAGGAATTTAATTGATTTACTTGAACTATTATCTGCCGAAAATTTGGTAGAAATTAATTTTTAGCAAAAATTAAAATTATTTTTCAGTCAAGAGAAAATGGAAGAACTCGCTTTCATCGTATTCAAAATGTCCAGTCTTGTTTGGAATTTTTGAGGCGTCGAAATGTGCCTTTCAATTATTTAAATATATGTTTATTTATTCTACTCTATTTCAGATAAGATTGGTAAATATTAGGCCTGAGGATATTGTTGATGGAAATGGAAAGTTAACACTTGGACTTATTTGGGTAAATATATTTTTTGTGGATATTTTTACACAAAAAAACGATTTTAAAAAGATTATTTCGATTTAATACAAAGAATCGGTTTGAGGATATTTTAAGTTTTTCGATTTGTTTTCGGATCCCTTTTAATAAAAATATTTCATATTAAATAAATTTAATTAAAATTCATATTAATTTTTTTATCAATTTCAGACAATAATTCTAAACTTCCAAGTTTCTGCAGTAATTAATTATCAACAAAAAGCACAACGTCGGCAAGATATTACCGTTCATATATCAGCTACAACATCTCCAAATAATAAAATAATTAATTCACAACAGGATGAGGGTGTTCATTACAGTCAAACAACTTCTAGACTGGTAGGTTATTTAATTTAAAAAAATTAGTTTAAAAAATAAATCTCTCATATTTAATTACTTTTCTTCATTAAATTTATTCTATTTATTCTTAATTATTCGAAAATCCAAATATTATTCTGTGTAATAGCTGCGCATAATTCCTTTTATTATTTTGTTTAATTTTAATTAAAAAATACCAAAAATGTTTTTTAAACAAATAATATTTTTTAGAATATATTTTTAATTAAAAAGTTTTCTAACATTGGTTAAATCATCATTTCAACCACCTTTTACCATTATTTATTTTTCTTTTATTATTTTTTAACATTTCTACAAATTCTTTAAATTAATTTTAATAGTATTAAAAACCCACAAAAATCACTTAAAATTAAATATATACAATTTACAAAATTTAAAATTTAATCAAAAACTTTTAACCAAACATTTTTCACTCTAAACATTTAATTTTTGTGTTTTTCTTTCAAATCTTTTCTTTCATTTTCATTTATTTTATAGCAAAATAAACACACATTCACCCATGTTTGGGCTATCCATTTGATCGATCTCCCATTTCCGTATTTTTATTTTTTATTCACCTTCCTCAATGCAAAGCTTGTTGGTATATTTTTAGTTATATTTCTGTATGTATATTAAAGGAAGGAAGGAAAACTATTTTTGATAAAAATAAAATTATAAATTTATTTTTTAATTAAAAAATGTTTTTTTCTATCTTCCAGAATATCTGAAGAAATAATTTATTTTTAAATCAGGAAACGATACTCAAATTTTGATTTTCTTAGGAAATTCTTCTATAGAATTTTTATTCTCCTTACCTTTAATTCTAAATCTGTAATTAGATCAGGAATTTCTCTATAAGTTTAATTATATATTTTTTATTTTATTTATTTGTCTTTCCATTCTTAATTAATTTTTTTTAATCTTAATTATTAATAAATATATAACTTAAGAACCAGTTTAACTATTTTCTATCCAAAAATTAATTTTTTTTCCAATTTTTTGTCTGAATGTTTTTATTTTTGCCTTTAAATATGTAATATTTGCAACTTCCAATATTTTCTTCTTCCCAAAACATCTTCCGACCTATCCTTCCACTAAAAACCATTCTTATATAAATAAATAAATTAATGGCGGCCCATAGCGACTTTGGTGGTGAGAAGAATGGAAAGGCAAAAATTGAAGGACACGTCCCTGAATGTGTGCGCGAAAACGACTAGCACAACACATTTAACTTTGCGCGATTGATCAACAGGCCATTCTACATTCCTCTGTCTTTTTTTAGTTTTTACAATTTTTCTATGCCTCTTTTAACAAAATGCAAGCGAAAAAAATTTTTATTTTTAATTGAAAACATTTATTAAATTTTTTTTAAAAGGGGAAACATTTTCGACTTAAATTACACTAATTTACTTTTGGCCCTCTGCCATGTGATAGAATTATATACGTAAAGCTAGATTTAAATTTCTGAGAGTTTTTATAAAAAAATCACAAAAGAAAACCCCTAGATTTTTTTACCTTTGAATACTTCAATAATATTTACCTATATTTTACTTCTCCGTGATCAATTAAGCGAGTACATTAACGGTTTACCTAGTTGACTCACAGGATTCTTGAATTGTTTACTAATTTAAAAAAGTTTTAAAGTTAGGTCCTTATTTATCGCAATACTTCTTAAATATTTTAAACTTTTCTTACTCATTATTTTCAATTAAAATTCCTCTAAAATTCCAAACTTTACAAAAACCCTCTTAATATTTTAAGTGCATTGTTGTAATCCCTCTCACCGGGAACATAAATATTTATAAAAAATAACCAAATAATCAATTATTTTAACTTTTTGAAAGCGAAAATTTACGTCTTTTACCACCAAATCAGCCATCTATAAATAATTGCGTGGAATTTCCTTCATTAAATATAAACACACAAATTAAAAATATTTTTGTTTGTTGCCGCTATTTTGCGGCGTAATTTTGTTTTTTTATTTGAAAATAAATTTTGGAAGAATTTGTAACGCACATTTCATTATTTGAAAAAAAAATAAACGGCCAATTTAAGAAATAATGAACTGACTGAAATTCCTATACATACAATTTATTACAACTATTAAAAATATCTCTCAAAAATTCCACGCAAATTAGTCAATCTTTAAAAGGCAAAAAGTTGGCAATAAAATTTTATTATTTTGAAATTTTATTTTTATAAATATTCGCGAAATTAATCTGATACCTGGGATACTATCAGACATTCTGAATCAGCCATACTCTTTGTCGATTATTGTCAATATTTTGATAATCGAACCAAAATATTCTCTATTTCCGGATCTAATGTCCATTTCTCTCCTCCCAATTTAGACTGTTATTTTACATACAAAATTGTACATATATGTAAATTACAAAAACCTTTCTATTGTTTGTCTAAACAATATTTAATTGAAATATTGTTATCTTAACCGCCTTTATCAATACCAGTTTATTTTTATGAATCATTTCCTCTTTTTGATCAAGATTTTCATTAATTTAATATGACATTTTTATTCTATTTGTTTTTTTGGTTTAAAGATCTAACCCTTTAATTTTCTTTCACTTTCAACTTAAATTTATAAATTTCCCTCTCATTCCAAAATTTTAAAAATTTTAAAAATTTATAAAGGTTTTTTCTCTTTAAAATACTAACTAATGATCCTTTCCCCTCTCTAGTAGTATTTATACATATTAGTTCTCGTTACATTTATACTTATTTTCTATTAAAGGTAATCGCTCAACCGCGCGTATATATTTATTTATTTTAACCAGCTGCCGGTCATGGAAAGAACTAACCAACCACCCCTCTCCAATTCCATCCGCCACCCCAAATTTGTCTCACGCATCAACCGCCTACTTTCCCCCAAAATTGACCCATCAAATCTTCTCTTTCTGCAATCAAATAACAATTTTGTTTTGATTGTGTGTGTTAGGCGTTTTACTTTACTGCATTTTTCATACCACCCATATTATTTTTAAATAGCCGGTATTTTTGCCCATAGACGAGTAAATTTACGAAGAATTTTTTTATTATTTTTATTGTTTTTTTCACAACTTTTTGAGGAATTTATTAGTTTTAAAATAATTTTTTTCTACCTTGATTATAAAAAATTATAAATTGTTTTTGTTATCTCATAGTTTTTTGAGATAACAAAAAACTTCAACTCGCGCATCAAAAAAGTTCCGTCGATTGCTTTTAAAGTTTATCCTTTTCTATCATACCCCTTCCCCAACAACAACGTTATATTGAATGATTCATTTTTAGCATTTTTAAAAAGATAAAATTTAATTCTATTAGCACACATAAACACAACTCGCGCATCAAAATTAATTAAAATTCCATTATTATAAAAATTCTGCAGTATGTATAAAGTTCTTCAAAAGTACACGAAAAAACATAAACACGAACAGCACGGTTCTGGTGCAGGAGAAGCCAATGAACATTATAGTCGTTCGAGGTCAGAGGGATCACATTTGAATGGTGCCGGTGGTAGAGGATTATCCCCACCGGCAGCCACTAATGGATATTATTCTGCAAGTCGAGAACAACATAAAACTAATGGTGGTATACATCATTCGGGTAAGGGAGGGAGTAATATTTACAAACATTAAAGAGCTTTATTGAGTATTTTTACAATAATAGGCTCTCAGCAACAATTACGCCGAACTGAAGAATTCCACGAGAGAAGTCGAAGCCGTGGTGGTGATTACCGAAATGGTTATAGTGGTCGTTTCGGAGCTGAAAATGGGTCTTTGCCTCGAGGGGCAGTAACTGAACGTCGAAATTTTTATGATGCAGCAACTGGAGCACACGGGTTTTCTGAAAATTCGAGTTGGGAGACCCGGGAACATTTTGAGAGAAAAGTTCAGAAAGGAGGACAGAAGGCGGCTGCAGGTACACTTGGTTCTCGAGCGCGCCTTGATCAATGGGGCAACGGTAGTGGACTTGCTATTGAACGTGTAAATAAATGAAATTATTGTATTTAATGGGACTAATTTTGATGACATTTTTGGGTAAATAGCAAATGCGCAGCTAATTTTTTTCTTATTTCTCTTATCATATTTTATTAATTGTTTTGATTTTTATTAATAATCTTCTTTCTTTATCTCTAAATATGTGAAAATATATTAAAGGATAAGAGATCGGATTTTTGTGTAACGAGAGGATAAACGGAGTAGTTTTTTACTCTCGTGCTGTTTTTAATTTATAAATTTCCAATCTCTTTTCTGGAACACTTAACTGAATATTAGAATAATAAAATCTTATGTAAATATGTAGGTGCATGATTCTTCTATTTTACAACGAGAACGAGAAACATCTTCACCAGAACCATCTTCTTTCTCATCAGAAGCACGTACAACAACATCAGCACGAGATGCACTTTTGGCCTGGGCTCGACGTGTAATTTCCACTTATCATCCTGAAGTGGATGTACAAAATTTTTCAAGCAATTGGAGGAATGGTTTTGCTTTTGATGCTATTTTGCATTATTATCGTCCGGAGTTGGTCAACTGGGAAAAGGTATTTTTGGAATTTACTAAAAATATTTTATATGAATTAAAATTTTCAAATTTTAATTTTTTTCGGAAAAATTAACCTAAAAATTAATATTTTTGGAGAAACAAGCTTATTACTGAAAAAAACAAATTTTTAAAGGTTCTCCATTTAACTGCTCGAGAACGTTTACAATTTGCTTTTGATACATTTGAAAGTGAATATGGTATTGCAAAATTGCTAGATCCAGAGGACGTTTGTGACGTTGAAACACCAGATGAACGTTCTTTAATTACTTATGTTTCAATGTTGCATAATAGATTAATCAACGAGCAAAAGGTTTTGTTGTTGTTGGGCGTAAGTTTATCTTTGTGGCAATCTCTTTTGTTTAATTTGCTTTATATTTATTATCATCTCATAATTTATTTCCCTCATTTATTCATGCGCATTTGTTATTACAAATTTTTTAATTTTTCCATGTCCTTTCCTTCATATTTTAATCTTTTAAAAAGTTCTTATTTATTTTAAGGGAGGCTATGATGATGTTATTTCACGTCTTACTCGTGGAATTGGCATAACCAACGAAAAACTTGATCATTTACTTGTACGTATTGATAATGTAAATGTAGCTGAGGAACGTGGTGAACGTTTTGAAATATTGGAACGTCAAGTTCGAGAAATTGTTGATGATTTACATCTTTTGAAACCTCCAATTGATGAACTTTTTAGTGATGTTGAAATTCTCCGCCAACAACGACATTCACAAACTGCTGATTTAAATAAACAGTGAGAGAATAAAAATAATTTAAAAATATTTTTAAAAAATATATAATTTTCAGAGTTGTTGGACTAGAGCAACGTAGAGCTGCATATTTGGGACGATTAGAAGATGGAATAATGACTAGACTTGGAATTCGCCCAAAAGCACAATTTGTGACTGAACGTGTAACTTCAACAACAACTGCTGATGGAGGGTCTTTAGCTTATAAAGGAAATGCATTCCGACGTGTTGAAGATGCCATTCAATGGATTAGAGATAGAACGGTAAAGAATTTAGATTTGAGCTTTTAATTTAATTTTTAAAATTTATAGTACAAGCTAAATACAATGCAATTCAGCGAAACTTTAGAAATGCTTGAACAAATGTTCGAGAAACAGAAACTTGACAATAGAGACATTCAGGCAATACTTTTTTTTTATAATTTAAATTAGACTGATTAATTTTAATTTACATGTTTATTCTCTTATGATAAAAATCATTGTAATCTCTTAATTTAAGGATTTCCGTCAGACTGTTGATGAATGTATTGCCAGACAGGTAAATATATCAATTACTATTTTTATAAGCGACATTTCATTTGTTTCTACTAACTGTGAATTATAACTCAAAAGTGTTTTATGTTCTTTCAAATATTTTTTTTTCGATTAAAAAATTATTTTATCAGGCTGAAGTCTCTGCTGAAGATTCCTATGACTATTTTGAATTACTCAAAATTCTTGAATCAGAATATCAACAATTACGAGAACTTTCTGCTGGAAGAATGGTTGATTTGGTAAATTAAATATATTCTTTTGAATATTTTTATTAATTCTTCTTAGGATTCTCTTATTGCTTTTATTCGGGCAGCACAACTTGAACTTGTTTGGATTCATGAAAGAGAAGAATTAGAAGTTACTCGTAATTGGTCTACAGTACAACAATTAGATATTCCCATGCTTCAAAATTATTTTAAACAAGTACTTAAAGAATTGTTTAAATTAAAAATAATTGTTAAGTTACTTCATGAAATCGAATTACACGAAAAACAATTTAATGATGTACATAATCAAGGAGCTGCTCTTATTAATCAGCGACATCCGGCAGGAGAAGTTATTGAAGTAAAATATTTTTAATTATTTTTGAAATCTCTGAATTCTGTTTTTTAAGGTTTATCTTCGAACAATGCAAAATCAATGGGATTGGTTATTAAATCTAAGCAAATGCCTTGAAGGCCATTTGAGAGATGCTTACAATGCCAAATCGTTTTTGGAAGAATCAGATCAAATTGAACAACAAATGCAGCAACAATTGGTAAAATAAAATGTTTTGAATTTTATCTTAACTTATTTTTATTTTTGAAGAATCATTTGGATCAGAGTTACAACCGAACAGATTTTTCTTTGGACGAGGGAGAGAGAATGTTACGAGAGTAAGAATTAAGATATTAATAATAAGGATCCCTCTTTGTGGTTTTTATCAGTTATATCCTGGCCTTACTTTTCGTCGTTTACCTTACTTTTTATCAATCTCTCATTTTAGACTTGATTCAATCCGTGAACATATTCAACAATTACATGCTCGACTTCTTTCACTTTCTGAACGATGTTCACAAATTTCACCGTTATGGCAACGTGGTGAAAGAATTGGAAGGCCAATTCCCATTGTTTCTCTTTGTGAATACAAAAGTAAAGAAAGCCATGTTAGACAAGGCAATTTAATAATGATTTTTCATTTTATAAATTTTTTAAATTCAGGTGACGAATGTACTCTTTTGGATAATCATGATTTATTACATTGGCGTATTCGAGGAATGGATGGTGTTGAAGCTAGCATTCCTTCTGTTGTTTTTCGCATTCCTCCACCTGATCCACGCCTTTCTAACTTACTTAGCCGATTCCATGGACAATTTGAAAGACTAAGAAAACTTTGGGATCGTAAACATCATTTGGTAAGAAAAGTTGAAAAAATCTTTTGGGCATGGGTTCTGGTAACTTAATGAGGAGACTTGGCGTTATTTTCATAAGGAGACACATCTCTCTTTTTTCCTGTAGGCCATATGATTAAATAAAAATTAATTTCCGTTTCACATAATTATAAATTTTCAATTCAGACACGTTACAATATGGTTTTATCAACAATGCGAACTGTTCGTGGATGGGATTTGGACACTTTTCTATCAATTCCTCCCGACCAACGAGATGAAATTATTAAAGCATTGAATGAAGATGTAAATAAACTTCTTGCTGAATTAGATCCAAATGATCCACTTGCTCGACGTCTTAAAGATGAATTAAGATTAACAAACGAACATTTTTATGATCTATTGGGACGTGCCCAAAAAGGACCTGAGCCAAATTATGCAAATGAATTTGATGCAGCTGCAGTTGAACTTATTAGAAAATTTGAGGATGCTTTTAAACAATTGAGTGAACGCGCACAAATTCGTATACCAAGCAATTTGGAAGAATTAGAACATCAAATTAGAGAACATAAAATATTTGAAGATAATTTACAGGTAAGACTTATTAAGATTAAAAATACTTTTTTTTCTTTGAAGGCTTTGGATGTTGATGTTTCAAACGTAAAAGAACTTTTTCGACAACTTCCAAGTCCAACACCTAATCAACGTGCCAAACACGATTTAATGATTTCTAGATGGGAAGAAATTTGGGATTTGTGCCGAATGTATGTTGAACGACTAAAAGCACTAGAAAATGTGCTAAAAAGTGTTGATGAAGTTTCTGATATTGTTCGTCGACATGAAGTAACACTTTCTTCTTTTGATGATATGCCTGCAGCTTTGGAGCGTCTTAGAGGAGTTCATGCACAATTAGTCGAATTATTAATGGTTTTGCAACAACAGAGAAGTATTGTTGAAAATTTGAATAAAGATACTGCTCAAATACGTTCACATGTAGCAAGAACACGTCTCGGAGTTCAACAGTGAGAGAAATAATTTTAAATTTAAAATTCTCATTACTTTTTTTAAAGTCACTCTGATGTTGATCAATTAGAAGAATTAGTCACTAATCTAACCGTTCGCTGGGACAATGTAAACAGCCAAGTTACTGATCGTCTTCGAATTGCTGAAGAAGCTCAACAAACACAAATGGTTTATCGATCACAATATGATGAAGAACTTCAATGGCTTGATAGAGTTGAGGCAACAATTAATAGCCTTCGTAGACCAGAAGATCTTCGTCCAGAAGAATTACAAGGTCAATTGGATCAATTAACTGCTGAATATGCTCAATTACAAGAACATACAGCAACAATTGAAGCAATAAATAAAGAAGGAGGAAAATTCATTCGTGATGCTAGGGTAAAAATTATTAAAAATTAATCTTATATTAACAAATTAAAAAAATCTAAAATTTAAATGAATTCTAAATGTAACGAAAAATTAATCAAAAATTACCGTAAATACTCTAATAGAAGCCCACCTCTTGTAGCCCATCTCTAATTCAAGCCCATCTGACATGACGAGACCCATTGAAAAATATAAGCCCAGGGCTTCTATTAGTCCTCTCTCACATTCAAACCTTTTTGCTAATTCCATATATTAATTCTTTCATTTATTTTTCAGAGTTATGATATAAAACTGGCACAATATCACGATAACATAATTAGTGCTCATGGTCAACGTATCAAAGACGAATTTCGACGTCAAATACCTCAACCAAAGAATGGAGCTCAAATAGTTACTGAAGAACTTGAAGCATTAAACCGAAGATTTGCCCAACTTTCCTCTGTAATATTGGAAAGAAAGAATATTGTTAATGTTTTAATACAAAATTGGCGTCGAAAACAACAGGTGGACAAATTATTTTTATTTGAGTTTTTATTAAAGTCAAATTATGAGGTCTTGAAAATAGAGTTAAAAAGGTATTTACCTGATCTGCTTCTCTACTTCAATTATTTAAAGGGAAAGTCTTAAACTTGAGAGCGAGAAATGAATAAACCTAAAATTTATTCAATCCCTTTTTGTTGGGCCTGCCGGCCTCAACTCAACATTATTATTAACATTTTCTTAAATTTCGCTTTTTTGCTTCCTCTGTTATTTTTAAATTTCTTATGGGTTTTTTGTTAATATTCTTAAATATTGGTGACGGTGCTTTGAGGGTTTAAAATTATTAAATTAAGGGTATTTCTAATTTAAAAAATACGTCTTCTCCATTACAAAATTATTTTTAATCCATTCTCCCTAAAGAGTCATTTTCTCCTAATTTAATTTTTATTTTCATTTATTAATTTTTATATGCTAGCCTTTTGCTATAATCCTTATTTAGCAAATTATAATTTTTAAAACTTGGCTAAGTTTATTGAAAGTTATCGCGCATTATATTGTTGTTCAATATTGCTTGCGCCATTTTTTCGCGTTTATATGAAAGAAGGGATAAACTTGTGTTACAATAACAACTATATTGATGTTTATTTATGAAATTGGTGGACGGCATGGCCCAACAAAATTTAAGGTAAATAATAAATCTGAAAAAGTTTGACTTTGCTGGATCTTAGATTAATTTTAGCCTAATTTTGGAGTTTTGAAAATTAGTCTATGGAAAATTCACCTCCCTAAAATTCACCCCAATATTTTTAAATTATTTAAAATTATATAGTAATTCATAGTTTTTTAAATAATTCTGTATTGGTTCCTTCTAGCGTTTTTTAAAAATTTCTTTTATGGGCAATCCCCTTGAATTGCTTTTACTTTTTTTATAAGTGTATTATGCAGTGTGTTTTTATCTAATTTTATTTGTGAGCCGCTGATTTTAAGGAAGAAGAAGAACGAATTCGTCTAGAAGAAGAGGCGAAACGACGGGCATTTGAAGCAGCACGAGTAAAAGCATTGGAAGAGGCTGATAGACTTAGACGTGAACGTGCTGCAGCTGAAGCTGCACGCCGCGCAGCGGAAGAAGAAAATAGACTCAGGCGTCAACGTGAAGCATTAGCTGATGATGAAGAAAGGCGTCGAAAACTTGAAGATGAAAGAAGACGAAGGCAAGAAGAGGAAGATCGAAGGCATAGAGAAGATTTGGAAAGATTGAGAAAAGCTGCCGACGAAGCAGAAAGGCGCCGTTTAATTGCTGAACAAGAAGAAAGAGATGAAGCAGAACGAAGAAGAAGACGAGAAAAGGAAGCTGAAGAAGAAGAAAATAGAAGACGAAAAGCAGCAGAAAAAGCTGCACAAGATGAAGAAGATCGTCGGAATAGGCAGAAGAGGTGGGAAGGACAAATTAAGGTAAGAGAATTGCTGTTTATTTGCTTTATTTTTTGCCGTTTGAGTGAAGTTTTTTCTTCAACTTTTAATTTTTCGATTTTTTCGTATTGTTTGAAGTTTTTAAATTTTATATTTTTGAATTTTGATATACGTAATGGTTTTTCTTAATTTTTGCTTTTTTGGTGTTTTTGGCCTTAATTTTTCGGATGATTTTTATTATACGTTTTTGGATTTACCTTAAAATTTTTTTTGTAGATATTGAAAATATTTTGATAAAAACCCGTATAACTTATTTTAAACTAGGTCTTATGCAATTTTTCTTTTCTGGTTTAGATTTTTAACTGTTTTTTGTTCACAGGCTGCCCAAGTACATGAACAAGTTCCAATGCAACAAGTTGAGGAATTTCAAGAAGTTAGACGTATACCTGAAGTACCTAAATTGGCTGAACATGAAGATGAACCGCAAATGTTTCAAGAAGTAAACTTTCTGAATTTTAAAGTTTTTCTTTGGAATAAAAATTTTCATTTAAGGAGACAGTAACAAAAACCCAATTCTACGAAATGGAGGGGATACTTCACAAACAGACAGGCGAAATACTTACATTTGTTGAAGCAATTCGTCAGGGTCTTCTCGATTTAAGTAGCGGTGGTGAATTTTTTGACATTGTTAGTGGATCACGTGTTTCTTTAGACAAAGCGGTACTTTGAATATTTCTTTATTTTAAGTAAAAATAAAAACTAAAATTCAGGTTGAGATGGGTTATATTAGCGAGAACATAACAGAAATACTTAATGGGAGACACGGAATTAGACATCCAGAAACTGGTCAAGAACTAACTTTGATGGAAGCAATTCAAATCGGTTTATATGACCCAGACTCTCGCCAACTACGTGATATTAAAACTGGCGAACTTCTTTCGCTTTTTGATTCTCGCCATATTTGCCCAACAGATGTACAACATCGTCTTATTAAAATGGGCGTTTTAAAATTACCCCCAATGGAATTAGAACAGGCATTGAAGAATGGTGAGGAGTAGAAGTTGATACAATGATTAATTCAAATAATATTTTAAGGTGTTCTTAATCCTCAGACGGGCGAATTCCGAGGTAAATTTGTGCAAGAAGCTGTAACTTTCCGTGACGCTCTCGCAAATGGATATATTCAATTCCCAAGTGGACAACCATTATTAGCCCTAACTTTGACTGATTGTATAGAAGATGGTTTTATTGACTCTCGTTCTGGAGAATTTATTGACAAATCTGGTAAAAAAATAATAAAATCATTTTTGACATTTTTATAAACAGGAGAACGTTTTACACTAAGAGAAGCATTAGACCGTCAACGACCTTTGATTAGAGATAATGCTCGTGAGTGTGTTAACACAGCACTCAATCAACGTGTAACCGTTGCTGAGGCAGTTCTAGCTAATGCTTTAAATCCAAGGACAGGGAAATTCACTGATTTACAAAGTAGAATTGAACTTAGCCTTAAAGAGGCTCATGATTATGGATTGATACAGGCAAGTTAATCCACTATAATTTTAATTATTTTTAAATTTCAGAAACCGTTGACATTGACGGAGGTGAGCATTTTAATGAAAATTTTTGAATATTACTAAATTATTAAATTATGATGTATTTTTTAATTTTATCATTTGTTAATTTATTCTTAAAAGGTTGTGGATAAAGGTCATTATGACAGCAATGGACTTTTCCTTGACCGAGGCAATCGTTTTACTCTTCTCGAGGCCATCAATGCTGGATGTTTGTTTTTTCTCAGATTTAACAAATTCAAACAAATTATAATTTAGGGCTTGATCCAGATGTTAGACATATTGTTTCCGAACAAGATCAAGAAGTTATTTCAATTGCTGATGCATTGGAACGTGGACTGCTTACACCTGATGGTCGTATAAAATTGGATTTGACAGAAGGCGCAGGCGCTCATGGCCGACAACTTGATTTATATGACGCACAAAGACAAGGCTTACTAATTCGGCGAATACGTCATACTATTTTTGATGTAAAAGGAATCAGGAATACAGAAAATAATGCAAACTTGAGTTTTAATGAAGCTGTTGAAGCAGGAATACTTCAAGTAAATACTGAGATTTATTTTGAAAATTTATTATTTAGTTGCCTTCTGAACGCGTTGTTGACCAGCATCGTCGACAAAATTATTCTTTATCTGATGCTGTTCGTGAAGGAATACTTGATTCTGCTTTAGCTGACATTCTAAGTTCTCCTTCTGGTCTTTCCGAAAATGGCGTTGAAGTAACACTTATTCGAGCTGTAGCTAAAGGACTTGTGGATGCAAAGAAAGGAGTTATAATTGACCGATCACAACGAGAACTTTCTGTTCGAGAAGCTTATAGCAATGGAATCTTTGGATCATTGCGTGCTGCAATGAGATTGGCTGCTTTATTTGATGTGCATCCGTTGTTGATGACTGCAGTGAAAAAACGTCACCAAACACGAAAAAGAATACACCGACCTGGGACTGTTTCTGGCGGAGCATTACCTGAAGATCAAGTGGGGATTAAAGCAAATATATATAAATTCTTGTTCTTAATTTTAGGTAAAAGTAACGTTGGCTGAGGCAATGCGAATGGGTCTTGTAGATGCACGAACACAACGCTTCCGACAGGGCAAAAATGAAATGTCTTTGGATGATGCTTTGCATCAAGGATTAATAGATCCACATAGTGAATGGATTGGTAGAATTATTGTCTTATAATTTTATTCATTATATATTTTTAGTTCCATCTCGAGCATCAGGGGTTGGTCCGACAATTGAGGAACGCACCCAAGAAACTGTTACAGAAACTGGCCAACAATTGGCTCCAAAAATTTTCCCAGACAAGGAATTACAAGAATCAGTTCAAACTGTTCATCGCGTTAAGCGTACAGAAACAAGCGCTGTTGGAGGACCTGGGGGTGTTAGTGTATATCGTGCTGTGACTGGAGGAAAAGATGCTATTGAAGTACCAGAAAATGGTTATCATGTTTTGGAGGCCGAACGTAAAGGGCTACTTGATTTAAATACTGGAATTGTGCGACCTCCTGGTTAGAAATACTAAAATAGTAGTTAAGAGAAATTTCATTTCAGGCACAGATAAATCTCTCAATTTGGAGGAAGCATGCCTTTTGGGAGTTCTTAACCCTTCATCAGTCTCAATCCGTGATACACAAAGTGGACGCAGTCTTAAAATCGATGAAGCTTTTAAACAAAAATTGATTGACAAACATGGTTTTGTTGAACAGCATGGTCGTCGACTTTCTCTACAACAAGCAATTGATGAACGAATTGCACATGTCGAGCCAGAACCGCCAGCTTTAATTACTGGGGCTAAAAAGAAGTTAATCCAATTTTCTTCCGCAGTAGGTGCTCCTGTAGCTTTTCGACCTGTTGGACAACCGGTAGATCATTTTAACTATTTCGAGTTTTTAAAATAATTTATCTCAGGTTGTTGAAGAATCTGAACATGCTTGGACCTTTGATTCAAACCGTGGAGTGTTTATTGACTTAAATACCAAAGAAAGTATTCCATTGGATTCAGCAATCCGTTCTGGCCATTTATCACCTGATGATTTGCGTGCCAGAGATGCATTAACAGGAAGAGAATTTACATTGACTGAAGCTGAAAAATGGGGAATTGTTAATATTCGAGAAGGATATTATCTTGACAAAACTGATAATAAACGTTATTCATTTACTGAAGCTGCTAGACAACACAGAATTTATCCTACTGGCGGAGTTCCAGAGAATGCTGTGAGTTTCAACTCAGTTACAGATTTCTAAATAAAACATCTTTCATATTTTTAGGCAGATGCTCTTCAAACTACTGTTCGAGTACACAAACGTACTGAGGTTGCAACGAAAGAAGCAGTCCCCACAACTGCTTCTGGAGTTTCTGGCTTTCACTCGCCAACTGAATATAATCTTAATCGTTATGTGGATCAACGTCATTTTGAGCCATCAACTGGTCTTTTTACACATCCAGACGTTCAGAAGCAAATGACTCTTAAAGAATTAATTATCAAAGGGCTTCTTAACCCCTATAATACAAAAATTGTTGATCGTGTGAAGGGAACAGAATTGGTATTGTTGGATGCTATACAAGAGAATATTGTTGATGATGTAGCGGTGAGTAGAATAAATTGGATAAAATTTAAATTTAAATATTTTAAATAGGGAACTGTACGTGATACCCAAACAGGAAAAGTTTATGATTTTTCTGCAGCTGTTAGACAAGGTTAAAAAATTCGAAGCAATCATCAAATTTATTTTTTATTTTAAGGTCTAGTGAAAGAGGATCTTCGCCCATTAGCCATAGAATCAACTTCACATGTGCCGGTTTTTGAGGAAAGGCGAGCCAGTCGAATATCCGCAGGCGGCGGCTCGCCTAGATTAGTAGAACGCAAACTTCAACTTACACCATATGCCCAGGAGCCATTCCGCCGCAGTGCTGGTGAAAGTCTTTCGCCTCCCTCTGTTCGACGTAGCGGAAGCGCCGGTGGTAGTTCGCTTGGTGAGATTGGTCTTGGGAATGGACGAGGAACCTCTACATGGTCAATTGGAGGTGGAGGACCAACTCAACCTAAACAACATCGTTTAAGTGGGACCGTTGCTGATTCTTCGCCTTCATACTTTGGGCGAGAATTTTCTTCTACAACTGCAGCACCTTCAGGTAATTAATTTTTATTGTTTTCAACTTACATTGTTGTTTTGTCAGCAGGCGCCGTCGTTAGTGGACCTTTGAGTACTTTAACTGGTCCAAATGAAAGAATGGTTGATTTGGGTGGAGGAAAGACTGTAAAAGTTAATGTAATTCGTGGAGCAGATGGTTTAGAAAAAGGCGAATATTTTGACCCAGCTAGCAACATGAAATTTACCATTCAACTTCACGGCGATCCTATTACTACTCAAACAAGCACAAAAGTTCGATCAACTTCGGTAATCATTACTCTACTATTAAATTATTCATCTTATTTTTTATCATTTAGCAAGTACAATCAGTTGAATTAGAACCTCATGCTCAATTTGTTGGCATCGATCAAATCAAGGATTTGAGAAATGGTCGTGTTATGTCTTTAGCAGATGCTCAACGTCTTGGACTTGCTCGTGTTGACCGCAAAGGACGACTTAGCACTAGGGAATATAGCGCTTTTCGGTCAAACATTGAATTGGCAGTTAATAAAGGAGTGATGAATGCTAGAGGAGAAAAACTTTCTTTAGAAGAAGCTATCAGACAACGATTGATTGATATTAGAGAACTTAAGGTTTTGTTAATTTGAAGTAAAATTAACGGCAAATTTTATCCCTTTATTTTTAGTACATTCACCCACGAAATGGCGAGGCTATTGACTTGAGTAGTGCCGCTAACCAAGGATTGGTAGATGTAACATTAGCGGAAACATTGCCAAGTGGAATACACCATCCTGGAACTGGCGAAAAAATAAGTGTAAGAAGAGCTATTGATCTTGGAATTATTGACGCAAGAACTGGTTCTGTTCGACATCCTTTCACAGGCGAACCTCTCAGTTGGGTGGATTTAACGAGAAAGGTTTACAACGCAATCACTCAAAATGGAGTTTATGATCCTCGAAAAGGATATGCCATTCCTGTAACTTCTGCTCTAGCTGATGGATTGATTGATTCCCGTTCTGGAGGAATTTATATTAATCCAATAACACAAGAACGTCATTCATTAGAAGAAGCTAGTCAACGCGGCATGATTGATTCTCAAACGTTGAGAGCGTTGACTGAGCCTTGTCTAACGGATTATCAAACTCGAAGAAGAATTAATTTGATACAAGCTGTTGAAGCTAAACTGATCGATCCACGGTGGGAATGTTTTTTTATTTTGAAAGTCAGATCGGGGTTATTAGAAGTACCAGGTGGATTCCAGATTTTCTCTTCCAATTTTTACCTGTTCTTATTTTTTTATTTAAACAGAGCCAAAACAGTCCAATTATCAGCTGATAAAATTGTATCATTACAAAAGGCCATTGAAGAAGGAGCAATACCAGCTGAAGTTGGTGATCATTTGCGCCGTGTAGATAAATTGACATTTGCCGAAGCAGTAGGGAAAGGATTGATAGATGTTGCACAAGACCGATATACTTGCTCTGAGACAGGAAAGCAAATGACAATTGCCGAAGCTGTTAGCCAAGGGCTTATTGACACCGGAACAGTAAAAAGTGGTGATGAGCCTGGAGAGAAGACGAATTTAGCTAGAGTAATTGCCTCGGATGAATTTGAAGAAAGATCTGGAAGAGTACAAGTGAGAAAATTAAAAAAAATTCCAATTTTTAAATATTTTTAGGACCCTCAAACTCGTCTCTATCTTCCATTCAGTGCCGCTGTTAGCCAACGTTTGGTTGATCCAGATTCGTTATTGCATGATTTAAATTCTTCTAAAACAATTACTCTTCGTGAAGCACTCAATTTAGGACTTATAGACTCACAAGTAAATTATCCCGGAAAATTTAAAAATAAATTTCCTTTTAATTTTAGGGTCGTTACGTACCTAAAACCCAGCCTGGGCAGCATACTTTAACTTCTCCTGTTCCTCTAAAAGAAGCAGTACAACGAGGTCTTATTGCTCTAATTGGTTCTCCAATGCAAGCCGCACAAGCGGTTAGCGAAGCTTTAAAAAGGCGTGATGCAGAAGGCTATAAATTCCGTCTTGAACCGCTTGATGATGCTACTTTACAGCGTTTAAGCACTGGAAGTGGTAAAATTTTGACAAAATATTTTCAAAAAATTCAATTAAAAAATATTTTTAAAGGTCGCTCACCAATACAAGAAGAAACAATTATTCGAACTCGTCGACCACGAGAGCCCAGCCTTTCTGAGCGTGTTCGTTCCTCCGGAGGTTACTCGGGTGATGGAGATGTTTCGCTTCGCGGTTCCCGTGTCCGTTCTGGAGATGTTGATCCATTAGCATTAGCAGATCTGCAAAACGATTTTATTGCATTATTACAACAGCAAGGCTTTGATGTTGATGAAAGATGTGTTGAAAATCCATCTACAATGAGAATGATGTAAATTATTTTTCAATTTTTTGTAAATTATTTTACTATTCTAAACTTATCAGGTCAATTCGTGAAGCTGTTGAATCTGGTCTTTTCGACGTTAGCACCGGAAATATTGTAAATCCAATATCTGGTCGTTATTATCCGGTTAATCGCGCTATCTCAATGCGTTTAGTTCAAACAAGCCCAGAAAAAGGACAAAAAGTAGATATAAATAATTTTTTTCTTTACTAATTTTTATTTAAAGTTGTCTGATGCTTTGGCCCAAGCACATGAAAAGTATGGAGGATTGCCTGCTTTTCGTAGAAGTGAACAACAATTCTCTCCTGGAAGTGTTAGTCTTGGAAGCTATGCTGGAGTAAGTGATCCATACCAGCGGCGATCTTCTTTTGGGATTGAAGTAGATACGTAAGTTGAAAAATGGAAAAAAATTTTTTTTTAGAATTATTTTTAATCGAATTTTATATTATCTACTTTTCCCAATTTATTTCCAAGCTTTTTCTTGCACTTCTTGTTTTTTACTAACGTATTCGATCATCTATTATGTAAGAGTAAAATCTACATATTTTTTCATTCATTGCAAACTCATTGAATTTTCCGATCATTAATTATGTATGCCTCAATTTATTTTTTAAACTTTTTAGTTCACCAACTTCTCTCCCTCCAATAAATAATCGTCTTTCCTGGTCATCTCGTAATGTTGATTGGAGAGGTGATACTGCAGAATTACGTTCTCGTCCCGAACTTGCAGATGTTCGTCATGCAAGTGTTGAACGTGGTATCGATGGTAATCTTCCACCGGGAATGCCTGTTCCCTCACCAACTGCTGTTATTGGCCAAACAGTTATTTAAAAAATGAAATTTTATTTTTTAAATTTTTTTATAAAAATTAGGGAACAGATTTCCATCGAGATATCGAAGAATTTCGTCGAGGAGAGCCGTCTGAAGGCCCTTTAGATATTGATCGTACTCGTACACATATTTCTCCTGATGGGCAAACTCGAACAACTACACATTATACACATCACCGTAGCGAGTATTGAAACAATTTTTTAGTTAAGGATTTCTCTATTTAAATGAGAAATTTGATTTTTTTTTAATAATTTTTATATTCAAAACTTTAAACACTCTTCATAACTTAAAACAAAAGCAAAATAGTTAATATAGTCGAGATCTTGAATTAATTACAACTTCAAAATTAATTCGTATTTTTTAATGTGTTTAAAGTTTTTATTATTTTTAATTAATTTCTTGCCGCATTTATTTTTAATTTTTTAAATATTCCAAATTTTTATTAATTTCAATTTAAGCCATCATTTAAACAATTTTTTAGCCAATTTTAAAGTTTGCCTCACTTTTTATATATTAACCACTTAATATACCACATCAAAACATATCATTTAAAGTCATTTTTTAAAAATGATTTAATTATTTTATTAAATCTTTAGTTTAATTAATTAATTTTTTTTATTTTTTCACCACAAAAGCTGGAATAAATTTAATTTAAACTTTTTTTGTTTTTAAATTTAATTTAATTCCAGCTATTATTTAATAATTAACTGACCACTGCTCACTTAACGAATTATAAATTAATTAATTTCTCTGTATTTCTTACCACTTAATCTTTCTTACCCATTATTAAAAACACTACCACAATAATACGCAGGCATTTTCACTTTCCTTTTTTTTTGATTTTTATTTTAATAATTTTATTACAAAATTATTTTTTTCACTTAATTTTACTTTTAATTTTTAACAAAGAGAGTTAATTTCAAAAAAAATTTTTTTGGAGATTTCAGCTATTTTCGAAAAAAATTTTTTATTAAAACGTTGAAATTATTCTCTCCAATGTACATTTCATAATCACCACATTATTTAATTTTAAAATTAGGGTCTTGCTACTAAAATTAGAGAAAAAGAACCTAACAAAAATAGAGAATTGAGTGATTTTTAAAGATAAATTATAATTAGCTTGACTCTAATTTATTTTTATTCTACCACTTATTTTTTTAATTAATGAGTGCCTTGCGTGTTAAATTATAATACCTATATAAATTACCACACCAAATTATTAATAGCAAAACTGTGTTTAAAAGCAAATGCAAGCGACTTTAAAGCGATTTTAATACAATTTTAATAATTTTTTTAAATTTTGAACTACAACATTAGATTAAAGTTTAATTTAAATAATTATTGGAGAGTGACTCTTTTTAAAAAAAGTTTTTATGGTAAAGGTAAAAAATGGAGAAGGCGTATTTTTAAAATATATTTGGGAATTTTTAAATATTTTGGATGTATTTATTGATCCTTTATAGGAGATAATCTATTAATATTATTTAGATAATACTCGTCTTTTAAAAAGAAATCTCAAGTTTATATAGATTTTATCTAACAAAATGAAAATGTTTTATTAATTGAAGTAAAAGAGCAGATCAGGTTTAATTATAACTAAAATTCTTGGTAGGTTTTAACTCTATACACATAGGTATTTGGATAATTGTAAGGAAATAATATTTTTATTTAAAAATTATTAATAATTTTGCAAATTAATTTGACTATTGTCACTTAAAATAATCCTAAAAAATGGGTATTCATCGCCAAACAATTTATTTTCCTTCTCAACGTTTATTTCTCCCTTTTAATCAGGATTCTCTTCACTCTGAATGTTTACGTCGAAATGCAGATATTCATTCACTTATTTCTCAATTGGGACAATTACAACGTTCCCAACTCGAACAAATCCAGACAATTCCACTAAATACAGAAAAGGAAGCTAGAAGTCATTTTGTGGTAAATTATTTTACTTGATGCTGAAAGATTAAATTTTAAATTTAGGGGATGAGAGAAAAGCTTAATTCTTATTCAACTGAAGTGGCAAAGCAAATAGCCGAGGCGGATAGGTTATGTGTTGAATGTGCTGATTCACTTAGTCCTGAACAGTTTCATCTTCTTAAGGTGATTAATAACTATATTTACTTTTATATTAACAAGTTGCTTACTTTGTAGTAAGCAACTTAGTAAGCAAGCAACTTAAGTAAGCAACTTAAACAAAGTTGCTTACTTTGTTTAAATAGAATTATTTTTGAAAATAATGTTAAGAATCTGAAACCTTTACTCCGGCAAATAACTTGAAAATTAAAAAACTATTTAGGAAAATCGTCATTGTTTACAACATACATTCGAACGTTTGGAACGACAAGCTGATGCTATACTTGCTCGTTTAGATTTAGCAACAGCTCTTTTGTTAGAATTTACATCACGCGCAAGCTCATTTCAATCTTGGGTTTTTGAACATGGAAGGCAATTGGACTCGTTGAGGGCAGAATCAGGCGATCCAGAAAAATTGGATTACACAAGAAGAGCATTTGAAGATTTGATTGAACTAATTTTGGTGAATTTTGTTTAAATAAATTATTCAAAATCAAAAATCTTAAAACTTTACTTGTTCGGGATCTAATTTTTCGCATCCGAATAAGAGTTAAACACCTGAGCCATAGCTATCCAAAAATAAGAAACTGTTCTATATCGGGGATATTGCTCGTTTATCTAAGCAATGATTCAATTAATACTGAACAGTGCTTAGATTATCAGAGCATATTTTATGTGGTAACTGATAAATTACCTATACTAAATATGTACTAGCTCTAAAATTAAAGAAAATTAATTTTTTTAATGTCTGTCAATTATTTTTTTTAATTTTTATTATTATATGGTCCAGTTTTTACTACCTAAAAAATAATATTTGCACAAACAATTCCCTTCTTTATTATCTAAATTTTCCTTGACATTAAACTAAAAAAAAATAATAATAATCTTTTCTTTAATAATTTTTAGTCTAAAAGACCAGAGTTAAACTCAATTGAACAGTTGGCCCAAAGAATTGAAGTTGAAATAGCTGCCTATGTTGATGAAATAAATGACCGGGGAGGCGGTATGTCTTCACCTATTTGTGAAGGTATAGCATTGGTCACAACAACACAGCTGTTACAACAACACCAAGTTCGTGAAACTGTTTTGAGGGCGCAAGAAGATTATGAGGTGTGTTTAGGATTTTTTTGATTTATTGAAATAATATTTTGTTTTAAAATTAAAATTTAATATTTTTTTCTAAATCTGCTTCTCAATCCATTACAATTTTTAATATTAATCATTTAATTATTACACTTTTTTTAGTCATTATTATCTGCAAAACAAGAATTAGATCAATTATTACAAGGATTATCTAGTAATTCAATGCAATATCAACAAAGACTTGCAGAATGGTTAAGCCATGCAGAGAAACAAATATTACTTTTTAATGATTTACCAATTCATCCAAAAGTGAATTTAAAAATTCTTAAAATATTCTTAAAAAGTTTCTTATAGGAATTGACAGAACAAAGTGAAGAATTAGCTGATTTTGTAAATGAAATTTCAATGCAAGCTCCGCTATTAGGTAATGACGAAACAAATTTTTATAACCGTAGATTATCTCTTGGTTTTCGTACTTCCATATCTTGGTACCTAACATCTTATTTCTTAGATTTATTATATTAAAAATAACATTCTTCCACAGTAAAATAGGTTAAAGAGACATAATTATTTGTTTTAGTTAGACAAATATTTTTTTGAAAACAAAATCCTAAAAAAATATTTTTGTAGAGAATGTTATTGAGAACACCCGAGAATTGTTTGCACACCTTGGGGGAAGTGAAGCTATAGCTTTACAAATGCGTACAGATCAGTTAAAACAACGTTATAATAATTTGGCTGATGATGCTGATTCAAAAATTGCTATTTGGGAAAAAGCACTGACTTTAGCTGAGAATTTGTTAGATGGACAGGCTGAGTTAAAGTTGGGGATTTTTCTTTAAATTATTAAAGAAATACGGTCAAAAAATAAAATTCCACCTTCTTAATTTTACGGGATTTTTTTCCTTTTAATATTTTTTGAAATGTTGACCTAACATTTTTATTAGCTAGGAGATCTTTTTTGCAATTTTAACTTTTCTACCTTGAACATTTCCCTTACTATAAAATTCTATAATTTTTGCTCTTTAAAATTAAGGAATTTTTTTATTTATAATTTTCTATTTTAAAATATCTATTTAAAATTATGTATTTTTTATTCTTAAAGAAAACATTTGGAAGATGTTGAAGAAGATTTACAAAATTTATCTCAAGTTTCTTTAGAAGAACAATTCCAATTAATTAGTACAATAGAATCAGATTTGGGCTCAGCACGAGAACAATTAGAATCTATTCAATTAATTAGTTGCGAACTTCAGAGATTAACTACAGAAACTAGAGCTAATCAATTGGCAAAAGAAAGTGCTGAATTACTCAGATATTTTAATTCTGTAGCAGATACAGTTACTAAAAAGGCTGAATTGTTGAGTAAAGTAAGGGAAATTTCTTTTCTTGGATTTTTGGAGGCTTTTTTTTTAATTAATTTTAAAAACTTGAATCTCTAAGACAGTTCAATTCAACGAAAATTTATGATAATCAGTGTGATAGGTTATCACAATTCCGAAAATTATTTTCATACCGGGAAAATTAATTAAAAGATAAGAGAGATTTTAATCTTCAATTTTTACACTTTCATATTTGTTATTAAATTGAGAATATTGTAATTAATAATTCTTTAGCCTTAAATTACACTCTTGTTCATAATAATTTACAAATCTTCTTTTCTATATAAATATAATTTTAGAATCAAGAAAATTTATTTCAAAAATTAATTTCTATAAACCAATTTTGTCTAAATTTTCAGGCTGAACGCCAATCCCGACTAATTTTTGACGTTCTCGATTTTTGGATTGACTGGTTTAACGAAGTTCAAGAACAAATAGTTAATGCAGAAAAGCCGGCTGTAGATATAGAACAATTAAAGCAACAATTAAAACAACAAAGGCAATTAAATGATGAAATATCTTCTGAAAGAAATGGATTGAGAGACATGATTGCTGAAGCATCTAAAGTTGCTAGAGATTTAAATTTAACTTTGGGAGTTCAAGAAGGACAAGAAGCTTTATTAACTAAAGTTGAAAGAACAAAGAAAATGGCTGAAGAAACGGCTGAACTTGGAAGTGAAAGAACTGCTGAATTAGAACAAGTAAAATATTATATTCTTTTATTAAGTAAAGTAAAGCCAGATTTCGCTATAATATACTCCTTTGATTCATATATAATTCGCTATAATATACTCCTTTGATCATATCTATCTGGAGTATTTTAAATATTAATTATCTCTTAAAAATTTTTCAACCTTATCATAAATTGAGATGTATCTACTTATGTATCTACTTATAGTTTATACTTTTGTACGACTGTATAGTTATTCTCACCTTTCCAATTTAATTTATTTCCCCAATTTATTTTCAGGCTTTTGCTCTTGCAAAAGAACTTGATTCGGTTTGTTTTACTCTTCCTTTAAATTTCAAAAAAATTTTATTTAAGGAATATACAGAGCTTAATGATTATATGGATGGATTTGAACGGGAATTATGTGCGTGTGATCCAATAACTACAGGAATGCCTGCTAAAGTCCTTTTAGCTCAACAACAACATAATAATGTAATTTTAAAGAAATTATTTTTAAAAAATATTTATTTTTTAAAGAATATTCTTCAACAAATTCAAAGTCAACGTCCAATGGTTAATAAATTTGAAAGAAATGTTGCTGCATTGCGGGAACTTTGTTCTGAAATTGATGAACAAAATTTAAAACAAATTTCTGAAAATGTTGCTGAACGTAGGCTTTTTAAAGCATTTTAAATAATCCTTTAAATCGTTGTCTCCCGTTATAAGTCCACTTCAAAAGTTTATCTTTCTTTCAAAGAGATCAGATATTTAAATTTTGTTTAATATATTAGGATTTTTTATTCTCTATTTTCCCTTGGATTTTTTTGAACATAAATTTTATCACAATAAGTAGAAATTAAATAATGAACATTTCATTATATCTAAATTTACCTACCTAATTTTTCAAAATTTATCTTTCCATGGATATTTTTAACAAATAAAATTTTTACCTTTTTTATAAAAATAAATATGACAATTAAAATTCTTTCAAATCTTTTCCAAATGTTTATTTTATTTCAGGTTTCGAAGAATTAGTTCATGCATTTCAAGAACGTGGTGATGTTTTAACTTCTTCATTAGAACATTCTGCACATTTGGGAGACAGATTAAATATGCTTTTGAGTAATTTAAGTGCAGCATTAGAACAATTACATTCTCAAGAACCTCCCTCATCTCGCCCACCAATAATTCGAAGACAATTAGCAGAAATGAGTGCTATGTTTGATTTATTACATCAAAGAGAACCTTCTTTCTTAGCAATGAAAACACAATGTTCTGAACAGATTGAACTTGCAAAACAACAAAATTTAAATTCTGGACAAGAACCATCAACTTTAGCAGAAATGCACCAACAAAGATTGGCTGAATTGGATACTAGATGGACTGAACTTAAACAAGCAGCAGAAGGGAGGAGATTACAACTTGAAACTATTCTTCCTTTAGCTGAACGATTTTGGGTAAATTTAATAATTTCTGCTTATTTTTCTTTATTCAAGTATTTTCTAAATATTTATCCTATCCTTTAAAATATTTTCCTTAATTATTTATATCTCTAGCTTAGGCATTTTATCATCTAAATTTCTTTAACCAACTATTACGTTAATACATCATTAACTAAATATTATTATAACTAGAGACTAAATTAATTAACGAATTATAATAGAAATTGACGTCTAGGTGTTTTTTTTACTTAATTGTTATTGATATTTTGTTAGGGCTAGGAATTCACCGAAACTTTATTTTCTTTACCTATTCTCTTTTTATTACGTAATTTCTGTTTATTATTAATATGATTAGTAATTTTTATTTAAGTTTTTTTTTCAATTTTTAGATTCAATTAGACCTTGCCCAACAATCTGTTGTTCAATTTCTTCAACACACTGATCAATTTGGTATGAATGCAGCAGCAGAAGATTTATTTGATAGTCCAGTAAAGCAATTACAGCAAAGACAAAATCAACTTCAATCTCTTCAAAATGGAATTTCTGAGTGTTCTCAAGGAGTTCAACAAGCACATTTAGGTGGACTTGAATTATGTAATGAATTATTGGGTGCTGAAGAAGAACAAAGTTTTGTACAACAACATTTAGCTGCATTACAGGCACAATGGGATGCTTTTCTTGCACACTTTACTCAAATGAGCAGTTCCCTAAGTTTGGCTGTTAATCAGGCAAGTTTTTTTGTTTTTTCTTTAAAATTCCTTTTACTAAACAAAAAATAAGATTGTAAATTTTTTGGTTAAAAATTTTTTTCTACAGTAACCCACTGTTTAAATAGAAATATGATCTTTGTCGTGATGTCTATAAATTCTAAATATGAAAACACTTTTTTCTAACTAAATAGAAAGTAACCCTAAGTAACTCAGAAGCTCAGACCTTGGTAAAACAAAACAAGTTTGACAAATCCAGCCCAGTATTTCTTTCTCCATATTACACAGGGGGAGGGGGATTCTTCGACAGACCATTGTTATACCTAAATGTATAACTTTTTTAACTTGATTGATATATATTTTCAAATTTTCTTATCAAAATACTTTTTATCAATTCATATTTACCGATTATATTTTTTTCAAAAATTATTACGTCCTCCTTAACTTTTGTTCTTTAATCATTTAGTCACTACAATTTCACTCTTTACTGCAACAATTAACTTCATTCTTGGCTGCAAAAGAGAATCAAGCTTCCAATATTATAACTGACAATCCTTTAAATTCTGTTGATTCTGTTAGAGAACAACTTCAAATTGTTGATATGTTACGAAGGGAATTGGATGAAGCAGCAATTGGTCGTGAACAGTTAAACCAAATGGGAGCTGAATTATGTGCTGTTATGGCTGCTACAAAAAATACATCTATGGGGGATACAGGTAATTAGAATATTTATTACTTTTCAAACTTTTTTTTAAAGATGATCCAACTCTTTCAATTAGACAACCACTGGGCGAACTCAATCAACGTTGGAATGTTCTACTAAAACGTCTTTTAGATAGCCAACAACGTTTAGAACGTGCACTTCTGGATATGGGACAATTTTCTCAAGCACATGCTCAATTAGTTGATTGGATTGATAAGACTTTGACAACATTAGATGGAGTAGAAGGAGAATGGCGCCTATATGCAGATAGTGGAGCAAGTGGTTTAAAACATATTGAGATTGCTTTATGCAAATTAAGGGTAAATTTGTTAATTAAATTATTATATTTTAAATATTGTCTGTATAAAACACGCAGACTAAAAAGTTTCCCCATTGATGTTTTAATTTTTATTTTTGTAAGAAACTGTTTGGATGATTCTTGATATAATTAATGAATGATAATATGTATTTTGAACAATTCATAAAAATATTTTTAATTAGATACTTCAAAACGACATTTCCGCCCATCAACCAAGTTATGAAGCTATTTTAACTGCAGGAGCACAGATTTTACGCCAAGAAGATTCTTCTGCTGCAGCTGACACACAGCCAATGATTGAACATTTAGTTGCGAATTGGTCGAAACTTGATGAACGAACACAACAATTATTTAATGAATTAGAACAAAATAGGGCAGAATCCACTTCAAGGAATAATGATATGGAAAAGTGGCGTTTATGGCTAGCTGATTTATTAACTGAAATGAGGGTAACTTTTACATGATAAATACCTAATTATCTTCTTCAAAAATAGACAAATCGTCCGATAGGAGGGCTACCTGAAACAGCAATTGCTCAACTCGATGAATTTCGAGTAATTCAATCAGATGTTGAACAAAGAAAGCCTCAATTTGAGGAATACCTGAATTCCCTAGAAGAGTCAATGGAAGATTTGAAAAGATCTGAAGTCAAGAATGGAAAGGAAGACAGGACAATTAGTCAAGTGAAAAAGCTTCGAGCAGATTGGAAAACTCTTCAAGTGAATATTTTTAATATTTTTTTAAAGAGAACTTAAAATATAAACTTTCAAATTAGTCACCATTCCTTATACGCTGTCTTCTAATCTGGAATTACCGATGGATCCTTTTCAGAAAAATTCACCTTCTTAATAATTAAACCTTACTTTTAACACATTCTTATTTTCTAGGAAAAATTGGCTGAACAAGAGAAGAAGCTACGACAAGCACTTGAAGAAGCATTAGAGCTTTCTCAAGGGGTAATTATTAATTAAATTATTTATCAAATTAATTTCCCTATACCAATTAAGATGCAAGAAATGCAAGATTGGTTACTTGAAGCAGAAAATCATTTGGCAATGGTTCCTCCAATCTCAAGATTAGTAGAAACTCTCGAAACACAATTGGACACTCACAAAACATTTAATGATTCTGTTCAAACAAAATGTCAATTGTGAGGAAATTTTAAAAGAAATATTTTTAAAAATTTCTTAAAATTATTTTAGTATGAAAGAGCTAAATAATAAAGGTATTAGAATGCAATTAAGCTGTGAAAAGAAGGATGCAATTCCTATGAAAAATAAATTAGTTTCTTTAAAACATAGAACAGACAAACTTGCACAAAGAAGCAATGAACAATTACGTACATTAACTATTGCATTGGTAAAAAAGAAAATTTATTTTTATTTGGAATTTTTGATGAAAATTTTAATTTTATTTTTTATCATTCTAGGATGATTCAAGACTCTTTTTCGTCGCTCAACAAGAATTAATTGACTGGATTGAAGAACAACTTAAATTACTTGATGAAAAAGAAACTGAAAAGATGGGGACTGGTGATAGAATAAGGGAATTATTAGAAGAACATAAAAAATTACAAGATCAAATAAGACGGAGAACTGGACTTTTTGACGAAACTAGGCAATATATTTGCTTAATATTAATCTTAAAATTTTTCTAAAATTTTTAGGTTAAGAGGTAATTTGTTGGGTGAACATGCCCCGCCAGCAGAAAAACGAAGAATTGAATCTGCTAATGATCAATTGGGAAATGAATGGGCAGAATTGGGGAAAAGAACTTTAAAAAGACAAAGAAGTTTAGAAGAAGCATTAATTCAAAGTGGGCATTTTGATGAAGTTTTGGCTGAATTACTTGAATGGCTTAAAAAGGAATTACCTCCAATTGAGAATGAACTTTTAACACAAAATTATTTTGGTAAATTTTATACACATTTTAATATTAATTCACTAATTTTTCTAAATACTTTAAGGTGATATTGATACAATGAATACTTTAATGAGAGAGCATTTTGAGGTAAATTAATTTTTTATTTCTTCAAAATTTTTAATTGTTTTATTAATTTTTAGTTAGTAGAACGCGCAGATACAAGAAAACCAAATGTTCTAAAAGTCCAAGAACGAGCAAAAAAAATTTTGGCTTCAAAAGGCGGAGATCCTCAAGAATTGGATAAATTAGCTATTTCATTGGAAACACTCGATGGGCAATGGAAACGTTTAGAAAGTTCTATTGCGGAAAGAGTAGTTGAAAACTAGAATTCTTTTTAAAATTTCAATTTTAGGATCGCCGATTTACAGCAGCATTGAAGAAAGCTGTTGATTTGTCTGAAATGATGTAATTTAAATAAAATTATTTTAAGGATTATTATATGTAAATCTCTGGTTCATAGCCAAATTTTTCGCCTTAACTCTCAAACGTTTTTTGACTCAAATAAAAATTAATTTCCCGATTCCATAGCAAAATTCTAAAGCTTTACTAAATTTAATTAATATAAATTTAAGGCATGAACTAGGTACTACTCTTCAAGACATTGAAGGCCGGGTTCGCCGTTTAGGATTACCTTGGGAAGAACAAGATGTTTTAACAGAACAAAATCAGTTAGAAAAACTCCAAAAAGAATTTATGTCAGAACATCCAACATTAGAAAAGCAATTAGAATTAGCTAGAGAACTTCAATCTCGTAGCCATCCACGTGCAGAAAAACCTTTAAAAGAATTAATAACAACAGCAAATACTCGTTGGGAATCTTTGGATGCACTTTTAAATGATAAATCAGAAAAATTAAGGCTGAGATTGGAGGAAATTCGTAAACATGAAAGACAACAGAATGATTTATTTAATTATTTAGAAGAAAAACAAGGGCAATTAGATTATTATAGGTATTAAGATTATTATAGGTCTTATTATTTTCTTAATTTTAGAGGAGAATGTCATGATGAGGGTCAGCAAACACGATTACAAACATTAATTGACGAACAACAAATGTTTAAATCAGATTTACAACAACGCCAACCAGAATTCGATGAAGTAATGAAAATAGCAGCTAAAAGACGTTTACATAGTGGAAGACATTCTGAGAATTTTGGAATTCTTAGTGGAAATAAAGGAGGAATAAATAATGAAAATGAAGAAGGGAAAGATGAAGTAAAATAAATTTTAGAATTAAATATTTAATAATATTTTCTTTTTTTCTCAACAGACTGACCAACTTTTATCACCTCTTCTTTCCCCTTCCAAATCCTCTAAAAGAGGAGCATCTGCTGCCAAACAAATTAAACTTCAAGAGAAAATACAACAACAAGAACAACAACAATCATCATCACCATTACGCCAACAAAATAAAACAAAAAGTGAAATTTTGGGAGATTCTTGGAGGAAATTGTGGGCAGATTTACGTTTATATGAAGAACATTTAAAGCAGGTATTTTGAGGAAAAACTGAAATAAAATTTATAAATTTATTTTTACAGAGAAAGGCTCATTTGGATGAAATTGATAGATTGAAAAACTTTACTTTTGAGGTACTTGAAAATAATTTTTAAAATTTTTTAAATTTCTTTCTTCTTTCTTTACCTTTACTTTTTTTTCTTTAACTTTTCCTTTAGCATTTTGTTAAATTAAAAAAAAATAATTTAAATAAAAGGAATGGCGTGAACGTTATCTTGCTTGGAATGATCATGGAAAAGCTAGAGTTTCTGATTTATTCCGTCGAATAGATAAATTAGGTACTGGACGTGTACCTCGACAGCAATTTATTGATGGAATAATTTCTTCAAAATTTCCAACAACTTTATTAGAAATGAATAAAGTTGCCAATGAATTTGATGGTGGGGATGGATTAATTTCTTCAAAAGAATTTATGAATGCTTTGAGATATGATCCAAATAAAAGAATACCTCCAAAAAGTGAAACAGAAAGAATACATGAAGAAATTGCTAGAGAAACGGCTAGATGTACTTGTGTTAGACGTTTTCCTATTTTACATTTAAGTACTGATAAAGATAAGGTAAAAAATTATTTTAAAACAAGGAAATATTTTTTGCTTTCTACCTTTTTTTAAACTTTTCTCTTTCATCTTCTTTTGAGTTGTCTAGGTTTGGAGTAATTGTTAGAAATTAAATATTTTCTAAATTTATTTTCGATTCATATTTTTGGTTAAAGTTCCTGATAGGACTTCAGATATTCTTCCTGGTTTCAAATCTTCTTTTAGATTTTCCTACTTTATTTTATTATTCCAACACCTCATTTTTAAATAAAATATACTCCAAACATGCCAATTCCTCCTTTTCCTTTCTGCTTTATTTAAAAAATATTTTAATATACATATTTTATTTTATTTTTAAATATATATTTTAGGTCCAATATGGTTTTGGATTTGGAGGTTCTATGAAAAGAATGGTGAGAATTCTACGTAGCACGGTGAATTCAAAAAACTCAATAAATAATTATTACATATAAAGGTTATGGTTCGTGTTGGTGGTGGTTGGGAAGCTTTGGATGGGTTTTTGTCAAAACATGATCCATGCCGAGCTAAAGTAACAGCCTTTAATCTAATTTTAATTTAAAAATATTTTTGTTTTTAAGGGCCGTATAAATGTCGATTTACTTCCATTAACTTCTGATTATCATTTGAGGCCTATAGGTGCTATTGATGCTATAGGGGAATTTCACAGAAAAGAATCAACATCTTCTAATTCTGGTATTGCTCCTATTGCCCAACCTTCATCTTCAAATGTTATTGAAAGAGTTCTTGGATATAGTCCTGGACAGCCTGGGCCTATTATGAAGGTATACTACCCTTAACTATTTACTAAAATTATATTGTATGTATTTAACTACAATATAAATTTAAGATACGAGAAAAAACTGAGCGTTCATTGCCAATGTTCAAAAGAGCAGCAGATAATAATAACGGGTCTACAATTTCTATTCCACAACTAAAACAATCACAATCTGATCATTCCTCAATTATTGGTTGTTTTTAATAAAAACAATTTTTAATTAATTTGGGTTTTCTAAAGATGATATTTATGGCTCTTCTCGCATTCCCCGCCCTGCAAGTTCTCGACAAGGAGGTTCTGACATTGCTTCTAACCCTTCTAGACCGGCTAGTAGATCTTCTGATATTGGATCTGATATAATTACAAATCAACCTAAAGGTGTTCGATTTACGGGAATTAATACACAGTAAGTTTTTGTGTGGCTATTTTATATAAATAATATATTTAATTTTTAAGAAGTTCGAGTAGCAGTGAACGTATTCCTTTCAGGCCTTAAAAATAATTTTAACAAATATTTTGAAAAATTTTTAAATTCTTTTATACATATTCTCTCTATAAAATATTGCATGGTTTTAAATTAAGTGCATTATTCTTATTATTGTTTCTTTTTTAAATTGTTTTTCTTAAAATAATTTATATATTTATTTCATTTTTAATTTTTGATCAAAAAATATTTAAAATTTAAAAGAGAGATTAAAATTATTTTATCTAAATACATATTAATTTAAAAATATTATTTTTTGTTTTGTTTAAAAAAGTCAGTGCCTGTTCTCCTTTCCTTCATTATTTTTCATTTCTTTTAATGCTCATCAATTTATTTTTTTTTGTTGATAAAGTTTAAAAATATTTTGTTTGAATGTATTTTGTTTAATGCTTCAATAATTTTATGTGTTTTGGATTTATTTTGGAAAACAAATTTATTTTGTCAAAGAGGAAGTGGTTTGAAAAAGTTTTCTGATTTTCTTTTTTCTAAGGCATTTTTGGCCGATTTTTAAAATATATGCAGGTTAAATATTGGTGTTTCCCTGTTAAATACGGTAAAAAGTGGTATTTAGGGGTGTTCATATAATTATGTGTCGGGGTGTATTACTCAACTTTTTTATTTTCCTGATATTGTTTATTAAGAATTCAATGTGGAATTAGATAAAGAATTAGATATGATTACAAATAAATATTTTCCTAAAAAATATTTTAATCTTTGATATTAATATTTTTAAAGTATTTTAATCTTTTTAAATTCAAAATTTAAAATCCTCCCTCTTCTTTTAAAATTTCTAAGAAAAAGAAGAAAATAAATACTTTTATTAAGATAAAACAACTGGCTTTACTTTATTATGTTTTTAATATCAAATTACATGTAAACTAAAAGATTCTTTTAAAAATCTTGTTTTAAATAATTTTTAAGAATTTTCTGTCTGATAAATTAACTGCAAATTTTTGTCATTAATTTATTTCATTTAATAAAGGATTAATAAAAGGGATAAAGGTACATATGTCCACGAAATCCCAGACAGTGTTTGTCGATTTAATTTATTTTTTCGCACATTTTTCAGAATGCCAAGTTTATTAAATTTTTTAGCAAAGAATTTACAAATAAAATTATCTTTTTATGTCTTTAGCCAAAATTGGAATATTTAATTAATTTTACTATTTCAATTAAGACAAAATTGAAACAATAAACTAAAATATCTTTTTGTTTCTAATTTTGTTTTTGTTTAAAAAAATATTTTTTTTTAAATATAATAAAATTTATTTTTACATAACTAATTATTTTCTTTAATTAAAAAAAAATAATTAAAGTCAAAGAACATCATTGCATGGTACAATAATTTTTTCTTGAAATTTTTTTCCTTTTTTAGAAGATTTTTATAAAATAATTGCTTATTTCTCTTCTTTTTAAAATTATAGATATATTCATTTAAATTAAAAATTATTATTTAAAGCTCTATTATTTCTTTAAAAAATATTTTTTTTTCTAAAAAAATTTTACGTTAAATTAAACAAAATGAATATAAAAATTTAGTTTCCTTTTTCTAAAAATTTTATTTAAATTTTATTTTTAGTTTTTGTAACAATAAAATAATGAATTAAATATATTTGCGTAAATGTATTTAAAGCATGAAAAAATTATTTTGGAAAATAAATATTTTTTCTAAAATTTATGGAGTGGGATTTTAAAAGAAAAACATATTTACATGTTTATATTTATATACTTAGTTCCCAAACAAATATTTTTAACACTCAACTTATAACCAATACCTAATATTCGTACCTGATAAGAATCGAAATTTCAACCACACAAATAAGACTGTGTTAATCCGATAATTAAATTGAAATCTTAAGCTAATCTCGATGCCGATTTGAAGTTGGTCTATGAATTCTCAGAATTGACTTTCACAACTCTAATAATTAAATTTTAGTCTGTTCAATCTTTATGAAATTTATTTTATAGTTTTTGGGGGTTTTCAGTTTTTTTTCAATTTTCTTTAAAATTTTTATTTTTTTTCTTCTCAATAACATCTTTTTATTCAGTTCCACTTGAAGAATTCTATCCAGCCTTTATATATAATTTTGTTGTCTCAAAATCTTTTTTATTTTTTTTTTCATATCCTTCCTTACAAGTACATTACATATAATAAAGTGCAAAAAAGTTTTTTTTTCTTTTCATTATTCTTCCCTTTTCGATTTTTATTAAATTTAATTTTCTTGTCTAGAATAAAAAATTAATTTTATTTTCTTTTGTAAATAATCTTGAGATTTTATTGAAAGTTTCTTGTTTAAATTTCTCTTCCAATTAAAATATTTTTAGAGGAAAGAATGAAAGGGTTTTTAAATTTCCATTTTTGATTTTTTATTTTATTAAAATCCTTTATTTTCCCACATTTTAATTATTCTATATTTATTAATTTTAATGTTTAAACAAAAAAAAACAATTTATTCTTTAACCAACTGTTGCTTTTCGGTTTTAAATAAATATGAAAAGAAAAGAAAGATTTTATTTTTACTAAAATATACCAGAAAAAATATTTTTTTGTTCTTTCAATCAAAAAATTTATTTTTTATTTTTAGCTATTTAATATCCTCATTTTTCTATATTTAATATTTTTTTGCAAAAATATCATTTCCAATGGGTGCAAGTTGTTCTGGACATTCTTCTCCTTATCATTATGGATTCCCTGCAAGGAATAGAAGAACGGTTATTTCTGGTAAAATTAATAAAAATTTTCTTTTAAATAATTTAATTTTTTTAAAGAATCTGATTCAAATCATTTCAACAAAAATTATTTAATTGAAGGAACAGAATTTTGGTCAGAAAAGAGATACCGAGAAAAGAATTATTTAAGAAATGGTAAAAAAGGAAGATACTATGATAATAGTCAAAATAAATGTAAATTAATTTAAATTTTTATTTAAAATTGAAAAAATAATTAAATAATATAAAACTGGTAGGGATATTTAGTAAAATATTTTTGGAATAAATCTACTGAAAAGTTCAGTCGAACGAAAAAAAATTCTCGGTTAATATGTTCCTTATATGATCAGGGGTCGATCGGAAATAGTGAAGGTGCCGGAAATCGGAAACGGAATTCCGTCGGCTCCTGATAATTATGTGATTGGACTATAAAAATATAATTATAATTTTTTATTAACTCTCAATTAAAAAATACTTTTTATTCCCTTTTTAGCAGATAATATATACCAAAAAGAGCAATGTGATTATTATTGGACTTCTTCAATTTCTCCAAATAACAATAATATTTTAACAAAACAAATATCCCAAGAATTAAATAAACAACCAAAAATAATTAATCAAACAAATTCTTTAACTACACAACAATTTGGACAAAAATTAAATAATAATAATTCAAAAAAGAATAGTTTAGTACAACCATATGGAATTCAATCTAGATATTTACCTATTAATATTTAAATAATTTTTTTAAATTTGTTTTTTTAAATTTAAAAAATTGTAAATAAAAATTGTTATTTTTTTATTTAAATATTTTTTAAATTAATCCAATTAATGTTGAGGTTTTTTGTGTTATTAGGTTTATTGGGTATTATTTTTAAAAATTCGAGCGTATATCAATAAATATATCTGTCGATTTCTATTTAAACAAACTCTTTTGTTAAACAAATCTAAACCGATAATGTAACATAGGGTTGGTTCATTTTGTCATAACAGAAAAATCTGATGAAACTAGCAACCTTAAACCATAAAAAAGACTTATAAGAACAATGAAGACAAATGAGCGATGCTCTAATAAATCTTTATCATTCCAAGAAAGAGGAAAAAATAAACAAAACTTTATTCAACAAAAATTAAATAAATAAATTTGTGGGTATTTTACAACTATCTGGATATGTATTTGTTACAAATTTTAATATATGGCTAACTTTATTAATTAATCCTTTCTTTTCTAATATATGCATTGCTAGTTGAGAATATTTCTGAAAAATAATTTAAGAATATTTTAATTCAACAAGTATAAGGGAAAAAAGTTTTCAATTAATTTTTAAATTATTCCACAACTGTGGAATCTTATTAATTATAATTTTCTTTAAATTAAATTATTTAAAAAAGCGACAAAAAATAAATGAGAGAATAAAATATTCACTCCTTATTTATTCAAATTCAACTTAGAAATTTTAGAATGATACTTGATGTAAATGAGAGGAAAAACAACGACATAAATAATATTTTTAAATAAGTTATTTTAAATATAACCTGATTAAAAGTAATTGGATCCCTTGCAATTACTTTAATAGGATAATTACAATTAATACCAAGAATTGCCCAATCATAACGTTTTTCTTCATTTGAATAACCAGCATCCAATATATTTACTTTAATTTTTATTTTATTTATTTAAATATTTATTTAAATATCTAACCATTAATTTCTTCAGGTTCATTTGTATTCTTTAAAATAATTTGTCCAGGTCTAGATAAAATAGCATGTCCAGAAATTATTTTTGGTTTTTGTAAATTATTTAAATTTTTTATTGGAGGAATAGAAAATTTAACAATTTCAAATAAAGAACCTATTCTATCTGATCGGTTTGTTTTAAATATTGGTCTAAATGAAAATGTTGTACATTCTAAAGGTGCAGAAATTAATGGGCGGCTATACATAACCTGGAAAAAATTAAATATTATTGCTGAATAAATAATTTTATTGTAAAAAATAAAAAAGCGCGAATAGCGCGCCCCAAATGATCACATAATGCCTAAACCTTTTGGACCGATCACGGTAATTCTTCTTGATCAAATTAAATTAAATTTTAAAATTTATTAAATAAATTTAAATATTTTAGGGACTCTTAATTAATTTATTTAAAAATTAATTTACTTCAAACCATTGTCCCATAAATGCATCCAAATTAAAATGTTCAATTAATTGAGGAGGTGAACTACAAAGAGGTAAAACAGGCTGACTAAGTAAACCTCTCAATACATCATAACTACTTGTATTAATTCCTGCTCTTTTATCACTCTAAATTTTAAACATTTCTTTAAAAGAATTTTAAGTTTTTTCAACTTTGCTAATATATTTAGGTGTATTTTCCATTATCCAGTCAGTCAAAACTTTGTCTAATTCACTTCCTTGTAAATATTTAACTCCAAAAAAGTCAAGTAATGTATTTAATATTCCTTGTTGCATATTTGGTTTTGCACCATACTTTTTAAAAATTAATTTAAATAATTAAAATTTTAGCCTATCATAGTCCTTATTAGAGTAGTTTTTGTATTTAAATTTAAAAACAAACTTGATATTCTTCCATATTTATTAAATTATTATCATTATTTTCCATAATTTCATTTACTACTTTATTTTCTTGTTTATTTTTATTTATTTTTGTATTTATTAATTCATCTTTTTCATTATTATTAAAATTTAGTAAAGGAATTTTTGGAATAAATGGTTTAGTTTTTGGAATTCCTTTAATCGAAGAATTTAATTCTTTTAAAGTATTATTTTTATTTTCAATTTGTTTTTCTTCTTCTTGTTCTTCTTCTCCCGATCCTTCAAAAACTTCCTCTTCATGTTCTTTTTCCTTTATAAAATTTAATTCTTTAATTTTAATTTTAGTTATTGTTAATTTTGGTTAATTATTTTGAATTATCTTCTGATATACCGTATTTCTTCAATTTCTTCAGCCCCTCCTTGAATAATTTCCCCTTTAGCGGTAGATTGAAAAATAATTACCAAAAACAATAATTACTCAAAAGACAGTAATTATTTTATTAATTTACCTCATTAACATCCAATATATAAATATAAAATTTATTTTAGGGGAGATAAATAAAAGTTTGAATTAAATTATAGTTAACAAGTAATATTAAAAATTTTTTGATAATTTTTAAATTAATTAAATTTACATGAGTTTTTGTATTCAATGTTTCATTATTTCTTAATTTCAACATTTTCTCTTTTTCTAATAAATAAGGAATTCTTTGCATTGAACGAAAACGTCCATTTAAAAAATTGTCCAAACTAAATTTACATAAAATATACCTAACTAATTACTTCACAAAAAAACCTTAATATTCCATAATCAACAAATTTATTTTTCATTATAGGCCTTGTATAACTAATTGGGGTAGTTGTTTGGACTAAATGATCAGCTACCGGACCTAAAATTGAACGAAAATCCATTCCAGTCATTTCTTTAAAAACTTTTTCTGGAGAAGCTTCCAAGGAAAAATAATTTAATAAAGGCTGAAAATTTAAATAATTAAGTAGTTAAAGATTATAGAAATTAATTTGTGTTATTTTAAGAATTTAATTTAAATTAATAGGATTTAAAAAATTTCATGTATATATATAGCTCCCACAAATACAATTGACTCCCTCACATCATGTAACCTTTTTAAAAATGCTAAAGAATGTGAACTGAAAAATGATTTCGTGTTGGGATTAATCCAGTTTTAAAAGGTTTCAAAATACTAATAGGTATATGGATTCCATGATAACTAAATTTTGTGGCGGAGTTTGTTCTCCTGCCTTAAAATTTTTTAGACCAATCTATCAAACATTAAAGTTAATAGGATTGGTGAAAAGGATCGAGGATTGTGGAGTTTTGTCTTCTTTCTCCAATACTTTATAACTATTACAAACCTTTCTAAATAATAAATTATTTCCCAATAAATTATTATTATTATTAAATTGTAAATTATTATTTTGATTTTTCTTAATTTCTTTTCTCCAATTAGCCATTTCTGTTCCATAATTTTGTTGTGCAAAACGAGAAGGTTTTTCATCAAGAATAAATCGTCTATAAGGACGTATTTTAGTATTTGAAATAATATTTTGGGGAGGTTCGTCCAAAATAAAAGAAGGATTTAAATTATAATTATTTTCTTTATAAATTTCTTGTCCATTTATTATTAATACAAATAGATAAATATAAATAAAAAATAATTTTTTCATTTTAATTAAAGAATTTGAAAGGAATATTTATTTATGTAAAAATAAATAAACTTTATATTAAAAGTGTAGGTGAACGTTTAAAGTTATATTATTTAGGAAGGTCATTATCGGAGATATTACTAATAATGAACTAAAAACAAAAATTTAAATATAAACTTTAATAAATAATGAATGATTAATTATTTTTTTAATTAAATACATAAATATACAGAGTCCGCCATTTTAGATCCGAAATGTTGAATAATAGGTTACTTTTCTAAAATTCCTTTTAATTGAGACTTAGAATTTAAAAAAAAACACTGACATTAATTATAAAATTTTAAACAGATAAATAACCGAACTTAGGTGAGATACTTTCAATCTTATAAAAATATTCTAAAAAGTTTGAAAAAAATGTTACATAACATGAATTTTCCTGACGCCAAAACAGGCGGCGCCAAAATGTTCAGATAAAGCCTAAACCTTTAGAAGCCTAAACCTTTAGGATTGAAGACGGTATTTCGGCGCCGTCATTTTGACGCAGCGTATTTTCTTCGACGAAACCAATTTAAATTTCAAAATTTCTTATGAATTAGAATCTATGTATTATCTTGTGCTTTCAATTAATTTAAGAGATTTTAATAAAAGTTTGCAAAACAAAAAGTTATCGATAAAGAAAATGACTGGCGCTAAATCGGCAGCGCCTAGTTGTCCACAGCCGTCTCCCATACAAAACTTGGAGCATTTTTAGGTGTAAAAACTTGAAACCAAAAGGTATAGGTTTTATAGGGGAAAACGTTTTTGCCAGTTCGGCGCCGACTATTTGGCATTAATTTTTTCGAACTTTAATTTTTAATTTCCATTATTATTTATGTATGTATAATAAATACAAGTATTGTATGCACTCTGATGATATCCTTTTATCTGGACAGTATCTCTGTTCTTTTTGAAAACTTTTTTGTTTTTATTTATAAATTTAATTTTTTAAAGAAATAATCAATGGTTTTTAAAATTAAATTTACTTTTTTATTGTAACAAATACATAAAAGCAATAATATATAATATAAAGATATTGTAAAAGAGATGGCCAGAATAGATAAAAAAAAAAGCTTAATTCATTTAAATGTGATCATCAACATTAAAAAAGAGAGATGTAAATGAATAGACGGATAATTTGAAAAGCAAAGTGTGAATAAATGTGTGTGTGAATAGTTTTTTTAATGTTATTTTATGTATATTATTTTTATTTAATATTTTTTGAAATAATTAAATAAATTATTTTAATTAAAAAGAAAAATATTAAAATTTACTAATTAAATTCTAGTATAATTTTCGATTATTTCCCGCTAGCCTAAGAAAGTTCCTTCCATATCTTTTATGTCCCAATTTTTAATTTATCTCTTTTTCTACACTCCTTTACAAAATATCCCGAAAATTCTTAATTACAAAAGTCTATTAATTATTTTTAAATTTAAGAAATGGATGTAATTAAAAGAATTGCCCAAAAAAGACTTAAACCTCGACATGAAGAGGATATGGTGGACAGAGCAAATTATATGTAATAAATTAATTTAGATTTATTTTAAGTTTATTAATTAAATTAACGAATTGAGACATAATTCTGTTTACATAATTATTGAAATTATTTTTAACGTCAAATACCCAAAAAACATTATATATATTTTTTGCTAATTATTTAATAAATTTAATTTAAAGGACAACCTCTTTTATTTTGGCTACAGCAGCAGTTCTTGTTTTTACAAAAGTTTTCTTTCTTCAAATAAATTAATAAGTGAATAAATTAAGGAATTTGGACCATTTTCCGAACCTATTTATTGCTGGTCGCAAGCTGAATGGAGTGATGATTGGTTGGAATATGCACATGATTTTTGGTAAAATAAAAAGGAGGAATTTTTATTTATTAAATTAAGCTTAAATAATAATTATGATCTCGATCTTTTCCCCTCATCTAAAATTTATGTGAAAATAAAAAAAATAAACTTAATTATATCACCTAATCATCTATCTTTAATTTTCTGAATATCATATTAGAGTTCGAAACTTTGGCAATTTCTGGTTCATTTACACAGTTTTGAAAAAATTCCTTATCTGGGCTTGATCTTGTTTAAAAGCAGGAAGTAAAATAATAATTAGGAAAATCCCTCAGAAAAAGATCCAGGACTAATTTAATTAGGAAAAATTCTTAATTTAAAAATTCTTTTAAAGTTTCATTGAGTCAACTTATTATGTTCCATCTAATAAAACAATGCCAATGAAAGGTGCAAGGAATAATCATAATGACCGTATTTCTTATTATCAAGTAATTTAATTGTAAAATTATTTTTATTTTTAATTTAAAAGTGGGTCCCATTTATTTTTGTTCTCCAAGCAATTATTTGTCAATTACCTAATTATTTATGGAGAATTAGTAATGCACTTTCTAGTAAGAATTTTGAATTATTTTTCTTTAAAAATAAATTTAAAAAAAAGGTAAAAGACTTCCATCAATCCTCAATCAAGCACACAAAGCTACTGGGAAGGATTGTGAAAATAATGTTGCTGCAGGTATTGCAAGACATTTAGCTTCGGTTTTGTTAGATTCCGACTTAAATAATTTGGAAGATAAAGAATTGGGGATTTTTTGGTAAAAATAAGAGATTGAATTATTTTTTTAAAAATTTTTAAAGTAAATTTGGAGGTATTTTAATACAAAATACACTTAGTTTTGTTTATTTATTGATGAAATGCCTTTTTCTTTTTGTTAATATTGGACAGGTTTTTTCTAAATAAAAAATTTTATTTTATTTTTAGTTAATTTTTATAAGTTTATTTTTGGGTGCAAATAAAACACCTTTTTGGGGAATTCAAGTAAAATTAATTTCTAAATTAAAAATTATTTTAAATAAAAAAAGATGTTTAAATCATTCATTACTTATGGATCTGCCTGGGAACACAATGGATTATTTCCTCGTGTTAGTCTGTGTGATTTTAAGGTTATTAAATTAATTAGAATTTAAGAATAAGTTTTTCTATAGATAAGAATGTTAAATGATTTATTTGCTAATTTTACTGTTCAGTGTGTTTTAATGGCCAATTATGTAAAATTTAAATTAATTAATTTAAATATAATACATTTTCAAAAATTTAATAAATTAAAAATACTATATTATCTAACCTTTCATTAAATTAATTTTATTTTTTTAGTTAAATGAAAAAATTTTCTTTTTACTCTATTATTGGTTTGGTAAGGATATAAGTATTTATTTAATATATTTTTAACATATCCCAGCTTTAATGACAGTCCTCACATTTTTAAATACTTTTCGTTGGTTTTGGCTTCTTTTTCGTCCATCAATTAATTATTTTCAAAAGTTTTATTCTATTTTTTTCTTAAAAATTTATTTCTTAAAGGCAAGTTGAATTAAGTACAACACAAATATTTGTAAGAATAAATTATTTAAAAATAAAAGAATTTTTTTAAAGTTTGATCAAATATTCTTCCAAGACTTAGAAGAATTAAATAATCAACAACAAAAAAATTATAATTTAAATATTTCCCAATTTTTCGAGACTGATAAAATATTTAAAAACAAAAATAAAGGGGAATGTCAATCACCTTCCACATTATCCTCAAATAGCCAAACAACCACAATGACTACAGCAACAAGTGAAACTTATAATTCTTGTATTAATGATTTAGAAAATATTAATTTAATTAGACAACAAGAACAACAAAATTTTGATAAAAAGGGAATTGAAAGGTTAAAAATTTTGATCCTCGGAATTCTATTTATAAAAAGTTGACAGATACTAGATTGTAAAGGATCTATTAATTCTGAACAAAATTCCAATTTTTAAATATTTTATCTGCATCCGATAAAAACTTTTAGATATTAAACCATATACCTATTCTAATAACACGTTTGGACGAATTTAACAAAACCCAGACTTAGCTTTGAGTCAATAAACTTATACTCTATACTTTTTATATTTTTATTCAATCCAGTAAAAAATGAATAAATAAATTAATTATATAATTTAAGCAAAGAAAATTCAATTTCTACAATTAAAATGCCAAATAATTTATTTCAACAAAATTTAAAAATAATTGAACCAAAAACAAAGACTGGATGGAAAAATAAAATTATGGAACAAAATTATTTAAATTTGGAAAAAGCAATTCATCGATATAAAAGTATAACAATAAATTAGAAAATAAATTTATACTATTTATTTCTTAGATAGTTTTGTTGAGAAATTGGGTATGGATGGAGTTTTAATCTTTCAGTAAATTTTAAATTTTAAAACCGAAAATTGAAAGCCCCAATGATTTCTTTAAAACCCGTCTATAATAAAACACGTATTTGGTTAAAACCAAAACAGAAAACCGATTTAAAAATTTTAAAAACTGAAAATTAATCAGGCTCAACCGGTTAATATATCGAGAATATTAATTCTCATTTTTTTGACTACTATATTTATTTCAAAAGATTTTTGTTCCGTCAAACAACTCTTACGCCTCTAATTTTTTTAAATTTATTACATATGATAATAAATTTTGAAAAGTCCCGGATAAATCCCCTGATTTATTTTCTAAAAAATATTTTTTCCATTTAAAGATTAATAAATGATAATGCTGGGCCTCGAATGGTTAGTTTAATAATTGGCGAACTTTTTAAGATTTATGTTGAATTCATGAAAAAGAATGAACGTTTTTAAAATAAAAATTATTTTTTTTTGAAAATTTTAAAAATTTATTTTTTTTTCTTAAATTTTTCTTTTTTCTTTAAATTAAATTTTGACCTGTTTTTTACACATAAATATTCTTTTAATTTTTATTTTTTACTAAAAGGATATATATTTAAATATCTATATTTTAGATTAATAAAAAGATATAAATCTAAATATTAGCACTAATAAATTTTTTATGAACCAGAAAATATATTTTATATCCAAAACAAGGAAAAAGTCAAGAAAAAAACTTTTTTTCTTATTTTTCTTTGTTAAATTAAAAAAAATTAATTTTAAATGATCAATAAGTGAATTAAAATTTGATTATAATAATTTTAAAATAATTCTCAAAACTTTTGTTCCTTTCGCACTACTAGTTAGCTATAGTTCGCAAAGCTTTAATTTAACTTTTAATAAACATCGACAACTTTAGAATACTTTATTTGGTACCTCAATCTAGTCTTAACTTTTCCTTATTTCCAATAATTTTTAATTTTAGAATACTTCTCAAAATATTTATTTTTAATTAAATTTTAATGGCAATAAAAGTGCGTAGTTCAACATCAATTAAAAATTATGTATTTTTTGCTTCCTGTATTTGCTTTATATTTGTAGTTTTTGTCTATCGTTCCTTAAGTTCATCAAAAGATTCCTATTTTGCTGATTATTATGACAATAATTCTTTAGAAGATTTATCTGAAGGTTTAATACCTTTTACAAGTAAAAAAGTATAAAATTTAACAAAATAAATCACTATCTCCCCTACACTCTTCGAAATACCAACTTTTCTAAATTTTTAGAGTGTGTATTTTTTTGCTAGATTTGTTTTCCAAAATAAGACCTATTAAAGTTTGTTCGGTTTTGATTAACCGAAGAATTTGTTGAAACCGACAACCCTATATGTGAATAAATAATTCTCTTATACAAACCGAACCAACCCGAATCTCTCTTTTTAATTTTAAAAATACAAAAAATTAATAACAAAAATTAAAATAATAATTTCCTAATTAAAAAAATTTTTTTTTCTTAATTTAAGGTTTGTCTAAACTTCTTCAGGTATTTTTAATTTTAAAATTATTTTTATTCTTAAAAAAATTAAATAGGCATCTTGTTCAAAAATTGATCGTATTGCTGAACACAATATTTGTTCTTATAAACATTTAGATGATGAAAAGAATTGTTTGGTAATTATATTTTATATTCTATATTTTTAATTTAAATTTTTTTTATTTTTAAAGGTATTTTCTGTCTCAAAAAATTCAGATCTTAAATTTGAAGCAAAAATTTCAAAATTATTAAAAAAATGTAAAATTCGTGTATATGACCATGTATGTTAATTTAAAATAAAACTAAATTATTTTGAATAATTAAAAGTAGAATTAATTAAGTCTGAGTTTATTTTTATAAAAGTAAATAGAAAAGGAATTAAGAATGTCTTTAGAGTGATTTTTCAGAAATAAAAAAGTAGAGAAATATTGTAAACCCGAGATTAAACAAAAGACATATGTACCTATAATAAATTGTCAAAAAATCTTTTTATCAGATTTAAATGTGATATTTTAAAGATAGAATTAAAATATTAATGTTTTTAAAAAATTTTCTATCTTTAGGGAGGAAAAGGAGGCAGTGATTTAGAAGTAAATTATAAACTAATTAAAAAAATAAATGGAAATAAATTTGATGAAAAATGGTTATCAAAAATATTAACGTCAGAAAAAAGAAAAAGTAAAATTAATTTGTTGAGACTTGAAGTTGGAGGTTTTTTCTTTAAAAATTTTAAATAAAGAATTAAAAAAAATATTTTTTAGATCAAACAGATAAAATTATTCAAAGTAAAGTATTAAAAGAACATTCGGTAAAATAATTTTTTTTTAAATTAAAGAAAAATTTTTCCTTGAAGATTTGTCATTTATTATTAACTGTTAGTGGACTTTCAAAAAGTAAACTTGAGGTTTTTGTAAAGAAAATGCAAAAATCTTATGGGTACAGTCTTTATGCTGCATATAGAATGGGGGATCAACCGGTAAATTTAAAAAGAAAATATTTCATTTAAAATTTATTCACAGCCTTGGATATAAGAAATGATTTTCTAATAAAAAAATCGAATAACTTTCGGCAATTTATTTAGAAAAAGTAACACTATTTGGGATTGTATAATTAATATAAATTAATTAAGTCTGAGTTAATTAAGTCCTAAGGCTGTCAACTAAGGAAGCAAGATAAATTAGAGTTGACAAGGGGGAATAAAAGGTTAGTAGTTATAATAAAAATCTGTCAAAAATCTGAAAATAAATAAATAGATAAGCAAAAAAAAGTTGGATCACGATCTCGCTAAATCCAAAATTACGTACAGAAAAAATTTACAAAAAAATTTTAAATGATTTATTATTTTCTTTGGTTACTCGGTTAAGAAAGTTGCCTAAGCTATACACCAAATTTTGAATACACCTCAATTTTACTTTACACTAAGAGTGTAAGTAAAATTGAGATCCAAAAATATTTTAATTCAGGGCTTTCATTCGTACTTTTTTAAAAGTATTGTACTTTTAAATCGACCTCTGTACTTACGAAATTGAATTTGTACTTTTTTGAAAGTATGTACTTTTAAATCAACATTTTTGAAAAAACGAAAAAATCTGGCTTAAGGACCTCCAAAATTCTCAAAATTTTCGCCTGCGGCGCAAAAAATGGAAGAAATCTGGCTTAAGGACCTCCAAAATTCTCAAAATTTTCGCCTGCGGCGCAAAAAATGGAAGAAATCTGGCTTAAGGACCTCCAAAATTCTCAAAATTTTCGCCTGCAAAATTCTCAAAATTTTCGCCTGCAAAATTCTCAAAATTTTCGCCTGCAAAATTCTCAAAATTTCGCAAAATTTTCGCCACTCTATAAAGAGAAAGTGGAAACAAGAAATTATTAGAAAAGATTCATTTAGGAGAGAAATATAAAAGATTTGAGGACGAATAAATATTTTCTAATTTAATTTTGAGTGTACTTTTTATTCGGAAATTTAGTCCCTATGTACTTTTAAATCAAGATTTTTGTACTTTTGATGGGCATTTTGTCGATGAAAGCCCTGTTTTAATTATTAATTAATATATTTTAATTTAAAGACAAGTATTAATTATGAAGAAAGTGCAACAAAAGATTCATTAGATGCATTAGATGAAGATGCAGTTAATTTATTAGAAACTCCAAAAGAAAAGAAAGCTAGTTTAAAAACTAAAAGAGAAGCATTAGTAAAAGATAGAAGATCTGCAGGTGTTTATACAATGAGTTTTATTTCTAAAAATTGTCAAAAAGAATATGGGGTGAAGTGGATTGATCAATAGATTATTTATTTTATTTAATTAATTTTTTTAAATAAAGTTACTAAATATAATTTGTAGCAGTTCCACCGGGGTAATTTTCTCAACAGTTATAACTAGAGCCTGTAATTTTAGCTCTTATTTTTAGAACTTTAGGGATTAAATTAGGGACAAAATAATATGAAAAAGCTCTAGTTATAAGTTAATAAAAGTTATGTATCTAGAAGGATTTTTTAATATTTTGCATAAATTTCAAGAAAATATCTATAATGGTTATATGCAATTTCACTAGTTAACCGGTAGTTAATAAATAGTACTACATCTAACGTTAAAAATATAAATTTAGAAAAAAATAAAAATGCCAAAAAAAATTTCTAAAAGGCATACATCACTCTTTAAACATTTTTCTAGAAATTTCAATATCCAGGTGCCAATCTCGGTGTAGGACAATGGTCACAAGACCCACCGGCACCCAATGAACCAGGACTACCTGTAGGTCCGGTTGGACCGTTAGGTCCTGGTGGTCCTAAATAATATATTTATCCATTTTTAATTTTTATTTTAATCTACCCTTCTGTCCAGGTTCTCCAGGTGGTCCACTAGGACCGTTCTCGCCATCTTTACCAGGCTTGAAGGAAATTAAATTTTAAAAGAGATTACTAACTGAGTAAATATAAAATACCTGTCCTGGCTTTCCAGGTGAGCCGGGAGGTCCCTTTTAAAGAATTTTAAATTTAAAAAATTTCGAAATCAAAAGATATTACAGGCCGTCCTGGCTGTCCTGGAGGTCCAGGTGGTGGTTTCTCCCCAGGTATTGAAATGCCTGGTTCTCCTGGGGGTCCACGCTGGCCTAGAAATTTGGTTAACTTTAAATAAATTTTTCTACAACCAGTAGGTCCAGGCTGTCCCGGAGGGCCAGGTGGACCTGGTGGCCCTTGAATTCCTGGATGTCCATCTTCTCCATCTAAAAATTAAGAATAATACATATCTATTTAAAATATTTAATATACTTTTTCCTGGCAATCCTGGCTGACCATCATTTCCAGGCGGCCCTCAAAATTTAATTTTAAAAATATTTTCCAATTTTTTGAAATACCTGAGGGACCCATTGGTCCAGGCGGAGCTTGACACGGGCATTGTGGTGGAACAGGCAATACACGATCGTGTAGTTCAGCATCTTTTCCTGGCGGTCCTGCTGGTCCAGGCCCTTCACCTGGCGCCCCGTCCTTTCCAGGCTCTCCTGGTGGACCTTGAAATTTTGTTGGACAAAATAATTACTTGAATTATTTAAGAAATTGAAAAAATTACCGTCAGGTCCTGGTGGCCCTTGTTGACAAGTACAACATAAAGAATCGTCCACTGCCTCCCTTCGCCTTCTTCCATTTAATCCAAAAAATTCCAAAGGCAAAAAATCCTTTTCATTATTTTGTATTGTTCCCTCTTCTAAATCTATTGTAGCTAATTCGACTTCAACCTAATGAAATTGATTAAATATAATTATAAAAATTAATTTGTAGGGAAATTATAATTTATTCTCTTTCTTCTTAGTTAGCTTGCACAGATTAGCTCACGTACGAGTAGGAGCAAACCCCCCCCCCCATTCAGCCCAACAATTACAATCTTGTGTTTTTTTAATATTTCTGTTTATCTCCTCTACAAATATATTTTTTCCTTAAGAATTTTTTATTAAAAAATAATTTTCAACCATTTGTTGCCACATATCCTTTTCCCTAATTTTACAATAATCAACTTCTCCTTGTACAGAAGCTTGTAATTTTTGTATATAATGAAATACTAAAGGAAAAGAGAGAAGACAAGCTGTCACAGAAAATGTTGAAAATACAACAGAAATAAATGCAGCATTTCGAAGTTTTATTTTTTTATTATTTTTAAATTTATTTTTTTCGGTTGAAGAGGAAAATGAAGAAGCGGGATAAAATAAGGAAGACATTTTTATTTAAAAATAAAAATTAATTAATAATTATTAGAATTGGATAATAATTTTCAAAAAAATCTCCGATTTACGGACTTGCAGGGACGGTTACAATCCTTGGATTTTTAACAAAAAATAATTAATGATAATTTTATATTGTACAATTAATTTAATTTATGGTTCCGTACTTCCTCTAAAATAGCCCCCTCTGGGGGTTGATCGAAAAAATAGCCCCCGGGGCTATTTTAGAGGATTTACGGTATATCCTAAACCTTAGGATCTTATGAAAAAAATTCGATAACTCGGTTTGAAAGTCTCAAGGTTTTTAATCATCAAAAATCCAATTTATTGAGTTTATAATTATGGATCATAGCCTAAATATATGTATTTTCTTTTTAAAAATAAAAATCAAAGTCCCACGCAATTAAAAATAAAAAGAAAATAAAAAATATATTTAATTGTGTAGAAAAGAATAAAAAAAGAAAATGACTGCTTTAAGCTATTATTTATATATTTTTTGTAAGATGGAATAAAACAAGAAGAAGCTAAAAACAAATCAAAATAAAAATTGTATGAAACACCATTTTGTACAAAAGATGAAGGAAAGAAAGAAAGAAATAAATCTGAAGAAATTATTTTTTGTAAAAAAAGGAGGGAATTTTAAATTAAAAATAGTTTTCAAATATAAAAAAAGGGGATTTTTAATTAGAATATTGTTAAGGACCTCAAGACTGATTTTTGTTTAAATTTAGGTAATTGAATCTAATCTACCTATATGGAATAAAAAGCTAAAAAGTTTTCAGAAATTTATAATATTGACATTTAATAAAAAATATTAAACAAAGGTAAATCAAATAAATCTATAAAGAAGTAAACTTATTTTTTAAATCATTATTAGGGTTACCGTTTTCGAGTCGGGCGACGTTCGAGTCATTTTTTCGGGGCTCATTTTCATCGGATCGGCCCGACCGAATCTTTATCTGGACAAAATTCGATGCCCGACTCGATCTTTCGGACCGGGCCGGGCCGGCACTCTAATCATTATATTATAATATTTTTTAATTAATTTATAATGAATTCTTTATCCTTCTAAAAAAAGAAAACAAAAATTATTAACCAAAAAATTTTAAATTTTAAAAAATATCACAGAATTTTAATTAAATTATTTATTTTGTTTTAGTAATTTCTTTGTCTATTAAAGTAACTAGTATTTTGTTTTTGTTGTTGATCAGTTAAAAACCCTCCATTAGGTCCTAATCCAAAACTTCCATAATCAAAACTAGCAAGGAATGAATAAGCATTAATTATTGGGGAATTTATATTTGGGTGTTGTTGTTGTTGTTGTTGGGTAGTTAAATTATTAGAACTTAAAATTTAAAAAAAATTTTGAATTTTTTATACAATTTTTGCTAATCAAAGTTAGAAAAAATAATTCTTTGGTTAAAAAAAAGCTCTATAAGTTCGAGGAACATAATTTAAAAAAATATCTATGGTCAAGTTTGAGTAAGTTAAGATTAATATATTTATTTATTTTCCTGTTTTAATATTTATTATTTTTTGATAATGTTAAGTATGTGTGATAGAAAAGGAATTTCTGCCAAATTTTTCTTTTTACTGTTTAGTATTTACTGTTTTACTATTTTTTATACTATATTTTCTGCTTTAGTCTAGTCCCGGTGCAATCTAAAAGGCTAGTCCCAGTACAATTAGGTTAATCTCGGTACAATTTAAGAGATTAATTAAAGAGTTAACTATCAACTAACATAGAATTAGCATCTCTATCTAACAATCTTTCTTCTACAGTTTTTGTTGGCATTAGAGGTGGTGGGGGGAGTTGTTCTCTAGATACAAAGAAAAATCCTTTACAACAACATAATGAATGACGAAATTGTTTACTTGTAAAACTAAATAAATTAATTAATTTTTAAATAATTATTTATTTAATTACCTATAAATAAGTAATTTAGAAGAACCGCCACCAATTGCTAACCAAGTAAAGGCCTTAAAAATTTAATTTTTATTTTTTTTAATTTAAACAAAAAACTAAACAAATTTCATAACACCGGCATCATTATTGTCAAATAATTGAGAAGGTAAAAATTGAAAGATTATGAGAGGCAGCCATGATAATACAAATGATATTAAAATAAATAAAGCTTAAAATTAAAGAAAATATAGGTAATTTTGTAATTAATGTAGACAAATTTTGTTAGTTTTATTTAAGCTTTTCTAAAATTCCGGTTTTTCCGAAAAATACTAACATAAATAATTTTGTGATAATAATATTGTTTAACACTCTTGATTTTAGGGGAAAAAATTTTTTCCCCTTTTAGGAGGAAAAAAATTTTAGGGGGAAAGATTTAATGAATATTTTTAATTTTCGAGTGCTATTTTTTAAATATTTTTCAAAAACCCACTCAGAAAAAAAACCAAACTTATTCCACGCTTATTAGAAAATTAATTTAAAAAAATAATATTTAATTTACTTATAACAAAATTTTGATCAGTTTCTAAAATACTTCTTTGTATATCTTCTAATTCATCAGGTTTTTGCATTGCTGTAAAAATAGCACAACCAGTAAAGGCAACAGTACAAAGTGAAGGTAAACAAACAAGAATACCGAGAGTTAATGAATAAGCCTTTATAAAGGGCATTTTTAAACAAAAAATATTTATTTAAAAACTAAAGTAGATGATGACCAATTGAGCAGGCACAACTCTAAATGGGATGAATAATTTGCCTCCATTTTTGTTATCAAAACAGGACATGCTAATAATAATGCTGTTATCCAAGAAAATAAAATCCAGCATTTACAACGAGTTAAAGTATGGACTGCCTCGTATCTTGAAGGCTAAAAAAATAAATAAAATTATTTAAAAAAAGTTTTTTGCCTTCATAAAAGCTGCATATCTGTCAACACTTATCCAAGAAAAAGTGAACAATGTTGAGGTAATTAAACTTAAAATAAAATATAATTCTTTTTAAAAATTAATATTTAACATACACTAAATGTAAATAAACAGTACATTTGCAAATTACTAGAAAATTAAAAAATATATTTTTAAAAAAAATATATTTATGGTTACAAGAATTATCTCCAGCAAATGCCCAATTCGGCCTAACAGAACTATACAAACTAAATGGAACAATCAAAAGAGAACATAATAAATCAGCTATTGAGAGGCTTATCTTTAAATGTTTTCAATTAATAATTATTAATAAATTTTTTAAATCTAGACTATCGAAATTGAGAGGAATAAAGGTTCTGGAATTTTTTAAATAAACAGTTTAAGGATTTATGAGAATTTATATAAATATAAAACAGAATTAATTGTTAATGCCTCTATTTATTTTACTTTATTCAACGAAAATATAAAAATCCCCCAATAAAATAATTTTTCAATAATTCTTTTAGTTTTAAACAGAAAATTATAAAATACTACACTTACCAGATAATGGCTAATAACATCATTAAATCGACACCATAAAATAATTATATTCTAAAATATATATGTATATAATTATTTAATTATTAAATTTAACCGATAATGCCGTGCAAAGTAAAAGAATAAAAACAGCCAAAATAATTGCCCCTTTCAAAATATTTGCTAAAGATAAAGGATGTTCTGAAGTTGAATCTCCAAAAGTTAATTCAAAACTTCCAAAGCTTCCCACCATTACATCAACGTTGGAAATATCCTTTTTTGAAAAAAATTATTTAAATTTTATTTTTAAATATTTCAAATAGGTACTTTTTTCTGAGGCGTTCTCGCGCCACAACAACAATTCTTCTTTTCTCTTTATCGTCTTTCAAAGCTTTCAGTTGTTCATTTTCGATTGTTTAGTTAACACAAAAGGCCGTTTTTGAATGAGCAAAATGGAAGAATGGGTTCTTGTCTGGCAATGAGCCGAATTTTTTAGTTGGCAGCAAAAAAGGAAAAAGGCGGGCAAGGCTTCTTTGAGGCGCACCAGAGAAGGTGCGCCTGTCCCTTCCACAAACAACAACAACAACCTTGCAAAATATGCAGGAACAAATAAAAGAAAATACTAACAAGACTCTCAAAATTACAATTATGTATTAGGTAATGGATTTGAAGTAAATGAAGTATTTAAATGGAAATTTTTAAAAAAAATTTTTATTTCCTTAAAAAAAGTTTTATTTTTTTTAAAGTCACAAATGTTCAATGTTTATTTTCTCAACTTGCATATAAAATGAGTGAAAACGGTGCCTTGGGTTTTTTCTTCAAGTTATGTTGTTCTTTTTACTGGAGGAAGAAAAATGTACTAGTAAATAAATAAAAGTAAAATATGCCGTCATCTAAAATACTGAAAATAGAAGCCAGTCGAATTTTCTTTTTTTTTTCTTCTCTCACGGCATTGGAGAGATACAGGCAAAAAAATAAAAAATAATGCCAAAGAGGGATTGTTATTGGAAAGTGTGACTGGACTGGTAAATATAGCAACGTGTGCCTGAACGAGGGATGAGAAAATAGAAAAAAGGCTTTAGAAAGAATATAAAGGCAACAAAAAATAAATGCCACAAACATTCAGTGTATATACTGACTGCTCCTTCATTTTTCCCTCATTCATTCTTCACTACTTCTTCCTTCCCCCCATTCTACTATGTTCTCCCCTCCACCTCAACCCCAATTCCACATTTTTTTCTCCCACTTCATTTACGGAGTCCCCTTAAGCACCTCATTCTATTAGTGACAGTGGGGGCTTTAGGAAATGGACCAAAAACAAGAGAGAAAAGAGGACATGAAGAATGCAAAAAAAAATATAATAATAAATATATACAAAATAGCTCAAGGCTAATCTTCATCCGTTATGTCTTTTCCACTACTCATATGCTTCCTTTCATCTCTTGACTGTCATTGTAGAATAACCCCCCCCCCCTTCCCTCCCTTTATTTCTCTTCATCCACTAAATGCTAATTTAGTTAGGCCCAACATTTTTTTTTTCTTTATCGAACACAAATAAATAAATGTGAAACAATAAAATAAAACTCCTGGATCCACAAGGATCACTTATGGAGAGGTAACATATAAAAAAAAATCAAATACAATTATACAGTTAAAAAAAATTTTAGTTTAAAAAAAAAAATAAATAAATAAATGGACTCCACAGAAACAAAACTAAATGTAAATTAAATAAATAAAAGTGGATATCATAAAAATATATATGTAATTACGGTAAAAAAAAAATATTTGTATCAAAATTAATTTACTATTTAAAGATAAGTATGTTTAATAAAGAAAGTGAACCTTTAGACAAGGATTTTATTATTTTTTTGTTTTTTTATTATTACACTCCATTAATTCGTTACTCATAAATTAGGGTCTTCCGTGATTAATATATTGTCTAAAAATTTTTTAAATTGAGGAATGGTATTGATTTTTTCGATTTCATTTTTTGGAAGTTTATTCCACCTATCTATAACTCTATGTGAAAAGAAATGGTTATTCTGAGCTTGTTTCTTAAATATTTGATATCTATGCAAACGCGGATTATTTCTATTAGGTTTAGAGAACATTTGTTCTGGTTTTATTTTATAAAAACCCTTTATTATTTTGAAGGTTGTCATAAGATCTGTTCTTATACGACGGATATTAGTTGGGGGAAGACTGCATCTTTTTAGTCTATCGGTGTATTCTATTTTTTGGTATTTGAATTTATATCTTAGAACTTTTCTTGTAAAGCTTCTTTGTGGTTTCTCTAATTGTTTGTTAAGATATTCTAGTTTAGGGCTAAAACTTTCAGTGGAATATTCCATAATTGGTCTTACGTATGTTTTGAATGCTTTTACATATGTTTCTATTGGTAATGTTTTGGGTAATATTCTTAGGATATTATTTAGCCTTATAAATGAGGACTTAGTAATTTTTGCTACATGTTGATCAAATTTAAGTTTGTTATCAATATATATACCTAGGTCTCTTATATTATTAACTTCCTCGATTTTTTCACCATTTATGGCATAATTAAACTTAATTTTGTTGTATATTTTTAGAACCTTTACTTTTGTGATAGAGAATTTAAGTTTATTCTTTTCAGCCCATTTACATGCATTGTCTATAGCCCCCTGTAATTGTATACAGTCCTTTTCAGTTTTGATTTCTGAGTAAAGCTTAAAATCATCTGCATATAGTTTTACTTTTATATTTGTCGGAATGTTTTTGGGTAGGTCATTTATAAATATTAGGAACAATAATGGACCCAACACCGTCCCTTGTGGGACACCTGTTTTTGGCAGAAATGGTTCAGAAAAATGTTCACCTATTTTTACAGTATGAGATCGATTTGTGAGAAAATTTGCTATCCATCTAATTGTTAACCTATCTATTTTTATTTCACATAATTTTCGGCTGTACTTTAGTACGTGGGTGCAGGCTTTAAATTACAAATGTTATATCATTTGAAAGAGCTAGTCGAGCTGAGTCGAATGCCACCAAAATTAGCTCTAGGAAAAATTTTTGAACCGAGATACAGGCGATTGAAAATCGAAAAACCATAGGGGGGACCAAGCACTTTTTTGAGGTGAAAAATTCGAAAATGCAAATTATAACTCATTCGAAAGAGCTCGTCGAGCTGAGTCGAATGACACCAAAATCAACGAAATCCGACTTGATTGGACAAAGTTATGATCTTTTCTTTTAGCTCCTTACCTATGGCATCTGTGGAGATTTTTGCTGCTACGGAGGCCCCAAATACGTCCAGAGCAAGGGAGATAGGAATAGGTTTATGTTACGAGCCCAGACCCAGCGCCCGTAGACTCCCCGCGAGGCGCGTGCCGCAAAACCCCGCGCGAAGCGCGGGGTTTTGCACAAGCGCCTCGCCGCCGACCCATAGGTTTATGTTGGTAGTTTTTTTGTGTCATAACTTTGTCTAATCTTGTCCAATCACGGTGATTTTGGTGTCATTCGACTCAGCTCGACGAGCTCTTTCGAATGAGTTATAATTTGCATTTTCGAATTTTTCACCCCAAAAAAGTGCTTGGTCCCCCCTATGGTTTTTCGATTTTCAATCGCCTGTATCTCGGTTCAAAAATTTTTCCTAGAGCTAATTTTGGTGGCATTCGACTCAGCTCGACTAGCTCTTTCAAATGATATAACATTTGTAATTTAAAGCCTGCACCCACGTACTAAAGTGACCCCTAATTTTCTTATAAGTATTTCGTGATCTACACTATCAAAGGCTTTTTCAAAATCAAAATAAATGACGTCTGTGCCTAACTTCCTATCAAGTGAGTTGTACCAATCTTGCATTGATGATAAAAGTTGGAGTGTACAAGAGCTTTTAGGTAAAAACCCAAATTGCTCTTCAGCTATTATTTTATGCTTGTTAAGGTGTTCTAATATGTTATTCGCTATCAGGCGCTCAAAAATTCTACAGATTGGAGATGTTAATGCGATTGGTCTATAATTTTTAGGATCGTTTAAGGAGCCCTTATTTTAAGGGATTTTTCATAATTCTCCTTATTTTTTAAAAAAAGAATATATAATTTATCGTTCATTTGCTTGTAGCATTGAAAAACAATTATTTAAAAAAACAAAAAAATTAAGGGCACAACATAAATATATATCTAAAAAATTTGAAATGTTTTTGGGAAATTTTCTCAAATTAATTTTTCTGTTGGAGACAACAAGAAGAACAATCCCCAGATGTTGTAATTGTAGCAGAGGATCTGAAAAGGAATAAATTCATGAAAAGGTACAACTAAAGAGAAAACGAGGACATGAAGAAAAAGGTTCTCCGATAAGTTATAAATTATCAAGAGAAAATTTGGTTAGATTAAGAGGCTCATATTAGTATTCGACATGTACTCCCGGTAGTACTCTACACGTACTTCCGGTAGTACTCTTTTCGGTACTCTAGGTACAGAAAAAATCTCTTTCCCTAACACTATATAATCCTTCAAAAACATTCTCAAAAACTTACTCCAATTGTTTTGTTTGTAAAATATTTTCATCTTCACCATTATCAATATCCATCATTTCTTCTTTCTCTTCCCTCTTTTCATTTAATTTAATATTATCATCAATTACCATAATTTCATTAATTGATTCTTTTTGAAATTCTTCTTTATATTTGATTTCATCTTCTCCATGATTTTCACAAAAAAAGTTTCGCCTTTCATAAAAAAGAACGTAAGGCTCTTGACTGGCTACTTCTTGAGGACTAACTCTTGTTACCTTGAAATTAATTTTTAATTCAGACTTTAAAAACAGAATATTTTAAAAGAATAAAAATTTAAAAAAAACTATTGAGAACAAGCAATTATCCCTCCCAAAATTCGAAAAATTGTTTAAGCTTTTGATCAAAAAAGTAAAAACCTGAGCATCGTCAAATTCGTACCAATCTCCATCAGAACTATTTCGACAATATGCCACATAATGTCCATCTGAAAATATAAAAATTTTCAATCTTATTCAGCCTATATTGACTCTTGATTGGAAATTAGACAGATAAACTTTATTTAAAAGCAAAATTACAAGCCTAAAATAATTTATTTTTTCAAATAGGATTCGAACTAGGACGTCCTCAACTTTGAAATTGTCTAAAGTAATGTCGATTAAAAACTATTAAATCGAAAATCCGAAAGAAATAAAGGAAAATTTAGAAAAAAAGAAAAATTAATTTAAACAAACATTCAATATTTTGCCCTCTATGTGAAATTAGTCCGCTCAAATCATAACAATTAGACAAATTATTTTCTTCTCCGTCTTTAGTCTCTTCAGAACGCACAAACTGGTCCATATCCAAATCATAAAGTGGAAAAGTAATTTTAGTTCTTAATTTTGTATTATAATTTCCCTCATGTCGAAAACGTTTTAGATGAATAATTAAAACATTTGGCAATCGAGTAATTGATGAATGTTTAATTCCATCTTGCAATCTTTTTTAGAAAAAAATAATTTTTAAAAAATTAAAAGAAAAAAAAACTTTTTGCATTTATCACAGCTATACATATCATCTCCTTTTAAATGATCAATTGAAAACAAAACTCTGAGACAATCTTTTAAAGGTATTGATGTTGAAATTAAATTCTTAACCATTTGTAGAGCTGCATTAAATGGATTTATATAACTGAGAAGGAAGAGAAACCACTGAAAAATTTAAAAAATTGAATTTATAAAAATAAATTTTGGGGCAACATTTAAAAAGGAATGAAATATTTTAATTTTTAGAGATTATTGTAATGTGAACGACAACATAAAAATTAGTAAAAATACTAGCCCATCTAAAAGAAGATACAAAATTAAATCTGGTACAAGCTAGAGAGAAGACAAAAAATGGAAATATTATTCGCAAGCGGAAACTTATAAAGCTAACAAGGAAAGGTTGCGGTGGGACTTTGGAGGGTCATATCTTGGCTAGATCAAAAAAGGGCAAAAACGGCTCAAAATCCTTGCTAGAAAGGGCACATTCTCTATAGAATGAGCCCGACCGTTTTTATGTCGGCCACCTCGCAACATTTACTTGTAAAGTGAGAGGAAAGAAAAATTATTTTGAATTTAGCCCAATTTAAAAAGAAAATTAAAAATTTTTGTACAAACCGATAAAAATCCATAACTATAATCAATTAAATTTGATGAAGAGCTTTGCATAGAGGAAACACTATTACTACAACTTTGAGCATCAATAATAGGCAAAGACAGAGATTCTTTTCCAAAACCATTTTCTTCATTATTTAATTGTGTTGATTCATTTTGTGAAGAAAACATTGCTTCTTGTTCATTTGAAGGAATTGGAACAGAAAGAAAACAAAAAGGATCATATTTAATGCTTACATTTTTGCAAACATTGCAAGAAAGTGTTGATCTAAAAATTATTTTAAATTAAAAAATAATTATTTTTTACTTCATTTGGCCATGAAATAAATCAACAATAATACTGTTATTTCGTTGTTTATAAAGTCTCCAAGCTTCTGATGCTGTCTAAAATATTTTGAAAAAAAATTGAAATGAAAATTAAATGGCTAAAGGAAGTGAATAGACCAGAAAAATATGCTTATTAATTAATATTTCAAAGAATTTGATTCAAAAAATAAAATTTTTTTTAAAATTTAAAAAATACCTTAGGTTCATTACAAACATTAGAATCCTCTTCTTTATTATTTTTAGTTGTTTCAGTAATTCTATTAAGATCCTCATGCATTCCATCAAGTAAAAATGCTGTCAATTCTTGAGAATCATGTTGAGCATACCCATTAAAACGAGGAGCAAATTGACCGATTACAAACTGAAAAAATAAAAAAATTTTCGAAAATTAAGAGACAAAATATTTTAATAATTTACGTCAAGAAAACATAAAAATTATTTTTTAGGTTTAAATTATTAATTATATAAATTTAAATAAACCTTTAATTGCAATGGATTAATAGCCTGAGCTTGTCCAGACCTCAATGACTGCAAAAATGAAGCATAAGCTTTAACTAAACGTCCTTGGGTTCCAAGAGGATTTTGCTCATTAATTTCAGTTGTGTGCTCGTTATTGAGAAAATAATTGGTTAAAGCTGAAACATTTGCTAATGATTGAAGGGCACTAAAAAATAAAAATATTCTTTATTTAAATCCAATTACCTATTCATAAAACAAGTATTACCAACATTGTGAATACCACAAACTTCTTGAAAATTATCTTTTGAATTTGATCTTTAAAAGAATTTTTTTGTAAATTTTAAATTTAAAAATAAATTTACTTGGAAGATTTTAAGTCAATTTTTTCATTTTTAATAAAATCGTTTTTTGGTTTTTCTTCCAATGTCATTGAAAAAAAAGAGAATAACAAGTTGATTTTTGTGAATAATCTACTCATTTTAATATAAAAAATTAATTAATTTAAATTAAACTAATATCCCGTTATAAAGATCCCAGGATTTTATAATGGTACCCAGTAAAATCAAGACGATCACGTCATAAGCCTCTGATAAATATCATGAAAATTTAAGGAAACAATTAATCTTATTTCCAGAAGAGACTGAAACGCTCTTTTTTGCTGTCATCGAAATAAGAGGCCCTTTTGTTGCGAAGATTTAAACCTTCTCTTCATCGCCGAGAACTACAATGAATTATGTATGTTTTATATTTAGCAATTCTTGAAAAGCCCTGTCTTCGATTGGATGTTGTTGAATTGGATAGACAATTTATTCCTGCATTAGAGGTAGCCTTATATTTTTGTCAAAAATTATTAAATAAGTTGACTGTATGTTTAGTTTATTTTTTTAATCGAAAAAATTAGAATATCAGAGTAGATGGTAAAAAATTATAAAAAAATTTTTTTAATAAATTTTCAACAATTCTCAAATTTTAATTTTAAGCATCTTAAACACCATGCACAGGACAGAATGTTCATTCATCGGGGTGATATAATGATGTATGGTAAATATATAAATATTTTAAGCAAGAGAATACCTAATTTCTTCAAACATAAATATTTATTAAAAAATACCTACATATTTTAGCTTCTCTATAAAAAATTAAAAGTAAAATCCCTAAATATATTTTTTTAATTTCTATTATTTTTCCTCAATATTATATTCTTTTTTAACTTTCAATTGTTGAATTATTTAAAGATGATGCAGCGTACCGTGTGAGGAATTTCACCATATAATAATAATCCTCTGATAGAAAATTTTTTAGAAAAAAGTACTCATTATTTTTGCTATTGTTTTGAAGTATCTCTTTCAGTTATTTTGTCTTTTTGAAAAAAATAGAAAAAATTTTAAGAAGAATTACCACAAAAATTTCCAAATAAAATTTAATTCTAAATATTTCCTTAAATTATTTTTATTTTTCTCTTCTTCTAAATATTTTCTAATTTTATATTCGTAAAATAAATAATTTTATTTATCAATTATTTAATGTTTTACCTCAAATAACCCCCATGGCGTGAACATATTTATTAAAAATTCTCCTTAATTAGCTTAACAAAAACAAAAAGGGAAATCGAGCAAATGCAAATAAATCTTTTATTTTTTTGTTGTCTGCCAATTTAAAGATTGGCCCACGCATTTTTTGGCTTTTATTCTTGGAAAATACCTAAGTGTAATTGGTATTTTTATTTTTGGTTAATCTTGAAATTTGAGAAAATGCTTTTTAAAGTTGTTATTTTAATTATATATTTGTTTATTATTAATTTAAAAAAGTACAAACAAGTATTCCTAACAAATAAGTAAATTTGAGATTAAAATAAATACTAAATATGTATAAATAGCTTAATTGGACTGTTGTAATATAAGAGATATTTAAAGTTTATTCTCAATTCCCTGAATAATTCAAATATTTAAGATGGAAACCTGAAAAAGGTCTAGGCCAGATCTGTGTTAAAATCTGAATGGGCTGACCTTAATTTACAGAATAATCCAAACTAAGAAACCCAATTTTATTGAGATGAAAAAACAATAAAAATCATGAAATATGTAAATCTATAAATAACCTTTGCTTATTTAATTAAATTAAAAAATTCTATTTAAAGTAAAAATTCTAGAAATTATACATACAATAATTCCTTTAAATTCTCCTTTTAAAAATTTAAAATGTCTTCCGGTATGAAATTTCTTTATTATAATCAAAAAACACCTATTCGAAGGACTGTATCTTCTAACCCGTAAATTAATTTTTATTTAAAATAAATATTTCTTAAAAATTATTAAAAGTGATGGGCATCGTTTAGAAGAGTTGAAAAGGCGTTTTCGTCGTAGTGGAAGTTTAGGTATTCCTTTCTTTCCTGAAGGCGATGATGGAAATGAATTAAAAGTAAAATAATTATTTTTTAATTTAATAATTATTTTAAAAGGAATTAACAATTGAAGAAGAAACTGAAGAAGATGAAAATATTGGTAATATTAATGAAGAAGGGTCTAGATTATTAACAATTGTTGTTCGATCACAAAAAGGAACTCAAAGTTTAATAAATATGATGACTGCTATACCTGTAAAGATTTAAATAAAAAATATTAATTGATAATTAAGTAGTTAAATATATATTATCGGCTTAAAGGGACATGAAAAATTGTCGCTTAGGTATATCAAATTGTTTTGGGGTTTACATGGACGATTGTATTACTATCACGATTTTAGATTTAATATATTTTAAACAGTTAAAATTTTTGCGGAAATTTTTTTTTAATTTCCATTACGCAAAATTTCAACTTAAAAGTTTTTTTAAGGAATTTTCAGGAGAGATTTGGGATAAGAAAGAATTACTAATTAATATTTAAAAGATATACAAAGGTATAATAAATAAATAATTTTTATAGAAAGGCACAATTGTTAGACATTTTGAATCTCGCGATCCAAAAGACGGAGAGAAAAACGAATTAGAAGTTTTGCTTGAATTAGAATTGGATTTAACTACAAAAACAGATGAAATGTTTTCTTCTATTCAAAAGGCTGGATTTAATGTTAGAGAAATTAGCAGAACTGTTGCTCCTCATGGAGCTGTAGAACCCTCTGATCCTGGGTCTGCTGGTAAACTTTTTTTGAAATTTATAAAATGAAATTTATGATATAATTTATTTTTACACAATTTATCAATGCTTGCTTGAACTATTTTTCTTTTAAAAATAAAAATTATTTTAATTAAACATAATTTGAAAAAATTCTTTTCAAGAGTTTTCAAACAAACTAATAATTTATTTTAAATTTATATTCAAGATGCCCTTTCTGGAGCTCCTTGGTTTCCAAAAGTAAATATATTTTTTAACTTTTTAAAAATAAATTTTAAAGAGTATTTATGATTTGGATATTTGTTCAAAAAGAGTTATAATGTATGGGGCTGGACTTGATGCTGACCATCCGGTTAAATAACAATTTTTTTTATTTTATAAATTTTCTTTGAAGGGATTTAAAGATAAAGAATATAGAAGTAGAAGAATGATGTTTGCAGATATTGCAATTAATTATAAAATGTTTTTTAAAAAGAATTTAAATTAAATTAAAAATTAAAATTGTTTTAAAGGGGAGAACCTATTCCACGAATTGAATTTACTGAAACAGAGAAAAAAACTTGGTATTTATTAATTATTTTTAGATTATATGTATATTTTTTAATTTAAATTTATAGGAAGACTGTTTATCGCAAATTAAGAGAATTGCATGAAAAATAGTAAAAAAATTATTAATTTAAAAATTAATTATGAAAAATGAAAAAAAAATCTAAAAAAATAAATTTAAAAAAAAGAGGGGAGGGAAGTAATTAATTTATTTAAATGAGTACCCGATTCTGGATTTTTGTTTTTATGAAATTAATTTTGTTAGGCGTTTATAATTATGTGGATATTAGTAGAATGGGAGAAAATGGCTAATATTATTAAATAACCAAGAATAAAAAATTAACAAATTAATTATTTATTAATATTAAAATATGAAAAAATAACTAAATTTTTCTTTAGTGCATGCCAAGAATTTTTAGACAATTTTGTATTATTAGAACGTTATTGTGGTTATTCTGAAAATAATATTCCACAATTAGAAGATGTTAGTAATTTTTTAAAAGGTAATTAAATATTTTTAATTTAAAAAAATATTTTTTTCAAAGCAAAAACTGGTTTTCGTGTACGTCCAGTAGCTGGTTATTTAAGTGCTCGGTTATTTAAAATTAATTTAAAAAATAAATTTATATATTTTTAGTGATTTTTTGGCTGGATTGGCTTGTAAATATTTCTTTAATATTATCATTTTAAATTAATTATTATTTTATTAGTTCGTGTCTTTAATTGTACCCAATATATTCGGCATCATGCTGATCCTTATTATACACCTGGTTTTATTTAAATAAAAAATTAATAAAAAATTATTAACTAAATTTTAATTAATTTTTGAAAAATAATTTATAATAATGGAATCATAAATATTTCAGAAAAAAATATTTTTCCTTTTTATTTAAAAATCAGAACCAGACACAGTTCATGAATTAATGGGGCATATGGCTCTTTTTGCTGATCCTGGTTATTAGAGGATTTATTTTTAAAATATTTATTTTTTAAAGATTTTGCACAATTTTCACAAGAAATCGGATTGGTTTTTTAAAAATTTTGAAAGAGAAAGAAATTTATTTTTAGGCTTCATTGGGGGCTTCTGAAGAAGATTTAAGTAAATTAGCAACTGTCAGTTATTTTATTTAAAATTATTTAAATTTTTATTTATTTTTAGCTTTATTTTTTCTCAATTGAATTTGGACTTTGTTCTGATCGTTCACATTCATCTAAAGATAAAATAAATTGTAATAATAATTCAAATGAAGAAAATAAAATTAAATATAAAGTTTATGGGGCAGGTAAATTAATTAAATAGTAGATGTTTTAGCTTTCCAAAATTTTTAAAAAATTATTTAAAGGATTACTTTCAAGTGCTGGGGAATTACAGGTATTTATTTATAATTTAAAAAGTCTAAAGAATTAGAAGCTTAAATAGCTTAATATGGTAGAAGCCATTCAACTTTTTTAATCAAGGGAATAGAGTTGGCGGATAGTTGGAAATCTTCGGATATCCTGCCTTTTTTCAGATCCGGATCGGCCAACTTTACAAGTGAAGGAATAGAGTAGAAATTGAAATTATAACAGAAATACATATAAAAAAATTAATTTACAAATGACTTGTGTTAGAAAATAAAAATTAATTTAAATTATTATCTAAAAACAAAAATAAAATACATATATTTTTTATATTCATTCAGCACGCAGTAGAAGGAAATTCCCAAATTATACGTTTCGATCCCGATCGTGTTGTTCAGGTAAAAATTTAAAAAAATATACTTATTGTGTATACTTTTATTTTAGCAAGAATGTCTTATAAGTACTTTCCAAAGTGCTTATTTCTTTACAAATGATTTTGAAGAAGCACAACAAAAATTACGGTTATTAAAATGAAAAATTTTTTTGGTAATTTAAATTTTTTAGAACATTTACATCAAATATGAATAGACCCTTTGTAGTTCGTTATAATCCATATACAGAAAGTGTTGAGGTTTTAAACAATAAACGATCGTTGATGCTAGCTGTTAATTCTGTATGTTTTCTTTTCGAATTAAATTAAGAGAAAAGTAAAATGCCCGACTTGAATTTAGCGGGTGGCTTAGATTCGTGTTTATTGGCAATTATTAACGTTTTATTAACTTTTACGACATTAAAGTGTCAGGGATAGAGTACAAACATGTAAATAGAAAATCGAAAGTTTAAATTAAAAATTAGAGAAAAAAGAGGGTAATTAATTAAAAACAGTTCAATCAGTTGCCAGATAATTTTTAAAAGGTTAGGTAACCCTAATTAATTAAATTTAGCTTCGTTCTGATATAAACTTGTTGGCAGCATCTCTACACAATATTTTATGATGATTTATATATTTTTAAGTTCATAAAAAATATTTTGATTAATAACAAAAAATAGGCAATGAAACAATCTATGCAAATATCTTCTAAATTTTTATTAAAATATTTCAACTTTAAAATAAAAGATCAATTAAATAATTAATTGAATAATAATAAATATTTTTAAAAAAAGTCTGTGATTTTTATTTAAAATTTATTTGAATGTCCCAATATTTTTGTTAATAAATTGTAGAAATTGTTGTAATTGTTTTATTATCAGTTATCAAAACATGATGGCTGCAGCATTCACGAATGCAGCAATGGCATGTTTTATTTATTTTAATAAATGATTGAAATTTAAATAGTAACAACATTTTATATTTAAATGGTAACATTTTATAGGGAAAGAATTTCCATAAAGGGGCAGAACAATTACTGCATTTTGTTAATTTTTTTCAACATCCTTGAACTTCAAAAATAATTTAAAATTATTTTATAAAAATATTTTATCACCCATTCTATTTCGTTCACACCAACAAAACAAAACCATCAAACACATTCCCCTTTTTTTTCTCTCAAAACTAATTTTATTAAACCTATTTTTTAAAATAAAAAGTTGCAAAAATAAATAAGTAATAAATCTAAAAACACAATAAATTTAATTCAATTCTTCCCAAAATGTTTGTTGTAATATTTAGCGGCAATTCTGTGTTTTTTAATTAAAAAGTCCATCAAAAAATTGGGGGAAAAATAATTTATTTAGACAATTTATTGGATAAAAGACAAAGACAATTTACTGGATAAAAACTTTTTATGTAAATAAATGTTTTTTACATCTTTTTTTAATTAGAAAAGAGCGGATTAATCAAAAGAAGAAAAAAATTTGAGAAGGAGAGGAGCGAAAAGAAAAGTTTTCAAAATTTTCAAAATTTCATAAACAACAAAATATTCATAAAACAAATAGGTAATTAAAGACTGTGACTTGTAATAATTTTTAAGTTAAACATTTTTTATTTTTAGTTATACTTCACAAAATAAATTAAAAAATAAATTTTAATTAAAATAATCAACAAAATTATTTTTGTTAAATTTTGATGTTAATCTTGTAATTCTTTATTTAATTCAGGTTGCAAGTTCTGATATGCTTTTCTCCATTTCTTCAATAGAAGATTTAAAATTTGGACCATATGTCCATAAATGACCTTTAAATTTTAAAATATTTTGATTAAATTAAGAGAATGCCTCTTCCAATCTCTTTATGTAATTTTTTGAAATTTCCACCCACAGATAAAGTATCACAAACATAATTTTTCCAACCAACATATTCACCTCGAAAAAATGCATCTTTTTGACGCAAATATTCGTACTTAAATTTTTTTATAAAAATAAAAATATAGAATTTTTACAATCAACTCTCAATATTATTTTTAATTTAACGAATCTGCCGGTTAGTTTATTTTAGAGCAACTATATTTTTGAAAAGCCTGGGCCTGTTCCTGGTTTATTGACCTGGGCCTGTAGTCCAGGAAAAACAAAGGAAAGTCAAAAAAATGCCTGGGCCTGGACTCTGGGTACAGGAAAAACCCAGGCCTTTGTCCGGACCCAGGCCGATCTCTAGTACTTACGCATTTCCCCCATAATTTTATTTATAAAATTTAAATAAAAATAAATTAAATAATACTCATATATTAAAAAGTTGGAGAACTTACAATTTCATGCAACGTTACGCATTTGGAATCCTATAAATATTATTTTAAATTAAAATATATTTTAAATAATTTACCTGTTTTTCTATAGCCTCACCCATTAATTTAATATAAGTATACTTATGAAGAATGTATAATGCCTCGCTTTGTCTTTTTGTTAATGGCATTTTTAATAATTTTTTCTGATGGACTAGGCTTTTTATTAAAATCTATAATTTAGTTTAAGTGTTTAAAAATTTAGTTTTTGGCGATTTTTTTTTAATTTTATAACTGATTTGGCTTGATAATAAAGCTGGAGAAAAATTGAGAGGAAATGGAAAGATTAAATTTTTGAGAATGGGCGGAATGAATAACTCTTGCCCTTCTTTCCTCTACGATATAACAAAACTTTTGTTTTTCTCCATCAACAAATTATTTTAGAAAAATGGCCAGAAAATGAATAAACAAATCCAAATATTAAACGATTAATCGCTTCTTTTTCTCACTTTTAGTTTTTTAGAAAAGGAAAGGGTATTTAGCTTCGTCAGACAATTAAGAGTGGTAAGGATGAAAATAAAGGATGAAAATACTGCGAAATTTTAGATTTGATAGATAATAAAATAATTCTAATAATTTTTCATTAATAATTTTAAATTATACATAAATGTTAATGTTAAATAAATAAATAAACGTTAATAAATTAGACATTGTATTTTACAAGAATTTATCAAAGTTATAATTATACTCTATTGTTAATTCAATTCAACTTTAGAACTCGGTTCTTAATTCATATTCCAAATCCAGTTTTCTAGCTGGGAAAATCATTTTTCCTGTCACAATTTAATTTTATTTGATGCTTAATAAAACATTAAAACAATGTTTTACATTAATTCTTAAAATTAAGTACAATTTTTACGTATAAATTTGGGATGGATCGTATAAATTAGGGTGGGATTCAATTAGAGAATGGGCTATATTAGAGCATTTAGGTATATATTTCGAATAAAAAATTTCTATTAAAATTTCTTCGTCAAAAGTTTATTGTAATTATTTTAGGAAACAAAATAGGTAACTGCTTTAAATTGATCAATTTTTAATTTAGAGCGTAAAATTAAGTTATTTAACATTTTATGTTTATATTAAAACTTTTGACAGAATCTAGTCAATTTTGTTTACATATCCAGTGCATATTTTGCGAAATTTTAGTGCACGAGCGTTAGGACGCGCTTCGCGCGTCCTAACGCTCGTACAACACCTTGTAATTCTTTTTAGATCAACCTCACACTTTGACGGACTCAAATCCCCGACATCTTACTCGCTTCTGGACTCTTCTCACAATTGATGGGTAGAGTCTCTTGCTCAAGCACAAATCCCTAATATTAATCATTTGATATCGTCTTAATTGCCACCAAAATCACTGAATCACCCTTCAGCCTCCAACTCATATGAAAACGTCTCTTAATCGCACTCAAATCATAGATATCCCACTTTATCCACAAAAACCTCCGATATCCCTCTTTACTACCATTCTCTTAATCACGACTCGCTTAATCACCACTCTCTTAATCACCACCAATTAATCACCCTCAATCCTCTAATATGCCTCATAATCACCCCAAAATCCCAGAATGACCCATTAGACTCTAATCTTATGAAATATCTCTTAATCACACATCACAGCTATCACCCTTTATTTTCACAAATCTGCAATATCCCTCTTAACCACCATCCTATTAATCACCTCCCTAATGTTCTGATATCTTTCTTAACCACGCCCCAAAACACAGATATATCACCATACGAAATCCCTTTTCATACTTCACAGTTATCACCCTGTCTCTCACAAAACCTAGATATTAACCAAAAGTCCCCAAATCCTCTGTCATCCCTCTTAATCGCACCCAAATCCTAAATATCGCCCTTTTTCACCAAAAAGGGGTGAACCACCTCCCAAACGCGCTAAATCATTCTTTACTATCACCCTTTATCTGTTATACCGCTTAATCACTCACAAATCCTCCGATTCACTAATACCTTCAAATCACAAAATAGCCTGTTAATTACTTCTCCGATACTCCTAATTACACAAATTTCACTTTCCAAACTTTATTTTCATAGAAAATACCCCTTTCTCCCATCAAAACATTTGATAACATCCTTTAGCCTGAAACCCATAATATCCCTGAGCCAGAAAGCAAAGCAATAACTCCCCTTATTTGCCTCTTAATCCCTTAGTCTCCGTTGATTAGGTTTCATAGGCTTTCACTCATTTTTCTTATTTTTGTGTTGCGTATCACTCTTATCCTCGAAAGCATTCTTAATTACCCTAATTCCCGATATCTTTATTATCCTTTGATACTGCTCTTTTCCCAATATCCCCAAAATCATATCTTAATCCACATCCCTCAATATCAATATTAAGCCCACAAAACTATTGATATTCCCCAATCACTCATCAGAGTCACTTACTAATAGCTGTTCTTATATTTCCTAAAAACATATTACTATACCCCAAATACTCAAAATTACGTATAGCTCCCCAATATCCGTCTTAATGTTCGAAATCCTCAAAATCCCTTCATTAAATCTTAACTTATCATGTTTGTAACTAAAAGAACACCTATATATCCCACTTTATATCTTAAATCATCCATATCTTTACAGAACTTATGTTTTTAATATAAATCCCCCGATATCAATTCTAAGTACCGATATTCTCTTTAACACTCTCACTCGTAAGTTCCCAATATAGTCCATATCTCTATTAACTATCCATATCTATATTATTTCTCTCTTTTTTCTTCTAATCTCTGATATCCCTATTAATCCTCAAAATTCGCCATACATTTGCTCAAGTCACAATATTCCCTTAATTTCCCACAATCCACGATATCCCCTTTATCACTATCTTTTACCCTCTTAATACGCAAATCCCCGATATTCTTTACAATCCCAAAACCCCCATACATCATTCTGCATTAACTCTCCCGAATCACAGTTCACCTTCGATATTCACTTAATCCCCTACAAATCTACCGTTAACTTTATTATCCTTATTCACCTTCATCTCTTCAAATAACCAATTAATCACCAAACACCCTTTAATAACTTTTAATTTTATTTTTTTAATCCTAAAATCCTTAATATCCCTTTTTGGCTCTAATAGTGTTTGCGGCTAAAAGGCTGCGATTTATTTTTAAAATTACTGCTTGCGAATAAAAGGCAGACGGCTGGTAACTGCCGCGTCTAAATGGCAGATGGCTGGTTGTTTTTGTTTACACTTAACTTTTTCATTATAATTAGAGAAAAACAAATTTTTCTCTCTTATTTATTTAAAAGAAAATTTTCGTTTCAAAACAAATTCTGTTCTCCTTTTTAAAAAACGGCAAAAAGCGTGACGGAAAATGCGAAATTATATAGTTAATATTTACTTTGGCTTTTTCATCGAATAAATATGAGCTTATTTGGCGATTTTGCGTGCATATTTTTCACAGCCCTAATTATAAAATTAAGTTTTCACAGCCCTAATTATAAAATTATGTTTTAGATTGTAGGCTAGCTAACTTGCTTTAACGTCATTTAGAAAGTTTTTATTCTTTTTCCAATTTTAAATAACAAATTAAATTTTTAAGCTTCTGTTGCGATAAGAATCTATTTATGAAGGATATTAAAGGAGAAAATATTAGACTCATTAAGTACAAACATCAAATTAATGTTTTTTGCGGGATGTGGGATTGTTTTTGGACCTCGAATCTAAAAAAAAGCAGGTTATTTTTTTAACTGTTTTTACAAGGGAAAAATAATAAAATTGAAAGAGTAAATCACAAAGACGTGTAGGTAATAACTAAAGACAGACGTCTCCAGACTGCTGTTGCATATTTTCAGTTTCTACTATTTTTGTATCATTATTTTTTGCATTAACAATTTTTCTGCATTTTCCAGTGCATTATCAACCAATTTTTTAGCCGCCCTTTAAATATTCAGAACAATCTTGATAATCGATCCGGATTGGCCCAATTTCCTTTACCATTCCAAATTTTATTACGAGTTCCTAAGCTATTTCAGTAGCTTTTTCCATGTCATTGGCACTTTCATCTGTCAACCCACCCAACAACAGTTTTTCAACAGCGTAACCACCTAAAAAACTAGTAAAATTTCCATATGTTAAACTTTATACCAACCTAATAGAGAGGCCATTTTGTCAGTTTTTTCTTCAAATTTCCACAATAAGCTTGCATGTTCGGAAAAAGTTGTGCAGCCCAACTTCCAATCTTCGCTTAATTTAATATAGTTGGCGAAGATTGGAAGTTGGGCTGCACAACTTTTTCCGAACATGCAAGCTTATTGTGGAAATTTGAAGAAAAAACTGACAAAATGGCCTCTCTATTAGGTTGGTATAAAGTTTAACATATGGAAATTTTACTAGTTTTTTAGGTGGTTACGCTGTTGAAAAACTGTTGTTGGGTGGGTTGACAGATGAAAGTGCCAATGACATGGAAAAAGCTACTGAAATAGCTTAGGAACTCGTAATAAAATTTGGAATGGTAAAGGAAATTGGGCCAATCCGGATCGATTATCAAGATTGTTCTGAATATTTAAAGGGCGGCTAAAAAATTGGTTGATAATGCACTGGAAAATGCAGAAAAATTGTTAATGCAAAAAATAATGATACAAAAATAGTAGAAACTGAAAATATGCAACAGCAGTCTGGAGACGTCTGTCTTTAGTTATTACCTACACGTCTTTGTGATTTACTCTTTCAATTTTATTATTTTTCCCTTGTAAAAACAGTTAAAAAAATAACCTGCTTTTTTTAGATTCGAGGTCCAAAAACAATCCTACATCCCACAAAAAACATTAATTTAATGTACATATATAGTTAATAAGTATAATAATTTCCTTTAATTTCCTTCAAAAATTCTTGTGCCAAAGATCAATTTAAAAACAGAAACGAGCAGTAAATAAGAAAATATTTTGTGGGGTAAATCATTCAAAACAAGACGCAGTCAATTTTCGAGTTAAATTCGTACCACAATTAAAGGGACGAGCGCATCTATTCTGTTTTTCCTGACTCTCCAATTCTCCATGCAATCGCCGAATATCTGTCCAAATTATGCATTCTTGTCCTTCTTCCATATTCTGACAATGCGAGCAACTGTTAGTTTCAGAATGATTATCCAAAATTGCAGGTCTCCGTCTAAATGATGGAACAGCAATTTCTACATTCTCAACATTTTGAATTGTTGGTAGTGGTAATCCAATATCCATTAATTGAGCATCATAATCAAACATAGAAGCACCAAACTCAACATGAGATGAACGACGATTCTCCATCTATATTAAAAATAAAAAGGGTTTGATTATAAGAAAAATTTTACAAAAATTTTGTCTAAAAACAAAAATTGTACTTACAAGGGAACCTTCCGAACTGTCAGTAAAAATTTTTTAAACAAAAATATCATCGTGTAGAGCGTGGTCGATAACCTAATGCAAATTTTTGGCTCGATCTCCAAACCGAAAAGTTATAGAAATTCAGTTTTACTGACAGTTCGGAAGGTTCCCCTGATAAAATTATTTAAGAATTTTTTAACCTTTGAGGGTTTAGAATTATAAAGTTTTTTCATCTCTTGATTGTCAAATGTCATACAGCGCCGTTTTTTATTTGACAAAAAAGTTGGAGAAGGAACAAAATCTCCATCTCCAGGATCATCAGTGTCAGCATCATCTTCTGAATAATTGGAAGCATGCCTTTTTCTTTTATGTTTGTGGCCTTTTTTGTGAAATGATAATCTAATTCCTCGTGTTCCATGTTCATAATGACTATCAGCATCCAAACTTGTTTGTTCGTCATGTGCATCTTCTATTAAATCATAAAATTTTTGGACAATTTCTTTTCCATTGCTTTGATTAATTACTCGAGCCGTTCTAAATCTAAAAATTCAATTTATAATAATGTAAAATAACAAAGTAAATACCTTCTCAATTCGACTTCAGGCGAAATAAAGCTAATTACATGTAAATATTTCTGAAGTTGGACATCCATTGATATTGCTTAAATTAAAAAATAAAACAAAATTTATTTTTCTAAATTAAAAAACCTGAAGGCAATGAGAGTAAACGATGAACAGATTCATCAGTGAAAGAATATTCATCAACACCACATTTTTTATTTGAAATTAATGGGCGAAAAAAATTGTCATTGCTGCGCCTAAATATAAAATATAAGATAAAGCATATTTAAATTATTACTAAATAATAACAACCGAAATTCTTACAATTAGTTTTTGTCTTCGAGTAAACTTAATTTAATTTTTCTTTCGTTAAATTATATTTAGAAATTTGTACAAAATTTCTAGAAATTTTTGACAAATTATTTGAAACAACATGAAATAAAAATTTTGGTAATTATTTTCTAAATAATTATTAAATATTCTAATTAGGGGTTGCCCGAGTATTAACCCAAAATAAAAAATAAATAAAATAATTGGTTAATTTAAAATAAAAAAATTTTCAAAAAAAAAAAATAAAAAAATTCTAAAAATAATTTTATCGAAGAAAAAATAATTTTGATTAAAAAAATTTAGATTATTATTTTTACAATATTTTATTTAAAGCTTAATTATATTGATTTTACATGGAAAAAATCGAAAAAAAATTTCAAAATGTTTTCAAAAAAAATTTTTAAAAATTCTAGAAAAAATTTTGACGAATAAAAAATAATTTTGATTAAAAAAATTTAGGTTATTATTATTTAAATATATATTTAAAAATTTATTTTAAATATTTTACCTAGAAAAAAATCGAAAAAAAATTTCAAAAAATTTCTAAAAATAATTTAACAGAAGAAAAAATAAATTTACTCGAAGACAGAAACTAAGAATTTTGGTTATTATTATTTAGAAAGATATTTAAAAATTAATTAGTAACCCAAAATGGAAAAAAATAAAATAATTGGTTAATTTTGAATATAAAAATTCTCAAAAAAAATTTCAAAAAATTTCTAAAAATAATTTAACCGAAGAGAAAATAAATTTACTCGAAGACAAAAACTAAGAACTTCGGTTATTATTATTTAGTAATTATTTAAAAATCGTTTATTAACCCAAAATAAAAAAATAAAATAATTGGATATTTGGAAAAAATCGAAAAAAATTTTAAAAAATTTTAAAAATTTCTAAAAATAATTTAACCGAAGAAAAAATAAATTTACTCGAAGACAGAAACTAAGAACTTCGGTTATTATTATTTAGTAATTATTTAAAAATTATTTATTAACCCAAAATAAAAAAATAAAATAATTGGATAATTTGAAAAAATCGAAAAAAAATTCAAAAAAATTTTCAAAAAATTTCTAAAAATAATTTAACCAAAGAAGAAATAAATTTACTCGAAGACAGAAACTAAGAACTTCGGTTATTATTATTTAGTAATAAAAATTATTTATTAACCCAAAATAAAAAAATAAAATAATTGGTTAATTTTAAATATTAAAATTCTCAAAAAAACTTCAAAAAATTTCTCAAAATAATTTTACCGAAGAAAAAATAATTTTGATTAATAATGTAGATAATACCTGTTAAAGTTGTGAGATAGTAATTCACGTCCAGCAACATCATTGCTCTCAGACCTTCTAGCAATTAATGGTCTACAACGAGCACAAGTCATTGAATCAACGTCGTCATCACAAGTATTGACAGGAGATTCAAACATTAAATCTTCATGTATATTTGACAGCTATAAAATGTAAAAATTGATTTTTAAGTTTAAACACTTATTAGTTAACCTGCGATTCTACCCAAAATTGTTTTTGTTCAAGTTCTCTCAACAATCGTTTTGCATGTGCATCTGCTGTCAATATATGAGATCTCTGTTCCAATAGATCGTAAAGTTCAACGCTAAAAATAATCGAGTAAATTAGGAAAAATTTAAGGAAAAAAGTCCACATATTTTAGAATATAATCCTAGAAACTTATTAGATTTATATTTAATAACAGCCTAACATCAATCTCCCCAGTATAAAAATCTCATAATCAGTTCAAGGCTTTTTAAATTAAGAAAAGTAGAAATATTGAAAAGTAGAAATATTTAAAATAATACACACCTCATGTTCAACTTACGATCGACAAATTCATCTTCTTCGATGTCAGTATTATCCTATAGTAGAATAAATAACAATTATTCAAAAAATGTAAAAAAAACCTCGTCAGAAGTTACGACAATTTGCCTATTAATTGGAGATTTTCTTTTGCTGGCTAAAATGTCTGCTTCTTCGCCATTAAGTAATTCTCCAACAGTTTCGGGTAGTTTTTGTTGTTTCGTTGAAATATCAGAGAATACATGTTCTAATACATTAGAAGAGATGAATGATTTAACATCAGATGAACGAGAAAACTTCTTCATTGACAAACAAACTTGGTTCATGGTTGCCAGATTAAACTAAAAATTATTTTATTTAAAGGCATAAAGTTAATTTGGGAAAGATTCACAAGATTTACATATTTCTGGGAAATTTTCAGAAAGCTCAAGAAAATATCGAATTTAAAAAATGTTGGATGGACAGTAAAGCAAGAATCAGTAAACTAATTTGTCTTACATTAAAATCACAAAATGAAACAAATAGAAAATACAAAAGATAACCTGTGGAATGTTAAAGAAAATCCCTCTGGCTTCTTTCATCCGCTCCATCCGTTCAACAAACACTTTACGCTTTGCCACTTCTTTGCCTTTATTGTCCGCATATTTTGTATAACTAGCAATAAGAATTAAAGAATATATAAAATTTAAATGTGGCAAACCTGATCTTTTGGCCATCAGGTTTATAATCAAAAGCTTCAGAAACTGGATTAGAAGTTCCACAAAAATCCTTAAATTCCAGATATTTTAATTCCTTACTCCTTCAAAACTCACGTTAGTTACAAGATCACTTGGCGATGGACAATTAAAAAGAGATATCTAAAAACAAAGAAAGAATTAACTGATCATCATAATGTATACTTACACAACTTGGGTCAATTTGATTTGAAGTTCCTTCATCCATTTTATTTTGAAAATTAACAAATAGACAAAATCATAAAAGAAAATATTAAATAAATAAAGATTACATAAGTGGAAAAATATTAAAGGTGAGATTATAACCTCTCTTTAAAGATAAATCTAGGTAATCTGAAAACAATTTTATTCCTTTTCAAATGGAATGTAAAATATTTTAAAAATAAAAAACAAAAAAGTGTCATTTTTAATCATCATCCTCATACATATTTATGTCTCCATTTTGTCCATTTTGATGCGAATTAGAACCTTGAAGGATTTGATTAACACGTTCTACATCTGCCAAAGTTTTTGCGCCCGAAATTAATTCCTATTTAATTAAAAGAAATTTTTTATTTAAAATAAATTTAGAAAATTAACCCGAATCTTCTTTTGTTCTTCAGATGGCCGTGCTCTGACAAGCTCAATGTTTTCGGTAGCTGAACCTGTTATTTGTGAACGACGAACAATTTGACGTTTGAGACGAGATCCGGCTTCACCTTTAAACAGTTTTTTGGCGGCGAGACGTTCCTAGGGAAAATGTGTAGTATCTGGTCAGTAATTTAAAATAAAGGGGAAGTTTTAAAAAATTATAATAAGTAAATTGAATAGAAAATGGAAATTAATTTTGATCTACGGCAATTATAAAATTAAATAGAAAAATAACTTACAGCAAGTTTGATACGTTGATAATCAAGCACTCGAACACTCTTTAATTTGTAAATAACGTATTGACGATAGTTTGTGAGTTTAGCGCATGGATTACCTTGCAAACTTAAAAACAAACAAAATTTTTTAAATAAATTAAAAATAACCTTAAATATTCAAGTTTAGGGAGGTGTGCCAAACTGTCAATATCACCCAATTCACTTAAATTGTTGTTAGTCAGAACAAGAGTACTCAATTTTGGTAAATTCTCTCCAATATCTTTCGCTATAAACTCAACACGATTATTATGCACTAATAAAGTCTCAAGACGTTTCAGCTTGGGTAAATTTTCCAATTTTCTTATATTATTGTCAGACAAGTCGATAACATCGAATTGGTCCTAAAATAAAAAACAAACATGGTTAACTTTAAAATTGATTTAAACCTTTGTAACACCCAAATTTTCAATTGTTGGTATTTGAAGGTTTCTTAAAGAAAGCTCACGCTGTTTACAAGGATTTATATACTAAAAATAGAACTTTTTTGATAGAAAATATTTCAAAGTTAATAACCTGATATGCTTTATTGACAACATCAACAGAAATCCGTACCATTGCTGTCTCTAAGAATATAGTAAAAAATCAGGTATGAGGAAACAATCAAATATTCATTCGAATAAAACGAATGTAAAAAGGAAATGAAGTAAAATATTTATAAAATTTAATAAAAAAGAAAAAATAAAGCTATCACAGCAAAGAAAAATAAAGCTGGCAAATATTGTTTCAAGAAGCCACCAAATCTTAAAAAAATAAATTTGGTAAGTAGGAAAAATAAATTAATTTACCCGACAAAATGGCCTCCAATATTAAGGTAAAGGACCAATCTGAAATAGATGAGATTTAATGTCATATTAATATTTGGGACAGGAAAATTTCAAAAAATTTGAGAAAGAATAAAATAAAAAATACAAAAGAAATTTCAGTTTGAGTCTTAAACGATACTCAGAAATTAATTACTTAAACATGTTCCAGTCTGTTCTTCCACCATAATGCATTTTATTTAAAGCCAAAGCAACAAAAGAATGGCAATTATCACATAAAAGGTTATGCACTCGTTCGAGGTAAACCTGTGAAAATCAAAATAGGAATTAAAAGATAAAGCAAACATTGGATGCTTCATCTATTGCTCTATCCCAAGATTCTGCACCTCCATGAACATTGGTTGGTGAAAATTGCTTGTAAAAAGTTGGCCATCCAAAAGCCATATCATCTTCTGATACTGAGTAACTTCCAGCGAAATCACGAATCACGCCTAAACAAAATTAAATTGATTGATTTTAAAATAATTTAGGTAATTTACCTTTACTTGTTGCAATCCCCATATGTCCAATTAATGGACAAATCCATGAAAGCACGGGAATGGGAGTCCAAACAACGCAAAATGGAAATCGATGCCTTTCGCTGCAAATTTCCATATTTGTATATAAAAATTTAAAATTGAAAGGATAATGAAATAAAGGAGCAACGAAACGCGCAAAAGTTCCAAAAATAAAGATAACTTGACAAAAATTTCTGCAGATCAACTATCCTATAAGTTTTCTTGTGATTGACCATTTTATAACTTTTCTCACTTCTGACCCTTTTTTCTCAATAAAAAGTGAAGCGAACGAGAGATGTAACAAAACAATGATAGCAAACAGACATTTAATTTAAATGTTGGCATAATGTTTAGGGAACTAATTGAAAAATTTAAACTTGTTAATTTTTGATCTAAAAACTTTTCTTTCCTTCGATGCGTTTCAAATCATTTTAATTAAAATTCCATCTTAAAACACCATTAAATACAAAATAATCGAAAAACTTTTAAAATGCTAGACGAATCTTTATCATTCTAGTACTAACAAATAGATAAATTAATAAAAAAAATCTTAAATGATTAACACATTCTAAAAAGGCCTATTTTTAACTGGTTCCAGTTTTTCACCACATTTGTTGCACGACTTTTGGCAATTACTTATAATCCATTCATAAACAACTACTCTTCTCCACATTTGTGGATTACACAAATTATTGCTTGCCCATATTCCACAATAGACTAGTTTATCCTCACAACCTTTAATTAAATGAAGATTTCTTTTACCGGAAGTTAATTACCTGGCATACAATACATTTTGTTTAGTGCCTCAATATCAGATGTTGATAATCCTTTACGTTGTCCCATTATTGGATCTAGTATATTAAATTTTTAGAAAAAGAAATCTTTGTTTTTATTAACCATTCAAAAATGGAGCTAATTTAGCGGTCATTGTCTTTTTCCCAGGAGATTGTGCAGCAATTGTGTCAGAATAATGCATTATTATTGAGCCATAATCATAACGAAGACCATAACTGACAAATAAAAATTATACAATTGTTAATATAACAGAAAATTGCCTAGAAAATTTTGTAACGTCGGAAATTGCAAAAAAGTCCAACTAAAAATTATATTTAATTATAAAATATTTGTAAATTGTGGAAATATTACTTGTTGGGGATTTACATTTTCCCATTGAATCTGAAAAAATAAAAATTCTTTTGATTTTAGAAAATTTTATTAGTTGAATAAAAAACTATTTAAAATCTAACAGTAATAAATTGGTCTCTATCAAAACGAAGCTGTTCATGTTGGAAACCTAAAGCATGGAGTGTTTCGTGTAAAGCAATACCCGATCCATTTCCACACATAAACGATAAATAAATTGGATTTGCAGGCAAAATTTGTCCAACATAACTTAAGCCACAACTGAATAAAACAAAGAAATAAAATCAGAATTATTTCCAGAAATAAATTATTAAAGAAATATTAGCAGAATTATAATCAGAATTAAAGTTTAAAAAAGAAGGAAAAATCAGAATTAAAGAAAAACTTAACAAAGTTGGATTCGCAACTTTTGTATAATATAAATGAGCTCCCGTAGGTTTTGTTTTTGTTTCAATAAATTGTAAGCAAGTTTTTGATTGAATTTCTGATAAAGCTTCTTTTACAGCATTTTGTTCATTTAATGCTTAAAATATTTTTTTTAATATTTAAAACTTTAGTAGATTGTTTTTTAATTAGTAGGTACATTTCTCTTTCAGATTATTTTCCTTAAAAATATTTTTAAAAAATTCTAGTTGTCAACCATAAACAACATTTAATTTAAAAAATATATTTAAATATATTCACCAATATTTTGATCAAATAAATATTGAATTGGTACTCCTAAAGGCCAACGTTGACTTGGTGATGATTCCATAAATAAAGCATTTCCTGCCCTTTTTGTTTTGTGTTTTGTAATTGAATTACCTAATTTTTGAGACATTTGTTTTTGTAATTCAATAATTAATAAATTAGCTTGTTCTTCTGTTAATAATAAATCTGCTTGGAAAACACCATTATTTGCTGGTTCTACTTTATCTTAAAAAAGAATTATTAATTAAAAATTAATATTTATTTACCTTCTAATCCAGCACTTTTTAAAATTTCTCTTTTTAATTGAAAAGTTTTAGAAACACGCCTTTCCACTTCATGTTGTACTTGAACTACACTTTTGCCTGGACTTTAATACAAAAATAATTATTTAAAAAAATAATTTCCTTAAAATATTTAGTAAATTTCGATAAAATCCCTACAACTCAGAATTCTCTAAAGTTAAAATATAACTTTGTTTCAGTAATTCTTTAAATTGGTTCTAAAAAGGGGCACATTTATGTTAAGTAAGTCTGGCTTTAGAAAGGCATAAGCTACTCTCAATTAAAGATTGGAATTAAGGATCGATCGAGATTCTAAATTAATATCTCGGAAAATTTTAATCTCGATAACCGAGATTTTTATGTGTAGTATAATTAAAAAAAATTTTTCTTTTTACTTTAATTTCAACTCAACAGCTTGTTCTTGTTTTACAACAACTGCCCGTTGCTCTTTAAATTCTTGTTTTTGTCCTAAACATTTTCCGTTTGCACAAATTGACTAAAAAATAATTTTTTAAATAATTAAAAAAATTTTTGTTTACTTCAATATTCTTTTTAGCAATTTCAGATAATTTAACAGGTTCCAACTTTGGAGGGACCATTTGTTTTAATATTTCAGGCGCCCCAACTTTTTCTAATTCTTTACGAATTATTGGGTCTTGTGTTGTTGTTATTATTTTTGGTGGTAATGTTGTTGTTGTTGTATTTAAAATTAAATTATTTATTTTATTTTTATTTTCAATTTTTCCAAATTTATTAAATTCATTTTTGTCAATATTTGAAATATTTTCTTTCAAATTATTTGTATTTAAATTTCCATTTTTTACAGTTGATGTCTCATTATTATTTCCAAATAATTTATTTTTATTTAATTCACTTTTTTCTTTTGATGATAAATTTTGTTTAAAAGAAGTTTCATTATTTATTTTTGTAGTATTTTTGTGATTCAAATTTCTGAGATTATTAATAGTACTAGATTGATTTTCTTCATTTGATCCATTTATCTTATTATTTTTTAAATTCTGATTTTTTGTTTGATTTAATAATAATTTATTAGTAGGTGGAGTGATAATATTTTGTTTTTCTGTTTGTTTACTTGAATGATGTTGATTTTGTGAATTTAAAGAATTTGAAGATAAATTAGAAAGGAGTGTTGTTGTGTTTATATTAGAATTTATTTGAGATGTTGGCTGTGTTTGTTGAGAATTTAATGTTTGGGAATTTGTTTGTAATTTACTATTTTTTATTGGGGAATTAATTGAGGAATTATTTTGATTATTTTGAGAATGCGGATGTGTTGTTGTTGTTAATTGGTTATTATTATTTAATGTTGTTTCTCTTCCATTAAATAATGTTTTTGGCAAATTTTGGTTAAAATTTTGTTTGGATGTTGATGGAGGAGAGCTAATTAATTCTTGAGAATTTAATTTTTGTGAATTTGGCGGTAATTTAAAGTTTATTTCTGGAAAATTATTTTGAGGTTGTGTTGGGGGTAATTGATTACTAGTAAATGTTGCTGATTTGTTTGTATTTAATAAAGGATTTGTTGATTGATGTGAATTTTGAGGAGAACTTAATTGAGACGGAATAACTGTATTAGCTAAATGAACATTTTGATTTTGAGAAAAAGAAGAAGGTAAATTGTTATTTAATTTTTGATTATTTAAGATTGATGAATTTGTATTCAAATTATTTTGTTGGGTGTTCGAAGGAATGTTTTGATGATTTGAAAACGATGTTGTTGATTCTGTTGTTGATTCTCCTTCATTTAAAAAAGATTTTTGTAATGGAATATTATTAGGGTGGACATTGATATTTTGCTGTTGTGGATTCATTGAAAGAGAGGAAGTGTGTGGTGGGACTACTTGGGTATTTTGTAAATTTTGTATCGTTTCTTCATTGTTTGGCCATGAAGGATGTTGTGGAGGGGTTGAAGTATGTTGAGAATGAGTTGGGGTAGTTATTGAAGGATTAATAGATTGTTGTTGATGGTGGTGGAACTCATTTGATTTATGAGGAATTGTTGAATGTGTTTGTAGTTGATGTGGTGCCAAAGTTGAATGATCCTTCAGAACTGCTAAATATTTACTAATATTTTTAATTTAGCAGGGTTTTAAAACTAGTTTTCAACATTTCAAGTAAACTAATTCTTACGTTCTTTTGTTTTACCTGTAGATTCTTGTAATATTTCATTTTGTTTTATTCCAATATTTTGTTCAACAAATTGAGGATTTGTTGAAGTCTTTTGCAAATTTCCTCCAATAGTAGGTGTTTGTGGAGTAGGTATTTGTCCAAATTGTTCATCTACATTTTGTTTGGTAAATTTAGTTATTTGAGGAGTAGGAGTGAAAAGAGGTTGGAAATTATTTGTTTGTAATGTTTGTGGAAAAGTACTACTTTGACTAATTAAAGGTGTAGAAGGTATTTGATTTAAAGAATTTCTCAAAGTACTAGTTTGGCTTGGAGATGAATGTTGAATTTGTTTATTTTGTTCTTCTGATAAAGGGTTTATTGTAGAAAATGGGGAATTTGTTGGAAAAGGTAAATTAAAATTATTATTTAAAGAATTTGTTTGAGAAATTGTTGTTGTTGGTAAATGATTATTTAAATGTGTTTGTGTTGAAGGAAGAGGATTCCCCCCTAAATGATGACCATTATTATGTTGAATGGCCATTCTATTTAAATGATTAATTCCAATAGAATAATTAACATTAATAAAAACAAAAATAAAAACAAAAATAAAAATATTTTTTAAATATTTTGTTTTCATTTAAAAAGATATAAAATTGAATTTTTGGTTGGTAAAAGTTGTAAAAATGAAAACATTGGTGTGACTTCTTGATTGATTGTATGGAAATATTTTTAAAAAAACATAAAAGTTGGTTAGGTAATTTCTTTAGTTTATTTTTGTTTAATTTATTATAAGCAAAAGATAAAAAAAATTAAGGAAAATTGAAATTTCATGTGGACGTGACCTTAGACTTTTAAATAAAATTTTATTATATACTAGTTTGGAATAATCCTGAAATTCTCTTAAAAATACATCAAGAATTTTTAGGAAAATTTTTTTAATTGTTTCGCTTTTTTGTTTTTAGTTTTATGTAGGTAATAAATTTCTGAATTTATTGAGAAATTATTTGCCTAACTAAATAATTGCTTTTAAAAAAGTTTTTACTCCAGTAAAAATAACGACATATTCTAAAAAATAATTATTTTATTTTTCAGAATTTCCAAATAAATTTAAAACTTAAAACAAATACAAAAAACAAAATTCAATAACATAAACGATAAGTAATATAACGACCAGCTGTTTCTGATGGACGAATAATTTTAACAACTTGACCTCGACGAAGACCAAAATAACGAGCAACAGGATCACTCACTTGAATTCGAGGAAGTTGGCTATCTCTTAATTTACTGAAAAAAAAGAAGAAAAATTATTTTTTTTATCAATTTCCCCTTACTATTTAGCAAGTAATTCAGCTTTCTCCTCAGCACTCATTACAACATGTTCAGGCACCAATTCATGTTCAGTTATGTTAACCATTAATTCAGCTTCTTGAAAATGTTCTAAATTATATTTTGGTGCCATATCAACAATTGCCTAAAAATTGAAAAAAAATTAAAATTAAATATATTCCTTACTTGTTTAGCAGATGGTGTCATACCAACATGTACCACAATAATTGCCCTTGTAATGTTTTGCTCTTGCATTTGTTGACAAATTTGTTTAATTGTTTTTATGCCAATTTTTGGATCTTCCGGAAAGAAAACATACATTTGATCTGAAAAATTATTTTTATTTTTAATTAAAAATTTTAATTTTTCCTAACCTGTTGGATCATCATTGTGTGCAACCAAAATAGTTAAATCGCCTCTAGATGGTCTTTTCTCGCTTGGCCTATCACCAAAAATTTCTTTAAATTGATCCAAAGTTTGATCCAATTCATCTTGAGTAACTGGAAAAATTATTATTGAAGGTTACCAAGAAGAATTCAAATGCTTCTGAATCTAATTTACGTTTGGAAATTTTGTCGTGGTTTTCACTTTTCAACTGAAATCATTTTAATATTCTCCAAACTTACTCAAATATCCACGATCATGACACATCTAAAAACAAAATTAGATGTTTTACCAAAATAATTTTTTACCTGCATAACAGTTTTGCGAATGCGCCAAAGCCTGTAGGTTTCATTCTCATCCTCAGTCGACATTGAAATTTTTTAAAAACAAAAACTAATTAAATCCAGAATAATTAAAAATAACTTGTAAATAGGTAATTTATTTGGTTGTAACCAAAAATTAAATATTTTTCATATTATTAATGATATTTTTATTTATAAAAAAGTAATTTTTAAATAAAAAGAAAACTAAAAACAATTTTTTAAATTTACGAACAAAATTTTCTTTTATTTCATTCCTCATCTTTATCAGAAGAATCAGATGAAGTACTAGATTCTTCTTCAGAACTCTCAGTTGTTGCACCAACTTCCTCCGCTTCATCTACCTCAGGTTGCTGAACAACTTGCTGACCTCCTTCTTCCTCCTCCTCCTCTTCTTCTCCATCCCTATCATCTTGCTCAATCTGTTCCTGATTTTCATTATCATCATCCTCTTTGTTGGATTTTTCTTCATCAGTTTCCACCTCCTTAGGGGATGTAGGCTCGGCATCAGCTACCGATTCTGCTTCTTCTTGCTCTTCTTCATCCTTCTCCTCGTGTTCTTCAACCACTTCATCCTTCTCTTCTTCTTCCTTCTCTTCGTTTTCTTCAGCTTCTTCTTCTTCCTCTTCTTCTTCTTGCAAACCATAAAGCAGTTTAGATCTTTGATTCTGAAAAGAGCATAAATAGTTATCTTATTTTTCGGTCGAAAAAACAAACCATTTGACTCAATTCCTTGCTGTCCAACATTCGATTTGTAACAGAAAGTATTGTGTTCTAAATTATTTAAATTTGTTTTTAAATTAAAAAATCGAAAAAATTACATTTGATGTAGAAGTGTTACTTCCCTTAACACGTCTAGCTAATTTGACTCGAGTTTCCAATTCATTATAATAAAAAGTAGAACCACGTAAAGCCATAAAATAATTTTCCTAAATTAAAAATATAAAATAATTTAAAGTTGTTGTTTACCTGTTCATATCCTTTTGTTGCCTTGTTTTGTACAGACCAATTATATTCTCTTTCAAGTTTGTGTTGATACCTTTAAATTAATTTTTCTTTTAGTAAAATAACAATTTTTACTCGAAATCTTCTTTATATGACCCAATTTCTTTTTTATCATCAGCTAGTCGTTGTTCAAGTGCTTCATCAAAAGGAGAGAAATATCCGACAAATTGATTACCTTCAGAATCAGCCATTCCTCTAAAAAACTTTAAATTATTTTTTCAAAAAATTTAAAAAAACCTGAGAATTGATAAAGTCAATTTCTCTTGTCTGTGATTTTTACAATAAGGTAAAGGATCAGCATCGAATAAAACTTGTGCAAAGGGAAATTTCCACAACTAAAATTAGGTATATTTAATTTTTGATTAAAAAAAGAAACATCAAAGTCTGGAAGAATTGGAATTTCTTCAACTGCTGTTACACCAGGACGTGAAATTTTGAGGAGAACTTAATTGAGACGGAATAACTGTATTAGCTAAATGAACATTTTGATTTTGAGAAAAAGAAGAAGGTAAATTGTTATTTAATTTTTGATTATTTAAGATTGATGAATTTGTATTCAAATTATTTTGTTGGGTGTTCGAAGGAATGTTTTGATGATTTGAAAACGATGTTGTTGATTCTGTTGTTGATTCTCCTTCATTTAAAAAAGATTTTTGTAATGGAATATTATTAGGGTGGACATTGATATTTTGCTGTTGTGGATTCATTGAAAGAGAGGAAGTGTGTGGTGGGACTACTTGGGTATTTTGTAAATTTTGTATCGTTTCTTCATTGTTTGGCCATGAAGGATGTTGTGGAGGGGTTGAAGTATGTTGAGAATGAGTTGGGGTAGTTATTGAAGGATTAATAGATTGTTGTTGATGGTGGTGGAACTCATTTGATTTATGAGGAATTGTTGAATGTGTTTGTAGTTGATGTGGTGCCAAAGTTGAATGATCCTTCAGAACTGCTAAATATTTACTAATATTTTTAATTTAGCAGGGTTTTAAAACTAGTTTTCAACATTTCAAGTAAACTAATTCTTACGTTCTTTTGTTTTACCTGTAGATTCTTGTAATATTTCATTTTGTTTTATTCCAATATTTTGTTCAACAAATTGAGGATTTGTTGAAGTCTTTTGCAAATTTCCTCCAATAGTAGGTGTTTGTGGAGTAGGTATTTGTCCAAATTGTTCATCTACATTTTGTTTGGTAAATTTAGTTATTTGAGGAGTAGGAGTGAAAAGAGGTTGGAAATTATTTGTTTGTAATGTTTGTGGAAAAGTACTACTTTGACTAATTAAAGGTGTAGAAGGTATTTGATTTAAAGAATTTCTCAAAGTACTAGTTTGGCTTGGAGATGAATGTTGAATTTGTTTATTTTGTTCTTCTGATAAAGGGTTTATTGTAGAAAATGGGGAATTTGTTGGAAAAGGTAAATTAAAATTATTATTTAAAGAATTTGTTTGAGAAATTGTTGTTGTTGGTAAATGATTATTTAAATGTGTTTGTGTTGAAGGAAGAGGATTCCCCCCTAAATGATGACCATTATTATGTTGAATGGCCATTCTATTTAAATGATTAATTCCAATAGAATAATTAACATTAATAAAAACAAAAATAAAAACAAAAATAAAAATATTTTTTAAATATTTTGTTTTCATTTAAAAAGATATAAAATTGAATTTTTGGTTGGTAAAAGTTGTAAAAATGAAAACATTGGTGTGACTTCTTGATTGATTGTATGGAAATATTTTTAAAAAAACATAAAAGTTGGTTAGGTAATTTCTTTAGTTTATTTTTGTTTAATTTATTATAAGCAAAAGATAAAAAAAATTAAGGAAAATTGAAATTTCATGTGGACGTGACCTTAGACTTTTAAATAAAATTTTATTATATACTAGTTTGGAATAATCCTGAAATTCTCTTAAAAATACATCAAGAATTTTTAGGAAAATTTTTTTAATTGTTTCGCTTTTTTGTTTTTAGTTTTATGTAGGTAATAAATTTCTGAATTTATTGAGAAATTATTTGCCTAACTAAATAATTGCTTTTAAAAAAGTTTTTACTCCAGTAAAAATAACGACATATTCTAAAAAATAATTATTTTATTTTTCAGAATTTCCAAATAAATTTAAAACTTAAAACAAATACAAAAAACAAAATTCAATAACATAAACGATAAGTAATATAACGACCAGCTGTTTCTGATGGACGAATAATTTTAACAACTTGACCTCGACGAAGACCAAAATAACGAGCAACAGGATCACTCACTTGAATTCGAGGAAGTTGGCTATCTCTTAATTTACTGAAAAAAAAGAAGAAAAATTATTTTTTTTATCAATTTCCCCTTACTATTTAGCAAGTAATTCAGCTTTCTCCTCAGCACTCATTACAACATGTTCAGGCACCAATTCATGTTCAGTTATGTTAACCATTAATTCAGCTTCTTGAAAATGTTCTAAATTATATTTTGGTGCCATATCAACAATTGCCTAAAAATTGAAAAAAAATTAAAATTAAATATATTCCTTACTTGTTTAGCAGATGGTGTCATACCAACATGTACCACAATAATTGCCCTTGTAATGTTTTGCTCTTGCATTTGTTGACAAATTTGTTTAATTGTTTTTATGCCAATTTTTGGATCTTCCGGAAAGAAAACATACATTTGATCTGAAAAATTATTTTTATTTTTAATTAAAAAATTTTAATTTTTCCTAACCTGTTGGATCATCATTGTGTGCAACCAAAATAGTTAAATCGCCTCTAGATGGTCTTTTCTCGCTTGGCCTATCACCAAAAATTTCTTTAAATTGATCCAAAGTTTGATCCAATTCATCTTGAGTAACTGGAAAAATTATTATTGAAGGTTACCAAGAAGAATTCAAATGCTTCTGAATCTAATTTACGTTTGGAAATTTTGTCGTGGTTTTCACTTTTCAACTGAAATCATTTTAATATTCTCCAAACTTACTCAAATATCCACGATCATGACACATCTAAAAACAAAATTAGATGTTTTACCAAAATAATTTTTTACCTGCATAACAGTTTTGCGAATGCGCCAAAGCCTGTAGGTTTCATTCTCATCCTCAGTCGACATTGAAATTTTTTAAAAACAAAAACTAATTAAATCCAGAATAATTAAAAATAACTTGTAAATAGGTAATTTATTTGGTTGTAACCAAAATTAAATATTTTTCATATTATTAATGATATTTTTATTTATAAAAAAGTAATTTTTAAATAAAAAGAAAACTAAAAACAATTTTTTAAATTTACGAACAAAATTTTCTTTTATTTCATTCCTCATCTTTATCAGAAGAATCAGATGAAGTACTAGATTCTTCTTCAGAACTCTCAGTTGTTGCACCAACTTCCTCCGCTTCATCTACCTCAGGTTGCTGAACAACTTGCTGACCTCCTTCTTCCTCCTCCTCCTCTTCTTCTCCATCCCTATCATCTTGCTCAATCTGTTCCTGATTTTCATTATCATCATCCTCTTTGTTGGATTTTTCTTCATCAGTTTCCACCTCCTTAGGGGATGTAGGCTCGGCATCAGCTACCGATTCTGCTTCTTCTTGCTCTTCTTCATCCTTCTCCTCGTGTTCTTCAACCACTTCATCCTTCTCTTCTTCTTCCTTCTCTTCGTTTTCTTCAGCTTCTTCTTCTTCCTCTTCTTCTTCTTGCAAACCATAAAGCAGTTTAGATCTTTGATTCTGAAAAGAGCATAAATAGTTATCTTATTTTTCGGTCGAAAAAACAAACCATTTGACTCAATTCCTTGCTGTCCAACATTCGATTTGTAACAGAAAGTATTGTGTTCTAAATTATTTAAATTTGTTTTTAAATTAAAAAATCGAAAAAATTACATTTGATGTAGAAGTGTTACTTCCCTTAACACGTCTAGCTAATTTGACTCGAGTTTCCAATTCATTATAATAAAAAGTAGAACCACGTAAAGCCATAAAATAATTTTCCTAAATTAAAAATATAAAATAATTTAAAGTTGTTGTTTACCTGTTCATATCCTTTTGTTGCCTTGTTTTGTACAGACCAATTATATTCTCTTTCAAGTTTGTGTTGATACCTTTAAATTAATTTTTCTTTTAGTAAAATAACAATTTTTACTCGAAATCTTCTTTATATGACCCAATTTCTTTTTTATCATCAGCTAGTCGTTGTTCAAGTGCTTCATCAAAAGGAGAGAAATATCCGACAAATTGATTACCTTCAGAATCAGCCATTCCTCTAAAAAACTTTAAATTATTTTTTCAAAAAATTTAAAAAAACCTGAGAATTGATAAAGTCAATTTCTCTTGTCTGTGATTTTTACAATAAGGTAAAGGATCAGCATCGAATAAAACTTGTGCAAAGGGAAATTTCCACAACTAAAATTAGGTATATTTAATTTTTGATTAAAAAAAGAAACATCAAAGTCTGGAAGAATTGGAATTTCTTCAACTGCTGTTACACCAGGACGTGAAATTTTGAGGAGAACTTAATTGAGACGGAATAACTGTATTAGCTAAATGAACATTTTGATTTTGAGAAAAAGAAGAAGGTAAATTGTTATTTAATTTTTGATTATTTAAGATTGATGAATTTGTATTCAAATTATTTTGTTGGGTGTTCGAAGGAATGTTTTGATGATTTGAAAACGATGTTGTTGATTCTGTTGTTGATTCTCCTTCATTTAAAAAAGATTTTTGTAATGGAATATTATTAGGGTGGACATTGATATTTTGCTGTTGTGGATTCATTGAAAGAGAGGAAGTGTGTGGTGGGACTACTTGGGTATTTTGTAAATTTTGTATCGTTTCTTCATTGTTTGGCCATGAAGGATGTTGTGGAGGGGTTGAAGTATGTTGAGAATGAGTTGGGGTAGTTATTGAAGGATTAATAGATTGTTGTTGATGGTGGTGGAACTCATTTGATTTATGAGGAATTGTTGAATGTGTTTGTAGTTGATGTGGTGCCAAAGTTGAATGATCCTTCAGAACTGCTAAATATTTACTAATATTTTTAATTTAGCAGGGTTTTAAAACTAGTTTTCAACATTTCAAGTAAACTAATTCTTACGTTCTTTTGTTTTACCTGTAGATTCTTGTAATATTTCATTTTGTTTTATTCCAATATTTTGTTCAACAAATTGAGGATTTGTTGAAGTCTTTTGCAAATTTCCTCCAATAGTAGGTGTTTGTGGAGTAGGTATTTGTCCAAATTGTTCATCTACATTTTGTTTGGTAAATTTAGTTATTTGAGGAGTAGGAGTGAAAAGAGGTTGGAAATTATTTGTTTGTAATGTTTGTGGAAAAGTACTACTTTGACTAATTAAAGGTGTAGAAGGTATTTGATTTAAAGAATTTCTCAAAGTACTAGTTTGGCTTGGAGATGAATGTTGAATTTGTTTATTTTGTTCTTCTGATAAAGGGTTTATTGTAGAAAATGGGGAATTTGTTGGAAAAGGTAAATTAAAATTATTATTTAAAGAATTTGTTTGAGAAATTGTTGTTGTTGGTAAATGATTATTTAAATGTGTTTGTGTTGAAGGAAGAGGATTCCCCCCTAAATGATGACCATTATTATGTTGAATGGCCATTCTATTTAAATGATTAATTCCAATAGAATAATTAACATTAATAAAAACAAAAATAAAAACAAAAATAAAAATATTTTTTAAATATTTTGTTTTCATTTAAAAAGATATAAAATTGAATTTTTGGTTGGTAAAAGTTGTAAAAATGAAAACATTGGTGTGACTTCTTGATTGATTGTATGGAAATATTTTTAAAAAAACATAAAAGTTGGTTAGGTAATTTCTTTAGTTTATTTTTGTTTAATTTATTATAAGCAAAAGATAAAAAAAATTAAGGAAAATTGAAATTTCATGTGGACGTGACCTTAGACTTTTAAATAAAATTTTATTATATACTAGTTTGGAATAATCCTGAAATTCTCTTAAAAATACATCAAGAATTTTTAGGAAAATTTTTTTAATTGTTTCGCTTTTTTGTTTTTAGTTTTATGTAGGTAATAAATTTCTGAATTTATTGAGAAATTATTTGCCTAACTAAATAATTGCTTTTAAAAAAGTTTTTACTCCAGTAAAAATAACGACATATTCTAAAAAATAATTATTTTATTTTTCAGAATTTCCAAATAAATTTAAAACTTAAAACAAATACAAAAAACAAAATTCAATAACATAAACGATAAGTAATATAACGACCAGCTGTTTCTGATGGACGAATAATTTTAACAACTTGACCTCGACGAAGACCAAAATAACGAGCAACAGGATCACTCACTTGAATTCGAGGAAGTTGGCTATCTCTTAATTTACTGAAAAAAAAGAAGAAAAATTATTTTTTTTATCAATTTCCCCTTACTATTTAGCAAGTAATTCAGCTTTCTCCTCAGCACTCATTACAACATGTTCAGGCACCAATTCATGTTCAGTTATGTTAACCATTAATTCAGCTTCTTGAAAATGTTCTAAATTATATTTTGGTGCCATATCAACAATTGCCTAAAAATTGAAAAAAAATTAAAATTAAATATATTCCTTACTTGTTTAGCAGATGGTGTCATACCAACATGTACCACAATAATTGCCCTTGTAATGTTTTGCTCTTGCATTTGTTGACAAATTTGTTTAATTGTTTTTATGCCAATTTTTGGATCTTCCGGAAAGAAAACATACATTTGATCTGAAAAATTATTTTTATTTTTAATTAAAAAATTTTAATTTTTCCTAACCTGTTGGATCATCATTGTGTGCAACCAAAATAGTTAAATCGCCTCTAGATGGTCTTTTCTCGCTTGGCCTATCACCAAAAATTTCTTTAAATTGATCCAAAGTTTGATCCAATTCATCTTGAGTAACTGGAAAAATTATTATTGAAGGTTACCAAGAAGAATTCAAATGCTTCTGAATCTAATTTACGTTTGGAAATTTTGTCGTGGTTTTCACTTTTCAACTGAAATCATTTTAATATTCTCCAAACTTACTCAAATATCCACGATCATGACACATCTAAAAACAAAATTAGATGTTTTACCAAAATAATTTTTTACCTGCATAACAGTTTTGCGAATGCGCCAAAGCCTGTAGGTTTCATTCTCATCCTCAGTCGACATTGAAATTTTTTAAAAACAAAAACTAATTAAATCCAGAATAATTAAAAATAACTTGTAAATAGGTAATTTATTTGGTTGTAACCAAAAATTAAATATTTTTCATATTATTAATGATATTTTTATTTATAAAAAAGTAATTTTTAAATAAAAAGAAAACTAAAAACAATTTTTTAAATTTACGAACAAAATTTTCTTTTATTTCATTCCTCATCTTTATCAGAAGAATCAGATGAAGTACTAGATTCTTCTTCAGAACTCTCAGTTGTTGCACCAACTTCCTCCGCTTCATCTACCTCAGGTTGCTGAACAACTTGCTGACCTCCTTCTTCCTCCTCCTCCTCTTCTTCTCCATCCCTATCATCTTGCTCAATCTGTTCCTGATTTTCATTATCATCATCCTCTTTGTTGGATTTTTCTTCATCAGTTTCCACCTCCTTAGGGGATGTAGGCTCGGCATCAGCTACCGATTCTGCTTCTTCTTGCTCTTCTTCATCCTTCTCCTCGTGTTCTTCAACCACTTCATCCTTCTCTTCTTCTTCCTTCTCTTCGTTTTCTTCAGCTTCTTCTTCTTCCTCTTCTTCTTCTTGCAAACCATAAAGCAGTTTAGATCTTTGATTCTGAAAAGAGCATAAATAGTTATCTTATTTTTCGGTCGAAAAAACAAACCATTTGACTCAATTCCTTGCTGTCCAACATTCGATTTGTAACAGAAAGTATTGTGTTCTAAATTATTTAAATTTGTTTTTAAATTAAAAAATCGAAAAAATTACATTTGATGTAGAAGTGTTACTTCCCTTAACACGTCTAGCTAATTTGACTCGAGTTTCCAATTCATTATAATAAAAAGTAGAACCACGTAAAGCCATAAAATAATTTTCCTAAATTAAAAATATAAAATAATTTAAAGTTGTTGTTTACCTGTTCATATCCTTTTGTTGCCTTGTTTTGTACAGACCAATTATATTCTCTTTCAAGTTTGTGTTGATACCTTTAAATTAATTTTTCTTTTAGTAAAATAACAATTTTTACTCGAAATCTTCTTTATATGACCCAATTTCTTTTTTATCATCAGCTAGTCGTTGTTCAAGTGCTTCATCAAAAGGAGAGAAATATCCGACAAATTGATTACCTTCAGAATCAGCCATTCCTCTAAAAAACTTTAAATTATTTTTTCAAAAAATTTAAAAAAACCTGAGAATTGATAAAGTCAATTTCTCTTGTCTGTGATTTTTACAATAAGGTAAAGGATCAGCATCGAATAAAACTTGTGCAAAGGGAAATTTCCACAACTAAAATTAGGTATATTTAATTTTTGATTAAAAAAAGAAACATCAAAGTCTGGAAGAATTGGAATTTCTTCAACTGCTGTTACACCAGGACGTGAATAATGTCGTTTAATTGGTTTCTTTGCATGTTCAAATGTTCTCTCAATTGCTGCAATTTGTGAAGAACGGTCTTTATAATCAATTGTTTCATCTTTTAATCGATTTTTCATTCCATAACCAATTTTAGTGTCGGGGCGGTCAACTCCTGTTTGACCAAGACCGTAACGATTGAATTCTGTACTGATATATTCTGTTTTACGCATCCATGGAACAACTTTTCTGTGCTGAATTGATCTAAAATGAACTTGGAAATTAGAAAAAAAACAAAGATTATTTATAAAAGAGAACAAAATCTAATTTTGAATGTAATTGATAAAATTAATTTTTTGAATAAATTAAAAACCTGTGAGTATAATAGTTATTGTGATACACGATATTTATTTAATTTCCAACAAATACACCAACCGTTTGGTATTTAATTGTTGAACACTCTCATCCTCAAGTAATTGTTCATCAATAGGATGTAAATGTGGTTTATCAATCCCATCTAGTTGATAAGTTGTCGAAATTAAGTCAATTTTAACATTTAAATCTGGCTCTGTCAAAAGTTCATATTTGAAGTTTTTTTCTAATGTAGATGGCTTATAATTTACAAAACTTTAAAGGAAAAATTTCAAAAATTAAATTAAATAAATACCGATTTAATGAAACAAATGGACTTTGCAGAAATTTTGGCTCAAAAGGTAAATCAGGCAATTTATTTGTATATTTAACTTTGCAAATTAAATCCACACCGGGCCTAAAAATAATTTTAAAGAAAAAAATATTTTTAAATTACTCTTGACGATTTCCACGTGTCGCAGAACGGCCATGAGAGTGTGAATGTGAACGATGACTTTGAACATTACTATCTAGATGTAGACTATTGGATGCTGTTGTAGGTCTATCCATTATCTTTAATACAAATAATTAACGAAAATTTGTTAAAATTAAAAAAATATTTAATAGAAAGATTAAACTAAATATTTAATAAAATTTTTAAATATTTGGAAAAATTTCGGTATACGACACAGACGCCGATTAGGTCGAGTGATATGTCATTCGAAAGAGCTCGTCGAGCTGAGTCGAATGGTGAAAAAATTTTCGTGCGGACTCATAAATGGGCCGAGATATAGGGCTCGAAATGGTCAAAAACCATAGGGGGGACCAAGCACTTTTTTGGGGTGAAAAATTCGAAAATGCAAATTATACCTCATTCGATAGAGCTCATCGAGCTGAGTCGAATGACACCAAAATCACCGTGATTGAACAAGATTAGACAAAGTTATAATACAAAAAACCTAAACCTATGGAGCGTCGGCGAGGCGCTTGTGCAAAACCCCGCGCTTCGCGCGGGGTTTTGCGGCACGCGCCTCGCGGGGAGTCTACGGGCGCTGGGTCTGGGCTCGTAACATAAACCTATTCCTATCTCCCTTGCTCTGGACGTATTTGGGGCCTCTGTAGCAGCAAAAATCTCCACAGATGCCATAGGTAAGGAGCTAAAATAAAAGATCATAACTTTGTCCAATCAAGTCAGATTTCGTTGATTTTGGTGTCATTCGACTCAGCTCGACGAGCTCTTTCGAAAGAGGTATAATTTGCATTTTCGAATTTTTCACCCCAAAAAAGTGCTTGGTCCCCCCTTTGGTTTTTCGATTTTCGGGGGCTTATATCTCGGCCCATTTATGAGTCCGCACGAAAATTTTTTCACCATTCGACTCAACTCGACGAGCTCTTTCGAATGACATATCATTCGACTTAATCGGCGTCTGTGTCGTATACCGAAATTTTACCAAATATTTTATAGTAACTAATAAAATCTAAAAAAAAGTATGGCTACAAAAATGTTAATAAAAATTTTTCAAAAATCTCTTTAAAAAAGTTCCCGTATTTCTTTTGATTAGAATTACAATCAATCATTCAATTTAATCCATTTACGTTTTACAGCACCTCCAGAATTGCTAATTCCAATTGGCTTACTAATTTGAATCTAAAATTTTAATTAAATAAAAGATTTAAAGATAAATTTACATCAACAAAAATTAATCCATTAGTTTTTTTCTTTCCTTCCAAAATTTTATATTGTCCTCGAATAAAAATATTTTGCTCCAATTCTTGTAAAGGAACCTCAGCATGTCCAAATAATTTATCACTTCTAAAGAAGCCTCCTTTTTGAAAGATCTGTTAATAAAGAATATTCTAAAATTCTAACTTAAAAAATACCTCCAATTTAATTGAGCCTCTTTTGCAAAATCTTAAAAATTTATTTTTTCTATTTATATTCAAATGGAAAACATCAAGAAATTCTAAAAATATTTAAATAATTTAATAAAAATAATTTAGAAACCTGGTGAAGATGTTCCTTTAACAACAGAAGTTTTGCCTGTCTGCTGAACTTGTGAATCGATGGAAAAAGCAAATTTATAAGAAACAAATAAATATAAATCTGAAGCCGACCATCCCTAAAAATAAAATAATTTAAAGGAATTAATTTTAAAATTACCTTAGGCAATTGTAAATTTGTTATTTTTTCAATTTTTAATTGTAAATGTTCATCTGATATTGAAGGATTAATTTGAATATTTGGAAGAGTTAATTCGACAATTTTAAAACTAAAAACATTAAAATGTTTACAAATTATTTAAAAAAAACCTGGGGAATTCAGCATTTCCCAACATAGCCATTTGAACACTTTGAAGGTTATTCTAAAATTTAAACCAAATAAGCAAATAAATAGAAATAATTACCTTGCAAGTTTGTAGCAATGCCTCATAAAAAAGAGTATTTTTAGAGTCCCCTACTGATTGAAATTGACTAGACTTTTCAGTACATAGAGAAATTTGTTTGAGTAATTCACGTTCTAAAGTCTGACATTTTTCTAAAAAAACCAATAAAATTTAAGATTATTTCTAAAAATAAATTACTTAAAGTCTCTGGATCCACAACAATTCTCTTTGAAATTTTAGTAGATAAAGCTTTTGAAGTAGAAGGTAAACTAGGTATTTGTTGAACATCAATTGGAAGACCACATTCAGCAGCTTCAACCTAAAATAAAAATATAATAAATTAAAGTTAATCAAAGAAATGTTAAAATGAAATTAATTTAAAAATGTTAAAAAACCATTGGTTTCATTCTCATTGCCAAAGCTAACAACTCTTTAGCCGTGTCAATATCTCCTTGATTTTTGGCAGTTAATGCAGCTTGTTTAAGTTGCATTTGTCTTGATGTAACTAATTTGAGTTCATCACTCATGTAAGGTTCCACGACAGTTTTTGCTGAAATTTTATTAATTTCTTTTTAAATGACAATAAAAAATACCTTTATTTTTGGTATTTTTGTCAGAATGTTTAACAGCAGAAGATTCTTTAATTGGTTTAACCTCTGGTTTGATTAAAGCTGATTTGTAAGGCGGAGGACTTGAAGGAATTTGTTGAATATCTTCCTCAGACAAAGTCGCCCCCTCATCCATAGCATCTTGGAAAATAAATTTACAAAATAAAGAAAAAGTTACCTAATGCTTGAGTAAATAATTTAACAGTTTTAAAAGCTTCAACAGCCACAGTTTTGTCATTTGCTTCTCTGGCAGCCTTTGCCCTTTCCAAGTAAAGTTTACGCCTTCTTGTGAGTAGAGTACGGGCAATAGAATCTAAAGAAGATGAAGGCTGGTTGTCATTTTGAGTTGATTGTTCAGATTCTTCAGACATCGGATTGCTAGGCTTTTCTTTAATTGATGAAGTATCCATTTTTAAAGGAGATTCAGTTTCTTTCGGTGCAACTGAAAATTAAATAAAAACCTTATCTTTTACAAAATCTAATTTAAAAATACTACCTTCTTCTTCTTCTGATTTAATATCTATAAGTGACTGGCAGGAAGCGTGGTTTTGAGTAATATTGGATTGTGAAGTACTTTCTTCGTTGAGTTCAACGTCATTATTAGACTGGGTGCCAACAAGACCACCCAATTCTGACTATAAATTTAAAATGAATATATAATCTTATATTAACGTTAATTTCCAACAAAAAATTAGACCGTATCTGAAAGGAGTGCCTGGTTGAGTTTTTTCCTTATTTCCTTAGACTGCCTAGGAATGGTCAATTTTCCTTTATATATTTGATATTTTTTCGTAAGGCAAAAATGTGTAAAAGTATTAATTTTTTCCATTTTTTTGCTGATTTTGTTTCACTTTCCATACATTTTATGTTTATTTTTCAAAAAATTCTGATTGTTTTACCTAAATGGCTTCGAAAAAATACAAATGTTGGCGATCTTAATCGGCACGACATTGAACGACAAAACACGGGCTTGCCAACATACGGAACGACCAAAATACAGGCCAATCAAAACACGGACCAGACCGTGCTTTGTCTGTTCCGTATTTTGGAATTCCTTGTTTTGCCTTTCACACCCGATCTTAAAGAAGTTAGGAAAAATAGGAAAGGAAAAAAGGCCGTTCTAAAAAAGGAAGGAAAAAAAGTCAACCAGGCACTCTTTTCAGATAGAGCCAAAAATTAAATCTAATAAACCCTACAAGTAAATCCTTATCATTCATGTCTGCTTCAGAAACTTCCATATCAACACCATCATTTTCAAGATTTAAAATATTACTAGGAATAACAAATTCTTGTTTTTGTTGTTTTGGTTTTGGTGCAGTTTTTGGAGGTTGTTTTGATCTCTTAACTAAATTTATAGTTAAAAATAAATATATTTACAATAATTAATTACCTAATTCAAAATCCTGTAAATTATCACCATTTAAAGCTAATAATTCGGCCATCAATTCTTCATCAGCTTCAATGTCACCATCATCTGATTCATGGCCTATCGCCTTCTTAATAGCATCAAGATCACAATCCATAATCTAAATTAAAGAGAAATATTTAAATTGTTAACAAAGGGGGAACAAAAATAAAAACAATTAAAAAATCAGGAACCATAAAAGATGAATTTTGCAATGAAAAATTGGCACTGAATCAGTCACTCACTTCAGAATTCCGCCTAGTTCATCACCGCTGGTTTTTCGCTACGAAGATTTCTGTACTTTTTGGGATTTGTCATTCATCTCATTTTCTTAAGGATTAATAAATGGATAAATGAGAGATTGTTTGAGGAACTCAAATTATTTTGATACACTTAAGCTGAGAAATCCAAGAATTTTTAGAGTTCAATAATCAAGTGTATACCTTTTGGCTACTCGCTATCGCTACTCAGACCATTTAGCCTAAAATCTTCGATAACAAACTTTATATGTATTTTGGTAAATCCATTTAATATTTCTTAAAATATCTTTTATTTTTATTTAAAATATTTTTAAATTTACACTTTAGTAGACAGTCACTTATTTTTGCAATTATGAAATAATTCAAGAGTAAACATTAAACTTACTGGTTTTTAGCCTTTAATTTCATTATCGCTTAATTTACTCTTTAAAACCCTTAAATTTATTTTGAAATAATATTTTTTATTAAAGCTTTTGCTTTAAATTAAAATACACTTTCCCTCAAAAAAACATTTTATGCAGATTTACAAATAAATATTAAGTGTTTTTCAATGAAATCTTCTTATGAGAGTAAAATGGCTATCCCGAGTTTTTGGCTTCAATACACTTTTGGCCAGTCTTTTTAAGAGGAGCTGCGGCAGTTAATTATCGTCATTCTTGTAAACTAAAAATCTTCAAACTTCAAAAAAATATTCCTTAAACTTCTTCACAAAAAGAATTGAAAAATGTTATTAAAATTCTTTCTCCCATTATTGCTTTTGGTTACCCTTATCTATTTGGGGTGTTCTGAGGAGGATAAGGAAGACATTGCAAATGGTCCTCAGGTTTATCATAAAAAATATATTTGATAATGTAATAAATTCTTTACAGGAATCTGAGAATCAGGTTGATCAAGAATTGGTTAGATTGAAAAGAGATGATGAAGAAGAGGAGGGAGAGAAGGCTGAAGATGAAGAGAAGCCTGAAGAGGAGGGAGAAAAGGCCGAAGATGCTGAGAATGCAGAGGAGGGAGATAAGGCTGAAGATGCTGATGAGGGAGATAAAAAGAGTGAAGATGAAGAGAAAAAGAGTGAAGGTGACGAAGAAAAAGCGGAAAGTGAAGAAGAAGAAAAAAAGGATGGAACTGAGGAAGAAAAGAAGGATGAAGATGAAGAAGAGAAGAAAGATGATGAAGAAGAAAAAAACGAGGAGGAAGAAAAAAAGGATGATGAAGAAGAAAACGGAGATAAAGAAGAAAAGAAGGATGATGCAGACGAGAAAGAGGATAAGCATGCAAAGGATAAAAGTAAGAAGGATAGTAAGTCCGTTCAAAAGGATAAAAAGGAGAAGGGTGAGAATAGTTATAATTTTTATTTAAATTAACTAATTTCCCGTTAAGAGAAAAAGGAAAAAAGTTCAAGTGGTGATAATTCTAAAACAGATAAATCAGATAAATCACATAGTAATCAAAAACGTAAGATCTTAAATTAAATTGATACTTTACTTTATTGAAAATAATTCTTGTAAATACAATTAGGATTTCATTATAGCAAAACTTTTTTTCTAATTTCAATGATTTTAAGAAGACAGCAAAGAACCATGTAATGGGGATACTGCTTACAACTGTCCTAAACTATCAGGTCTTTGTGAATCAAAAATTCAAGTACAACAAGACTTCATGGGTGAAAAATGTTGTGCTACATGCAAAAATTCGGTTCCTGTTGCGAAGAAAGGTCCATAAATAATGCTTTTATAAAAAACATTTCGTTATTAAGATATACCCTTATGCACTGATTTGGCTGATAATTGTGATCAAATAGCATCCACCTGTGGGGAAGAGGTTATTTATCATACTCGTTTCTCCAAAAAAAATAATTTTTAGGCGTGGCAACCGACTATGATTTCTGATTGTGCTCAGACATGCGATAAGTGTGAATTACATTTTCAAATGTTGGAAAAGAAACTTGCAGCTGCTGCTGCTTAAAATTTTGAAAAAGAATTTTATCAAGAATATGTGTATTATATCCACTAATCAATTAATTTTCTTTGATTTTCACACCTTTAATATGTACGTAAAATTTCAATTTATTCATCCGTGTCTCTCGTAATTATATTTTATGAATTTGTTTCAAAATTTAGTAAAAATGCTTTAAAATATTTAAGTATAAGCTATACAATAAATAAAAATATAACCCAATTATCTTCCTTTGAAGATTTCACTTGAAGTGGCTTAAGCATCACATTTTTTAATTTTGTAATGGGATACTGTGAAAATGATTCATTTGAAATTTTGTATTATGACAAATTGTCATTAAAAATAAATATTTGGCATTTTGTCATTTTGTAAAAATTTTCTAAAATTTTTATTCTTTTCATTTTTCCTGACTTTTTTTTCATTTTTAGGAGATTGATTTTAAAAAATAAATAGAGAAGAGTTAGATTTGCAGTTACTTTAATAATTTGGACGAAATAATAATGGTAATTTTCTGGAATTTATGTTTATTTACATTATATTTCAGGCAAGTGATTTGCGTCTTGATGCTTGTTTAGATTTGATGAGAAGGTGTATGTATTTTTATTGAATATTTGCTTGTTCAAAATTTTTTAAAATCTTTTTAGTGCCCCCACAAGGATGTGAAAAACATTTGAGTGATCTTGTTGCTTTGGCGCCCGAACTTTGTGATTCTCTTCTCCAAGCTGTTGATCAGCCGTTAAAAGTAGCTAAAGGTCTGGAAATTAATTTTTTTTTATTTTAATTATTTTTGAGGGAAATTTTCAAGTTTTTTTCAACTTAAAGTATTAGGCTGACATTTATTCCCAGAACGTTATCGATATTTTTACTGATTATTTTTTGGAGTAACCTCATTTTAAATTAACCTGAATTATTTTCACATCTCTACTAAAATATTTCACAATTTTTAGATAAAACAACTGGTCGGGAGTATTTATTATGCGGTATATATTTTTTGAAGCATTTTTTTACTTTTTTTTATTCTTAAGATTACAATCGAGATAGTGACAGTTATAGGCAAGGAATGTTTTTTAATTCATTAAAAAAATATTTTTAGATCTCCATGGACTAATACTTATGATCCTCCTTTAGAAGATGGAATTATGCCTTCAGATAAATTGCGAAAACTTGAAATTGAAGTTAATGCTGCATTTGAGGCTTATAGAGACATGTAAATTAATTTAAAGAAAATTCAAAAAATATTTTTAAAGGTATTTTGAGGGAGGCGTTTCTAGTGTTTATTTTTGGGATATTGATAATGGATTTGCTGGTGTTGTTTTGTTAAAAAAGGAGACTGATGGTGCTATAAATGCAAAAGAAGATGTAAAAGGTTGTTGGGACTCTATTCATGTTGTGGAATGTAACGAGAGAAAGGTTCTTAATTTTACCTAAAAATATGGATTTGTGAGGGGGAAAGGAAGTTTTTGTATTATCTTCATGTTTTCCCTTTATTTCTAATTTATTCTGTCTTAATTTCTCCTTGATTTTATAAACGTTTTTGAACTCTGTGAGATTTCTGTGATTTAATATTTTGTCCCTAACTCGGCAGCAAACTTTCCTTAATTTTTAGAAATTAAATAAATGTTTTTTAAAGTCATCTAAACATGTGAAATATAAATTGACTAGCACTGTAATGCTTTGGCTTCAAACACAAAATGTAGCAACTACAGGGACTATGAATTTGGGTGGGTCTTTGACACGTCAAACAGAACAGGATTCCGTTATTGGTGAACAAAGTCCCCATTTGGCAAATATTGGAAAAATGATTGAGGTTTTTTTCTTATTTTTAATTTAAAGTCAGACATTGGTTTTTCGGATACTCCTTGGGCTGAAAGGATTCTATATAAAAAAGAGAGTACTTAACATGAGGGGACAGGATGACATACATTTATGCATTTATCTCCCCATCCCCCACCACCTCCAAAATTCTTATAAATTTTCTTTTGCATTAAAAATTAAATTATTTTCTTTTTTCTATTCAAAGTCAAAATTTTAGGACCAAGAAAATAAAATGAGAGCAATATTAAATGAAGTTTATTTTGGAAAAGCTCGACAAATTGTTGGTGAATTACGTTCTGTTGAGAGCACAACAGAAATTAAAAGTCGGGATGAATTGGGTAATTATTTTTAATTTTTTTTTAATTTTTTTTAATTTTAAAATATTCCTAGTTGATGATATTAAACGAGCAGTTGCAAGTAAAAAAGGAAAAGATGAAGTATAAAATATTAATTTAAAAAAATAATATTTTTTGGTGCTTACACCTAAATATAATAAACATTCTGAAACCAGACGCTTTTTTATTTAATTTTTATTTTTTTGGTAAAAAAATTTTTTTAGATTTTTTTATTTAATTTTGTAACTGGTTGGGGTGTCCTTTCTAACTTTATTTTAAAATCTATTTAGATTGATAGATTCTAAATTATTTAGGATATATCCCTTCTTAATAAAATAAACTTAAAAATAATTTTTTATTTTTCCACATTTAGAATATTTTTGTCTTTTACTTTCTTTCCTTCAGTTAATAAATACACGTTCATCATGTGTGAGAGTATATTAACAATAAATTGTTGAAAAAAATTCCTTCATAAAATTTTAGGTTTTCATTCTGACACAATATTTGTACGTCAAGAATGAGTAAATGATTCTTTTTGTTTATTTTGGTCTATATGTATGTGCAATCAAAATTTATGGTGAATAATTCTAAAGATCCTTAAATTTTTATTAAAAAAATTTTTTAATATTTATTCCTTTCTTTTTTTTTAAATTAATAAAAAAATTAGAAAAATTGATTATCACGAAAATATAATATAATATAAAATTTCCTCTTGTTTTCTATACAAAAGTTCATTTCAAAAAGGCATATCAACTACCAACACTTCATTGTTTCTATGGCAACAAAAAATTTCCAATTCTTTTTTATTTTTAAAAATTCCCCCTTTCCTCATCATTATTTCCCTCATTTCTTCAATTAATTTGTTTCAACAAAAATAAAATAGTAAATTAATAAAAAAATGGTTTGTTTTATTTAATTTTTTAATTTAATTTTTATTTAATTTATGGAAGGGCTTAATTGGAATATTACGAAAATTAAAACAAAAACAAGGAAGAGAACTTAGAATTCTTTTATTGGTTTTTAATTTAAAAAAATATTTTTTTTAAAAATAAAAAATAAAGGGCCTTGATAATGCTGGGAAAACAACAATTTTAAAGAAATTAGCTGCAGAAGATGTAACACATATTACGCCTACACAAGGATTTAATATTAAAAGGTGTAGGGTTTTTTAATTTAAAAAAATATTTTTTAAATGAAATTTAGTGTAAGTTAAATTATTTTAAGAATATTTATACCTAATTATTTTAACACAATTTTAAGAAGGAGATAAGAGAATAATGGTCGTTTACTGCCCTTTTTTCTAGACGTACTTATTCGAAGTTATTACTTAATTCCGACATTTTTCTGGTTACCGTAAATCTTTTAATAGAACCACACTCTCTGAAAGAAACACACTCTCCAACATACCCACATCCTATGAGAGGATCGAAAAAACACGCACGTAGAAAATTTAGGGTAAATGCTCTTTGGGGGAAATCCCATTAATTTTCCATTAAAGAAAATTTGCATTATGGGGTCTTATGGACGAGAGCTAAACGATTTTAATTTTTGTTTGGAATTGTCAGATATTTAAAATATTAAAAGTTTAATAAAAAATATTTTTAAAGTGTTATGGCTGATGATGTTCGTTTAAATGTTTGGGATATTGGCGGTCAAAGAAAGATTAGGCCCTATTGGAAAAATTATTTTGATAATACTGATGTACTTATCTAGTTCTGAATTTAAAAAAAATATTTTTTAAAGGTATTAATTTATGTAATTGATAGTAGTGATAGAAAAAGATTTGATGAAACAGCTATGGTTTGGTTGTTTTAATTTTGTTTTTTAAAAATTAATCTAAAGGAATTGTCTGAATTGTTGGAAGAAGAAAAATTAAAAAATGTTCCTGTTAGTTTATAAATTATTTTAATTTTCCTCAAAAAAATTAATTTTAAATATTTTTAGATGCTTGTTTTTGCAAATAAACAAGTAGTTTTTTTTGTTAATATAAAAATATTTTTCTGTTTATTAGGACTTGTTAACTTCAGCAAAAGCTAGTGAAATTGCTGGAGGTTTACAGGTAGAAAATGAAATTAAAGAAAAATATTTTTTTAATTCAAATTGGAAATTCAAAAAAAAATTTTTTTTAATTTCCAAATATCCCTCCCACAAACTCACAATTTAATAATTTAATTTAATTAAGCTGGTTAAAATAAGAGACAGATCTTGGCAAATCCAAGCATGTTCAGCACTTTCTGGTGAAGGAATTAAAGTAAATTAATTAAATTTAAATTTAAAAAAATATTTAAAAAAGGATGGAATGGAATGGATATCAAAAAATATAAAGAATGACGGGATTATTAAACAGGGGGGACAAACATCTGAATAATATCTATTTTGTGTGAATTAAAGAAATTTAAAAATTATTGAAAATTGTTTTTAATTAAAAATTGATTAAAAATAAATAATTATTACTTAATTATAGCTAAACAAGGTGATTTTATTAAAAATTTTTTTTTAAGTTTATTAGTTAGCATTTAACATAAAATTTTAGCTTTAAAGCTAATTTTCTTTTTCTCCACTAAAACATAAAATTTTTGATTCAATAAAAATATAAAAAATTTAAAAATTAATTTATTTTGATTAATTTCAATTTCTCCCTAAAAAGACTTCTAATTTAAAAATTAATATGTAATTATTTTTGTTTAATTTCAATTTTCCCTAACAAGACAAGATTTTGTTAATTATCTTCTTTTTAGACAAGCACAAAAACATTCACACATGTTTTTAAAACAAATAATTTAATTTTATTGTTTTCTTGTTTTAATTTAAAACATTTGGGGGACTTGTGTAAATAAAAAATTTTAAAAGATGTAAAAAGATGGACATAAATAATTCTAGTTATTTAGGACCACCCCTCTCCCTCTCCTCCCAAATGGCCCAAAAATGTGTTTTTGGTTGTTTCCTCTTTTCTTCACATTCTCCATGCCCCATTACTTTTTTTTATTCCCTCTATCCATTTGAAAAAAAATTATTTTTAAATATTCTTAAATAAATAAATCCTTATATATTTTATGAATTTTCTTAAATTTTTACAATAAACAACCCATTTTACCTTTACATGCCCAATTGCTTTTGGTTTTTTAAATAAATTTAAACGATTATTTGCACTTTTTTAATACAGCAAGATCACATTTTTGTACGGAAAATGAATACTTTTTTAACATAAAATGTTTTATTTCCGATTTTTTACCTTTCCATGCCCAATTGCTTCGAATTCAGTAAGTATATACTAGAGTAAAAACTGAATCAGTAAGTAAAAACTGAATTCGACACTTGACTCTTTTTATGTTTAAATTTTTGCTTTCAAAAATTAATTTTTTTTTAATTTTTGTGGGCTGAAAATTTTTTGTGGGCTGAAAATTTTTGACTCTTTTTATGTTTATATATATACAACCCCCCCCCCCCCTTGGATATATGTAATTCCCCTTTGGAAGGTAATTGAAGTTATTAAGGGAAATAAGGTAATCAAAAAAACTGAATTCGACACTTGACTCTTTTTATGTTTAAATTTTTGCTTTCAAAAATTAATTTTTTTTTAATTTTTGTGGGCTGAAAATTTTTTCATTCAAATGTTCTATCTTGAATCTTCCATCTTCCCTCTAACCTTCAAATTACTTCTACCTTTTCTTTTAAAATCAACTGTTATATATTCGCCCAACGATTTATTTCAAATAAATACAAGCTAGTATATACTTATTTCTATTTAATTACTAATTTATTTCTTTTTTTATTTACAGCCGATAATTACAAAAGAATTTATTTTTTTTATAGTTTTTAATGAATTTTAGTAAAAATTTGTCAATAAATACGAAAAAAGAGAAAATATTTTATTTTTAACTATTTAAAAATTTAAAAAAAAGATTTTATTTTTTAAGTAAATTTTACTTTTAAACAATTCCAAAATTAAATTTAATTAAACTATAAATAAATTATTTTTTTATTTTTAAATTTACATATACCTGTTTATTTTCTCACATAAATTTATTTGTTATTTCTTCCTTCTATATATTATTCAAATAATTGCTAACATTTTTAAATAAATTCTTTATATAATTTTTTAATTTAAAAAAATTTTGAATTTTTTAAAACAAAAATCAAGTTTTTTTTAAATCCAAGTAAATTTTGATTTCCAGCTGTGACCTATTTTTTTTAAAAACAAAATAATAATATTTCCCATTTTCCCATATTTTTTTCTGTTACCTAAACTTGTTTTTCATTTTAAAAAATTATTTTTAAGTTTAAAATTTATTTTCAATAAAATGTATCATTATTATTCCAATTTCTTTCAATCATTTATTTTATTTAATTTTTTAATTTTATTTTTAAATTCCCAACAACACACTTCTTCTATTTTTGAAAGAGTTAAGGTGTTTTTAAAAGAAAATTTATTTTTAAAATTTAAAATTTATTTAAAGCAATCTATTTGTCAGCCAATAATTAATTTACCTTTATGTGAGAATATTCCTTATAACAAAACTATTTATCCAAATCCTTTTATTGAAATAGATCAAATAAATGTTTGTTTTTAAAATTAAAAAAAATATTTTTAAAATAATTAGAAGGTAAGGACATCAAATATCTAATAGTTTTCTTGGAGTTTATTCTTTTGTTAAGATTTCTAATTTCCTTTAGTAGAGCCCAATAAAATTTATTTTTAATAAGGGAAGGGTAATAGTGAAGAATTGGAGAGAAGGTATGTGGATTAGTAGAGAATTCCTCCATATCCCCTCAATAACACACACTAAATGATTGAATAAAAAATCAGAAAAGTATTTTGGAATTCTGCTTTGAAACTCTGGATAATGGATCTAAAAGAGATACTTACCCCTTTTTTATTCTCTTTCTTTAATTCCCTTTTATTTATTTTCTTGTTTATGTGTAGAGGAGGAGGAGGAGGTGGGGGATAAATAAGGTTCCATAACCGAAAAAATATTTTTTTTCATATTTTTGTAAAATCAACAAAAAAATCTTTTTAAAGATTCAATCACAAATAAATCACTTTAAACCTTTAATACATACAAAATGTTCTCCAAATATTCTTTTGTTTGTTTGTTCTGCATTTGCTCCAATGTGTTGGGTTTTTTTAGAATTTTTAAATAAAAATAAAGAATAAATTTATAAATTATTTTTAAAAATTATTTAAAGGTCCCGATCAAATGCCACAAGCCATAACCTCTTGTAAATCTGTAAATATATTTAATTTTAAAATATTTTTAAATAAAAAATATTTAAGGTCTGTGAAGAAGTTTATAATGATTGTATTAAAATATTTAATGAATTTGATTTTCCTTGGTTTTTCTTTTTAAAATATTTTTTAATTTCAATTATTTTTAGGCCTCCAATGCTTAATTGTTCCCGTTTCCCCTCTCCCCCAACAATTTGTATGAAACCAGAACCTTTAAATAATAAAAATATTTTTTCTTCTAATTTTAATGAAAAAACAATGCCTTCCTCAATGTTTTTTAAAATAAAATATTTTTTAAAAATATTTTCTTTTTCAAGTTTATCAACAACAAAATTGCCAGAATGCCCTTTAGATTTAGTTGATTTAGACCCAACAGATTCAACAGCTAAATGTGCTTTTAGATGTGAAAAAACGACAATGTTTAGAAAAGTAAAATATTTAAATTTAAACAGAAAATCTTCCGTTTGGAGGTGGACTTCAAAAAAAAGTTTGATAAATTGAAAAAAAATATTAAAAATGGTAGGGAATTTAAAAGAGAATTTTTTGTCCTAAAAATTAAATTAATTAATTAAAAACATTAAAGGATCAAAAAGAGCAAATCCGTTTATGGCTTTTCTGTTGGTCAATGTTAAATTCATTAATTGCTTTATTTACTGTTTGTTCTTTTTGGATTGATCGTCAAAGATTTTGTTTTCCAGAAAGGTAAAAAAATTATAAGATTATATACAGGCTTGGTAATGGGTACTTTTTGGTATCCATATCCGGATATATCCGTGAGTTCGATCCGTAATCCAATTAATTTTTTAAATTTTCTTTTTCTCTCGTTAATTAGTACACACACAACAACAATTTCTTTTTACTTTTAACAAATAAAAATAAATTAAGTCCTTATTTTTTTTTATTTGAATCGGCAATAAAAAAGCTTTTTTTACAAATAAACGAGACGCAAAACCAATCCAATTTTAAATTGTTTTTATAAAATATTGCTTTTCTTTTTAAGAAAATTTTGGGAGAGAAAAGAAGGGGAAAAATAAAAAGAAAATATTTTTAGCAATAAAATTTCATAAAAAGAAAAGTTGAAAAGGAAATTGTAAATTTAAAGGGAAAATATTAAAATTTTCAATTAAAAAGCAGATATAGGTATTTTTAAAAAATTAACAAAATAAATTTCTAAAGTAATTTAGGTAAATGAACTTCTCGTATTTTCGTTATTTTTACTTTTTTTGTTTACTTTCTCCAATCAAGTCTCCTAGATATTGTGGATATCTGGATTTGGATATCTGGATTCTCCTGATATTTTTTCTTTGTACCTTTATGTTTATTATATTGAGAGTATAAAATAATTTTTTGAGTTTTCTGTCTCCGCACCTTGTTAATAATTAGTGGAAATGGAGGAATTCTACAAATTCACCCTCCCCCCTTTCCTTTTTTTAAATAAATTTTATTTTCTCAATTTCTTCAAAATCTTATATATATATTTTTAATTTTAAAGGTCAATCGGGTTTCTTGCATTTTGTTCACTTTTATCAAATATACCTCATTTGACAAGACCAATTATTGGATTTGAAGAAGTTTTTTTCTTTAAATAATTATTTAAAATTATTTAAATATTTTCAGATGGCTTGTAATTCTTTAATTTCCGGTGTTCGTTATTTAATTATTGAAGGGCCTTATGAAAATAAAATTTGTTTTTTGAATTTTATATTTTTTTATTTTGGGTAAATTTTTTTAAAGAAAACATTTTTTTATTAATTAATTAATAGTTCAATTGCTGGAAATTGTTGGTGGTTAATACTTGGTTTTACTTGGTTTGTTTTTTTCGAAAAATTAAAAAAGGGATAATTTTCTAGAAGGACTTTTTAAAAATATCTTATTAAATAAAGGTTACTTAATAATTACATTGAGTAGGTTTTGTTTTGACTTCACGCTGGATGATGTAATTAATCGAGTGAGGGGGGGGGGGGTGCTAGATTTGGCGTGTATCTCAATAGAGGATTAAATTGATTTATTTTTTGGATATAATTCTTAAAAATGTTACAATAATTAAAATTGAGACAATGATTTTTTATTATTTTTAAAATTAGTGTAGGAAAATGGGTGGTAATTATTAAAGAAAGGGTAATTATTAAAGAGGAGGTAATTATTTGAGAGAGGGTAATTAATTATTCGGGCCCAAACAATCTCTCAGGATTGAGTTTAAAAAACAATTTTAAATATTTAAAGGTATTTATCAGCCTCTCGTAAATGGGTAGAAGAAGAAATTGGTAAAAGAAGTATTTTATTACATATTTTTGCTTGGGGATTTCCTTTATTGTTGGTTATTATTTGTTTAAGTAATAATTTGGTTGATGCTTCTGAATTAACTGGAATATGTTCTTTAGGTAAAAATATAAAATTTTTCTGGTCTTGATATTTTTTGGCAGAAGCTTATACCGATAAATTAAAGAAATTGAGTGATTTTTTAAGAAAATCCCCCTTTAAACAAAACCAATTTTTGATAGGAACCGGAACTGAAAACTGGGGGGTCTTTATACATTTAACTTGTTTTTATTTATTGTTTAAATTTATTTTTTGCTTCAATACTCGTCAAAAGGAAGCTAGTAATACCAAAAAAAGTTTAAAAGCTCCTGCTTCCCTTTCTTGTTTCCCTTTCTCTTTAGAATACGGCCCCGGAGGTTTAAAACGCTGAGGAATTAACTTAAACAATCAAAAACAAAAATAATATTTTTTCAAAATATTTTTAAGGTAATTTCAGTCACTTAACATTGTTTTGGTTTTGGATAATTCCTCGTTTATTAATTATTTTAATTGGATTTTTTCTTCTTTTGGCTGGATTTTCTTCAATGTGTAAAGAAAGAAATAAATTTAAGTAATTTTAAATTTAAAATTTAAATTAATTTTATTTAAATTTAAATTAAAAGAAATAAAGGAACAGATACTTCTAGATTAGAAAAATTTCTTTTAAAAATGGGAATATTTTCTTTAATTTATTTATTTTCAATATTATTAAATTCTTTGTGTGATTTACATCATTTAATTGTTCTTTCTGAATGGCAACCAAACACGTAAAAATTAAAAAATAATTTTTTAATTTAAAATTCATAATATGTAAAGATTAGGGAGAATGGGTCTATGTTTTTTTAAATTTATATAAAATAATTTTTAAAAAATTATCAAAACTTTACGAGAATATGTAGAGTAAAGCAGCTGGGCTATAGCTATTTCTCTCTAGTGCAAAAGGTTAATCGGCGGCTGGGCGCGAACCAGCATCTTCAGTTGACCGGACTGTGTGTTAGCCATTACATCACGCCGCCTACTGCATAGCCTTAGGAAATAAATAGCTATATGTTTTACATTAGCTACATATACAAAAATTAAGAAATATACTCTAACATAATCCAAAAGTCACTAGAAGTAGGGTTGACGGATCCAGATAAATCCGAATGTTCCCTTTTCCCCTATTAACCGCCAACACCAATCAGGGGAACTTTGATTCTTTTAGTGAAACTTTTTTTTAATTTTCTAAATATTTAATTATTTTATTTTTAAAGAATTAATTGCAAAACAAAAGGAGGTGCTTTTTCTGGTAATTGTATTAGACCAGAACAACCAGAACCAAAATTGGTTAATTTTTAATTATTTTTTTGATTTAATTTTTTTAAATAAAAAGTATGTTTTTGGACAAACAATGGGAATGGCTACTGGTAATTAATTTATTTGGAGATTAAAATTTATAAAATAAATTTTAAAGGTTTAGCTGTTGGTTTATGTATATTTTCTCCAAAAACGTTGGCTACGGTAATTGAACAAAATTGTTAAATTAAATAGCGACTTTTAAAATAATAAACAGAAATTAAGGAGTTAACAAATACAAGAATTATATTATAAATTAGATATCGTCAAAATCACATTCCCGTGATCCCGCAACGGGATTTTTTTCAACATTTTGTACGGGACGGGATCCCGCGGGATTAATACCATTATCCCGGTGATCCCGTTTTCCGCTCAAAACCCGGGACGGGATCCTGTAAAATCCCGTGCGGGATCCCATCCCGATCTCTGGTTAAAATTTGATTTGATAAAGTAAAAAAAAATTTTTTGATTAAATCTTTATTTAAAATTTAAATATTTATTTTTATTCCTTTAAAGATGTCCTCACTTTCTAGTTGGAAAAATGCCTTAGTATGTTTTTGGCCTTTACAAACAAAAAAGTCAACAATAATTAATTCTTCATTTAAAAGTATTTTTCTATTTTTTAATATTTTTTTCTAAAAAATTTTTAGAAACAAAACAACAAACATTATTAATCCCTCCTCCTCTCCCTCCTTCTTTTCCTCCTCAAAGTCCAAAAAATAATTTAGTACCTACTTCTTCAATTACTATTTACAATTCACAACAAAACAATCAAAATTTAAATAACAAGCAATATATTCCTCTTTCTATTTTAAGTAAAAAATCAAAAGAAATAAAAGATAATGAGGTAAAATTAAAATTTATATAAAAATTAAGAGAACAATTTTTAAGCAAATTTATGAACATCAAAATATTGGGGGGATTAGACAACAAATTATATTAGAAGAACAGTCGTCAAATGCTGCTTATTTATAATTTTAATAATTATTTTTATTTTTAAAAAATTTATTTGTAAATAAGCTAAATACAGGGCTCCGTTTTCTACGGATTTTGCTTCATTTTGTGGTTTTGATAGGTTTTTTGATTTTTAAAAATTCGAGATCGGAGCTCTGGCTAAATATAATATTAATAGATTGAAAAAGAATTTTCTTCATTCTTTCTCTAATATACTATACATTCTTTTAAAGTATTAGACATATTTTTAAGATTGTCTTTTTTTCAGAAGTAGGAAATTCTCCAAAAAAATTTTTTAAACTTTATTCGGTTGTCTACGTCATCGACAGCCTTTGCAAACATAATTTGGGATGGGGCCAATGAAGACGTTCAACCTGACGACGATTTCAATCCGCTCTAGTAATGTAAACCGTCTAAAGTGATAGCGGGGCAATGCCCGTCAGTAGACAACATAAACTTTTAATATTTATTAAGAATTCTGAATCTAATTTTGTAATTAACGAAATTGAACCGAATCTATTTACTAATAAATACACAACAAAAAAATTCTCTCCAAAATTCCTTTACAATTTCTGATAAAAGTTGAGTGAATGAAAATAATAAAGAATATTTAATTTCCGTGGATACATAATTTATAAATAGATAATATATAGTTGAGTAGCAAAATAGTTAGAAATCAAAATGTAAAGAAATAAAAGATTGAAGTTTGTTCAAAACTATTAGTGGTGAACTAAAAAACGAGAAGTTAAGACAATTGACGGGAGAAAAAACAAACTTAAAATTGATTATTTTTTTGGTAATTTCAAAACATAAAAACAAACAAAAATTCAATCAATCTGAAGAATTGGAAGCAGTTTGGAAAGAATTCAAAACTCTTTCAATATTGCTAACTGTGCTCGCTTTCAAATTCTAAATTTTAATATTTTTAAAAAATACATTTTCAATAACAGGATTACCGTAATGCGCATAAAATCCAAGAAACGCTCTAATTGTTCCAACATTTGAGTAATATCCTTATTTGGCATAAGTGCTTTCACTTGACTAGCTAACACCTGTAGAATAATTTAAAGGAAAAATATTTTTAAATTAACATACATTATCTGTGCCGACAACGATTGCAACGACTAATGAACAATAAGAAGCCACCATACCTGAAATTAAAAAAAAATTTTTAAAGTTTGGAAATTACAAGTGAACAATTTAAAAAATTCTTCTTACTTTCACTGAAATACCAACCGAGGGGTTCACAATTCTTTAAAGTAAAATTTAACACTTACTATCTTCCATATGAGTTGACGCTTTATTCATCAATGTCTGAATAGCAGTAAGCACCTCGTCTTGAGACATATTCGCCGCTTTCTCTTGACCATTCTCATTACCGCCATCTTCATCCGGTGGTTCTTCATTTAGCAATTCGTTATCAAATTCCTCGTCAATAACCTTCGCTGCAGAATCATGATGAATGAACAGCTTAAAAAATTTTTTATTAGAAATCTCTAAAACTTCAAATAAAACCTTTGTCAAAATGTCCAAAGACGAAGATTCTACTCCTTGTTGTCCCAGAACTGAAGTTTTGTCAACAAATTCAGATTTTAGATTTATAAATTTGCGTCGATTAGCTGGACATTTTTCTAACAAATTAACCAGAAGGCCATACATCTATAAAAAGGGGGTCAAAAATTAGAAGATAATAACAAATTTACCATAACAGCAAGATCAAAAAATTTCTCTTTAGGAGCATAATTTGAATGTTTAGCCAAAACATTGAGACAATTTTGAAGAAAACCAGCAGCTTGTCCAATTTTGAGTGCCCCATTCTCGCTTTCATGACTAACATTCATTAAAACTCGACAAAGAAGGCAAATACAATCAAAAATTTTGTTACAATCATTTTGAGCAGTTGATGACAGATTTTTCTTTTCTTGTTTTCCCAAAACATTATCAGTTTGGTGAACGTTTTCAATGAAGTTAAGCGAATAATTGAGGAATTTTGCACAAGAGAATATAAGCAAATTATTCCTATGCTGCACAAGATATACTTGATTTTTCGTGTCAAAAGCGGCAGCCTTAAAATTTTTAAAAAAAATTAAAAAAATATTATTTGAACAACAAACATTTTCTAAAATTCTATAGCAACGCTCAACAACTTTTAATTTTGTACTCGTTGTCATAGTCGAATCAGTTGTTGTTGTTGTTAACACTCCTTGATTTGAATGTACCAATTCAAGAACAGCTTTATCTAATTTCGCCACAATAGTTGTAAGACACCCAGAATTGTACATTTCTGATTTAAACATTTTGGTTTGTTCCTTTAATGCAATGTAGGCAAGCGCTTCCAAAGTAAGGAAGGGAACAGACAAATTATCCTCCGTAACATCAAATTTTACGCTTTTTGTCGATTTATTTAACCAAAAACGAAGCCAATCTTGCATTACCGACCAAATCTAAAGAAAGGGCAATTCTAATTAATTTATTTTAAAAAAATAAACAAACCAAAACAAGATGCTTTTTGTATTCCTCATCTGCTTTTACGCGTTGATTATCCTGTTTAAGAAGTTGTGCGATCAGACGGATACATTGCTAAAAAATATTTGATTTTTAGCAAAGAAAAAGTTTTTAAAAACCAACCTCAGAAACAGGAATCCCTTTTCTATCTCTTGCCATAAAATATAAAAGACAGGCAGAAGAAAGCGAAATTGTCTGAAATTTACTTATTTTGTTAGAATAAATAATAAAAATAAAAACCGGCGAAGTGGCAACCAACTCTGCCAGATTAGTAAAAAGTCGATTCATGTGTGACGACTGTATACGCAAAAAATCTCTAAATTCCAAAGAAACTGACTTTCTGACAAGTTGCATAAGACTAAAAGAGTATTCCGAAATTTTACAAAAATTATAAAGATTAACCTCAGTTGTTTCAAATTAATGCTGGATTTCTCATCAAGTAAAGTTGTTAGTAAATAATGAAAATCGCCTTTGAAATCTTTAATTTAAAATTTTAATTAGGAAAGTTGATACTAAAAAACCATGCATTAATCCTTTTTCAGCTGTTATTTTATTTGTGGTAGTATTTTGATAAGTTTTTCGATAAGGTGCATAGCAGGGCTGTCGTCGTTGTAATTTTGTCGAAGGCGTAAATTCTCTAAAATAAAAATTAAATAAAAATTAAAAATTGTATTAATGTAAACTCTTCTTGTTCTTCTGGCTCAAAACTGCTAGCACACCTTCGCTTCGAATTCCCGACATTGCATTCAACTTAAATTGAAAAAAACAATCACTTTCTAAATTAATGAAAAAATCATACCGTGATTTGATGAGACACTGACGTCGTTAAAAGATGACATTATTTTTTTCCAAATAAATTAACCCTTGATTAGCTAATTAAAAAAATAAAAGTATGGAGAAAAAAAATAAAAAAAACAACGTGGGCAAATTTAAAAATTTGCCTAAAAAGTTATGCTAACATAAGGATCAACTGGTCCCTTCTCCACTTTGATATAATTTCATTTTTACCGAGGCGGGCATTTTTTATTTGAAAAATTTTCAAAATTTTTTAAATTTTCTTGTTGCTGTTTTTTTTTAAATCTTTAAGTTTTTTTATTTAAAAGATGAGTGACACAGGCGATAATGAAAGTGTTGCACAAAGTCGGGACGGACAAGAGCAAGTTGATGATAATGTAGTTCCTGCTTCTGACAACGAAGAAGATGATCCAATTGCTGAACTTTATGGAGACGAAAGAGAGGAATATGAAGAAGAGGATGCTAATGGTGAAGATTTGTTTAGAGATGATATGCTAAGGTTTTTTAAAGTTATTTTTATTTAAATTATTGAACAATTAGGGACTACCGTGATCAGCCAGAACTTGATAATCTTTCCGCATCTGGGATAGATGATACATCTGACATCACAGAGCTTTCCTTTGATGCCCGCAGACGTGCTGAAATTGCTATGGCTAGACGGGATCAATTGTCGATGGAAGATGAAGTTAAATTCTTTTTATTTATAAAAATTATCTGGAAATTATTTTTAGCTTTACTGGGAAGATGGGGATGAGTCAGCTGCTTCTCTTGCACGACGACGAAAACGTCTAGTCCCCAGACAGCCTGAAGAGGATATTGACGAGGATGATGGCGAAGTACCTATTGATATTTTGGAGAACTACCATGACCGATCAGCACGTGATCATTGCAGTGACGAAGCTGTTGGGCGTGAGGTTTTTAGACGGTTTATTTGAATTTCTTTAGCTTTTCCTTGATTGATTAATCTATTTTAGTTTCAAAAAATTTTTAAACTTCTTCAAAGAGCCAGTTACAAATCAAAACAAATATATTCTTTCTATTCGACATATGGTAGCTGAAAACCGGTTATCTCTTGAAGTTGACTATAATGATTTATCTAATGAGAATGGAGAACCACATATTGCATTTTTGTTGCCAGAAGCGCCTGTTCAAGTATACAAATTTCTAAAATAAAATTAAATGCTTTAAATTATAAATTAGGTTCTCGAACGTTTGGACCAGGCTGTTACTGCTGTAGTAACGAGGATTTTCCCTTGGTACAAAAGAGTGACAAATGAAGTTAAAGTTCGGGTTAAAAATTTGCCGTCGGAAGAAGACATTCGACTTTTGAGACAAATTCACTTAAATATGTTGATTAAAACATCTGGAGTTGTTACGGTTACTACTGGAATTTTACCCCAATTGAGCGTTTTAAAATATGATTGCAAATCTTGTTCATTTGTGCTCGGTCCTTTTGTTCAACGTCAGGATGAAGAGACAAAACCAACAACTTGTCCATCATGCCAAAGTCGTGGGCCTTTTGAATTAAATACTGAAGAGGTTTTTGACTTTAATTTTTTACAAATAAAATTTCATTTTAAGACAATTTACCATAATTATCAACGAATTACTATTCAAGAAAGTCCAAATTTGGTAGCCGCTGGTCGTTTACCTCGTTCGAAAGAAGTTATTCTTTTGGGTGATTTGTGTGATTCTTGTAAACCTGGAGATGAAATTGTTGGTTTTAAATTATTTAATCTCAAATTTTTTTAATTTAAAGGAACTAACTGGAATTTATACAAACAGTTATGATGGATCCTTAAATACTCGACAGGTTTTGTATGTTTTGTACTAAAAATGATTGTTGTTCAATTTCTAGGGATTCCCTGTTTTCAACACAGTTATAATTGCAAATCATATTGTTAGGAAGGATCGATTAGGTTTATTTTATTTTCCCAAATTATTAAAAAAATCTTTAAAGAATCTGACTCTTTAACTGACGAAGACATTAAAGCTATTCGTGAACTAGCAAAACACCCACAAATTGCACAACGAATTTTTGCCAGTATTGCGCCTACTATTTATGGACATGATGATGTAAAACAAGCTGTTGGACTTGCATTATTCCGTGGACAGGCAAAAAATCCACAAGGAAAACATCGAATTAGAGGTTGAAAATATAATATTTGAAAATTATATCCGATTAGGTGATATTAATGTGCTTCTTTGTGGTGACCCTGGAACTGCAAAATCCCAATTCCTTCGATATGTCGCTCATCTTGCACCTCGTTCTATTCTCACAACTGGCCAGGGAGCTTCTGCTGTCGGATTAACTGGTAGTTTTTAATTAAGCAAAATTTAATGAAACTGTTAAAATACAAATTTTCATTTAGCATATGTCCAACGTCATCCAGTGACACGAGAATGGACTTTAGAAGTATTCTTTCATTTTTAACTCCATTTAATTAAATAATAAATCAATTAAAATGTTAGGCTGGAGCAATGGTTTTAGCTGACACTGGTGTGTGTCTCATTGATGAATTTGACAAGATGAATGAGCAAGACAGAACTAGTATTCATGAAGCTATGGAACAACAATCTATTTCAATTTCAAAGGCTGGTATTGTCACTTCTTTAAAAGCTAGGTGCACGGTCATTGCAGCTGCTAACCCTATTGGTTTTTTAATAATTTTAATTACAAATTTTGATTAACTATTAAGGTGGTCGTTATGATTCTTCTAGAACATTTGCCGCAAATGTTGATTTGTCTGAGCCTATTTTGAGTCGATTTGACATTTTCTGTGTTATTCGTGATCAGCCTGATCCTGTAGACGATGAACACATGGCTGATTTTATAATTAAAACACACAAACGTTTACATCCTGATGTTCTTCAAGCAATGCAAGAAACAGCTGAAGAACAAAAGGCCGAGACTGTTAGTTTATTTTAATTTTGAAATTATTAATTTTATTGTTTAAATTTAGGAAATTGATCCTTCGACCGGTCTTGAACTCATTCCACATTCTCTTCTTCGAAAATACATAATTTACGCACGCGAACACATTCACCCAGTTTTAAATATTGATGATGAAAGGATTTCTCGTTTATATAGCGATTTACGCAAGGAATCTGGGGTTAATATGTTTTTCAAAGATCGATTTCAATTTATTTTTTAGGAGACTGGCTCTATGGTTATTACAATTCGAAATGTTGAGTCAATGATTAGAATGGCTGAAGCAAATGCCAAAATACATTTACGCACTTATGTGGATGAAAATGATGTTGCTTTTGCTACAAAAGTAATGCTACAATGCTTTATAAACACGCAAAAGGTTTTGAATTATTTAATTTTTTATTATAATTTTTTTTATTTTAAAGGCTTCTGTTATGCAACACATGAAGAAGGTAAATAATTTTTTATAAGCTTTCTGAAAGTTTATCAAATTTAGAAGTTTTGGAAGCAATTGAGTTATAAGAGAGATAATAACGAATTGTTATTATTTACACTTAAACAATTAGTGAATGAACAAATTGTTTATGAAAGAGCTAGACATGGAGGTTCTGCTTCAGAAGATATTGGTATTGACACAATTTCTGTTTCAGAAGAGGATTTGGTTGAAAAGGTTAAAATCTTGTTCTTTTTATTAAATTTCTACTTTAATTAATAGGCCCGACAATTACGAATTGATGCGGTTGCAGTAAGAGCATTCTTTAAAAGCAAACAATTTATTTACAATAAATTCAATTTTGATGCTCAACGGAAAATTATTGTCAAAACAATTGCTTAATTTATTAATTTTTGTTTTAATATTTTGATAATTTTTACATTTTTTTAAATAAAATAAATATTTTGTTTTCATCTTGAGTTTGAACTCTAAATATATTTTGTAAACTTATTCTTCAAAATTTTGATTTATTTCTTTATTAAGAATGGAATTTGGAAGTCGTTCAGTCATTCGACGCACTAACAAAAAACAAGATACTTCTAACGTTTTACAAGATTCAAGTAACATCCAACATGTAACAATTGTAGTAGATGAAACTGATAATTACAATTTGAGTTTTTATAACCAACCTCCTTCTGAAGTTATAACTGTTGAGGAATTCCAAAAATTGGGAATGGAGAGGATGAATGTGTTACGAGAATTGGAGTCGTTAAAAGAAAAATATGCAGCAGATCCCAGAAAATATTTGGAACAATTTATTGAGGTTAATTTATTAAATAAATTAAGATTTTTGTGTTATTTGGGTGGTGTAGGTAAATTACAAATTTTAGGAAGTTGGACGAATTGAGCCATTTTTCACCAATGGATTGCTTTCTAGCCAACTCCGTGAAGCACGTCGAAAAGATAGAATAGCTCATTTTATATTACGCCTTGCATTTTGCCAATCTCAAGAAATGTCTCAATGGTTTGTTAAACAGGAAACTGAATTGTTTCGAATGAGATTTCAATTAGAAGCACCAAGCAAAATGTTGCAATTTTTAAAAGCAAACAATATAAATCCACAAGAGGTTTGATTATTTTAATTGAAGTCAAAAAAATATTTTCATAGGTGGGTGAGAATGAAAAGAGTAGAATGCTTAAAGATCTCTCCCAAGCTCTTACAATACCTCAAGATTCTTTACCCAAATCGGCTATATTTAAAGTTTGTTTAATATTCTTTTTATCGATATTTTTTTTACTTTTTTGGTGAATTGTTGGGATGTCATTGAACTTTTTGCCGGTCATCGTCTCTATCTCAAGGAAGGTCTTGCGTATATTAGCAGTAATGAATTGATCTCTTTGGTGGCACCACAATTTAAAGAAAATATTAATTCGTCACTTGATACTGCTCGCAAAAAAGTTGGTGCAATTTTGATGCAACAAAGATTAGTTCCGTTGTTGAGACATATTGTTGGCACTGGTACTTCTAAACATGAAAATAGGTTTGTTTAGAATTTATATAGTTCATAATTTTTTTATTTATAGAGATCAGAGCTCTGGTTCTTTTGTCGCTCCAGAAGATTTAGATACTTTAGCTATTGAATCATTTCCACTTTGCATGCAAGAAATTCATTCTCATTTACGTAAAGAACATCACCTTCGGTACAATGCTCGTAATCAATATGGTCTTTTCTTAAAGGTATGAACTTTTGGATACGTTCTTCCATGCTAAATAATTCAAATTTCAGGGGATTGGGCTTTCATTGGAAGGAGCACTCGAATTTTTCCGATCCGAGTTTACAAAGAGAATGGAAGGTGATCAATTCAATAAGCAATATCGCTACAATATTCGTCATATGTATGGAATGGAAGGAAATAGAATTGACAAAAAGCCGCTTTCTTGTTCTTCAATAATTCTTGGAGCGGCGCCAAATGGAATAGATTGTCATGGATGTCCTTTTAGACATATGGACTCTGAATTATTAACTAAAAAATTAAATAATATTGGATTGAATGAGGATCAAGTTGCAGAAATAATGTATTCCTCAAAATGTCATCGTTATGATAAAGTAAAGAATATTAAGAACGTTTCTTTTTTTGTAATCACATTTTAGGCATGTACAAAGTATTTTGAATTTGTGCACAAAATCCCAGACTTGGAAGAATTGATAACACATCCAAATCAATATTATTCTTTATCCAGAAAAGCTCGTAGAGGTGAATTAATAATTAAAAGTGAGGATGTAGTAGATGAAGAAATTCTCGAAATGAACGATAATCTAGAGGAGATGGAAATGTGTGAAGAAGAATAACAATTTTTTATTGTAAATTTACATTTTTAGACAAATATTTTTATATAATATTTTGTGGTATAAAAAAGAAAATTGATATTATTTGGAATTTACCTAAATTAATTTTCTTAAATAGGGCAGAAAAGTTTTAATTGAGATTTAGAAAATAGGCAGAGAAAATAGGAGATGTCTTTAGAATTCCACAGACCTATTTTGCCGTGCTTTTAATTTCTACACACTTCAAAAAACTAGGAAATATTTAGTAGCCATCGGTAATTTAACTGTAGTTCATAACGCAGAACGTGAAGGTAAAGTTCATTTTTGTGTTAAATTTAAATGTACTAAATAGTGCTAAAAATTTGTTTTTATCTCTGCTCTCTTCTCTTTTTCTACTTTTCTCGTTTTATTGTTAATTTATTGAATTTATTCCAGACTTGACTATTCTTAATTCATTCACGTGTTTGCATTGAAAATTTCTTTGTCTTTTGTATTAAAATATGGAAATTTAGAGCTTATATAAATAAAAATTTTTATATTTCAATTTCAACGAAAGAATGCCAGCTGTACAGGATCATTACAGAAAAAGAGTAAATTATTTTTAAAAATTAATTTATAAATATTAGGTTGCCTATTACTACGATTGTAATGTCGGTAATTATTATTACGGGCAAGGACATGTTATGAAACCTCATCGAATTCGAATGACACACCATTTACTTTTAAATTATGGAATTTATCGATATCTGGATGTTTATGTTTGTTTAGATTTTTTTCTGAAAATTTTTTTGAAAAATTTAGAGGCCATTCCCAGCAACATTTGAGGAAATGACACGATTTCATGGTGAAGATTATATGGATTTTTTGAGAAAAGCAACACCAGAGAATTTGAAACAATACAATAAACAAATGCTTAAATGTTTTTTTTCTTGAAATTTATTCAATTTTAATTTTTTAAAGTTAATGTTGGAGAGGATTGTCCCGTTTTCGATGGATTATTTGAATTTTGTCAGTTATCTAGTGGTGGATCGCTTGGTAATTAAAATATAGTTTTTTAGAGCGATATAGGGGAATGGATTTTTCCGGGCCCGGAAGCGGGATATTTTTATAAAATATTCGTTTTTCCGGGGGTTCGAGTTTTAGCCCTGAGAATTCGGCCCGGGTCAGTTAAAAAACTAAAAACTCGTACACCGGGCGGCAATTTGAGTATTTAACCTCTAAATTTATTTCTTTATTTAAGCTGCTGCTGTTAAATTGAATAAACAAAAGGCTGATATTGCAATTAATTGGATGGGTGGTCTACATCATGCAAAGAAATCTGGTAACAATCTCTGAATTTTATTTTATCTTTTTTTTTAATTTAGAGGCTTCTGGTTTTTGCTATACAAATGATATTGTTTTGGGAATTTTGGAGCTTTTGAAATACCACAAGAGGTAATTTTTAATTTTATTTTTTTTAAATCCATTTTTAGAGTTTTGTATGTTGATATTGATGTTCATCACGGAGATGGTTTTTTAATTTTAAATTTAAAAATCTTTTTTAATTTTTTAGGTGTCGAAGAAGCTTTTTTCACTACAGATCGAGTTATGACTGTTTCTTTTCATAAATATGGAGATTTCTTTCCCGGAACAGGAGAATTAAAGGTTCCTTAAAATTATTTAAAATTTATTTAAAGAAATGTTTTTAGGACGTTGGTGCCGGCAAAGGACGTTATTATGCAGTTAATGTCCCTTTAAAGGATGGAATGACAGACCAAGCTTATCAACAAATATACACGCCTGTTAGTCTCTAAATTAATTTAAACCAAATTTTTTTGAAGATAATGAAAAAAGTAATGGAAGTGTTTCAACCTGGGGCTGTTGTTCTTCAATGCGGGGCTGATTCTTTAAATGGTGATAGACTTGGGCCGTTTAATTTAACTTTAAGAGGGCATGGAAAATGTGTGGAATTTATGCGTGATTATAATGTACCTTTAATGCTTCTTGGTGGTGGAGGGTAAGAAAATTAATTTTTTTAATTTAAAAATAGAATTGAATTAATAAATTATTTTTTAAGTTTTTAATGTTCTCTCTACCTAATTTAATTTCTAGTTATACACCAAAAAATGTTGCACGATGTTGGACTTATGAAACCTCATTAGCTGTAAATATAGACATTCCTGATGGTTTCTTATTTATTTTCATTTTTTATTTTTAAATTATTTTATTTTTAGAAATTCCTTTCAATGATTATTTTGAATATTTTGCACCAAATTATAGGTAAATTAAAATTTTTATAAGAAAATAAATTTTGTATAGACTACATATTGATGCATCAAATGTTCCAAATGATAATACTCCAGAATACCTTCAGTCTGTTATGTAAGTTTTTTTAAAACAGTTTTTACTTAATTTTGAGTTCAAAATTTAGAACTTTCAGTTTAATTTTCTTTTTCAATCTTTAAATTATTCTGATTATATATATATTTCTTATTCACATCTATAGCAAGGTTTAGAAAAAGCCAGGTCTTAAAATTTTTCTTCGGATCGGGATTCGGGTTAAGAGCTCTATGTTTCGTGTACCTCGACCCACCCCAGATCAATACTTATGTTAATACTTGTTTAATTGCTAATAATTTAATTTCAGGCAAGAAGTATTGGAAAGCCTTAGTAAACTACCTCCAGTTCCCAGTGTTCAAATGCAAGGTTTTTTACCAAAATTTTCTATATCCTCCCAATTATTTTATAGCAATTCCAAATGATTATATACAATTTGATGAAACATTAGAAATTGATCAAGCAGATCCGGATAAACGTCTTACAAGTATTTTTTTAATTATATTTAAATTTTTGATTTGAAAATTTTGTAGGAGCAATCACAGACAGAATGATTGCACATCCAGGTGATTTTTATGATGGAGAAAATGAAGGGGATGACCGAAGAAATAGACAAGATTGTAAACGAAGACAGCAACAACAAAACTCCTCTGAAGAAATTATAATTGAAAATGATACACAAGAAAATACAAAAAGAATGAGAGTTGAAAGAGGTGAACAAAAACAGCGCCGGTGAAAGGAGAAAAAGAAAATTAGAAAAAAACTCTTTAATTTTAAGTAAAATGCAGAATCTCTTAACCTCATAATTTCTTTTTGTAATTTCTAGATTCAATTATCTTACTCGAATATTTTAAAGTTTTGAGATTATAAAAATGTAGCTAGCAATAAATTGGACAAAACTTTTTTTAAAGGCTAAAATTTTAATTTGCTTCTAAATGTCTTTAGTAAAATAATTAGAAAAAATTAGCCCAGTTTTGTCCAATTATATTATAGATTTTGCCTCTATCATTATAACCAATTAATACTTTTTGGCCAGGACAATCTTGAAGTTTTGCTTTTCTTAATTTTTGGTTAAATGTTCGGTGAATTTTCACAAAGAAATTATTTCGAATATAAACAAAACATTAATGATTGTCCAAAGCAATAGTCTTAACAAAAACCCTCATTTTTCTCTAAATTTTTTTGATATACTCTAGGCCCATTAGGGAAATTATTCAATGTAAAAATAAAAAATTTGCTTGATTATAAAAAAATAATTTTCTAGTTTTGAATAAATATACCTAAAATTTAAAACAAAATAATTTTAATCTTTATATAAAAATAAGGACAATCGAAAAATCTTTCTCTTTAAATGAAAAGTTGGATATCTGAATTTATTTTTTAAGTTTTTTTTAAATTTATGTCTGCGGGCAAGTTAAAAGATATGAGTGCTAAAAGGCAAAATAAGGGGGTTTTCAAATATTTTTGGTGAAGAGTTAAACTGAAATAAATGTGTGTACATATTTTTAAGTGAGACGCAAAACGGAATGAACGAAAATTGATATATTTAGATTTGTGGTTTTTGTAAGTCATGAAAAATAAAACTGAATTTTAGTTGAATTTCTTTAAATAATTTTTTTTAGAATTTTCCATGACTTTTAAAATACAACAAAACAAAAATAAGGCGATAAAAAAACAAAACTCATGCTTTAAAAATTTAATGGAGCATTTTGACCTAAAAAGTCATAGGAGTAGCTTCCAAGTAAAAAATTAGAGCATAAAAAATTCTACTAAAAATAAGTTTGTCAGCTACTTCTGGGCTACCGCCAAAAAATTAAAAACATTTTTTATAGAAATTCACTTAAATAGGCCTGCAACCCTTATAATCCTCAAATTATTTTATATTTTAATTTTAAAGAAAATTCGGGTCACAAAAAAAAATAAAATTTGGATTTATAACAATTTAGGTCCGTAAATATTTTTGATATTATTTTTTAAAATTATTTTCCATTAAACCTAAATTAAATAAACAGACCTAAATTCCCAAAATTGCCATAAATGTAAACAATGTATATAATTAACATTCACAAATCGGAAATGTTGTCGATCTAGTCCAATCTCATTTAACATCCAAACTTCTTATAAAAAATCTTCAGAGCGCCGCCAATTTACCTTATATCCTCTTCACATGTTTTCATATTGGTCAATGCGCCTTTTTGTGTTACCACAGCGGATCTGACGCAGAGTTTTGTATCTGTCCCGTCCTTGCCTCTAAAAACAAAATGTCATTTTACATAATTCTTTATAAAAATTTACCCTATTCTCCATGTGAAGAATGTCAAAATCAGTAATTGCCTGCTGGTTCCTAGCATTATCCAACTCTTTTGTAAGCATCTAAAAATAGATATAAAATATATCAAACTAAAAAACAAAACCTCAAGCTTTTTCTTCAATGACTGATTCTGATCAGTAACATTTTGCCGATCCAACTCTCTTTGAGGATAATTATTCTCCTCTGCCTCATATGTCAACTCTTAAAAATTAAATATTAAACATATTTTAAATTCGTTAAAAATTAAAAAATCTAACCAACGTGTGCATTAGTCAAATCACCCGGATCGTTAAACTCTCTAGGCAAATGTCCATTCCCTCCATTCGCATTATTGTCATAAATTCCTGTGTGGACATGAGTAACCGCAGTATTTGGAACAAATTTCTTGTTTTGACCTTTTTCAACTTCTTCTTTAAGTTTATTCATCTTATCAGTTTTAATTTGGACCTCCGAGCGCATTGCCGTAACCTGATTCTCTTGTGCAGCAATTTCTCTAAGAAGACGATTACGTTCCTCAGTACTCATCTAATTAAATAAAAATATTTAAATTTTAATAAAATCAAACCGCTCGTTCAGATTGCATTTGTCTGTTAAGTTCATGCAATTCTTCCTCCTTTTGTTCGAGAAGACGTTTAGCCTAAAAATTGTTTTTATTTGAGAAATGAAAATTGTTGGAAATATTAAGGAACTTGAGGAACGATAAACAAAGACAAACAGGAAAAAATAAGATTTGTAGAAAAATTTTCAGTACCTGATTTAATTCATAGAGTTCATCCTCCAAACGACGAATACGATCCTGAGCTGCTTCCAATTCTTTATGTGTCTGCTCCATCTCATCTTGCATACTCAACATTTTCGCTTTATACTCAAGTTGTTTCTGTTCAGCTGCTTCACGAGCCTTCATTTCTTTTTGAAGCCTATTTTTTAATTTTCTTTCAAAATTTATTAGAACGTTAAAAACCTTTCTTGTTCCATTTGTCGTTGAATTCGTTCTTCTTTTGCTTGTTGCTTCATTTGCTGAACTTCAATAGAATCAGGTTTTCGACGTCGCATATAAAGCTCATGATTTCCCATACAAAGAGCCTTAAAAGGAAAATTAAAAAAATCTTAATTAAATTACCAAAATTCTTTTGTTGATTCGTAAACGAGGAGCATAAAAAACAAAGTCCTAAATTTAAAAGATTTAATAAAAATCATAAAAGAAACCTGTGATTTCTTATCCACTGGTTTAATCACAAACTTTTTATCATTAAAAGAAATATTTCGAATTTCAGACCATGGAAAGCCAACTTTTGGACTTAATTTATCCGCTTTGTCATAAATATTAAGTCCAAGAGAATCAACTCCAAGATACAATTCAGTGTCTTTTTTGTTTCGAATTTCAAAATACTAAATGATAAATAATTTAAGAAAATTGAAAAATTCTCTCACATTAACTCCATACATATCCAAATCTTGAGCAATTTTAAGATACTCGATCATTGCAGTTTCTCTGTTCATTCCTCGATGGTCTTGCCACCAATTCATTACACGATGCTCCCATTCGTTTATATTCATTTTAAACTTTTAATTGAAAACAAAATTAAATAAAAAAATTCTAATTGAAAAATACTTGATTAAGCACTCGTTGAGGAAGTAAACGATCATTTGCCAAAGTTCCAGGCAAATGCTTATCCTAAATAAAAAAGATTTACTTTATAAACAAAATAATTTTTAAACTTTAAGATAATCGCCATATTTTGCTTGCATAGCATACGAGGCAAGAAGAACAGCTTGGTCTGGCGGACAATAAACTTCATCAGAAAGAATTAGATCTTTAACTTGCAAATAGAAAAGGCGCTAAATTTGGAGGAATTATTTATTTTCCTAAAAATAATTTTAATAACCAAAGTAACATCCTGAATAATTTCCTCAGCAACATCTTCTGGATAAAACTTGGCACGGAACTTGAATTGCAAAATAGGTTCCTTTTTCACATCCTGCTTGAGCACCTTCTGAATTAAAAAAATTCAAATTTAAAGATTAAAGTTAAAGAAACTTTATTAAGTTTGAGCCAAGTAGAGAATCCCTTGTTATCCGTGTATTGAAGACCAAAATACCAAATCTCTCGAAGATTTATTGTTTTCACAACCTGATCAAATAACTGTTTTCCAGATGTTGAAGATTGAATGGAAAATTCAAGTTCTAAAAGAAAATAAAATTAAATTTTTAAAAATCATTAAAAAACCCGCATCCATAGTAATAACGCGGACATTTATCTAAAAAAATTAATCTTTAATCTTTTAAATTTTTTGATGACTCACCGGATTTTTTGACATAATTACTTGATTTTGAAAGAAATTAAATATGCAATAAATAAATATTTATAAAATAGGACAACTGTAAAAAGAAGATAATAAAATATTTTTATCGAAGTCCTAGTTTTACAATTTAATCGCAGTCATTCTCAACTATAAATAATGTTGGCCATTTTTGTGTGGTGTACAGTCCTTAGTTGCCTCTTATGTAATAAACAATGTTTATATTGATCGATTGCAGGTGCAGAAAAGGATTGAAAGGAAAAACTCAACCAAGCCAAACCCCTAAATAAGTGTTAATTCCTTAACAGGGTTCTGCTTAAAGAAGGAAAGTTAAAGGGAAAAAACAAAGTATAGAATGTACTCAATTAAGCTAATAACTTTTATGGTTTTCGTGTTAGAATTAAAGGATTTAATAAAATTGTGCGTTATTACAATTTAATAAATTAAGTAGTTGGACGACTATGTACATAGAGGAAAAAATAAATATGGGAAAACCTGCATATAATTAATGATTTTTTGATCAATTCATTCAGCGGTTAGAAAAGAATTTGCTTTTTGCTTGATGTATGGAAAAGAAAATGAAAAAAGGAGAAAGAGGAGGAATACTATATTTGGCAACAATCTATCGCGCTTTGATTTCAAAGACCTATCTGTCGGCGAGTGCTCTTCGTAAAAGAAAATGTCATCGTTTACACCTGGCAATAAGAAAATTGGAAATATTTAACATATCAATTACGAACGGATGGGTTACATAAAATAGAATTTTTTATCATTTCTCCTCTTTTATCATGATTTATACCGGCTGAAAATTCCACAAATTCACATAAGCGTTTGTGTAGAGACAGGAAAGGAGAGGGAATTTTAATATGAACATACAAAAATTCATGGAAAGATTACAAACAATAGGAACGATTTAATGAGATTAAAGAAGCTTACAAAACCCCAAATTCATGAAAAAATAAAAAATTGCGAAAATTTGTGTTAGAATCCTTGGCATAATGAAATATTTATTTTGGCGTAATGAAGAAGAAAATTCAAACAAAGCAACTTCGATGAATTAGGTTAAAGATGCCGTTCCTTGTTTTCTAACTTAAGTTATGTAAAAATTAGAAAATATGTACGCATTGTTAGAAAACAATTTATGAAAGTATTAAATATAGTGAGGTGCAAAAGTTTGGAACATTTACTTGTAAATTGTTTAATCAATAATTTTTCATTCAAAAAATACGTTCTATATAGAAATCGAAAGCTCTATTCGTATCTCAGTTGACATATTTCTGCATTTTTCATGAAAATGAAAATTGGCCGAGATATCCGGTTTAAGCCGGATATCCCAAATCCTATATCCGCGGAAAATTTTTTCGGAAAAAATTCAACAAACCCATTTGATAAAGCATATTTTTATGAGTATTTAACACAAAACCGCTTAGTAATATCTTTTTTCGGAACGGAGATATGATTTTTTGAAAATGGCATTTTTCGTCTATTTTTGCAAAAATTTCAATTTTTAAGGGAAAAATGCCATTTTCAAAAAATCATATCTCCGTTCCGAAAAAAGATATTACTAAGCGGTTTTGTGTTAAATACTCATAAAAATATGCTTTATCAAATGGGTTTGTTAAATTTTTTCCGAAAAATTTTTCCGCGGATATAGGATTTGGCATATCCGGCTTAAACCGGCTATCTCGGCCAATTTTCATTTTCATGAAAAATGCAGAAATATGTCAACTGAGATACGAATAGAGCTTTCGATTTCTATATAGAACGTATTTTTTGAATGAAAAATTATTGATTAAGCAATTTAAAAGAGAATGTTCCAAACTTTTGCACCTCACTGTAAATTAAGCAATGTTAGTTTTTACAAGTAAAATTTTGTTTAGTTCATAAAAAAATTTTATCGAAATGAAGAAATTGTGGCCCGTTAAAAATGTTTTGCACTGATAAATTAGGAATTTTATATTTATATATTAGAAATCAATAGGTATTAAAAGGTCTAGCCATTCATTCAAAATTAGTGGAATTTTTGTTATCTCAGGAATTTTCTTTTTTTTTTGAAATTTTTTGAATAGGAAATAATTAGTAGTACATTTTTGAGACAATAATTAGTAATTAATTAATCATTATTTCCTCCCATTTGAGTCCTTATTTCTCTAACAAATAATTTTAGGTTTTAAATATTCTCTCAAAAATGATTTTACGACAAATTCATCGTTTTGGACTTGGCCATTTTCGCAGATTATTTTCCTCAGCTACACAAACCAATACATTTCGTTCAAGTTTGGAAGTATCCCCTTTAACTCAATTAAGCGAAGAAGAAGTTGCTTTTCAAGATTCTGGTATTTTTTTCTTTTATTTTTTTAAATAAAAATTAATTTTCTTTTTAAAGTTAAAAATTTTTCTAATGATGTAATTAAACCTCTTGTTAGAGAAATGGATGAAAGTTCAATAATGGACAAAAAAGTTATTGATGGAACTTTTTCTAATGGAGTTTATAAAATATTAAAGATTTTTAAAATTAATTTTTAATTTTTTTTAGTTGATGGGAATTGAAATTGAACAAAAATATGGAGGACCGGAATCAACTTTTTTTAATCTTATTCTTGTAATTGAACAATTAGCTAAAGTGGTTAGGGGTTTTTCTTTTAAATTTTTTTGTTTAAAAATAAAAACATCTTTTTTGAAGGACCCTTCTGTTGCTGTACTTGTAGAAGTTCAAAATACATTAGTGGCCTCTATAATATCTGAATTTGGGAGTGAGGATCAAAAAAAGAAATATTTACCTAGAATATGCACAGATTGGGTAAAATTAAAAATTTTCTTAAAAATTAATTTAAAGATTGGATCTTTTTGTTTATCCGAAGTTGGAAGTGGTTCTGATGCTTTTGCATTAAAAACCGTTGCTGTGCCAAAAGGAGATGATTTTTTAATTTCTGGCACAAAAATGTGGATAACAAATGCTGGACATGCAAAATTCTTTTTAGTAAAGATTTTTTTTAATTTTATTAAAAATATTTTTAAAAAGGTTATGGCTAATGCTGATCCTTCAAAAGGATATAAAGGAATTACTTGTTTTTTGGTTGATAGAGATTCCCCAGGTTTTTTTTTGAAAAAACTAAAATTAAAAAATTCTATTCGAAGGTTTAACTGTTGCCCGTCATGAAGATAAATTAGGAATTAGGGCAAGTTCAACATGTCCAGTCCATTTTGATGAGGTTAGAGTTCCAAAAAGTTCAATTCTTGGAGACTATGGAAAAGGTTTTTATTTTAATTAAATTTTTTAAAAATTATTTTTAGGTTATAAAATGGCAATTAATTGTTTAAATGCTGGTAAATTAATAGAAAATATTTTTAAATTTTAATTTCTAAAAAGGACGAATTGGAATTGGTGCTCAAATGCTTGGTTTGGCTGCTGGATGTTTTGATTTGACCGTTCCTTATTTACAGGAAAGAAAACAATTTGGCAAAAGAATTATCGATTTTCAGGTAATTAAAATTTTTTTTAAATTATGGCAAAAATATCTTTGTTATTCAAAAATTGTCAGATATTTGTTTAACTTTTTGCATTTTTTAATATTTTTTTTTGTTTTCCGAGGGAAATTCTGTTAGTTCTATATTTTTTATCATTATTTTTGAATAAAAAATATTTTATTCCATTTTCTGTTGTGTGTCAGGGCCAGCACATCAGGGATCCTGCCGACCCGATTTGCCGAAATCGGGAAATTTATTTTTCCGGGAATCCCGAAATCAGGAATCTTGTTTGTTTTTCTCGGCAGGATCCCTGATACACTTGTTATCCAACCAATTCTCATTTTTAACCTCCCGTCTCTCATTTAAAAAAAATTTTTCGTCCACTCTATTGTGTTCTCCCATATAAATTTAAAATTTTTAATAAAAATAATTTAAATAAATTTAAAAGAGTGTTCAACATCAATTGGCAGATTTAGCCTGTGAAATAGAAGCAACTCGTCTTTTAGTTTATAATGCTGCTCGTTTAGCAGAGGCTAATCAATCTTTTATAAAAGAAGCAGCTATAGCTAAATTATATTCTTCAAATGTTGCCACAAAAGTTACAAGCAAATGTGTGGAATTATTGGGAGGGGTTGGATTTACAAAAGAATTTCCAATTGAAAAATTTTATAGAGACTGCAAAATTGGTAAAAGAAAAATTAAAAAAATATTCTTAAAAAAATTTATTTTTAAAGGAACAATATATGAGGGAACTTCAAATATTCAATTAAATACAATTGCTAAATTTATAGATGATGAATATAAAAATTAAAATTTTTAAAAGAAAAGGGAGAATTACATAATAATAATGATAATGATTGCCTTTATACAAATAATGTAAATTTATATATTTTTGTAATTTTTAAGAGAGAATAAATAAAATAGTTTGAAATTTTTAAAATAAATTTATGTAAGGAATATTTTTATTAACAAAACAAAAATTATCTAAAATTGATGGGGTTGATTGGGTAATTTAATTTTTTCTTCTCAATTTTCATTTCCTTTCTTCATTTCTCACAAAATATCCAAAATATTTTTCGCATCGATTTTCATTTTTTAAGAACTGGAAAAGCCTTTATAAGACGCGCTAATTTAAAAAGTGAATAAATAAAAGAGAGATCTGTCTCGGAAAAAAGAAATTGGATGATTTTTTATTACCAGTGCGGATGCTAATTTTGGGTGTTTTGATTTCTTGTTTAAATTTAATTTAAATGTTGTGGGGAGAATTTAATTTAAAATTAGCAGGAAATATTATTTTTATGGAATATTGAATAAAATATAAAAATAAAATTAAAAGCTAGTGATTTAATTGCTCATTTTAAACAAAATAATTAAAAACCCCGAATTCACTCATTAAAAATAAAAGCTAAAATAAATTTTAAATAAAAATACTTGACATTAAATAATTTAAATTTTGAAAGAAAGTTTATTTTCTAATAGCTTTTTGTGGTTATTTAAAAATAAGAAAGGAAAAGATCTCTTTTTTTATTCGTCTTCTGCGCATTGACTTTTACGTGTTCTCCTTCCTTTTTTCGCCATTCATTTATATTTATATCCTTCTTATAAATAAAAATCCATGAATTTTTCTTCTAATAATTCTTCTTTTAATTTATTTTCAACGGCAGAATGTTTAATTTCAAATTTTTCTCAATTTTTTCCAAATACTTCTTTAGCTTCTCGTCTCTATCAAAGATTAGATTTAACAAATTTAAGATTAATTTTTTATTTGACAACCCCTTGGGAGTTTGTTTTTAAAAATTAAAAAATATTTTGGTATTATATTTTAAGATCTACTTTTGATAATATTAATGATGTCCCCAATTATAATGTTCAAGTAAGGAAATAATTTAGAAAAATTAATTTTCAAAAAATTAATTTTTGAGGTTTCTGCCTGGTGGATGATGTTAATATTTTTAGAATTTATAATTCTTACAATTACTGGACATTCTGATCGGTTAGAAATTTAAAATATTATTTAAATCAGAGGAGACATGATTGTAGTAAAAGAGAGAGAGGGTAATCCCATCCTTGAAGCCTTATAACTTTTCGATTTGGGGGGTCAGGGCCAAAAAAGCAAAAAATAGGCAATAGGTTATCGACCGTGCTCTACACGATGGTACAAAAAATTACGAAATTTTTGGTTACCGTATAAGATGTTCCCTTGTGAGCTACCGAGACTAAACTTTTATTTTACTCACTTAAATATATTTCTACAATTCCATAACGATAATTAAAAGATTAAAATTTACATTTTCTAAAAATATATTCACTGAGTTTATTTTTTCAGGGTTTTTAGAAGAAATAAAAAAAACTTCCCTTTTAATTACATAATTTATTTTTTACTATAAATTTAACTTTCACTTTTCCTATTTTAATAAAAATTTTTTTAAAGTTTTGCTTTAAATGATTCAATTACTTCAGTCTGTGCCGGAATGCTTTCCCAATGTTTTAAGTATTTTTATAATTTTATTTAAATTTAATATATATCAATAAAAAGATTTGGAGGTCGTGCAATTGCTATTTTTGGTTATATTTGGATTTGGGAAAATTTTAGAATAATTGAATTACCTTTAAATATTGCTTGGATTTGGGGAATGTAAATAATTAAATTGAAATTAAATTTTTATTTTTTATTTAACAAGTTGTTTAATTACCCAAGATTTTGTTTATTATTTGGGACATAGAGCAATACATGGTTTTGGAAAATTTAAAGAAAAATTGTTTTTTAAATTAATTCTGTTTAGAGGCCGGCTTTTTTTGGGGATTACACACAATTCACCATTCTAGCCAATATTTTAATTTATCTACAGCACTTAGACAAGCTGCTATACAGGCTTGGGAAATTATTGAAAATATTTTTTAAATTTATTTTTTAGGACGTTGGATTGGCTGTTTATGATATTTTACAGGTAAATACAAAAATTCTCTTTAATTTATCAAACTTTCTTTTAATTATTTTTTTTTAATATTTTAATTACAAATTATCTTGGATTGTTTTGGTTCGATTTTCATTCCTTCAATACCTCTCTCTAAGTTCTATAACATACCTAGGTACTTTGAGGGTTGTGTAGATGAGGGAACGTTCCGTCTCGATTCTCGATCACGAAAATAGGGAATTCCTGACATTTTTGAATCGAGAATTTATTGTTTACTAGGTATGTTGGCACGTTCTCTAGTTTATGTGATAAAATTAAAAATTTCATTTATTTAATTATTTTTTAAAATTTATTTTTAAATTTCCTTCCCTTTTAAAGGCATTCTTTATTCCCCCACCAATTTTCCTTGTTCATCGATATTTTTCTGAAATTTTTCAATTTTGGATGCATACAAGTGTTTGTCTTTTTCTAATAATATTTTTAAAATAATTATTTCATTTCAGTTACTTGGTTCTCTCGGTCCTTTAGGTTATATATTAAATACACCTTCACATCATAGAGTATTTTAATATTTAATTTTCCTTTAAAATTAAATTAAAAGGTTCATCATGGACGTAATCCTTACTGTATTGATAGAAATTATGGAGGTTTTTTACCAAATTAATTTTCTCCCCTCAAAAATTTAAAAGGTGTTTTAATTATTTGGGATAGAATATTTGGGACTTTTGAAGAAGAACGTTTAGAAGATCCCCCAATTTATGGATTAATTAAAAACGAAAATAATTTTAATCAATTATGGCTACAATTTCATACTTTGGGGGAATTACTTTTTTGTAAATGGAGGGAAAAAGATGAGGAAAATAAAAATTTAAAAATATTTCCAAAATTTGTTGATAAATTAAAGGTACAAGAATAAATAAATTAATTAATTTAAGAAAATATTTTTTAGGCTTTATATTTTCCTCCTGGTTGGTATCCAGGCGTTAAGGTATTTAATAAATAATTATTATTTAATTTAAAAATTCCTTTCCTTGGTAAAAATTATTCTTTGTGTCATTCTCAATCGTTTATTCCTTAATTAGGTACTCCTATTTGATTGAAGTATTGGAAACCGGTGTTTTCCTAGAGTCGATATAAATCTCGAAAAATCTCTCAAAAAGTCTCGGAATATTTCGAAAAATTATGCAGGATTATCGTTAAAAGCTTATATTTGAAGACCGAAATTCGCGGAAAGACTAAATTAGAAAAATTTTATTTTTAAAGATGAAAAAGCTCCCTTACTTTTTCTCATAATATCAAAATTTGGTACTTTTCCGTTATGACGTAACCCCCTAAATTAATGTTCAAAATGTCATATACTGGGTAGAAAAAGGTGCTGAGTCGAACGTTGACACTAATTTCTCCCGAAGATGCCTGTAGACCGAGATATAGGGCTCGAAATGGTCAAAAAACCAAAGGGGGGAGTGAGCTCAATTTTGGGGTGAAAAATTCGATTATGCAAATGATAGCTCATTCGAAAGAGCTCCTCGAGCTGAGTCGAATGACACCAAAATCAGCTCGAAATCTTAATTCTGAGATGAGATGAACAAACTCAAAATGGTCAACGTAAACCTATGGGGCGAGGCGAGGAGCTACTCCCTCCTATGGTTTTTGACCATTTCGAGCCCTATATCTCGGTCCTCAGGCATCTCCTGGAAAAAAGAGTGGTACCGTTCGACTCAGCACCTTTTTCTACCCTATATATGACATTCTGAACAGTAATTTATGGGGTTACGTCATAACGGAAAAGTACCCAAAATTTATTTAAATTTAATTTTAAAAAGGTTAAATTATTTTTTCATTGGGCAACTTTATGTAATTCTTCATATAATGTACCAGAACCAGAAAAACCTCCAATTATTTATAACCCAACAATTTCTCGTTGGTTAAAAGCTTATATTTTGGGACATTTTTTGTTACTTCTTTGTATATTTTTACATTTTGAATATGACAGACTGGAAATTGGATGGATTGATTTTATACTAAAAATTACATTTTTTATTTGTACAAGTAAGTTTTTGGAAATTATAAAAAGTACATAGGTTTTCTTACAAAAATACCTCAAATTTACATATAAAAACTTCCGAACCCTTAGAAAGCTTTGAGCGAGAGCGGGAAATCTGTGACCACCCCAATTATAAAGACTCGGATATATAGTTAACACTACTATCGAAGGGCTCTCTCAAGACAACACAAGAGGGGGTAAATATGATTAAAAGACTTGTAATAATTGGATTATTAATTTTAAATAGAGGAAATAATTAAATTATTTAATTACTAAAAATTCTCTCTAATCCTCCAACCCTCTCTATGCCTTAATATTTAAATAACAGAACTTAATTTACTCATAAACTAAGGAAAACTTTCAGGAAATAATTTAATTTTTTAAACAATTTTTAAAAAATAAATTAAAATTTAAATTTAAAAGTGTCCATGTTTGGAGCATTTTTTGATATTTGTGAATGGGCACCTTTAATAGAATTATTTAGAATATTTGGAGTTATTATTTATTATTTAACAAAAATAATTTTTGAACAAAATGGATTAAAGTAAATATTATTTTAATTAAAATAAAATTAAAAAAATATATTTCTTCGAAGATTAAATCGTTTATTTGTCATTTCTTTATTTATTTTATCTGGAATATTTTGGCTAATTTATTTAATTTTACAAAAATTTAAAAAAATAAATGAAAGAAGGAAAATTGTTTGTGATAATCAAAAAATAACTAAAAATAATAAAGAAATATTTAAAGAAGAAGGAAAACAAAAAAGAGAAAGAGCTTAAATTAAAATTTAGAGGAGATATTAAATAAATAAATAAAATGTTTAAAATCAGACTTTGTATGGAAATGGATTTTGGTATCCGTAGCCGGATATTTACAGCGGACAAAGGCGGGTATCCGCATGCATTTCAAAATTATCTGTATCCATTACCAAGTCTGAGTAAAATAAATATAAATTGTTTTTAATAATAAGTACGTATTATTTGTTTTTATTAAAAAAATTTGAAGTTAATTACCAGAATTGATCATGACCGATTTTGAAAACGAACATTGTGTTCATATCTTTTAGTTAAATCTTTCTTCAAAATTTCCCCATAAAACCGTTATTTGGGCAAAAATTAAAACTTCAACCCGAGTTACTGGGTTTAAAAAATTATTTTGATCATTTTTCCATTTTTTTGTTTTAAATTCTTTAAATTAAAAGAAAAATATTTTTTGGCCAAACTCATCAAAATTTAAAACAAAATTAAAAACGGGTACACCCCCGTGTTGGCCTACTTCAATTTAAAACAATTATTCGCCAATTGAAACAATTTACTTATAAATATAGTATTTTATTAAAAATATTTTTTGTTTAATTTCTTTTTATAAAAACAAGTTTTTATTTTATTATTTTTAAATAAACTTTTTCAAATTTATTTAAATAAAAATTTAATTCATTTATTCAATTCATTCAAAAAATATTATTAAATAAAATAATTGGAATTGTAATTTTTTAAAATAAATAAATTAATATTTAATTTAAATTGGTTAATTTTTTGTTAAAAACTCAAAAAAATATATGCCGTATAACCTGTATTAATTGCCCTCCCCCAAATAATTCCCCCAACGAATGCCCTAAAACACGTTCAAATTTCAAACCTCATATAATTACCCCCCCCCCCTCGATTAATTACTCCCTCCAGTGGAAGGTCGAAGCAATAATTACCTAGGGTAGTTATTAAAGGATATAAGGTACATATATTTAATCTAAATTAATAATTAAATTAATTTTTATTTTGTTTTAGATTTTAATTTTTTTCTTTAAAAATGTCAAAACAATATTTAATTTTTAATTTATTTTTCCACCTTTTCTTCCTTCTTTTATTTATTTCATTTACAAAAAGTCAATTTCAAATTCCTTTTCTTGGTAATAATGGTGGCAACTCTGGTTTTAATGGATTTCCAAATTTTGGTCTTGGTGGACAACAAGGAGGGAATTTTGGAGGCTTGGGAGGACTTGGTAGCCTCTTAGGATAAAAAAAGTGAAGGAAAAGAAGTAGAAAATAAAATTTGATTTGTTTTTTTTTGAAAAAAGTTGATGAAAGGAAAGGGAAGAATATTGGCCACACACGATTTTAATATTTTGAACAATAAAAATATGATTGTATGTAGTATATTAAATAAATAAATATAAAAGGAAAAATTTGAATTTTTTAGGTTTTGACATTTATTTGGTTATAGAAGATGTTTTAAATGTTAGTATATTTTAATAAATTTTTTTCGAAAAATACCTCCTTTATCTGTTAGCTAAATATTTCCCTTAATATTAAAGGGGCCTAAAAAAATCTAAATATAATTTATAATAAAGTCCGTGGTAGTTAGAGATGGGTACAGAAATTTTTTAAGTAAAGAGTCACAAATTCCCCAAATTTTTGAGAGGAATGAAAATACAACAACTATTCTTTTAAGAAATTTTTTATCGTGATTTTCCAAAAGTGTGGTCTTATAATAATTTCTTAATAATTTCACTATAATTTTTTACATATTTCTTTAAAATAAATAAAACAAAATTGCAATAAAAAAATTTTTTTTACAAAAAATTCCTTCAAAAATAATTATTTCTGTCAAAATAAAATATTTAATAATAAAATATTTAATAAAAGAAATTTTGTTTAAATTAAAATATTTAAATAATATTAGTATGTTTAATTAATTTAAATATAAATATTTGTCAATTAATTAATTTTATTAATTTTTGATAAGCACATAAAGAAAATAATAAAGGAAGAGATGTCACAATTTTAATTATTTTTTTGTTAATTAAATACCATATTTTATTGTTTTTTTTCCTCAATAATTTCCTTACTTTCTCAAATTTAAGAAAACTATTTATTTTCCAATAATTGCTTTTTTGTTCAAATGATTAAAAAATCAAAAAAATCCTCGCCAATTAAATTATTTACTTTAATTTATTTAATTCTTATTTATTTTAGTTGGATAATTAGCCCTACTTGTAATAGTATAAATACTTGATGTAAATTTTTGTAGAATTTTTTGTAAGATTAATTAAAATCTAATCAAAAAACCCAAAAATTAATTTACAAAATTAATTTTTAATGCCGGAGTTTCAAGATTTAATAAATTTATTTTTTATTAAAAGAACAAAAAAATTTGGGTGGTCTTTTCATGTGAAGGAGGCGCAGAATAAGAAAAATTAAATTAAGCCACCGTCAAATTTTTATTGAAGAGAAGCTTTCAATTCTTAAAAATTTGAAAGTTTTTTTATTCTTATTTTGTGTGTGAAATTGATGATTTGGTGGGATTTAGTTGAAAAATATTTTTTTGGAATTTCTAGGAAATAATAAATAAAAATAAAATTATTTATTTTATTTTAAAATCAACAAAATATTAAAAAATAATTTAACTCAAAGGGAAAAATATCAGTTACACACATTACATCAAATATAAGACATTAGGGTTGTCGGGAAAATCTTCGGATATCCTTAAACCAAGCCGAGAAATCCTTGGTTTTCTGACTCGGTTAGGTAAGGTTCCGAGCCCACAGCCCTACAACAATTTAAGGGGAATTTTAAAATCTTTTTGGACAATTGATAATTAATTTTGTTATTATTGTAAGGGTGACGCTTAGGCGAGTGTTAAACGATCTAAAAGGATAAAAGATTGGTAGAGCTCCTATATGTGGTAAGCGAAAGCGCCTAGCAACAACTACGAGGATTTCGCAGGTAATTATTATATTTAAATTTTTTAACCCCCGCCTAAGCGTCATCCTTACAATCTATAATTTAAAATTACCTCTTTCTTTATTATAATAGAGATGGGTGATCTAAATTATAATTTTTAAATATTTATAAAAATTTTAGAAATAATTTTAAATATTAATGTTTAATAACAATAATAATAATTTATTTAAATGTAATTCAACACAACCATGGCGTCCATTGGGGAAATTATTGGATTTATATATTTTACCAATAATTTGTATTTTTGGCCTTTTTTTAAATATTTCTTGTATTTTTGTTTTTCTTAAAAGAAAAAATATAAATTATTTAAATAAACAACAAAATGAGAATTTAATAAATAAAAGAAAATATTCTCCAGCAACATTTTCTGAATTTGGAGGGGGAGGAAATAATAATAATCAACAACAATTAATTGCTAATTTAGATACTAAAAGTATAACTGGATCATCTACAACAATTTTTAGAAATGAATCTTTTGCTTTACAATTATTTAAACAAAAACGGTTAAACAAAGATTTTTTTTGAATATATGAATAAGTGTAAAGCATGTAGCTATTTACATATTTCCTAAGGCTGTGCAGTAGGTGGTGTGGTGTAAGTTCAGTCTGGTCTGATGAAGATGCTGGTTCGTTCCCAGCCGCCGAATAACCCTTTGCTTAGCTGAAGGAGAGAAATAGCTATAGCCCAGCTGCTTTACTTAAGTAATATATATGTAAAAAGAAATAAAAGGATTTTGAGATATAAGAATATTGTAAGTTGAATTAAATTAAAATTAAGTGTACTATTGACAAACTAAATCCGAGAATGGATACATCCCCAGTAGTCAATAAAATTAAAAAAAATACTTTAAATAAAGGTTTTTTGTATTTCCTTTAACTTATAAATTTAAAAGGAATTTACTAAATTATATATCTCTATCTTAATATCCGTCCCTACCAAATATTTTTTTAATTTTAGTAATGAAGGATCACATCCACTTGTACCAGTTTTAATTGTTTTATGTTGCTGTGATTCGGTAATTATTTAAATAAAAATATTTTTCTTTAATTTTTAAATAAAAAAAGTTGCAATTAATATTTTCTATGCTTGTTTTGTATTTACCTGCATTACATGATCATCTTGAAATGGATCCATTAGGTTTAGTAGCTCAACTAGCATATTTAGCTACTGGAGGGTTGGCAGGGGGTTTGTTGGCTGCTAATTGTGCTTCTATTTGGACTATGTAAATTTCATAATTTTTTATAATTTAAAAATTAAATCCAAAATTAAAAAAAAGTTCTCCTAATATATTCGAAAAGACTTTTAAGAGAATTGAATTTAAGTACAAACATTTTAGTTTAAAAATTATTATAACTAAATCCCTTCAAAACAGTCTAATAATTAAACTTCTCCAATCAACAAATAAAATTAAAAAAAATAATTATTTCCAAAGGTGTTATATCTCCCTTCAACGTCACAAAGCTATATTAAATCCACTAGCTAGTATGTCTTCATCTAAATCAACAAATCATTTTTATTTATTTTTAATTCCAATTTGTGCATTAATTTTTAATTCTCCCGTTTGGTTTGAATTTAAATGGGCAATTAATATTATTAAATTAAATGATGGAGGGAAAAGAATTATTATATGGTTATTTATTTAAATATTTATTTTTTTAATTTAAAAATTTTTTTAAAGGCATGAAAGGTCTGCTTTAGCTAAAAACGAGCAATATATATTTTTGGTAAATATTAAATTAACTTTTTAATTAAAAAAATATTTAATTAGATGCATAAAGTATTATATCCAGTATGTGTTTATTTGGTTAGTTTATTTTTAAAATAAATTCTGTTAAGAATTATATATTGTTAACTCGAAAATACCTGACTGAGTAGCTAGTAGAGATCGGAATTTTTGAAAGCCTGAGCCTGTTCCTTGGTTCCGGGTTTGATTTATTGACCTGGGCCTATAGTCCAGGAAAAACCCAGGAATGCCAAAATATGCCTGGGCCGGATCCTGAAGTCCAGGAAAAACCCAGGCCGATCTCTAGCAGCTACTATCTTTCATTAAATCATCGAGTTAACACTAGAGACTAACATAAATATTTTATTTTAAATGTGAAGGACTGTGAGGAATTTTTATTAAATTTATAAAAGAAATAATTTATTTAGATTCCTTTAATACTAATTTCTGTATTAAATATTCGAATGTTAGCATCTATCCGCAAAGCTTCAAGAAGATTAGCATCTGCTGGACAACGAAAACGGATGGAAAGAGAAAAACGTTCTGTTAGATTATTAATTGCTATTGTTTTGTTATTCTTTTTATGCCATACTGGTTAGTATTTACAGAATTAGATTAATTTGAAATTAAGAGTAATTCTGTTCCCCTTACATTTAATTTTAAGAAAGTCTTCTTTTGTAAAATTAAAAAAAATTAAATTATTCCTAAAAAAGTATCTAAATTTTTTATTTAAATGATTAGAGGAATCAGATTAAAATTCAAAATAATTATTATTTAAATTTAAAGGTGGTTTAATTATTCGAATTGTTGATTTAAGACAGCATGGAAATGAACCGGTAAATTAATTTCAAAAAATCTCAATTTAATTTAATTTTTAAAGTGTTTTGTTTTTGCCAAAGATTTGGTTAATTTTTTGTTTAATATAAATTCTTTTGCCAATCCAATGCTTTACTTCTTTTTTACAAAACAATTTAAAGATTTAAGAACAACATATAAAGAAGCTAAAATATCTAATAATATTATTGGAATTAACAGAACAAATAGTTTATTAAATAAATTAATTTTATTAAAAAAGAATTAAATTTTTAAAAATAAATTTATAAATTATTTTTTGTTTTAGTATTAGATATTTAAATTTATTAATAAAAGAGATAAATTTTAAAAAATATTAAAAAAAATTTATCTTGAAACACCATTAAATTTTGGAATTTGTAGAGGTAGAGAAAAAAATAACGCCAAATAGTCGGCGCCGAAATGGCAAAAACGATTTCCCCCATAAAACCTAAACCTTTTGGTTTCAAGTTTTTACGCCCAAAAAAGCTTAAAGATTTTTATGGGAGACGGCAGTGGACAACTAGGCGCCGCCGATTTGGCGTCAGTCATTTTCATTACTAATAATTTTTTTGTTTCAAATACTTTTAGTAAAATTTCATAAATTAATTAATAGCACACGATGCATACCTAAACTCTTTTTCTAAGAAAATTTGAAATTTAGATCAGTTTTGGTCAAGAAAATAATCTGCGTCAAAAAATGACGGCGCCGAAAAACCGTCTTCAATCCAAAAGGTTTAGGCTTCTAAAGGTTTAGGCTTTATTTGAACATTTGGGCGCCGCCAATCTGACGCGCCTATTTTTGTCATAATTTTAGTTCGCTTTTTAATTCGTGGCATTATTGAAATTGGGCTGTTTATAAAATAAAATTTAGTAGTTTTTTAAACTTTATCTATTAATTATTATATACAGTTTTGGTTTATTATTATATACAGTTTATTATATACAGTTTTAAAGATGTTTTCTTTAAAACATCTTTAAAACAACCAAAAATTAATTTAAAAAAATAATTACAAAAACAAAAAATAAAAAAATATTTAAATAATTATTTCTAATTGTTCCACTTAATTCAGCACTATTTATATCATCATGATTATTACATTCATCTGTACCACAACTACAAACTCTGACTAATTCTCTTTAAATAAATAAATTAAATTAATTCTCTTCAAATTTTCAATCTAAATTAATTTGACATTTCCCCATAAAAAGCGGAAAGGGAATGAGTGAAAGGGAACAACTTTTAATCATTCTTCACAAAACTCCCTCCCCACATTTATCTCCCTACCTATTATTATTGTCTACACCTCCAAGTAAAGGCCATATTCTCCCAATAGGTAATTCAATACAAGCTTGTGCTCTATGTAAATATTCAATTTCTGCAGGTACTCCAATATTGCCAGATGTAGCTATAGCTAATTCAAAAATATCAGAAGCACATCCCCTCACAAAAGAGAAGGGTCTTCTTTCGTTTTGAACGCCTTTATTTAAATTTTTGAGGAAAAAAATTTTTGAAAGAAACCTCCAAAATATTGGGGCTCTAAAACACTAATACAAGCTGTATCACAAGGAACTAATGCTGATGGACTAAGAGAAACTAAATCTATTCGGTTATCACATAAACGGTCAAAAAGTAATGGACGACCAAAAAGTGCTGAATTTTTGGAACGTTGAAAGATTTTTTCATATTCCTTTTTTAATTAAATTAATAAATATTTATAAATTCTTAATAATTACCTCAGAGGCGCAAGAAAAACAACTAAAATAAATATAATTTAAAAATAAAGCTAAGCCTCTAGAAAATAGAAAGATTTAATTGGATGATCCTCCTAAAAATCCCATCAACTTTCCCAGCATCTAGTTTTCATTCTGAGAAGGAAGGGGGAGGGGGATTTTACGATAAATCGGTTATTAACTAATTCTTTTTTTTTAGTTTTCTGTCCAATTTTGTTTTTAGGGGGAATTTTTTGAATCAACAGTTTTCTAAAATTTTTAAATTTTTATTAATACTTTAAATTCTTCGCCAAAAATGGCAAAATTTTTGGTTTTAAAATCTGTTCTGGGCAACTATGGTTAGGTAAATTAAATCTTAATTTTATAAATAAATATTTACTAATTTATTTTAGAAAATTCCAATTAAAAAAATTAAAAAATATTTTTTTACCTTATAAACGGATATTCTGGCAATGATGGACTAATTAAAGGTTGTAAATATAAAATAAATAAAAATATGATTTTAATTAATTTAAAAATATTTAGAAAATAACATTTTTTGTTCATCAGTCATATTACTGAAAATTATTTTTAAAAAATTATTTTCTTTAAAAAAGCACCTGTCAAATAAAAAAAGGTGTAAAACAATAAATATATTCTAATAAAAAATCTGAGAAAATTAAATTAATTGGAGGGTGTTGCGCTAAAAAATATAAATATTTTTATTGTGAGAATATGTATTTAATGTAAATATTGTGAGAAATTAAATGAAAAAATAATGTGGAATGGAGGGGGATGTTAAGGCATTTTTGGTTTAAAAAACCTTAAAAAATTGAGAGAAAAAAACCTTTTGCGCCATAATGTTGTAATCATTTGAAAAGCAAGTATTGGTAAGTAAAAGGGAGAAATGCCGCGCAAATTGAGGAAAAACTTTTAAAAATAAAAAAAAATAAATCTTTATAAAAAATAAAGTATTTGAGAAAATATAAAAATAAGTAAAAAAAAGGGGGAAATAAAAGTTGGAAGGAAATATATTTTTGAGTAAAAATTTTTTTATTTTTGTTCAAGTAATTGGGGAAAAAAGGAGAAGCCCTTAAAAGGGTGACAAATAAATAAATATATTTAGTACTTAAGACAAAAAATGTAGGAGAGGGGGGATATGTAAAAATAAAGGAAAAGGAAGGAAAAGGTTGTTTATTGGTGCCAAGTTTATTTTTAAAAGAAAATGAGAGTTAAGAAATTCAATCTGTGTGAATTTTTAGAGAATGAATGTAGTAACATACTCAGAATTGCCAATTAAAGAAATTGATAGAAAATAAATTTTATAAAAATAAAAATAAATTATATTAATTTTAATTAAATAAAAAAGGAAAAATATTTATATTCTTATTTGATAAAATTTGTTCGAGGATTTAGGGAAAAAGAGAAGAGGAAAATTATCTTTCTACCATATACATAGTTAAAAGAAGATTTAAAAATATTTTTTTTATAATTTAAGAAAACGTGGTGAAAATAATTTTTAAATAATTAAAAAACAATGGGGGAAATCGGCCAAGTCTTTTAAGGTTTTCCCGGTAGGGACGGTAAGGTGGAGAACAGCATTAATCAAATCGCTGAATCCTTACTGATCCTCGTTGTGTCAACAATATCAATTTAGATATTAAATTGTGTGAGGGTTAAATTATTTTTTTGAAATAAAAAACTATTTCCCAAAGAAAAGCAAAAATTCTTCTTTCTAAGCCTTTCAAGTTAAAAAAACTTTAAAATATCCCTTAATTCCCTTCAACAAAAAGAAAATGATGAAGATGAAAAACAAGGGGCGAGAAAATGCAACCATTACCACCAAAAAGAAGAAAAAAAGGAAGTAAAAATAAAAAGAAGAAAGTCGTTAAGCTTAACAAATTTAGCAAAAGAATTTATGGCTGATTTATTTTTAAAAAATAACAAATTGGTTTCCTTTGTTTAGAAAAATTTTTTTTGGAAGAAATAAAGAATTATTTGAAAATATATATTGAATTAAAATTGAATTATATATATTTCTTAAATTGTGTTTTTTTTGATAATTTTTAATATTAAATCATTCAAAAATGAGGGATAAAATTTTTTTGTATTTTTTCTCCTTTAATATTTAACCATATGTTTATTTTTTTTTGAAACACATTTTTGGAATTCTTATTAAAGATTTATTATTTTTAAATATTACTACTGAAATTAGAATTTTATTTTATAAAATTAATTTCTTTCAACATATATATGTATAATATTTTTTATTTTTAAAAATAATTTAATATTATTTTTTTAACTACATATCCTCTAAAAAATCAAGTAAAGAATTAGAAAATAAATTTATTAGAGTAACACTGATTTACAATAATAGATTATTTGTACATTAAAATGTGCATTTACATTTTTACATTAAAAATGAATAAAAATAATTAATTAATTTATCTAATTTAATATTATTTTGTAATTCTTTTTGAAATAAATAAATAAAAATAGACTCTAAAATACCAAGTAAAGAACCTTAAAAAATAAAAAATAAATTTTAGAATAATTTAAATATACCAGCAATAACATCAGAAAAGAAATGCCTTCCACTCAATACACGCGAAAATAATAAAATTGAAGAAAAAAGAATAAATAAATAATTTAAATAATTATTATATTTAAATACTTCGTTTGGCTAAAAAAATTATTTTAATTAATAGAAATTGTAAAAAATTGGTATATAATTAAGTTTTTTGTTAGAGACTCGGTCTTGGAGAGTATAATTTTGTTTTAAACCCAAAATTTCGAATGGAGAAGGAAAAAAGAGGGAAAATTGGAGGCGGATAACCGAAGCCTATCTAACCGTTTATTTTTTTAAAAATTTTATACTTACTTTAATACAAATAAAAATAATAACAAGCATTATAGTTCTGGATGTATGTCCAGAAGGAAAAGAAAAATCATCAATAATTGGAGCACCAAGAATTATCTAAAATAAATTTTTTTCTTATTTTAGTTAAGTATTTTTCAAAAACCTTTCCTTTATTATATTTAGGCCTGTCTCGTCTAAATATTACTTTCAATATCCCCACTAAAGCCAAATCAAAAAATAAAGCAATAGCCAATAAATTTAAAAAATCAATTTCTATATTAGACCAATTATCATAATGAGCCAAAATGATTAAAATAAAAACACCTAAAAATTAAAATTATTTTTGTATGTAAAAAGGAACTCTTTTTCAATTTAATTTTTGCAAGGAAATGAATGACCCTTTTAGATACGAAAAAATAAAATGCTGGTTTAACAACTTAAACTACAAAACCTGACTTTTTATCTTACAAACACTTTCGCCCTAAATAACTGAAAAAACTAAACGTTTGCTTTTGAAGTAGGATATGGTCTTCGTTACGGAATTGGCTCGCCTTTCCCAGTGACATAATAGTTCAATTTCGAAAAGGACCTTTTAAGAGTAACTATAAATTAAATAACTAAAAAATTTTTACCAAAAATCCAAGGAATTCCATGCATAATCCATTCCAAAATTTGACAAATTTTATCAATTTTTAGCTTTCTCCCAATTTCATTTGATCCAATTTTTGCAAAATATTCACTTAAATTTCTGTCATATTCCAAAAGTTTTTCACTAATTAAATTCATATTAAATTTTAAAAAGTAAAAATTAAAAAAAAAGCTCTAAAAATAAATGGGAAATTCCAAAACAAATTTATAAAAAATATTTAAAAAAATATTTTTATACAAAAAATGCAAAACAAAATGAGAATTATGAACTTCTCTAGATTGCCAAAATAATAAGTTAAAAATTAAATATCCGTAATATATTTAAAGAGCCATTTGCATCTTTATTGGGCCATATGGATTATAATCTTCAATAATTATGCTTTCTGCTGTAAAATCTTCAATATTTAAAATTTCTTTTCCATCAGGCAATTCAAATCTATTTTAAAAATAATTTTGTTTAAATTATTTTTAATAAAAAGCTCTATTTGAAAGAATTTTTTTCTGAATTTTATTTAAAAAAAGAAATTATTTATTTGCTTCTTTCACCTATTAAATTAAATTAAAAAATAACCTAATTTTAGGAAAAGGTCTCGGCTTTCTCTGCAACTAAAAAATTAATTTTTTTATTTTAATTTTAATTAATAAAAACTTGTGTTTTTAAAGCTTCTAAATGTGTAGAATAAATATGAGCATCACCAAGTGTATGAATAAATTCACCCGCTTTAAGTCCTGTTACATGAGCGATCATATGAGTAAGTAATGAATAACTGGCTATATTGAAAGGAACGCCTAAACCCTGAAAAGAAAATTTTTAAATTTATTTTATATTTCCCCCTTACCATATCTCCACTACGCTGATAAAGCTGGCAAGAAAGTTCACCTTTATTTACATAAAATTGGCAAAGGAGATGACATGGCTAAAAATAAAATTTTTTTAGAAAATTTAATTAGAAAATAAAAATTAAATAAATTACTGGTAAAGCCATTTGAGGAACATCTAAAAAATTGTTTTTCAGAATAATTTTAAGAAATACTATTAAAAAAACCTTTAACATTCCAAGAACACATAATTATTCTTCTACTATCCGGTTCTTCTTTAATTTGTTTAATAACTTGAGATAATTGGTCTATCCCTTCATTTTTGTAATTTTCATTCATTCCTTTATATTCCGCGCCAAAATGTCTCCACTAAAAAAATTTTTTGAATTAAAAATATGTAAAAAAAACCTGAAATCCGTAAATTGGCCCCAAATCACCTTCTGGCCTGTCAAAATGTCCAATAGAATCCAAAAATTGTCTTGAACCATTGGCATCCCAAATTTTGACACCTCGGTCAGAAAGCGTTTTAGAATTAGTCTCGCCACGAATAAACCAAAGCAATTCCTTTTCACAAGGGAAATATTTTTATTTAATAATTAACAAATTTAAATACCTCAACAATTCCTTTCCAAAAAACACGTTTTGTAGTAAGTAGAGGAATGACACCTAAATAATAAAATAAAAATTTTTTTAGGTCTAGTCCACAAGATCAAGCAAATATTTTCCAAATAATTGTTCTGATCTTATTTGTGGATAATTGTTTTCATTTCCCATACCATTTTGAAGATTGTAACGAGCCTGCATTCCAAAAATTGAGATTGTACCTAAAAAATTGTAATCAACTTTTTTATTTTATTTACCACCCTAACAATAAATCAAATTTTGAATTAAAAATTTGCAAAAAATACAAACCAGTTCCAGTTCTATCAGACTTTAAAACACCATTATTCATAATTTCTTTAATTTGATTTAAATATTTCATTTCATCAACATTTATATTTTCTTCTTTCTTCTCAACATTTAAATTATTTTTTAAGTTTTCATTATGTTGATTACATTCAATTTTAGATTGATTATCAAGTTCCATTCAAAATTTAAAACCTAAAAAATGTAATATTCGAAGCGGTATGGAATTTCAATTCAAATAAAAATATCATTATACACCTTTTGAGCAAGAAAGGGCAAAACTGGAAATTGCCTACTCACGTCAAGATTTAAAAGAATAATGAGTCAGAAAAATGATGAGTCAGAAAAAAATTAAAATATTTAATTATCAATATTAAATAATTTATAGTACAATCTTTAAAAAAATAAAAACAAAAGAATACTGTTTTTTTCAAAAATAAACAAAAAATTCAAAATTAGCCAGAATATCCAAAAACTCGTAATGAAGGTTGTTGATCTCTATCTCTGTCCAATCCTCCACTCGATGTACTAGTTGCGTAAGCCAGTAAATAAAGACGTGGATGCCAACAAACGTCATAACATTCTGCTGAAAGAGGTATTTCTGCAACCCTGGGAAATTAAAAAAATTTTAATTATAAAAATAATTTCAAAAAATTTACTTTTCTCCTGTTAAAAGCCACGAAACATCAATAACACGGTCTTCACTTCCAGAAGCTACTAAATTACTACAATGACTGAAATATTGTGGTAAAATTTAAATTTCCAAAAATTCATTAACCTAAATGAGACACTTCGTACTGGATAATCAAGCCTTAAATTTAAGAAAAAATAAATTCAAAAAATAAGATTTAAGCAACCTCGTAAGTGTTTTTATACAAATAAGATCATTCAATTCCCAAATAGAGCAAGATGCGTCAGAAGCTCCAATCACAAGAAAACGTTCATTTGGAGAAATATCCATACTCAAACAAGTAGAAAGGGGTGGATGAGCTTGTATTGTTCGAACACGTTTAAGGGCTGGCAAACTTAAAAATTGAAATTTAATTCAATAAAACTAAAAAATCAGAATTTTATACCTAAAAATCTCCAACTTTCCCTGATCAGTAGCAATAAAAATAAATTGTCCACTTGGATGACAAAGGAATTCATTAATCTCATCTTTAAATGAATTTTGAACCAAAATTTTCATTGCTCTAGCATCAATAAGCCCCAAATTGTCATTCTTGTCCCCAAAAGCAATATAATTTCCGCAATGAGACCATGTTACAAATAAATTTGATCCAGTTGTAGGCAATTTTGTGTGACTGTCCGGCACACGTAAATCCCAAAGTCGGACAGATTTATCGCTAGAACACGAAGCCATAAGCTTTAAAAAGAAAATTTTAAAAATTCAACTTAATTTACCATATCATTATGTTTTGAGAATTCAATAGCTTCAACAATATCCTCATGTCCATATCCAACAAAAACTTGCTTCTTAATTTTTAGTTATTTATTAATACATTGATAAAAGAGGAACCAAACGACAAGAGTGTGGATCGAGATTACCAACAGAAACAACTTTATTATCTGCTCCACTAGCCAGTGATGTACCGCTCACATTCCATGACAGTGTTCTAACACCCGAAACCTGAAAATAAAATTTAAAGAAAATTAAAATTTCAAAAATTCACGTTTGGCATATCATAAGTTTTTGATCGATCTTTACGTTTAAAAAAGTCTCTAGCACCATTTGCACTTCTAAAAAAATCATCTGGAAGTATTTCCCGATTAGAAGGATTTTCTTTTGCTAAACTCATCTCGAAATTGTAAAAAATAAAATTTAAAAATATTCGAAAAACAGAATGCCAAATTTTATTGATCCTTTTCTTACTGTAAATCTTAAATCTTCTTTTTCTTCTGTAGATCCTCATCTTTTTTCTTCCACGTTTCTTCTTTGTCTAAATTTTGCCCTAATTTTGTTTCTAAATTTAGTAATTGTTTCAAGTCTTTTTTTATTTTAGTTGATTTAATTAAAGATAAATAATTATTTTGATGTCAGCGGCACCAAGTATGTTTTTTTAATCTTTAATTCCGCCTTAAAAACTTTTTTTCTTGTAGCGTTTCAATATGGTGCTGATATGAGCCAACAAGCTCCGGGCGCTTTTGATCCTCAGGTTTTTTTATTTTTATCCTTTTTTTTACATACTTTAATTGAGCTGGCGCAGAAACAATATGAGGCTTGGCAACAATACTATGCACAGGGTGGAGCTGCACCTCCGGTACAACAAGTTCAACCTGGCCAGGAGGTATTTTTTCGTTATATTGTGAATCCATACGTTAAGGGTCCTTTTGCTTATAAGGCTTACTATGACCAAACTGGTGCGTCTATGCAGCAACCTGTTCAGCAAGCGTATGCTCAACCTGATCCATATGGCAATCCTCAAATGGCTATGGGTAGCCAGTATGGAGCTCCTGCCGGAAATGCTCCTGTTTTTCCTCCACCTCAAGCTAGTGCACCACCAATGCAAGGTCGTGGAGCTCCAGGTGGTTGGGGACCACCGCCACCTCAGGGTGGACCTCTTCCTTTGAATTCATTTGTTGGTGGACCACCTGCCGGTTATCCTCCATATGGTGGCGGTTATGGAATGGATCAACGTGGAGGATGGGGACGTCAAGATCGTGGAGGAAGAAATAGATACAATGGAGGGTATGCACTTATTTTTTTTATTAATGTAAACTGGGAATTTGTGTTTGGTCAATACCTTTATACCAATATGGGAGTTGAGTATTCTAGCGGGAAATGTGCAGAATTAGTGTGTAACATAATATTGATTTTCGTATTAATGGCTGTTCTCGCTGTTTTTCTTTTACGAACCTAAATCTGCACCCTAAATTTGGGTTTTTGTGTTCAGTTACAGGCTCGTAGCATAGACTTCATTCTTTATTCTCGAGTGGTTAAAAGTGTTTAAATGTCACCTATTTGTAATATTAATATTTCCTGGTACTTTTGCTTGTTACGAGCCTGAACGGTTTATCATAATGAGTAATTTTGGGTTATACATATTCTCTCTTTGCCTTTGTTTCAGGGATTTTTCTTCAATGTGTTTAGTAAAATTTTGTTTAAATTAACACGTTTTTATATCAGGGTTTAAATCTTCAATAACTGGTGATATGCATATACTCGGTTAAGAATTGAGTAAGAGTTATCGTCAGAAATTCGGTATGCATTCACACAGTTGTTGATTAAACAGACAGGCTCCCATGGTGAAAGAGAGATGAAGAGTACAACATTGGGGTTCAAGCTTTATGTCTTTCATTCATTTAATGATTTGCGTTCTTTTCAGACCCGGTGATTTTCCGGGCCGACAGTCAGGATACAGAGGTATTTGTGTTGTTTGGTAAAATAAGGGTTGGGATTTGGTTATAAAACAAAATTTAATCTCGAATTTTATTATTGGAATATTTTTATTAAAAATTATGAGTATTATAAATACTGGATATTGCGTTATTTTTTTATAAATACTTAGAGTATTTCGAGTCAAAAGGGTCTTGAACTTGAGTTTATCCGTTTCAAGTTAATGCTGATTGAAACAGGTCTCCTAAAACATTTTCCTTGTCTATTTGGTCAAAGGTTATCTAGTGTATTGGTAATTATTCGGTCCAACACGTGTGGGTAAATAAAAGGAAATAATGCAAGATCGGTATTGTTTCAGAGTAAATTCCGATAATAATATGAGGAAATCAGAATTCCTCTTTTCTAATCACAAACATTACAATTAATATTTCAAAATTAAATCAAACTGAAGCTTCTACTTTTGATTAAATATTTTATTTTTTATAGGTGGCGGTGACAGACGAAGCGGCGGTGGAGGTGGTGGACGTAGTGGAGGAGGCGGTGGTGGCGGAGGATATAGAGATCGAGAGCCACAACAGAGCAAAAATGTTCTCTTCTTTTCTGGACTTCCTCTTAAGTGAATTTTTGAGTTTTTTAATTTGAATTCATTTCTTATTTTTAGTGCAAATGAACAATTCATTAACGATGTTTTCACTATGGAGCAGGGTGACATTGAAGTTGGACCAAATGGAGAACCAAAGATCAAAATTTACAAGGAAGCAGGCCATTCAAAAGGCGAATGTACAATCATATTTCGTGATGAAACTGTTGCGCAACGCGTTCTGAGCACATATAATGGTTTTGTTATTTTTAATATTTTAAAGTAGTTTCCGAATTTTAGGTCAACCATTTCCGGGCAGTGATAGCCACATGAACATATCTTTTGCAAAATTCGATGAAAAGTCAGGTGGAGAAAGATCTGGCGGTGGTGGTGGAAGAGGTGGAGGTGGACGAAGTGGTGGTGGATATGGTGGGCGTGATGATAGAGGAGGAGGAGGTAAATTTTTAATTCACTTTCAATATTAAACTCAAAATTTAAGGACGTGGTGGTGGACGAAGAGGTGGAGGAGGCGGAGGTGGACGCGGTGGTGGCGGAGGCCGTGGAGGAGGAGGTCGTGGTGGCGGCGGCGGTGGTGGTCGTTTTGGTGGTGGAGGAGGCCGTGGTGGTGATAAGGGAAGAAATTTCGAAATGCGAAAGGGTGATTGGACATGCGGGTTAGTTTTTCTTTTGTGTTTAAATTATATTTTTATAAAATTTAAGTTGCGGAAATATCAATTTTGCTTTTCGCCGTGAATGCAATTCATGTAAAGCACCAAAACAAGATGGACCTGGTGAAGGAGGACCTGGTGGACCTCCCCCACCATACAACGGTGGTGGTGGAGATGCTGGTGGTCCAATGCGTATGGGCGGAAGAGGTGGTGGTTTTGGTGGTGGCGGAGCAGATCGTTCACGTCCATATTGATGGTTAGATGACAGTTCATTTTGAGCATTTTTTCGTTTTCTTACAATTTATTTTTATTTTTACTATATTTCCAACAGAAAAAGAAGATTTTCACGATTAAAAAAATAATTTTGTTCTCTGTTTAATATTTTAGTATTAAAATTCGTGTTTGGTAATTTAAATGGCTATTTTGGATGTTTGATAAAATTGCTTAAAATAAATTGATTTTTACTTTTAATTGTTGAATAGACAATTCTTTTTTAGATAGAGAATTTTTAATTAGAGCATTTTATCGTTTAATTTTGAAAAATGTTTAGTATATGTCCCTCACCAATTCGTTAAAAAAATTACAACGTAAGGAAGAGCTTGAGAAAGAGTTTGTGGAAAGTGGGGAAAGAGGTATAAATTCTGATTAGTTAAACACAGCTATAGGTGTTTGGGTTAGTGGGAGGGGGGATCAAAGTTTCTGTCTTTTGTTGTTGACATAACATTAAAAAAATCAAATTTCCGGAACGTCTTGTGTCAATTTTTTTAAATAGTGGGTAATCCTTAATTCAGTTATTTTCTAGATCGAGTTGAAGAAATTGTTGTGAGACGTTTAGAGGAAACTGGATGGACACAGCAAGTGGAAGGAATGTGTAGAGATTATATATCAAAAAATGTTTGTTTTCTTTAAAATAAAATTTAATTAATTTTAGGGATGTGAACGAATTGAATTAAAAAAGATGGTAGATGAATTAAAAGATAATTCAAGAAAAATTGTTCCAGATGAAGTTAAACGGTTAGAATTTTGTTTAAAAATTAGATATTTAAAAGAAATTTTTTTAGTGAATTGATGAAACTTATTCAAGACTTTGTAAACAGTAAAACAGGGGAGGAAGGTGGAGGAGATTAAAGTCTAAAATTTTTTTGAATTAGTTTGTTTGGTTGTTTTTTATTTGTAAGAAAAATGTATATTTTTTAATAAAAATATATCTTAGTTTATTATTAAAAAATCTTGATTTTTTGTTTGTGACAAAATATTTTTTTAATTTTTTTTCTCAATTTTTTTTTTTAAATTATGTACCAGAAATGAGGATAACTTTAATTTCACTTTATTTGCGTAATTCTCTATTTTGCCGTTCACATGTTTCAAGTTGCAGTGTTCAACAATTTCGGAATCTAGCAGCAGGAAATATTGCCACAACGTTAGAAGAAAATGAGGAAGAGCCTTGGGTGGATCCCTATAATAAAGCTTTGCCTGAGAAAAGTAAGAATTTTTTCTTAATTATGCGAGTAATTAGAAAATGGTCTTTCGAGACGTTTTAACAGACTTATTTTCAATCTGAAAGAACCTTTTAATAAAATTTAAATTTTAGAGGAAACATTTAGCGATTTTCGTGAAGCAAAAGTAGATTGGAGTTATGTAGAGCGTTTGCTTCCTCGCGAATTCGTTCCCGAAAGGAAAGTTGGAGGATATATTACACCAAGTGGTTGGAGAGCGCCTAGAGGTTTTTTAATAAAATTTTTGTCAAAAATTTCTTTTTTTTTTTAGAAAATCCTCCAGATTTGCCTTACTATATTGCTAGAGGAATAGATAATATGCCAAGAATATTTTTGGAATTAAGAAGGGACGAATTAAATCCAAAAACTATGGATTTTGAACATGTTGACGTTGTTGTTTTAAGAGAAATTTATGGGGATATTTTTGTATGTTTTTTTTTAATTTTTAATTAATTAATTTTTTTAATTTTTAAGGCTTGTGAGAGGGATTTGCGTTTTTATTTGGAAAAATATTTGGGACATCCAATAGCAACAAATGTCGATGAATTAAAAGGAATTATTAGAATTAAAGGAGCTGATAGAGCTTTGGTTGAACAATTTGTTTATGATTATGAAGAGGAATTTACACTTTTAGATAATTGAAAAGAAAAGTTTATTTATTTTAATAAAATTTTTAAAAATATTTAAAGAATTTATTCTCGAATTTGATTACAATTGAACCTCATTTTAAGATACATTCTTAATATTGATTTAAAGAGTAGGAGGGTATAAGCAGTTCCCCCGTCTAAAAGGGTAATCTTAAATTGAAATTATCTAGCTTGGGTGTATCTTATAACGAGGTCCGATTGTATGACAAGTGTTTTTTCTTTATTGATATCTTTTGAATTGTGCCATTTTTTATTAATTTAAAAGTTTTTAGATTTTTTAAATTTCAAAATGCCTTTTATGCGAGGAGTAATGCCGCTTAGGCGGACCTATTATTATATGGAACAGGTTTTGAATTTTATTTTAAATTAAATAAATTAATTTTAAAGGGAAGAATTATTTTTCGAAATGAAGTCAAAATATTCACTATTGCTTACCACAGAATGCCCAATGAAGCACAAAAAGGAGCTAGTGATTTTGTCTACTGGCATTGGACTCAATTGTTATTCAAAAACCCAGAAATTCAATTTGTTAGACAGGACAACATAAGCATTGCCCCGTTTGCTATTGCTTTTTTAGGTATTTTATTAAATGGACTTGGTGAAATAATGCAGGAATTACATTTTAAGTGGGGAGTTGAGAATCTAACTCGACGTAGGAATATTTCGTACATAAATGGTTTTAATTAAGTTGGGCTCTATGCACTTGTGGTGTAGTGGTAGATTTCTAGGTTCTTTATTTTTGGAGGAAAGTTCGATTCTCAGTCGATAAATACTTCTATGCTTATTTCATTTGTTCTCTTAAACTTTTTTATTCCCTTTAAAAATAAAAATTCAGAGTATTTTTACTAATTTAAAAATATTTCAGGGGATGGTCGAGAAGTTCCCTTTGATTTGGAATGGATGACACATCAAGAAATAGGCGGTATTTTTTATATTTATAATCACTTTAAATATTTTCAAAATTTAGATGTACTTCGTAAAACACTTGGCAAATCGACTTTAGTTAGGAAAGCAGAGGAGCTTGAAAAAATGGCAAAATGTCACCCCGCCGATTTTGGAGAGAATTGTCAAAGGGTTTATTTTTGTTAAAATTATTCTAACGGATTTTTCTTTTTTAAAGCAATGTATTTGTGAAGTTCAAGGCCAACATCCATGTACTTCTTTAATCTATGCCCCAAAACATATTTCTGAAAGTTGGCGATGTGATCATGAAAATTACAATCCAGAAGAGCCTAAAATTTATCCAAAACAAAAATTTGTTGATTCTGATTTAGTTGAAAGAGATCCACCAGGAAGACAATAAATTAGTAATTATTTTTAAATTATAAATTTGTTTTTGATAATTGATAAACTTAACAAAAAAATTATTCTAATTTTTCTAAAAATTATTTTCTGTTTTCATTTCCACTTTTCCTTCTTTCTTTTCTAATTTTTCGGAAATCTGCATCATCTGGCCTAAAGGAAAAAAGATTAAAAAAAAGTTTTTTTAATTATTTTTTTTACCCTCTCCTGTGTCTTTTAATTGCCAATTTGCTAATATCAGCAATTTCTGAAGTAAATGAAGATTCTAAAAAATTAATTTTAATATAGTAAAATATTTAAAAATATTTTTAATTACTTTCTCGTTTTCCTTTCATTTTTAAATTCAAATTTATTTTTTCTGATTTATTTCCTTTTAAGGCCTCCTCATATTTTGCATTTTTCTTTTCTTCTCGCTTTCTTCCTTTTGATTTAGTTGGACGTTTAGAATTATTTTTTGAATCGATTTGTTTTTTTCCTCCTTTCAACCATTTATCTGATTTAAAATATTTTTTCTTCTGAAAAAAAGAAATTTTTTAAATTAATTTTTAAATTTAAAATAAAAATTACTTCTTTAATTCCTCTCTTTATATTTAATTTATTAACAACATTTTCCCCCTCAGTTTTAACAATTGGTTTTTCTTGTTTTTGTAAAATCATTTTTTCAATCTTTTCATCTTCAATTAATTTTTCTATACTTGATTCTAACTGTTTAATTTGTTTTAAAAATAAATTAATAATTTCTGGAGGAATACTTCTTTGAATTATATTTGAAGAATTTGTTGTTTTTTCTTTTAAAATTTCTTTTGCAAGTTTTCTATCATTTTCTCCAATCATTGATATTGCTCTTCCAGTTTTTCCAGCACGAGCTGTTCGTCCAACTCGATGAATATAATTTTTTATTGTATTTGGCATATGCATATTTATTACCTTTAAATTTTGAAAAATTAAAAGAATATTTATTTTAAAAATGATAAAGTTCCGAAAAGGGAAATTTTTAAATTATTGGATAAATTTTTTTTGTGGGTTTACGCTGTGATTTCGTCAAAAGTAATGCAAACCAACCATAAGTTTTTATTTTTTAATTTATTTTTTAATCTCAAGGTAATTTATTTGCTCGTTGAAAATAACTAATCATTTTTAAATTTAACATCAAATGGGGATAGATATTACCGGTTAATTTTTACCGGTATCGGCTCAAGTTCTCTTTTTCGCTTTTTTTTTATTTTTCTTTTCCATTTGAGCCACCATAGGCTTAAATTAACCGGTCGTGTCCAACCCTAATTTTAAATAATCCAAAAGAAAGTTTCAACATCAAAAATTAAATAAACTAACCGTCATAACCCCTTCAATATCCAATCCACGAGCAGCCAAATCAGTTGCACAAAGAATTTTTACATCCGTTTGTTTTCTGAATGAATGAAGTGCTTGTACTCTTTGAACTTTAATTAAATTTAAAAACTTTTTCCTCAAAGAAAAAAACCTTGATTAAGCCCTCCATGTAACTGTCCAGTCTTTAACCCCATTAAAGCTAATAAAATACATAAACGTTCACATTCATGTTTTGTACGAACAAAAATAATTGTTCGTTCAGAAAAGTTTCGAGCGACAAGAGCTTTAAGGAAAAAATAATTTTTATTTTGGGAGAAATTTTTTTAATTTTTTAAAGAAATTTTTAGAAAATTAAAAAGGAAATTTTTCCATCTTTTAAATTTAAGAAAATTTAAAAATAGTTTAAAAATTAATTCTTACCAGCAACCATAGCCTCTCTTAAAGAATTTTCCTCTTCATTTCCTCCTCTAATTCTAACAAATTCTTGACGTAAATTTAAAGCAACATCAGTATTTTCATTAACAAATAATTTAATTGGTTTATCCAAAGAAAGACGTGCCAAATCCTCAACCGCTTCACTAAGTGTTGCAGAGAAAAGCATTGTTTGTCTATTCCGAGCACACAATTTAATTATTTCACTAAGTTGTTCCATAAATTGTTCTTCAAGCATTCGATCAGCCTCATCGAGAACTAAAACCTTTAAAATAATAACAATATTTATTGAATAAAAAAATAAAATTACTTCAATATCTAACAAAGAAAAATTCAGTGAATTGTGTAAATGGTCAATTAAACGTCCAGGTGTTGCTATTACCTTGTGTTTAAATTAATTATTTTTAAAATAAAATTTTAAAATTATTTAGACTAATTTTATATTTGATTCCAAAAATATCCTGTCAATAAAGAGAATATTTTAGTGTATCTTTATTATAAGATACCGACAGGAATTAGATATATGTAACTCAATTTTAAATATTTTTTTTAAATTTGGCTGGTTACTGGATGAGAGTAACGATATAAGCGATACTCCTTATTTGAGATACACCTTATTATAAGATAGGATTTTCAGCTCCAAGGGCTTATAGTGAGATTCGACTATAATAATTGTTAACAATTTCATTTCTAAAAGTACAAATATAAAAATATTACCACATCGAGACCCATTCGAAGAGCTGCCTCTTGTGCTCGTACATCAAGCCCTCCTGAAAAATAAAATTTAAATTCAAAGTTTAATTTAAAATAATTTTTATTTAGACCAATAACTATTTAGCTAGTGTAATTTGCTTATGTGTGTTTGTACAGCAGTTACATATTATTATAGCGATAAAAAAATGAGGGAAAAAAGGAAAGAAAATCATTGCCACGCTCTACAACACAAAAATGCTTACACAATTACTTTCTAGAGAATACTCTCATTTTTTAAAAATAAAATTTTTTCCAATCAATTTTTAGTCTCGAAATATTAGTGAAAAATAAAGGTTTTGATTTTAAAAATTTTTAGATTAAAAATTATTATTATTTGAAAGAAAACACTAAAATTTACTTTAAAAATCAAATAAATATAAATTCTCTTTATTTTAGCCCAAATCCAAAAAATCAATTTAAGGATCGATCGCCTCTCAAAAATTCAATTTTTATAAATTGACCCACATTTAAAATATGTATAATTCCTCTTTTCAGATACATAAATGTTTACACAAAAAGGAGGAAATAAACTAAAATGGACAGTATTAATTGTCTGTTGTCTCTCTTCAAGTTTTGAACAATGGACACGTGTAATGTTTCCATTTGCACTTTGGAGCCTTAAACCTCGACCAGAATTTTCTGAAGCTTTAATGATTAATGCTTTAGGGGGTGTAGCTACATTAATCGGGACCTTTTTTGTAGCTAATATGGTTAGTAAAATTATTTTTTTTTGAAAGTAAAAAGATTTTATGATTTCAGATAGACACAATAGGTTCTCGAAAAACAGCTTTAATAAGTGTTCTATTTGTTTGTATTTTCCAAGCCGGATATTCTTGGATTACTAACTATTATCTTTTTATTCTTTTCCAACTTCTAATGTTATTTAATCACATGCCAACAGTTGTGGATGCAACAATTACACAATTGGCAAATGAAATTGCTGATGTTAAACAAAAAGCTCGTTTAATGGCTCAGACAGCAATACCTACAAGTATCGCGTTTGCTTTAGGTCCTTTAATTGCTGTACAAGTAAAAACAAAATTTTTTTTAAAGTAATATTCTTTTTTTTAAATTAAAGCTTTTCTATGTATCAAATGCAAAACTTCATTTTATTCAATCCCTTTGTGGAATCTTTAATTTATTTACAGTATTACCTATTATATTTTTCTTTTTTCCAAAAAATCATGATTTTAGTAACGAAAAAGGTTGGAGGATTTTTTAAATTAGAAAATAATTAAAATTTAGGAACAAATGTTTTTAAAATGTTTGGAGAAATATTGAGAAAACCTGGAAATAAATTTACTCTGCTCTTCATTTTAGTAAGAAATTTTTTAAAAATAAAGAAAGGAATACTTTGAAAATGTTAAAACCCCACACCAATTAACAATTTCTCACATGGAAAAATTTAAAAAATTTTTTATTTAAAGCTAATTTCCGGCACATGGAATACATATGACTCAACAATTCGATTACATTTAACCGGTACAATGCTTACACAACCTGCTCAAATGGCTAAACTGGTTGGACTATTCTTAAGAAAATCTTAGATAAAATTTTGCAGGCATTACTCCTCGGGGCCGCCTCAATAATTGCAAATTTTGTGTTTTTACCCCTCTTACAAAAAAGTATTACAACTAAAAGAATAGTTCAACTTTCGCTTGTTATAATGACTATTTCTTATTTTTATTTAACAAAAGTTACACAATTTGATGAAATTATTATTGGAATGCCTTTCCAAGTTAGTAAAGAAATAAAGAATTTTAATTTAAAAATTTTAAGGTTGTCGGTGTTTGCCTAGCATTGGGACCCCTTTCAGCACAAGTATTTTCCTTTTATTTCTTTTTAAATATTCAAAAATTTCATTTTAGATACTCGGATCTGTGCCAGCTTCCCATGCAGGCAAATCAGCAGCATTAAATCGAATAGCCCAAATTAGTGCCACAGCATTAGCTCCATTAATTACTGGTGCTTATACTGATCATGATGAGGCTTATTTACTTTGTTATATAAATATTGGAATTTGTATAGTTACTTTTATATTAATTGAAATATATGGAAACTTTATGGGAAAATGTACGAATAATCTGCCATGGTGTATTTCGCAAGCTTCTATGGAAAGAGTTGATTAAGAAAGAAAATAATGGATGTTTAAAATCATAGGCATAATTAAACAGAAAAAAGTTTAAGAAAAATATTAATATCTTCGAAAAATTGGGACGGGTAATTAGGAAGGCAAAAAATTGCCTAAAAATATTTTCAATAAAAATTACATGCCTATGATTTAATTATTTGTTTACAAAAATGTTTTGTTTATTTTTAAAAAATACCCTAATTTATAAATAATTAATTAATGTAAAACATGATCCTATTAAGGGCAAGTAATTAATTATATTAACAGAAAAGTGTTCTTCAAATAAAAATATATTGCAATAAAATACTTGAAAAAATAATTTGATCATTTCATGTAAAATAAAAGAACCAGAACCAGAAGTGGGCAAAAGAAAAAGAAAACTAGATTAGTTAGTATAATAATAATATCCTTCGATCGACAGCTGTTCAATGAGTGATAGCTTGTTTTTTCGGTCGCGCAATTATTTTTCTATGGGAGAAACGGTTAAAATCAAGTAATTCCTTCAAAATCATCTTATGAACTAAATTCGCTCGCCTGCGCGAAAACAACCAAAGTCAGACACAAAGAAAAAGTTAGTCGATCCTTTCTCCCTCCCCTTCTAGCATTCCCCCAAAATACTATTCAATTCTTCCCCTTTCTACAAATCCATTCACCTTCTTCGATTTATTAAAAATTAAAAAGCAACATTTAATCCTATTAAATAAATTTATAATTAAAAAATGTGGCATTTTGATAAAAATCAAAGGGCCGTAGGCATTTTATGCCTTATCTATGGAATTTGGCATTTTGGAACTAACTGGACAACTACGTTAATTTCTTTTCTACAGTGGGATACCACTGAAACTCTGTCAATTGTAGACTTGGCTTATATACAAGGTAAGAACAAAATTATAGCTAGATCAGAGATTAAACAAGTGATCTGTTAAAATTTTGGCCACCGCGCTCTGTAAAATTATTTTAAATATTATTAAGCATTTGGAAGTCTTTGTAACGCTGTAGGCTCACTTGCAATTGGACAGGTATTGTTCTAAAATAATCCACCAGAATAATTTGAGTTACAGATGACTGATTCCATCGGACCAAAAATAATGTTCCTTTTCTCAACAATTTTGACATCGATATATTTTGTTGGCCTTGGATTGTGTCGCACATGGATAACGTTTTTTCTATTACAAGTAAATATTTAAAAGAGGAAACTAACTAAAAAATTCTCAGATTCTTCGAGTTGGTTATCAACTAGACAGCACAGCTGAAATGTATTTAGCAACAGTTACGACTGAAAGGGAGAGAACGGGTGCTTTGATGATTTTGTCAATTCCTCAGGCTATTTCCATGTTTTTTGCTCCTATAGGTAATTGATCCATCCCTTTGCTAAAAATCTTAACCATTCTTATAGTTGGTAGTAGAATTGCAAGTTATACAACATTAAGAGCTTCACAAATGATTTGTGGAGGAGTAATGCCTATTGTTTTAATTCCTGTTGTTTTGTTCCTTTTACCAACAACCCATTCCATTCCAAGACTTGCTACTGCAAAACTTAGACCACAGGCAAATTTTGAAAGTCCAAAAATTATTAAAATTTCTTTTCTCAACAGGATTATTGGCCAATGGTTACAAAAAATCAAGCTTTACGTGAAGGATTGATTTTAAGAGCCCTACTTATTGTTGCTTATGTTTGTTATGAATTAATTGCACGCAATTTTGTACTTCGCTCTTATATGCATTTGACTAGCGAAAATGCAGAAGTAATGGTTACAATGGGGTAAAAATAAAAAAACTTAAAAAATTAAAAATAATTTAAATATAGAGGGTCATTAGTCATCACTCAATTCCTAATTTTACCATTCCTACAACGACATGTTAGTCCAAGAACGTTATTACAGGTTTTGTTGGAAAACCAAAAATAAATTTCTCTAAATAATAATTTAAAGCTTGCATGTATTGCTTTATTTTTTGCTTATGGGGGTATTATATTTACTAGTTCCTTTTATGAATATCTTCTTGTAACGGCTATCCATACTGGAGCATATGCAATAGCCTATGCAGAATCATCAACACAAATTACGGGGTAATTTAAAATTCAGAAAAAAATTTGAGGGTCTCAAAATGTCTTAAAAAATAAAAACATTTCTTTCAGTGCCGTTGAAATTGGCGATCTTGGAAAAGCAACAGGACTTGCTTCAATGGTCCAATGGACATCTCACTTTTTAATTCCCTTATATACTTCCCATATAGTCAATTCTTGGCATTACACTTATGCATTTTATTCAAGCAGTTTACTTGCTCTAATTACTTTGGGGTATATAACTGTATATACTAAACAAACTAATGCGCGGTGCAGAACGTTACTTCCCCAATTAATAACAACATAAATATATTTTAGAAATACGAAAAAATATTTTGTTAAACCAGAAAATTAATTTTTTATTTGCATTAAAATTAAAAAAAATCTAAAAAAATTTTCTGTCCATTTTAGTCCAAAATAATTTTAATTTTCTGGTGAATTTAATTGTACAATGCTCATATAATTGCATAAATAAAATAAGCAAATTACACAGTGGCAAGAAAGGAATTTGAAAAAGTTGGAAGAACTTAAAAAACCTCCCCAGAAAATGGAATCCCACCCACATTCCGCGTTTTAAATATTTTTTTACTTTAAAAAATTTAAAAAATAAACCAACCAGCAACTAAGCACATTTCAACACTTGTGTATTTTGCCAATCTTTTGCTCACTTGAAAAACTTGTATAGCAAGTTCACGGGTAGGCACAAGTACCAAAACTCTCGTTGTAGGCCGTTTTCCTTGTGGCCTTTAAAAATAAAAGAAAAATAAAATTAAAATAAATATAAACTTGTAAAGAAGACGTTCAAATATTGGAAGCATAAATGCTGCAGTTTTGCCTGTACCAGTTGCAGAACATGCACAAATATCACGGCCAGCAAGTGCAACAGGAATACATGCAGCTTGAATGGGAGTAGGGAGTTGGAAACCACATTCCAAAATTGCCTAGAGAAAAGTAAAAATACAAAAAAGCTCCTAAAATGTGAGAAATATTTCCAAAAAAATTTTTAGGCAGAATCATAACCTAACTTAAAAATTTAAATCTCTAAAAATACCTTTAGAATTGGTCTACTTAAATTTAACTCGTCAAAAGATGAAACTTTTTGTTGTAGTTGATCAGAAATTTTCTCAAAAAATTGTTTGGTTCCAAGCTGTTTTAAACGAAGTTTATCTAAAAAAATTTTTTTGAAATATTAAATAAAATTTTTTAACCATTTTTTATTTCCTTTTCGGTTAATTCCATAGAAAATGGAGTTGATCCTGTTTCTTTTTCATCTTTGAATGTATCCTTAAATATAATATTTAATTTCTGTTTCGGTTGGCGATTATTATTAAAAAAAATTCGGACGGTTTAAAGAGTTAAGACAATTTATTTTTTAAATGAAAAAACGCTTACTTCCCCAATTTCCATTAAAGCATCGATATTACTTTTCTGCCCAATTCTTTTTCTTTCCATTTCAATTTTTTCAGCGAGTGTTGACATTCTATTTTGATTTTTCTTTAAAAAAGTTGTCAATCCTTCCAAATCATTATTTTGTTTATTATCCTCCTCCTCAATTCCTTCATCCACTTCAAAATGAAAATTTGAGGAAATTTCACCCACAGCGTCTTCTAGAATTTCCGTTTGACTTAGTTTCTTCTTCTTCTTTTTAGGTTTACTAATTTTATTATCTGGCAATTTCTAAAAAACAAAATTACTAATTTTATTTATAATTTTTTAACCTTTTTAATATTCAAATCCTCTTCATCGTCTCCACTTATACACTCATCTTCCTTAAAACCATCAATTCCTGGTGTTGGATAAAGCATAATTTAAAGTGGTGTTAGACTGAAAATAAGAGAAAATAAAAATTTTTCCTTCAATTTTAAAATCCTCAAAAATATTGTATATTCATTAATTTACAAATAAAATCTAATTATCAAACAAATACAACAAAAATTTATTTTTCTTAAAAAAATATTTTTTAGAAAACTTTAAATAAAAATAATAAAAAATCTTTAATTAAAATTCAAGTCTTCTTCGTGTAAATGGAGGTTCTTCTCCATTTGCAATTTTTTCTTTTAATGATATTTGTTGTTGTTTTCGTTTACGTTGTTGTTTAACTATTGGCAATTCAGAATCGTCACAAGCATAGGGTAAAGATTTAAAATATTGTGAATGAAGTGATTGTGTTGCCGTTAATCTTTTTAATGGATCAAAGAGTAAACAACCAAAAATTAATTCTAGAAGGTCATCACTTGCTGCCGGAAATACATTTTTGAGTTCATAACCTTGACCACAATTTTGTAATTGGATATAATCAGGCAAAGAAGTAAGCCCCTAAAAATAGAAAAATTAACTTGAAAAAATAAATTTTAATTTTATTACAGGCCAAGTTTCTTCAGTAGGCATACCAAGAACATTATAAATCTTAACCAATTGATCGAGATCAGATTCACCTGGGAATATGGGAACCTGAAGGGAAAAAATTTTTTAAATAGAAATTAGATTATTAGATGAAGAAATAGTTTTCTCATAACATGAGAAAATAAAAAAAATACGAAAGAGTTCAAAGAGAATTCGGTAATATTGAACCTGACATTTCCTTCTTTCATCCTAATTGCCCTTCTATATTTTGTCTACAAGCAATCGAGATGAATTAATTTCTATTCCCACTTGGATGGAAAAAGGAAGAAGTCTGACAATTCTGCAAATATATAGAAAGAAACTTGGGGAAGGAAAAATGGAGTCTGTCGGATCCAATATTACCGAGAATCCAAATAAAACTTTTTTTGAAGTCTTATTTAGTAAGATTAAAAAAATAAATAATTTCCTTAAAAAACAAAACTCACTCTCAAAAGTAATTCTGCAATTATACAACCCATTGCCCAAGTATCAACTCCAACTCCATAGGCCCTAGCTCCATAAAGAAGTTCTGGAGCTCGATACTAAAAATTAATTTTAAAAAATTAAATAAAATTTTTAATTCAAAAAAGAAAAATACCCATCGTGTAACAACTTGATGTGTATATATTCTTGTAGGGGAGCCAAAATAGCGTGCCAATCCAAAATCAGCAATTTTTATTCTTCCATTTAAATTCATTAATAAATTATTTGGTTTCAAATCCTTAAATAAAAATTCAGAAAAAAATATTTTTTAAGACAAACCCGATGCAAAATAAAATTTAAATGAAGAAATTCCAATCCCAAAAATACTTGTAAAAGAATATTTTTAATATGAGAATGTTGAAGAATTGTATTGTTGTCTTTAATTAAATTCTAAAAAAATTTTTTTGAATGATTTTTCCTAAATTTTCAAAACCTCCAAATCAGTCTCCATAAAATCAAAAACAAGTTGAATACTTGTTCTGTGTCCAATTACGTCCAACAAAGCTATTACATTGTCGTGATACAATTCTGTAAGTAATTTAATCTCCCGAATTGCAGTTCGATTAATGCCATCACGAGCTTCGTGTCTTGAACCGAGTTTAATCTAAAATTTAAAAAAATGTCCGAAAAATTAAAAATAATACAAGAGAAATTTAAATAAAATGAATTTTATCAAAAAAAACCTTTTTAATTGCAACAATTTTTCCCGTGTAAAGATCCTTAGCTTGATACACATTTGCAAACTAAAAATACCTCAAAGATTTTTAAATAAATTTTTTAACAAAATTATATTTCAAATTAACCTGTCCTTCACCCAAATGCTTTATTTTCTCATATTTATTTTTTCTTGGTTTCATCAAAGACGACATTTCAAAATTATTGTTTAATAAATGTAAATACTCAAACTACTAAAAAAGAAACAAAATTATTTAAAATAAATTATCTCTCTATTTCTCTAACTTATAATCACTAACTTTTCTTTTTCTCTATTTCTTAAAAGATTTTTTGTAAAAAATTTAATTAATGTCATAATGTAAAGTTTGTTTGAGTCTTGTCAAAAATATTTTTGGTTTGGTTTGTATTTTTTTTCTTTGTATTTGACAACATCACTTTATTTATTATTTGTTAAAACTTTTAAAGTGTTTAAATTATTTCTAAACATTTCAGAAAAATATACAATTTTTATTTTATTTTTAAATTTTCAAACAATTTCTCACAATTGTACCAACACAATGCCCTCAACAACAAGCACTGAATCTTCAATAAAAGTACCTTCAATTACAAATTCACAAGGAATTCATTTCCACGACCATTTTAGTCGAAATCAATTTGAAAAAGTTAAATTTATTTTTTAACTTTAATTAATTTATTTTTTGTAGCTTATCAATTTAAAATTAAAAACTCTGAATTGTCACGATGTTAAATGTAAAAAAGAAAAAGATTTTATGAAAAAATCAATTTCTCGTTTGGCTCAAACTTTTACTGAAATTTTTGCTTTATACGAAAAACAAGTATTTATTTTGGAATTTTTTGTTTGAAATTTTGTTTAAATTTTTAGCGTAAAGACATGATGATTATTTACAATTTATATAACAAATTATGTGAAGAATTTGCTTTGCCTTATAAAATTGAAAAACCGATGGAATATGAAAGTCGAAGACTTGCTCAAATTGCGGAAATGGTTATTTTTTGAAGGAATTTTTTAATTAAAAAAATATTTTTTTGAACAGATTAGGGGAATTTTTCTAAAGAAAAATGATGAATTTAAACATGAATATTCAACGGAGAATGTATTTTCTGATAAACAATCTAAACAAAATAACTTAAATACTTCAACTTCTTTAAATAATGGATTTAATGGAGGTTGGATATTTTTAAATAATTTTTTCCCATGTCGGTATTTTCGTTAAAATTTTTTTAGAAATTTTATGATAGCATTTAATTATTAAAGATTAAATTTATTCAAATTAAAGAATAATTTTTCATCTTTCTGTTTCTTTTATGGAGAAATCTCTGCCAATTCATTTTTTACAATAAAAGAACTTCCTTTTATTAATTTTTCATATTTTCTTTCAATTTTATTTTTTAAAGGTCCACAACCGCCAAATCCTCACAATCAACAATTTCAAAATAAAAATGTTAAAATAATTCAAAATGGACAAATAAAAAATGATTTTAATGAAAATAATCGAAAAAGACGATCAACTCCAATTATTTTAAATAAATCTCCATCAATTTCTGCTAGTCTCTCTGTTCAACCTCCTTCAACTTCTGCTAAATTGCCAACATTTTTAAGAGAAACTTTTTGTCCTTCTCCAATTGTTTCGATTAATTTAAATTCTCCTCAAGCCAATTTAAACAATTTAAATCAAATGAGGCAATGGAAAATTCCTAGGACTGTCAATTGTAATAATAATATTAATGGATATAAAAACAATAATACACAACAACAACAAATTGTTAATGGAAATATACAAATGGTTAGTTTATTTAAAAATAGATTTAAAATTTTTTTTGTTGTTTACATTTAAACTTGCGTTTAATAGAATATCTCTTAAAAAGACAAACTAAATCATTATTTTTAATGTTATTCCTAGTCAAGATAAAGAAATTTTTTTACATCGTAGCTCTTAAACGGCGGTTAATCTCTAGGGTGTTTCTTTAGGTTTTGGTTGACCTCGAAAACAAAACTTGATTAAAAAATTTCTTACCTTTTGAATACTTTTCTAAATTAAAAAATTTAAATTATTTGTTATAGCCCTTAACTAAAAATATATTTTCTTTTTTTAGAATAATCACCACCCCAACCACCAACAACAACATTATTTGTCACAAACAACAACTCCTCAAATAAATCCTCCAATAAATGTTAATACTTCTACTAAATTACAATATAAAAATCAAAAAGTTCCACAACAACAACAAACAAATAACAATCCACATTTTCTCCGTTCCTCGAATATTCAAAATTCTTCTAATAAACAACAATTTGCTACCCCAACAGCTTCTGCTTTAGTGGTTTCTGGACAAGAATTATTATTGCATGAGTTGCTTGGAGTGAGCGAAAAAAGAGCAAAATTTACAGCAAGAAAAGCTACTTGTGATGAAATTGAGATTATTGAACTTGATGATGATTGAAAGAAAGGAAGGGAAAGAGAAGTTTATTTTATTTTTTTTATATTTTCCAAAATAATTTTTTCATCAATTTTCCTTTTTCGAAAAATCCAAAAAATTATTTAGAACTTTCAAACTCCTCCAAAAATTTTCTTTTTAATGTTATAGCATTTTTAAATAAAAACATTTAAATAGAAAAATGATTGATTTTATTTAAGTTTTGTTGGAAATTTAAAAAAAAGTGCTATAACTCCAAAAAAGTATTTTTCTAATATCTAATATTTTGAGTAGCTTATGTCAATAATGTGCTCTAAAGTTTGTCAATAAATTTTGGGGAACATAAAACATTTTCTGTACATTTTCTGCAAGTCTGCACATTATTGACGTTAGTATAGATTTTAGTCCACATTCAATGAGAATATTTTAGTGGCATTTTACAACAACATTGTAGTTGATATATTTTCGCATGTTCATTATTTTTTAAAAATATTATTCCCATTTATTTTACAAAGTCAGGTCAACAATTTAAAAGAAAAGTTTAAAATATTTTTCGTGAGAATTTCAATTGAAATTTCCCAAAAATTGTGATCTGACTTTAAGCATTTCTATGCAATGCTTTTTAAATTATTTCCTTGTTATTTTCATTGTCATATACATTTTTTGTATTAAAATGTTTAATCTTTCAATTTAATATTTTATTTTCAAGCAAAAAAACATTTAAATTAATTTTAATAAAATACATATATAGAATAATTAATTGGAATTATCGGCAGCATTTTTATAAAAAATAATTGTGCGTAAAAATTTAAAAAAAAATTGGGAAAGATGCACATTATATGGAATTTTTTGTAGTCATTTCATTGTCGATTATTGAAAAATTTGGCAATTTCATTACATAATTGTTGTGTCAACTCTGTTCGAAATTTTGAAAGTTCTGCTGAAAATGCTTCCATCATTTCAATTTTAAATCGTGCCAAGTCTTCAGTTGTTACGAATGTTTTTTGTGTTGATCCATTTTCATTGCTAGTGCTAGGGATTTCTTCTTGGCTAGCAATTGATGAGCCACTTGATATTCTTTGAAAATTTATGGTTTATTTTGGTAGAAAGTTATTTATGGGTCCCTGTGTTTTTTCCAGGATTATAACTTTATTAGCTCAAGCCTTAACTAATTTGCCAAAACCCCGAGGATCTCCTTGAATAAAAACTAAAATTAAAATAACCAACTTTTGAGAGATTGCTGGACCATTCTTCAGCTGTACATTGGCATTCTGTTGAACTCCTTGTGTATTTCCACAGATTTGTTGAGGCTTAGGTTGATTAACAACACCTTAAAATATTTTTAAAAAATAATTTTAAAAATTTAAAAAACAATTTTTTGTTCCTCCAACTTCCACTGGTTTATTCAAAATTATTTCATTATTTCCTTCTGCTGCACAATTCATTTTTCGTTTATTTAAACGATCAGCTAATTCACTTATTAAATCTTGTTTGCCACCAATTGGATTTTTTGGTCCATTTTCGCGAGAACTGTTATTTGTTGTTGTTGATGATGAAGGTTTAATACTATTTGTATTATCATTTCCTTTAAAATATTTTTTGGTTAAAATTTTAGCTAATTATAAAATGTAATAAGAGGGAGAGGATTATACATAAATGTAATAAGGGACCTCAAAAAAATTTTTTCAATTAAAAACTTAAATTTTCTCTGAGATGCCGAAACAAAGACGTTAAACAAAGAATATAATAAAAATTTACCAACCTTTTGCACCACTTTTACTTGATTGGACCAACCGAAGTTGTTCAGAAAAACTTTTTTGTTTAGCAGACAAAATATTTTTTAATTCTGGCGGGGGCGGTGGTGGAGGAGGGGGAGGCGGTGGAGCTATATTATTTTGTGTGTTGTTGTTGTTCATAGTATTTTGTTGATAATTACTATTTGGAGGTGGAGGAGGCAAATGAGAAGATTGTTGTTGTTGTTGTTCAACATTCGAAGAATATAAATTATTATTAGAATTTATTTCATTTAAATTATTGTTATTTGAATAAGTAGTATTTTGTGAAGGAATGACTAGTACCTAAAAAATGGAAAATTTTTGAATTAAAAAACAATAAAAAAAGTAATTTACCCAGCGTTATTTCACCTTTATCATCGACAGCAACCCAAAAAATTTAAAAAATATACTACTATCATCAATTTTAGCTTGTTTAAGATAAAAGGGTTGGGCGGAGAGAACAAAATTAAAATTCCCCCTAACCCCAGCCGATATTCACTTCAAATTAACATTCGAAATTTTTATGGAGAAAAGAATCTTTTTTGATATTACATATTTTTAAAATATAATTTCTTTTAAATAAAGAAAAATATGTAAGTTTATTTTTTTAATATTTTTCCTTTCAAATGTTCTTTTTAATGTAAGATATTTAAGTCTTTAAACCTTTCCACTACAATCAAAAATAGTAAATTTTCTCCAGATGTGCGATTTTTACAATAATTTTTTATTGTAAAATTACAACAAAATTTAATATAAAATCAGACTTTAGCTGTGAGAATAAGTTGTAAATTATGCTTTTGAAAGTTTGCTTTAAAATTAATTTTTAAGGCAAAATTTAATATTAGGGTTGCTGTCAAATTAATTAATGTCAAATAGGTCTAACAAAAAGTCGGCACTATCTGAAAGGAACTCCGGAATCCAATTTTTCCTTTCTTCCTCGAAGGGAAAGAAAATGTTAATTTGATTTTTGACATAGGGTAAAATGGAGCAAAAAGACAAGTTTTTCTTTCCCATTCGAGGAAGAAAGGAAAAATAGGAAAAATGTTTTCTAATAAAAATTAATTTTTACTTGTTGTCCATAAGGTCCAGGTAAACTACCACCAGTGCTAGAACTTATATTCGAGCCTTGAGAAGCACGCCGAATTAAATTATTTTGTTGTTGATTTGTTGTAATCTGTCCCTGATTATTGACATATTTTTGGCCATAAATTCTTTTTAAAAATTGAAAAAATATTTTTCTAAAATAATTTAAAAAAACCTTTGATTATTATTTTCATAACAACCATTTGTTTGTGTCGAAATAATTTTTCCATTATTTGGTTCAATATAACAAGTATTGACTTCTTCAACGTGATTAGCACCATTGGAATAAATATCTTGTTGTTGACAGTTATAATTATGAAAATTTTGGGGGTCTTGATATGTAGATGTATCAACTTAAAAAAAAGATATGAGAGATATACAAGCTAAATTGCCCAATACTAGGACTTTGCCAATTATAGCCAAGGGAAAATGGGGAAATTAGAGACAAAAAAGAACTTCTACGGGTTTCAATGGAACGCCCCAGTGCCCTTTTTGCTGTTTTCAAAATTGAAGGTCCCAAACCCTATTTTAAAAAATAACCTTGATTAGACGTAGGTACACTAACAAATTGTTGTTGAATGCTAACAAGACTATCTAATGCTTGTCTAACTCCAGAATAAAAATGTCGTGCTTCCTGTGTATTTGTAAAACTTAAACCAATAACTTGTTTGTGTTCATTTCTCCATTGATGAAAAGATGGAGTTGCTTCTTTATATTTTAAACGTTGAAATATAACTTGATCTACAATTCGTTTATTATCCTAAAATTAAAAAATAATTTAAAATTGAAAAATTTTTTTACAATATTCCTGATAGCAATAATTCTATAAATTGCTTCATTTATTGATTTAACCAATTTAATTGAAGAAAGCCCAGAATGACTAAAAATCGACAAAAATTAATCTTCATTTATTTTAATTTTTACCCATTCATATTATTATCCATTCTAATCCAATTTGCCCCATCATGAAAAAGTACTTCAGCAGTAACAGACAATAAAATAGAGCCTCTTTAAAAAAATTAAATTTAATTAATTAAAAAAATATTTAAAAAATTACTCAGCCATCCTCGCCATCACAAAAAGTCAAAAATAAATAAATGATTCGTCGGAAATGATAACCATCAATATTTGGAAGAAAATTTTACAAATAGAAAATATATGCAAGTAACTAATACTTTTTTATACAAAATTATTTTTTACTATTTAAAACTATTTAATATTAAATTTGTAGAGAATTTATGTAAATATTTATATAAAAATGTAATTGTATTGATTTAAAATGACATGTGAAAATAAACAAAAGAAAATTGATAAATATCAGAAAAGGATAATAAAAAGATAAAAGATTAAAAAGTAAAAATTAATTGTAAAAAAATAATAAACGGAAAGCATTGGATGGGAAAAAACTTGGTTGAAAAATAGAGAAATACCCGTATGACATCAAAACTCTAACAAAAAAATTTTAGTTTAAAAAATTGAAACTCGAAAATCGTATTGAAAAGTACTAAAAGAAATTACAGATTTGTGCTCAAAATAAAGGAATATTTCAATAATTCCAAAGAAATTTTTGCGGGAAAATATGTATGTGCTAAAATTTTTCAAGGAAAGACCTCACACACGAAAACAATTAATGTGAGAAAATTTTAGAAGATAGGGGGAACACTTTTAAAAAGATTAATATAGAGAAAAGTGCCAATAGAATTGAAAAAAAATTTATTTTGGAGCGTTTTGTGTGTTTGTGTGCGTATTGGTCATTTTTTCCTCTATTCTCATCTCCTATATGTGAATGAGTGACTAAGCCAAATGGAAAATCGAATTCGTCCCCCTTGTCCTCTTCACCCGACCACTACCGCCCTTCTTTTTTCTCTTCTTTTTCTCTTCCATAGTCCCTCTATCCCCATTCCCACAATACACATTAAGAAGCAAAAGCAGCAAAAATAGAAGGATCGGAGAGAACCGCTAGCTATTGCTAGGTCTCTGCCGTTGTTAAATTAGGAAGAGGAAAAAACAGAGAAGTAGCAAAATGGACAGAAGATGGCCGTCGTCTGCCTTATACTATTGCCCTTTTCAATTTTATTTTGAGGAAAAGGACCATCTGAGTGCACAATGACTGCCCAATTGAAACTCTTTTTGAGGACAAACGAAAAAAAGTTGCAAGGATTTGTGTCAAAAATTGAAAGACACACACAAAGGGGGAACATTCCCAGAAAACTTAAAAATTATTTAAACCTCTAACGTTTGCTAACATATGTTTGCGTGAAAACAGTGCATTACAAATGAGAAAACAGCTGGCGGTGTCCTGTGACAAACAATAAAAAACAAACAGGAGAAGCCACTTAATGATGCATTGCGCTTATTGCAGCTTTTGCCTCAAAAAGCATTTTTTTGTTAGCGCAAGAATAATGTAGAAAGAAAAGGCTGGTTGAGGAAGAAACAATTTTTTATTGATTGAGTGACCAGATTTATGTTTTTGAAAAAAACTAAACTAAAAATCAAATATAATTTGAATGAAAAAATACTTTTAACTAAACAAAAAGTAATCAGATTATGATAAAATTAACATAAAAATTTTCAAAAACAGACAATTTATCCATAAAATAGGTTAAAATAATCAATATTTAATAACATTTATAATTTCGAGCAATTTGGGGTTCGAGATCAATAAATCGTAAATTTGTGGACAGTCTCTGCAGAAACTTCTACGTTTTGTCATTTTTATTTTCTAAATATTAAAATCTTGCAACAAAACATGAATCCAACCCCCAAATATTCTTAAACACTCACTAAAGCAAGGATCTAAATTTCATAAATAAACAGAAAAACAATACTTTCCTCATCTACTCACTACCCGCGACACAGAAATACTAAAACTTAAAAAAGTTATAACAATACCAAATTGCTAAAGTTTAACAAATTTATATGATTATTAAAATAATCAGCAACAAAACAAAGACATTAAAAAATATCTATTTAATGCTTTAATCAAATAATCCGAATCCCATATCGTCATCACTTTCCTCTTTTGGCTCTTCCTTCTTTTTCTTCTCTTCTGCAGCCGGCGCGGCAGCCTTTTCTGCTGCTGCAGGCGCAGCAGTTCCAGCCGAAGCGGCAGCACCTCCACCAGATCCAATTCCAGAACCAATGTTTGAAATCAATGCCTAAAATTTAAAGTTAATAAAGAATGAAAAACATTTATTGAAGTAAACTGTGTTTTATAAACAGGTTTCCCTATATTTTAGATCGATTAACAGTTATCACGACAGCCAGTCACAAAAGCCTACCCAGTAGTTGACAAATACTAGTTAAAATTTTTAACCTTGACATCAACACCCTCAAGCGCTTTAGCATAAAGCCCAGCCCAAAAGGCTTCGACTTCAACACCAGCTGCTTTCAGAATGGTCAGAATCTTTTCTCCAGTAATCGGCACTCCATCATCTTGAAGAGCAAGAGCCGCATAAATACAAGCTAATTCTTGATTTGAAGCCATCGCAGTGAAAGTTGTCTTTTAATGACCTTAGCTCGAAATGAGAACAGTTCACTTTCTACAAAGCAAAAATGAAATAAATTAAAAATGGGTATAAGATATACTGGCACATAACCAATAAATAAAATATATTCTCAATCAACAATATTTTTATTCTCAAAACAGACAAAAACGATAATAGCAACAATTTAAATATTTCATATTTATGCGACCAAAACACAAGCGCCGCCAACTTTCTTGATCTTCTCTTCTGCAGTATGCGAAAAGAATCTTGCTTTGACAATGACTGGCTGTTTCGGCAATAAGCCTTTGCCTAAAACTTTGTGGTAACCAGCACGACAAACATCAATCACTGGAGCGCGGTCTTTAACATCAGCATACTTCTTGCGCGTCTCTTCAGTAACTAGAGTCCAAATTTTGTCCAAATTGATTACTGGGCAATAGTAACTGTTCTTACGTAGATGGTAATTACGCATTCCAACCTTTAAATTTTAAACGTTAGAAGCTTTCTAGAAAATTTAAACCTTTCCAAAATATCCAGGATGATATTTGTCAAAATTAATTCGATGGTGATGCATACCACCAGCATTTCCTCGACCTCCGGGGTGCTTGCGATGTTTTCCAACTCTTCCATGTCCATGAGAAACATGTCCTCTAAGCTTTCTCGTCTTCTTTTTTGTCGTGGCCATTAGCAAATCAAAATAATATTACTCCTAAAAATTAGGGGTTAATCACAAAAATTATCCTTAAAAAAGCCGGAGTCAAAAATTCGGTGAAGATTGGAAAAATTTCCTCCACACATCGCCCATTTTTATCTTGGTCAAAAAAGAAAAAATTGTATTATGGTAATTCTTTCGTTTCGAAAAATAAAAATACTTTATTTCAAAATGGAAAATCTCGTTTTGAAGATTTTTGTTTGACCGCTGCGCGATTTTTTTGCAAGAGATGTTTTTAATTTTTGTAATATTTTCTATTTTGCTTTAATTTTTTACAGGAAAAAGTAATATTAAAAAATGTCTCAACGTCTTTTGGGAGCACTTGGTCAGATCGGTATTGGATTGGCAATTGCTGGGGGTGTTGCTCAATCTGCACTTTACAATGGTAAATTTCTTTAAAAATATTTTTAAAGAAATTCTTTTTTTATTTTAGTTGATGCTGGTCAACGTGCTGTTATATTTGACCGATTTGCTGGTGTAAAGCCTGATGTTATTGGAGAAGGAACTCATTTTATAATTCCATGGGTTCAAAAGCCGATTATTTTTGACATCCGTTCAACTCCAAGAACTGTTAGTACTGTGACTGGTAGCAAAGGTTAAATTAAAAATTTAAAAATTAAAATGAATGCAAATATATTCTTAGACCTTCAAACTGTTTCGATAACTTTACGTATTTTGCATAGACCAGATCCAGTTAAATTACCTACAATTTACAATACAATTGGACAGGATTATGCTGAACGTGTTTTACCTTCAATTACAAATGAGATCCTTAAGGCTGTCGTTGTTAGTTTTTTAATTAAATTTTTGTTAGGACTAATCTTTCAATTAAACTAATTTTAAATGTCCTAAATTTTGATTTTATATTTTGGAGAGCTGTTAGTTATTTTCTTTTTTCAAGGCCCAATTTGATGCTCATGAAATGATTACTCAACGTGAATCTGTCAGTCATCGTGTTTCACTCGAATTGGCTGAACGTGCAAAAACTTTTGGAATGATGCTTGATGACATTTCTATTGTAATTTTAAAAATTATTTTTTGTTAAAAAATTTTTATTTTTAGACACATCTTTCCTTTGGACGCGAATTTACTGAGGCTGTTGAAATGAAACAAGTTGCACAACAAGAGGCTGAACGTGCGCGTTATTTGGTTAGATAAATGATTTACGTAAAATTTTAAAATTTAATTAAGGTTGAAAAAGCAGAACAGATGAAGTTGGCTGCGATTACAACGGCAGAGGGAGATGCGCAAGCATCTAAGGTCATTATTACTTTTTTATCTTATCTTAAAGTTTAAATTTATTTTCAGATGCTCGCCCAAGTATTTTCGCAAGTTGGTGATGGACTCATTGAACTCCGTAAATTAGAAGCGGCAGAAGAGATCGCCGAGTTACTTGCATCTTCCAAAAATGTTACTTATTTGCCTAAGGACATCAACCCTTTGATTTCTTTGCCATCGTAATTTTGACAATTGGAGAAAAGGTTATTTATCTCAAATTTAAAGAATTATTTTCACTTTGTTAGTTGTTTTTTGATGTTATCGTCTTTTTTAAAGAGATAAAATTTTAAAAGGACCTTTTATGTATGACCGCTTATTTTAAAATCTAGGCTTATATTAGTTTAAAATATAAAATTGAGCAAAACATTTTTATAACCAATTTATTAATTGTTTACACGTGTACTACAATAGTCAACATTTTATTTTAATAACAGGAAGCGTGTCCATAAGTAAAAATCCCAGCAAAATTTTTAAATATATAATGTTAATCTCTGAATCTACCATAAATAAAATAAGTTGGGTTCAACAATTAGTTTAATATCAGAATTCTTTTAATTGGTTGGATTGGTCTATAAAAATTATTTCTTTGTAAACTACAAAAATTCTAACAAAATTTCAGTCAAAAATTTTATAGACCAACTCACAAAAATATTATCTTGATCGTTCAACAAATAATTGGTAACAAATAATTATTTTAGATAAAGCCTACACGTGTGAATTAAACTTAAGAAGTGTAGAGAAAACAGAAAATAGAACAAAATAGTAATTTGAAGGTATGATTGATATTTAATATTAGTCATAACCAAAAAGTCAGATAAATTTTAGAAATAGGGAGATATGCTTAAATATTTTTTTTGGTTTGCGTAGGTTTACCAACAATGTGAGTATAAAATTAATACACTAGAAGCCGAGACACCCTTTGTCCGAAATCGAAAATTTACGGGAATGATGTATCACCAACAAACGATTTTCTGTGAAATCAAGTTTTCCAACGCACTTCTAGTGTAATAATACAAATAAGTATTAACTTTAATATCAAAAAAGCATCCAATTAGAATTAGCACTCGTTTATTTTTCGTTGCTTTTGTTTAACGCAATGAATCCTGCAACTCTGGGTTGGCAAGAATACTTTCACTTAAATCTGGCAAATCCTCAGCAATTACCTTTAGAAATTAAAAAATAAACCTTAAAAGAATTTGAAATTTACCCCAGAGACAGCATTCTTTTTGGATTCTTCTACAAGAGTATTTAATTGAATTTTACATCCACTTTTTCCTCCTTCTAATAATTCATTACCATTACATTCCTTAGCTGACTTTTCATTAACACCTTCATTTTCTTTTGCAAAAAACCAACTTTCTAACATCCAGAGAAGATGGTCCTTTTAAATTATTATAAAATTAAAATATTTAAAAATTAAAAGAAAAACATTTCCAAACATTGGAACCAAATGCTCATCTTTGTCCCATTCTTCACGCTCAGGAATTTCAGCAACTTTCAACTCCTTTGTTGGTGAACGAGTATTGTAGGTCTAAATTAAACAGCACTTACTCTAATCAAAATATTAGAAAAATACCTGTTTTCTAATAAAATTGACAAATTTCATTCGATCATATAATTCCATCTTTTGTTCGTCGATATAAGCAAAAATGTCAAATTTATGGTCATCTTTCATATGCTCAACAATTTCATCCAACTCTACATTTGCATGGTCACAAAATAGACATAAACCAAGTAAGTCTTCATCAGTATTATCTTGCTAAAAAATTTGTTTTTTTAGAGTTCAAATAATTTAAAAAAAACTTCAAATTCTTCCCAAGAATCCTCTTCTTCTTCATCTGAGTCCAAAAATGAAGGCATTGTATCCTAAATAAATAAGTTTTCGAAGCTTATCAAAAAACCTCAAAATCTTCAGCCAAAACATCAAGCCAGCGCTTACCCAATTCCAAATAATTAATAATATAAAACTAAAAAAATACTGTGAAAAAATACAAAAATACCAACCTTATCATAATAATTATTTTTTGGATTAACTTCTTTATGGTTCTTTTTACGCATATGGTCCATTAAAGTAATTCGATCAGCAAATGTTTTTTCACAATAAATACACTCGTTACGAGTCATTTTGTCCCGTAAATGTTCAATGTATTCAATAACCTTTTAGAAAAATTGTCAAAATAAAATTAATATAAAAAAATTACAAAAACAAGATTGTCAGGAGAACCCAAATTTAAGTGATGGATAGTATACAAATGATGAATAATTTTAGCTCGGTTTCCTTTTGCAATATATCGACTAAAAATTTTTTTAAATAAAACTAAACTAGAAAATTACCAAAAAAGACATTGTGTCATAAAAGCATGATCTTCACGTTCACGTTGTTGACAAGCCAATGCCTCCTCTAAGCGACGCATTGCAAGACGTTGACGCAACCCGTAATCTAGAAAGATCAGTCAAAAAGTGAAATAAAATTAAATATACCTTCTCTAACTTCCTCGGTCATTTTGTAGTAGAAATCCACCTGAACGGAAAAATTTATAAAAAAAATATTGCTTCGATAATGAGAGCTTAATAATTAAAAATCAACTTCTAAAAAAGTAACCTTTCCGTGTAGTGGATGTCCTTCTTCTGGAATAATCTTTGGAAAAACGTCTTCAATTTTACAAGTATTAAATTGTTGTCGCCAATGTTCTAAATTTTAAAATATTAAAGATCAAAAATAATCAAGACGAACCAACATAACGTTTCAAATCAACAATAATGTTCATATCATCAATAACGACTTTATGTTCATTTAATAAATGAGTAGAGAAAGAATCCATCATTTCAGGCAATTGAAAAAATTGGAGGCATTTCAGACACATTGTTGGCCCACCCCAATGAGGAGAATAACCGACTGGTGGAATTGTGCCTGACATGGGAATTCGTTTAAAATTAAAAAAATATTTATAAAACCCGAAAGAGAGCGAATCCTTCCGCGAGGAATTACCAAGCATGGTTTTTGTGCAGCACGACGACGCGCAGCGCTTTCATCCTCAGATTCAGAGAAAGGCTCATCAAGATCCACTAAAAATTTTTAATTAAAAATGTAAAATTTATTTGGGTCTTAGTTATAAAAATTAAGAAACAAACTTTCTTCATAATCAAAACTTTCGCCATTTGTTGCCAAAGAATTATTACTCGTTCCAATATCCGCTAAATATTAAACAAAATAAAACATTAATTCAAAAATATTTTACTTGCTGACTTTCTGTGTCTATGGTCTTTGCGATCCTTTTTAAATACATCATTAAGCCCTCCAGGTACTTCTAATTTTGTAGGAGGAGGTGCTGTATTCGTTGAAAGAGAACGCGTCTTTTGCTGCCATGATCGGCTGGACTTATCAGATGTCCGTCCACCTCCTCTATTATTAGAATTTCCCTGAGGCTGACTTTGCATTCGACCTGCTGCAAAATCATTGCGTTTTTCAGTAACAGATAATGGTTGTTGCTGTGAAAATAGAGGAATTTAATTTAAAAAAAATAAAATTCACAAATTGTTTTTGGTTATAGTAAATACGCTGACGGTTTGAATGAATTCGAACATCTTCTGATGCCCGTCGATTTTGTTTATGCTGAACAGACTTTTCTTTATCTTGTTTTTCAGGTGAGTTGGAAGAAGTTTTGACTTCATTTTTTGGATCGGCAGATTTTTCTTGGTCATTTTCTTTAGCACTATCCCCCAGTTGAGGTTCACTCATTGTAGAAAAATTTGAAGAGTTATTTGTTTATTATTTTACCTAAAAATAAAAATTATTTTAGTCACACTTTTAGTAAATAAATATAACAAAACTTCCACGCATTTTTCTACAAAAAACAATTAAAAATTGAAAAAAAAAATTTTTTTTTTGACAAAAAATATTCATTTAACAAAATTTCATTTTGTCGAAACGAGAAATTTGTTTGATATTGGCAAAACCATTTTGCCACAAACCACTTGGCTAAAACCTTCAAATTATTGCATTATGTAGTTCATTGTGAAATTAGGCTAACAAACCAGAATTTTATTAATTTCGATTAGGCCGTTCTACATTGATTATTAATTTACTCTGTCATTTACTCGTCGATTTTATTATATAATTTAATATTAAAATCATTTTTAGCAAATAAATTTACTTAAAAACAACTATCTATGTCTAATTTTATTGACAACGAGGCAGAGCTTTCCGATCAGGCGGAATCAGCTGCATCAGAAACTTCAGAACCTGCACCAAAACGATCAAGAAAATTAAAAGAAAAGAAAAGACGTCATCAAATAAGGTTTTTTCAGCAAATTATTTTAGATTTTTTAAATTTTAGTAGTGACGAAGAGGATGAAGAAGACGATGCAGAGGATGAGGATCGTGCTCGAGAGGAGATGAAAGGATTTGTTGTTGACGATGAAGATGAGGATGACGAAGGTGGTGATGGTGGAGATGCTGGTGATGATGAGGTAGAATTATTTTTAAAAAATTATTATTTTTATTTTAAAATTTAGAGTAGCAAAGCAGGTTCTGATGATGATTTGTTGGAAGATGATTTGGATCTTCTTAACGAAAATATTGGCCATAATGTACGCGGACGTGTAGAAATTAGCGATGATGAAGATGATCGTGAACGAATTAAAGGACAGCTTTTTGGAACTGTAAATCTAACAAATCCTTTATTTTTTGAAACATTTTCCAGTCTGATTTTGTCGATGATGGCCGTCCAAACGAGCAAGAATATCAGCAACGGGCATATACTGATGCTGGGTCAAGAAGTGAATCAGAACAATCTGGTTTATTTCTATTTATCTGCTAGATATAATTTATTCTTTTAGAAGACCCGTTTATTGTACAAGATGAAGGACAACGTCGACGACATCGCAAAAAGGGTACAAAACGTGAATATAGTGATCAAGTTCTTGATGAAGCGAAAGATATTTTTGGTGTTGAAGATTTGGATGAATTTTATGAAGATGAAGGTTTGTTTCCTTTATTCTTAAATAATTACTGTTATTTTCAATTTCAGAAGTACTTGAGGAGGAACTTGAAGAGGGAGAAGAAAGCATTCGAACAACGAGACCAAGAGGTGCCAAGGTCACATTATTGGATACGATTGAACCTTCAGAACTTGAAAAGGGGTTTGTTAGGGCAGAGGATAAGAAAATCATCTGTGAGGACCGGCCAGAACGTTTTCAGGTAATTTTATCTTTTTGACAAAACTAATTTTTATTTTCTTAGATTCGCAAAATTCCAGTCACAGAAATTGATGATCACGATCTTCAACTCGAAGCCCTTTGGATTCTAGAATTTGCATTTAAGGCTCAAACTCTTTCTCAACAGGTCTAATGATGATGAGAGATTTATTTGATTTTTATCCCTTTTACAATTTTCAGAGTGATACTGGCCTTAGTATTTACAAGCATGGAAAAGGGACGTTAGAAGTTAATACGGCAGAGGAAGAAGCTCCTGAAAAAATACGAGAAGCAATTCGTTTCATCCGGATCCAACTTTTTGAGGTGCCTTTCATTGCCTTTTATCGCAAAGAATATGTTGAGTCTTCTCTGTTAATGCCTGATTTGTGGAAAGTTTATCAATTTGATGAAAAGGTTTTAATATTTTTATTCCAAAAATTTTTTCTTTAGTGGTGTCGACTTCAAATGCGAAAAGTTCGTATAGCTGATTTGCTTAAACGTGTACAAAAATATATAACTGAATCTGGTTATGATGAAGCGGCAGTATTACAACGTGTTACAGATAAAGACTTTAGAGAGTAAGAGATTTATTTGATTTTAATTAGTTTTTTCTTGAAAAGAATTATTGGTGTTCAAACAAACGAAGAATTGTCTGATGTTTATGCACATTTTCAATTATATTATGGAAGTGAGATGAGACGAATTGTCGAATGGGAAAGGATAATCATTTTACAAGAGCCACAGAGCGAAGTAGAGATTACTTCTCGTTTCAAACTTGGAAGTCGGACAGATAAATATATGGTGAATTTTTTAAAATTTTGAGTTTAAATTAGCTTTCGGATCTCCTTTAAGGACTGCCTTCTCTTAATATTTTAGATTACTTTCCTCCTCTAACAATTAAGACTTTCCTCACAATCAGTTGTTTAACACTTATTTTTTTAGCTTTGTATCCAATGTGGTCTTTCGCCTATGGCTGATGCTTTCGGTTTAACACCTGAAGAATTCGCAGAAAATTACACAGAATATGTCAAGCACGAGGTGAGGCAAAGTACAAAAGAGCCTAATGATGATGCAAAAGAATATATTACAGAGTTTGTTTTTATTAAGCTATCTATTAAATATTTTTAAAATTTTAGAACATTCCCAACGCCAGAAAAGGTTAAAATTTTGTAAATTTAGTAATAAATTTGCAAAAATTATATTAGGTTGTTCAAGGTGCAATGTATTTACTTGCAATGCGCTTTAGTCGTGAACCTGCTGTTCGAAAGAAACTTCGACAAATTTATCGCCAAAATTTGCTTCTTTCCATTTATCCAACGAAAAAAGGACGTAACGAAATTGATGAGAGCCACGTTATTTTTGTTTTATTTTTATTACAAATTTTTGTTTTAGTGGCTTTATGGTCGTCACTATATCAAAGACAAACCTGTTAACGAATTGAAGGAGGATGATTATTTACATTATGTTAAGGTAGGCTTTATTGACCTTTACTTTTAAATCTTAAATATATGTTCATTATTTATTTATTTAGGCAAAGAATGATGATTTAATTGAAATCGATTTACACATTGAAACCGATGCGACAGGAGAAACAAATTGTATGTTGCTTAGTTTAACACGTGAGCCAATCTTCAGCCGAGAAGAGTACTTTTACATCACTGAAGAATGGAATAAATTACGAAAGGAAGTCCTTCGGCAATGTGTTTGTGATATTTTAATACCAATTTTTCAACGTGAAGCTCATGAAAGGTTATTGGAGGAGGCACGTGATTGTGTTATTCGAGTAAATTATTTAAAGAGTTTCAATTTATAAATTTTTTTAGAAAGCCTCTCTTCGTCTGAATCATTTAATTTCTACGGAGGCTTATAGAAAGACATTTTCTTATGAAGAGGAAGACGATGATATGCCTGATTTGGGTACACGTGTTGCATCAATTTGTTATTCTGCTGATAGAGCGGAAGCTACTTTTGCAGTTGTTATTGATGAAAATGGTTATTCCTTTGTTTAACTTTTATTTAGATTTTTATTTTAAAGGAATGGTAATGGAATTTATGAGATTGGTTCACTTTACAAAAGGCATGCGATCAAAATTTCCTGACGATGTATTACTCAAGGTATGTTTTTCACAAATTTGCCAAAAATTTTAACATCTCTAATATTAAATTATTTTCTTTTATAGAAAAAGGATTTGAGAGAACTTTTCTATTTAATTCAAAGACGTCGGCCTCATTTGATCGTTTTAAACAGTGAAAATATGGATGCAATTCGGTTGGCCGAAGATATTCGTAATATGCTAAAAATGGAAGTAAATGAGAATAAGACTTTTCCTGTGGAAATCCCAGTTGAAATTACAAATAGTGATGCAGCAAAAGTTTACATGAATAGTCGAATGTCAACGGTTTCCATTCTAAGAATTATTTAAAAACAAATTTATTTTTAGCAAGAATTTGTTGAATTTCCTCCTCTTTTGAGACAAGCAGTTTCTTTAGGCCGTTTTGCCCTAGACCCACTTAATGAAATTTGCCATTTATGTAATGCTGAAGACGATATTTTATACATGAAATTCCATCCTTTGCAAAATGAAATTGGCAAATCAGATTTATTATTTGCATTGCAACTGGAGTGTATAAATCGTGTTAATGAGGTTTTGTTTAAATATTATAATTGTTTGACTTTAATATTTTAGGTTGGCGTTGACATTAATCGTTGTTTGGAATTTCCTCACACGGCTGGTCTTTTACAATTCGTTTGTGGACTTGGGCCGAGAAAAGCACTTCATTTGCTCAAAATTCTCAAACAAAATGATAATTTACTTGAAAGTCGCACAAAATTAGTTACATTTTGTCGAATGGGTCCAAAAGTTTTTATGAATGCTGCTGGATTTATTAAAATTGATACTGCAAAGATTGCTGAAAGAACTGATTCTTATGTGGAGTATGTTTTAAAACATGCGCTTTTTGAGACTAACTGATAATATATAATATTTTTTAGAGTATTGGATGGTTCTCGCGTTCACCCTGAAACGTATGAATGGGCAAGGAAAATGGCTGTTGATGCATTAGAGTTGGACGATGCTGTTGATCAAACGGTGGCTTTAGAAGAGATTTTAAAGGCTCCAGAAAAACTCAAAGAATTAGATTTGGATGCTTTTGCTGAAGAATTAACTAGACAGGTTTGAAAATTAATTTTTTTAAATTTAATTTTGTAAATAATTTAGGGCTTTGGAAACAAAAACATTACACTCTACGATATTCGTGCTGAACTTAATTATCGTTACAAAGATTTGCGTATGCCTCATATGCCCCCAAATGGAGAAGAATTGGCTCAAATGTTGTTGCACGATGATATATCAAACGTTCAAGGTTTTTTGATTTATTCTTTTTCAAAGAAAAATTTATTTCTAAGGAAAACTTGTTCTTGGACAAATTCTTTCTGTTGCATATAGAAAAATTAATGAAAAGGAAACCAATTTAAAAGCACGTTGGAATGACTTTACTTCTACTTGGGTGTGCCCATGTTGTAAACGCGACAATTTTAAGGTTAAAAACTTTTGATAAATTCTTTTTTAACCTTATTATTTTTAGGAACCGACAGATGTTTCAAATCATTTTGGTGAATTTACCGGTATTCGGGAGTGCCCTGGTGTCCCTGTTGGTCTACGCGTTAGATTAGACAATGGATTGATGGGATTTGTTGGAATGAGAAATATTTCTGATCAATCTGAGAAAATTACTGATCCAACGAAATTATTTAAAGTAAATAAAATTAAATTTTCTTGTATTTTTTAAAATTTTAAGCCCGGCCAAAACCAATATTTTCGCGTCATTGAGTTCAAACCAGATCGTTTAGAATGTGATCTTTCTTGTAAATCAAGTGATTTAAGAGGAGAGGAAGATAGACGTGACAAATATTTCGATAGTGATCGATTCCAAGAAGACAATATTGCTGACGAAAAAGCGAGGAAAGCAGCACATGAGAAACGACATATGAATAGTCGTGTTACTTCTCATCCATGTTTCCATAATGTTACATTTAAGGATGCTGAGCGTATGTTAAGGAAAATGGATTTGGTTATTATTTTTAGGGAATATTTTATATAAATGTCTTATTTAGGGAGAAGCTATTATCCGTCCTTCTGGTAAATCTCCTGACCATTTAACGGTTAGAGATTTTTTAAAATTTTTCCTTCGCTTATATAAATTATTTTCAAATATTTTTAAGGTCACATGGAAAGTACTTGATGATATTTATCAACATATCCAAGTAGAAGAACGCGAAAAGAAGAGACAATTCGAGATTGGCAAAAAATTAATAATTAATGGAGATGTACAAATTTATTATTTTCTTCCTAAATATCTTTAAATTTTCAGGAATTTGAAGATTTAGATGAAATTTTAGCACGACATATTCAACCTATGACTGCAGTTGTTCGTGACATTATGAGCTTTAAATATTATTTGGCATCAGTTGCTGCTGAGAGTGTTCAAGTTATTGATAATGTTCTTCGTACACAAAAGAAGAATGCTCCACAGAGAATACCGTATAATTTTTATTTTAATTTTGTTATTATTTTTTAGTAAATATGTGTGGGTGGGGTGGCTAGGGCTTTATATTCCGGTTTCAAAAATTTGAACGGTTCCTTGGTTGCGTTTCCTTGCAGTTCCACCATTTCAGTGGTTCTGGGGACTGGTTCATGAAAAGCGGGGTGATATCACTGGCTAGGATTAAGTCCTTCATGGAGAATAATTTTTTCTCTTTCAATTCAATCCTCTTTCATAAGTTTTTTGGGAGTCATTTTATGGATGATTTTACTTTCTTGATTTTAAAATTCTTTCTTATTTAGTTATTGTATAACGGCAAGCAAGAAATATCCTGGGAAATTTGTACTCTCTTACTTGGCACAATCTAAGATACGTAATGAATATATGAGTGTTACTCCAGAAGGATTACGTTTTCGTAAACAACTATTTAACAGTACAGAGGATTGTGTTAATTGGTTTAAGGTAAAATAATTATTTTTAAAAAATTGCAAACATTCTTCTTTTATTTTTAGGCAAATTTTGCTCAACGGCCAGCTTAAATATATTTGAATAAAAAATACTCGATTCTAGACTCATTCCTTATTTGTTTAACTTGTCTCGGTTCCCTTATAAAATAATTTTATGGGTTTTTTATTTGCCCTCCCAGAGTTGTGTACAAAAGTTTTTTATTTTTAATAAAATTAAATTTGGTGAATATTTTTGTATAAAAAGTAGGAAAAATGCAAAAAAAATGAGACTTTGTTTGATAGTTTATTTCTTGTGATTTTTGATTAGTATTTATTTGAATCCTAATAAGCGTAACAAAGCTCGGTCTTTGTGCAAAATAAATAATTCTTAATGAAATAAAAATATTTCTTTAAATTTAATCCAAAAATATATTAGTTATTGAGCGAAAATAAAAAGAAAAATTTATAGAGAACTTAAGATGAATTTCTATTTATTTAAAAATACAATTGTTGAAATTGTGTCGTCACAATATTTACCCACAAAATATTTGGTCATTTACCCCAAATTTAGTTTTGTACATTTAAAAATTATTTTTGATTTTCCCCCAACTTATTTTTTTACTTTTATTGACAATTGACACAACGGAATTGCAATTATAGAATACAAAAATAGGATGGTTGCGCATCGTTAGATAATGTCAAAAAATTCCTAAAAAATAATAATTGCTCACATATTTTTATAAAATCATTGTGAAAGCGAAAATATTTTTTCAAAAAAATTTTATTTTTTTGAAAAGAAAAAAAATAAAAATGTTCTACAATATTTATCTATTATTTTTATATTTTATTTTAATTGGAATAATTATTAATAAAGAAAATTATAAAAATAATAATGAAAATGCTTGTGCTTCTCCTGTTTTTATTCCATCTCAAGACCCTTCTTGTAAATTATATATTAATTTTTATATTTTTTTTTTTGAATTATTATTTAAGCTATCTCAAACGCTAGATGTTCTGATTTGATTATTTACCCAATAAATGCTGTTGATCAATCAGATCAATATAGGTAATTGTGGGTAGTTAATGAATTGAATAAATTAATTTTTAAAAGATTTGACTATAGCGATGTTGGATTTGGTAATACACACGGATTGGGGGCTTCTGTGACGGTTATAATAATTTAAAAAAAAATTTAAGAAAATCTTTAAAGGTAACATGTACAACTGATAGTCAACCAGCTACTGTTGAGGGATATGATCAACAAAGGGCTTCTATAACATCATCACCTGCATTAATAGCTAGTTGTTCTCAAGTTGAGGGATCACAATATACTTGGGTAAAAATAAACTAACTGTAAATTATTTTTTTATATTTTTAGACAGTTCATACAAAAATTCTTCAATTTGTGGACTGCCGCGTTTGAGAGACGAAATCTTAATTAAAAAAGAAAATTTGACAGTCCCACTTTTTTCTGATTATGATCTCCATTTCATCATTCAATTTAATTGTTTTAGAAAACACAAGTTAATTAATATACAGTATTTATTCTACCCCGAATGGAGGGTTTGAAAAATAGAACCACCAGTGGTTCTATTGGAATAAATACGGTATTACAGTAAATAAGCTTTGAAAATATTTATAAGAGAAAAACAAAATTATTTCCATAATTTTTTTTGTATTTTGTCGAAATAAAATATGCAGAGATTAAAATATCTCTTATATTTTACTAACATAAGTAATAAAAATTTATTATTAATAACTGCTACAAATACCTTTTCTATTTATTTTCATTCATTCAACTACCTATTTTAATCCAATAAAGTAAATCTATTTTTATTGAAAGAATATCTATTTTATTAAAAGTCACTACTACTATTTAGTCCTTTCCATCTTCCAATCCTTTTAAATAAGAAAAAGCAATTCACAATCATTCAAGTATTTCCCCTTCGGCGCTAAAAAAAGAATTTAAGGATATACTTCTAGCTATTTGAAAGCTGTAAAAATTTATTCAAATGGAGGAAGAAAATATTTATATGCGCAACTAGAATATTCCAAATAAATATTTTATTTTCGACTTTTAATTTATAATTTTAAATTTATGTATTAGGAAGTGGTTTTTTTTTAAATTTTCCTCCAAACCTTTGGAAAAAAATAAAAAACGGAAGCGAAGGAATTCGCCGGAAGGCACAATTCTGCCACATTCAGACCTCGAATTTATATATATCCAAAATTAGATACAGCCCGATTTTAGAAACATTTTCTAGTATTTGGTTGGTCATTTTCGCCTGAGGAGCTTCCTAAGCCCTACCCTCAGTTCAAAATACCCCTCATTTTAAATACGATATTTCAGAATCAAGGGTTACTTAAAATTGAGGGAGCAGTTTTATTTAATTTTTTCTAAAAATTAAATTTATATAAATGTCAACAACACAACAACAGCAACATTCCACTGTAAATTCCTCAAATATTATAGGAATTCCAACAAACGGAGAAGATGACGGAGATGGAGATATTTGTTTGGAATTAGAAGGGCGTTGTAAAGCTTATAAATTCGTTGCTTATGCAGCAATTATATTTTCGGTTGTTGCAATTATTTCTGTTTGTATATCCTTACCTATGGTTTATACTTATGTTAAATATGTTAGTAAGCAATTACATAATGAATTGGATTATTGTAAGGTAAGAAAGGAATAAATTTGGAAAATTCTAAAAAATGAATGGAATATTATTAAATAATTTAGGATTCTGCACAAGACATTCTTTCTGAAGTTAATGAAATTAAACATTTCTTCCCTTCAAATAGCAGCAAAAGAACTGCTAGACAAACATATCCAGATGGAAATTCTGGAACAGTAACAGCACCAAATAGCGAAGGAGGAGGTTATTCTAATTCGGCATGCGAGGCTTGTTGTGTTCCTGGCCCGCCAGGAGTTCCAGGCAATTAATTTTTTAAATAAAAATTTTGAAAATTTAAATATTTTTAAAGGTACCCCGGGAAGGCCCGGTCGACCAGGAAAACCTGGAGCACCAGGTATTCCAGGAATACCCGGAAGACCGCCAGCACAGCCTTGTGAACCAATTACTCCTGTAAATATAATAAAATAATTATTAATTTATTTTAAACTAACAGCCACCATGCAAACCATGCCCTCAAGGTCCGCCTGGACCTCAAGGTCCTCCGGGACCGCCAGGTGATCCTGGCCAGCCAGGAGCCCCCGGAAATCCAGGACAGGATGCTGCGCCAGGAGTGAGTTATTTTATGATGTATGAATTTATTTCTTTAATTAGGAACCTGGTCCAAAAGGACCTCCTGGCCCACCCGGTGAACCGGGCCAGCCGGGTCCACCTGGGGACCCAGGATTGCCAGCAGTTAGTGAAGAAGCTGTACCAGGAGAACCAGGATTGCCAGGTAAATTAAAAATAACATACAATTAGACCTTGAATTTAGCTAATACGAAAATTAGATTCTTAGATATGTCTTTTAAACAATATTATAAATAAAATGTTATAGTACATAAACTTAATAAAAATAATATTTAGGTGATCCAGGTCCACCGGGCCCGCCAGGACCGCCTGGATTGCCTGGAAGTGAGTTTAAATTAATTTAAATGATTAAAATCAAACTGATTTTTAAGGTGATGGAGCTCCAGGTCCAGCAGGCCCCAAAGGACCTCCAGGACCGGACGGAATTCCAGGAAATGATGGTAGGAAATGAATTGATTAATTTAAACTATATTTAAATAAATAAAGGAATCCCCGGCCCTCCTGGACCTCCAGGTGCACCTGGTGCTCCAGGCGAGAGAGGTATCTGTCCTAAATATTGTGCTATAGATGGAGGTGTGTTCTTTGAGGATGGGACAAGACGTTAAAAAAGAAGAGTAAATTAAAAAATATTTTTGTTATGAAAGTAAATATATTTTAATTATTTTTAAATAATATTTTTAAAATTTTTTCCTTGCCACTGAATTTATTTATCACTTTTTTAAATTAAATAAATAAAATTTTTATAAATTAATTAATTTTTGAATAATTAATAATTACAGTTTTGGCGTAATGTATATATTTTTGCGAAGATTTCTTTTTTAAATTTATTTTTAGTTATTAACCTTTAGCAAAAAACTTCAAGAAGACTTAGATTTATGGTTATGTACATAAATAAAATGTTTAATTTATATAAATGAAAATTATGATGGGACAAAAATATAGGATGGGACAAGACGTTGTATTTATCAACAAGATGTGCTTGGAATTTTGATACATTGTATATCATTTGGAGATTTGAATAAATTTTAAATTTATTTTCCTTTTAAATCTTTATTTGTCTTCTTTGTACTTCTTTTCCGATTGTAGCATGCTTGACATAAATATTGTCCAGGTTGTGAATGATGGTACCAATTTGCGGATTCTGTGTTTCCACAAATATAACAATTGCGATTGTTTGAAATTTGCTATAAGAATATTAAATTAGCACAAGGAATTTTGAAAATTTCTTATATATTTGGATAATATTTTTTGGTCAATTATATATCTTTGATTTATTCTTGATTTATAAGAACTCTTATATAATTTCTTACCAAAAAATATAAGTTCCCTAAATTTTTATAATTGAGGGAATTATAAAATATTTGAGCAATATTTTAAATGTCAATAGGTAATTTAAATATGATAACTAATTAAAATATTTATTTTAAAAGTTTTTATTATTAATCAATTAATTTTTAAAAAGATTTGATAAACCTTCCTAGTTTTACCCCACACTTTTTTTGGTCTAAACTTTCCAAAGTTTAGTGTATATATGCGACAAACGTGGCACAAATATTCTTTTAGATAATTAGCCCATTTATTACTTTGTGTAGTTCCGCAGTTGAAACAATGCCGGTTTTTTCTTTTATTAATTCCGCCTTTAATAATTAAAAATAAAATATTTTGTACTTTAATTATTCAAATTAAGGGAAAATAAAAATTTAGTAATTACTTATTTTATTCCCAATATAAATAATTTTGCTTTTTAATTCTTCCTTTGGATATTCTCCAACTTTTTGTTTTTCTAACAATTTAATTTTATATACAGTTAAATTAATTTGTGTCCAATAACTTGTTAAAAGTTTGTCATTAAAATTCTCTATATTTTCCTCAATTGATTTTGAATTATTATTATTTTCTAAATTCTCGCCTAATATGGAAGTTGTATAATAATTATTATTTTTGTCAATAAAATTATTATTTCGGAGTATCTTAAATTAATTTGAAAGTAAAAGTAGAGTTGATGATTTTTGAAAATCATCAGATATATGTACTGATAATGGTCTAATATTCGAAACATAAATGTCAGGATCCGAGAACTAAAAAGTCAAATAGAAATATAAATAGGATTTTAGGACTAGAAGTTCACTGATAAAACTGAAAGCAAATTTCAAAAAAGCAAATTTCCAACTATATAATAGACAATAAAATACAAAGGCCGCTTTCCAGTAGACCTAGGCAAATTTTCAGATTCCCAATCATTTTTAATTTTCACCTCGATAATCTTGTTAATTCAGCCTTATACCCTCGAGAGTTTGTGTAGGGGGTACTCGAATAATCAAAATATAAAAAATACCCGTTTTTCAAATTCCGGTAAAAAAGTTTGAATGATTTCATTATTGCCAATCTCAATCAAAACTTTTCTTTTTAATTGAACAGAGGGAATATATGACCTGTCATTTATTTGAACATTAAAAATATTTTTTTTAATGTTTAATTCAGTTGGATACAAATATTTATCTATATTATAATTTGGGCTAAAATATCTATTATTACTTTTTTCAATTGTTTTTAATACAAAACGCTCTTTTATTTTAACATTTTTCAAATAAATAAATTCTCTTTTTTCCTTCCAATCATTTTTTATTTTAACTTCAACTTTAATTAACATCCCAGCACATTGAATATTTAATAGAATAATTAAATATAAGAGAGGAATAATTAGTAATTTAATCATCAATATTTTTAATTTTTAAATAATGTAAAAGAGTTAAAGCAACAAAAACAACCTCAAGCAGTTATGCGAAAATTTCACGAAGAGATGTTTTACTTTTGTCTTCACTTAAAGGCCAAAACTGTAGAATTTTTTAGTTTGTGAATAAAATTTTTTAATTTTTAACGAAAATGAAATAATTTTTCAAAAATTTTTCTTCGCCTTTAAACATCTGAACTCTTCTTATTTTTTGATTTTAAATAAATATTAAGTGAAAAGGGGAGACACAAAATAATTTCATCGGCCAATCATAACTCGTGGCAAGCAATTAACTAAATGTGTAAATTTTAATTTTGTTATTTTACTTTTTGGGAAAATAAATAAAATTTTTGTTTATCAAAGAAAAATATTTAAGTACATATAAACATCCTGATCTGGTTCAGACACTTATCCTAATCTAAAAAGATGTATGTAAACTGCTAGTAAACGGAGCGCCATAAATAACAATAACAAGAGAGCGAACCGCAAGTGCAAAGTAGCATAATTCTTCGTGGAATTTTAAATTCTAATATTTGCTTGATCCTGTGAAAGGTTGAAAAAATAATATGAGTATTAATTACAGCTAAATAAAATAAATAAATTTAATTATTTATTTAACAAAATTATCCGGCAAAGATTATTTTTTAGTAAGAATTTAAAGTCTTCTTATTTCTTGATTTTAAATACCGTATATGCTCGAATAATTACCCTCTCTCAAATAATTGCCCCCTCTCAAATAATTACCCCATCTAGCGAGAGGTTGAAACAATAATTACCCAGGGTAATTATTCGAGCATATACGGTAAATATTAATTGAAATGGGGAGACTCAACAAAATTTCATCGACTAATCATAACTTGTGACAATTAAATTTTTATATAATTTAGTGTAAATCTCTCACAAAAATTTAATATTTTTACCTCACAATTCCATTCGAACTTTCAATTTCTTTTATTTAAAAATTATTTTCTTTGTTTAAAAAATCCCTTTTTCTTTTTATTAAAAAAATATTTTTTTTATAATTTTTGTGGTCAACAAAAACAAGCTTCTCAATTATATTTTTCTAGTAGTTTTTAATTGAAGAAAGAGAAGAAAGTTTTTAAGAAACGTCAAAAACAAGAAACATCCAAAAATGACAATAAAAGAAGAAGAAAAGCTAATAAATAAATATAGATATATTTGAAGTTAATTTGGGGATGTTGTTAAAAGGCTAAAAATAAATGTTTATTTAGATATATTTATTTATTTGTGACTTTAAAATAATTATATGTATTTATTTATATCTGTTTGTTCAAGAATTAAAAAAATTTTATTGATAAAATTAAATGTTTACTACTTACAATTAGCCCTCGATATAATTACCCTCAATTTAATGAACCTGAATTTACCAAAATAATTCAATAATAAATCCTTTGGTCGTTAAAGCTTTACTATTAAATTCAAATAGGTATATATTTTTGTAATTCTCAGTTTAAGTTTCAGCATCAGGAATTCTGATTTTATTAACATATTACAATAAAATCTTATAACAAACCCGAGGGGATTATAGAGAAGATTTGTTAAATAGAGCCATTTTAATGAGAAATAATACATCGACCAGTCGTTCTGTGCGGTCGTTAGGTTTCGGCTGTAAAATATTTTTTACTAAAAAATATTTAATCTTTATATTAATTTCTATAAATTAAAATATTTAATTAAAATCGGAGAAGCATTCTTCGGTAAAGTTAGCGGAAGATAAAGATAAAAGATACGCGAAAGAGAAAATTTATTATTGCAAAACCAGAAAAGGAAAGATTATTTTTGATATATTTAGTAAACAAAGAATTAAAAAAATAATATTTTTTTAGATTAAATAATTTAAATTTAAATAATTTAATTTTTAAAGAAGAATGCTAAATTGTAAAAATTGTCAAAATAATTTTATTTCAACAAATTCTAAATTATCAACAGAATTGAAGAAAAATGATAAACAATCGAATAGACGAATATTACTTTTAGCATGTATGTAATATATAATTAAAATATATTTTTTGTTATCTGTTTAGACAGGGATTAGTTAATTAAATATTTAATAAGGATTATTACCTCTCTAAATAATGAAGACATTTATTTAGAGAGGTCGTTAAATCGAAGGTTTTTAGGAAAAATAAAATTATTTTAGTCTCTAAATAGCAGCTCAGTTTCATGTTTAGATAGATTCTAAATTCTGAACTAGCAAAGTAGACCTTAACAAATGTAAATCCTTCCTATAAATCCTTCCCTATAATTTTCGGAGTCTGTATCCCGGCCCAAAATTAAGACCGGGGTCTTAAAATACGTACATTAGTAGATGATTTAATTAATTTCGATGATCTGGTAAATGTCCGGTTGGTGTCCTACATGTCCGCAAAGAGAATGCGCACTTTTCCTTCCATTTCTTGCATTTTTTTCTGCAAGGAGTGGCGCCCATTTTTCCTTTGTGTATGGTAGCCTTTTGGCATGTCGAAGGAAAGAGGGAAAATAATAATTAATTAATAATAGAGTACAAATAAATATTTTATTTTATAAATGATCAGAGATGAAAAATTTGGGACAACATTCTCAAATAGATTTCTAAAATATCTGGGGGAATCTTAATCCATTCGAAATCTTAATCTGTTCCAGAATGCTTCAATCTGCTGTGTATTTGCACCGTTGACTGGATTCATAAAGAATTGTTGATGATTTACTGTTTGGTGTTGATATCCTAACTGATCTAAACCTAAAGTGAATTAATTCTGTTTGTAAATCAATCTAACATTATTAGTTATAATAACTTTATTAGTATTAAATTAAGTACTCTATTAGTAATAAATTATTATTTTCCCTCTTTCCTTCGACATGCCAAAAGGCAAAAATACACAAAGGAAAAATGGGCGCCACTCCTTGCAGAAAAAAATGCAAGAAAAGGAAGGAAAAATGCGCATTCTCTTTGCGGACATGTAGGACACCAACCGGACATTTACCCGATGATCTATTAATTATATATTTATTTAAGCATTATTTGGTTCTTTATCTTTTACTTTAATGATAATTATTGCCTTACAATTTCGTCTGATTGAATTTTTTGAAATTAATTTAAATAATAAAAATAATATTTTCTCTGAAATTAAAATAAAATTAAAAGAAAATGATGGAAATCAGACAGAAGAATTTTCAATTTTTGGTCGACAATTGGCTTTGGGAAGTGGAGATTATTTTTTGGATATTCCCTATGCTTTAGGAACACAAAGATTTGAAGTAAGAAATTTTATATATGGCTTACTTGGGGTGTCTCTGGTAGGCGGAGTTGCCAAAATTAAATTGTGTTGATAGTGAGTCTGGAATTAAAACTTAAGTAAAGGCTTGGATATATTGAAATTACTTATTTTTCATCAAAAAAGGTCAATTTCCCCACGATCAAAAAATGCCTGGATCTGGATTCATATGAGAAATCGGTATTTTCAAAAATCCTGGATCTGGATTCTGGATCTGGACTTAAGTTAGTACGGATTCTGGATCCAGGAAAATCCAGACTGGATCATTGAGAGAAAAGTATATCTTCAGTAGGGAACCTCACTTGAGGCACCCTTGTGAAAGAAAAATTGTTTTTTTATGATGTTTAAGTTATTTTTTATTTCCTTAGCAAGCAAAATTAGCTCCATTACCTAAAAACTTTTATGCAATTAATTATGGAAATGGCTGTCCTAATGGGTTTGCCTTTAAATATAATTTACAAAAGAATTCCTTTAAAAAAAGATTTATTCATACTCGAGCACTTCCCGATTTAAATTGGAATCCCCCTCCTTTAGAAATTATTTCTTCATCAGAACAATGCCATACTTTAAATATTTATCGTTGTACTGCTACAAATATTAAAAATAATTTGCCAATTCTTGTTGTTATTAATGAAGGGAATTGGTTGAAAAGAAGTAATGCTAATTTAGAACCAACTTCGATTATTAATAATTTTGCTTGTAATAAAAATAGTGATAATGGAATTATTGTTGTGTCAATTAATTATAGAATGGGATTTTATGGTAAAGAAATAAATAATAAATATTTTTGGTTATTGTTGATAAATGAATTCGATATCTGAAATTTTTTCGAATTCGGATATCCTTCAGAAAATCTATAATTATTTTCTTGACTTTTATCCTAACTTTGAACAATTTTTAAATAAAAATAAGAACGATTTAATTTATTTATTTAGAGGAAAAATATAGAAATTTGATAAAAATTTTATTTGAAAATTTTTTAAGTGAGTTGAATGACAAGAAATAATTTTAATGTAATATTTGTGAATTTGCTATAACTTTTAAAAAAAAACTATTTAAATTAAAAATATTTTTTAAAGGAAATTTTTATTTACCTGGTTGGCCAGAAAATAAAAGAAATTTTGCTTTATGGGATATTAAAACAGGATTAGAATGGATTAAACAAAATATTGGGTATTTTGGAGGAAATGGAGAAGAAATAACTGTTATGGCTAGTGGAGAAAGTGTTAAATTAGTTTCATTACTTGGAATTTTAGAAGAAGGGAAATGTAGGTTATTCTATATATGTTTTGTTTAATAAATAAATTAATTAATATAATTAATGACCGGTACAACCTTTTAATAAATAATAGACAAACAGTAATAATACCTTTGATAAAAGTAATTTTAAATATCGGGAAAGGAATCGCCCTTCCTTCCCATCAAATAAGTAATCCAATTGATATCCGGCACGGTTCAATACTCCCGCAGTACTCTCGAAAGTATTGACTCGGTACTTCCAGTATTGGTTTGAAAAAAATCCATTAGCCGAACACTAAATCCAATTAATGTTGGGGGATGAGAAGAAGAAAAAATGTTTCTTTTCGGGGTCTAAAAATTTATTTAGGCTCGTGTTTGTTTTGAAATAAATTTTAGAATTTATTTATAATTTTGTTTATTCTTAAAAAAATAAATTTCCAGCATTATTTAAAAAACAAATATTTATTTCTGGATCATTATTTTCTCCAACAATTTTTCAATCCGATATTAAAAATATAAATAATACAAATAATTATAATATTAAATTTTTAATTTCTTCAAATTGTTTAAATGAAAATGAATTAAATGAAGAATTAAAATTAAATAATTCTTTAAAATTAGAAGAATGTTTAAATAAATTAAATCAACAAGTAAATAAATTAATTTTGAATAAAAATTAATTTTAAATTACAAAAGGAAATAATTTCTATTGAAAATAAAATAAAAAATTTACAACAAAATTGGCCAATAATTACTTCTTCTTTAATTAATAAAGACAAGAATTTTTATATTCCAGAAAATCCTTTTTCTGTTAGTATTCCAGCAATTCCTAGTATTATTGGGTTTTGTACTTTTCCCAAAAATTTTGGAAAGGAAAAAGCTGTAAGTGAATTTATTTAAATTTATACATACTAATTAATAAATAAAATTTTTCAAAATTTTATTCCATAAATTATCCCAATGATTGAGATTGGAATAATTATTAAAAAGAATTTTATAATAAACAATAAAGAAAGATAAGTAATTGTTGCCTTTCAATTGGTATTAAAAAGAGATTTCTTTAAAAAAGTAAATATATTTACCTAATTTCTTTAGTTTTACTTGTGTATATTAAAATGTTATTAAAAGGATTAAAAATTAAACAATTAAAAAAATATTTTTTAGAGAAAACCAGAAAGTTTATCGAGTCAAACATTCCATCACAAAATTAATAATGCAATAAAGGATGAATTAACAGAAAATTTACGTCAAATGCATAATTTTAAAAAAACTTTAGAAAATTATTGGGGAGAAATTGAAAGTGAAGAATTTTTAAAATATTATCTAAATGAAGGGGAAAAACAAAAAATTGATGAATTGTTAAATGAATTTAATAATGAAGAAATTATGGAGAATCCTGAGGAAATAATTAGAAGGGTAAGGAGAATTTAATTTAACGATGGAGGTTTTTAGAGTGAAGAAAAATACTAGAAAAATTATGCTAATTACGAGCCAATAATTCCCAAAATGCTCAGATTCTCATGACTGTACATACCAAGTGTCGATCGGAATTTCGATTTCCGACAGTTCCTATCTGAAGTTAGGTGGATTTTCTGGAAGTCGAGTTAAATATTTATGTTATACTCACATATTATCTTGGTTAATTATTATTTTAATTTCTCCCTGTAGGGGGTAATTAATTGTCTGAGGGTGGGAAATAAACGATAAATACAGAGTTAATCTAATTCTATATTCAGATTCACACAGATTTCTCAATTGTTGGGCCAATAGTTTTAGAATGGTTTGTACGTTCAAAACTTTATAATTCAAGAGTTTATGGATTTGTATTTGAATATTTAACAAATTTAAATATCTCGAAAGTAGACAAAGCAGAGGAAGGATCTCGCCAAACAAATGCTTGGGCATCTGGGCAACCTGCCTGTTTGGACGAATTATTATTTAACTTAATTCCTGAAGAATTCGAAGATAAAAAGATTGGAAAGGAAATTGGTGATTTTGCCGATAGATTGTCTTTGTTTATTAATTTTGGGTAAAATAAAGAGAATCCTTTCAAAGAAATATTTTTTTAATTTAAAGAGATCCAAATTATGATGAGGAAAATAATAAAGAAAATAAAGGAAGATTGTTAATCGAATGGTCAACAGTATTTCCAAGATTGTTATTTAATTTGAAAAAACAAGGAGAAGGTAGAGAATTTTGTGAATTAAAGTTTCTAATCAAATTTTAATTAAGAACAAAATTGGCCAAAATGGCTGAACATTTCTAGTGGACAAATTGAGGAGGGAGCAGTGGATAAATTTTTGATTGGCGATTCACAGCTTTGGTTATGTAAATTACTTAAATTGAGATTTAAAGAGAAATTAATAAATAATAAAATAGATTGGTTATGTAAAAATTAAAAAATTACAAAATTGAAATCATTTTAAAAATCAAAAAATTAGACATCGGACTTATCTTGAACTGGGACTAATTTCAGAACTAAAACAGGATTTAGGCTCTTTCAGAAATTTCTTTTTAAAATTCAAATACAAAAATCTATAACAGACGGTACTACCAAAGTTCCGATCTCTAATGCGAATCATTCCATTCATCTTTTATTTGCAAATTGAGAATATATGAATTTTTACAAAATTATTTTTAAATTTTTTTCGGGTCGAATTAAGATCAAAATTTTGCTGATTTAGAATATCTATTCAAATAATGATTTGATGTATTTGAGAGAAGCTTATCTATTTATTTGTTAAAATGAGATAATTCGACTGTATTCCTTCTTTATTGTTTAATTATTTGATATCTAAATACAAAAATAATTTTTCAATTAAAGCTTTTCATTATGGACAACCCAATTTTTATTTTATCACAGAAACACCTAATTATTAATTAATAATTAGGTGTTTTTGTGATAAAAACATAATTTTTATATAAAAGTACATATTACAAATATTTAATTTATTTAAATATTTTTATTATATACTACCTATGTATGTAAAATATTTATTTGTATATCCACTTAAATATTTTTTGCCTAAAGGGATCACCATTACAATAAGATGAGATACTTGAGAATTTATTTTTAATAAGTATTATTAAATATACTTTTTGTGTAAATATTTACCTTTAAAGTAAAAAAGAAAGAAAATACAAATCTGTTAAATATCTTCCCTTTTTTCACCATTTTTAGGATTAAATATTTAATAACTAATACATACATCATTTTTTAAAGTATTTTTGTGTTAAATTCTTTAGTTTTTTGCTTAAATTTAAATAAAATATAAATATTTTCCTAAAAATGCTTAGAATTTTTGATATTACTAAAACAACGATAAATTGAGTTTTAGATAGAGATTAAGTAAAAGAGCTTTTAATAATAAAAATAATTTTTTGTTTTTATTAAAATATACTTTAATGGTGCCTCAAAAAAATTTTTGATATCAGCTTTGTCTGTACCAGGGATCCTGCCGATATAAAAATAGGTAAATTCCCTATTTTCTTGACTCAGAACAGCAGCATTCCTGGAATTTACTTGAATTTTGATATGGACATTCATTAATTAATGTTACTTTGTTTTCCAATTTATATTTTAATTATTTTCTCCTCAAAATATAAAATTGTTGTATTAAAATAAATATTATTAAAAGAAATTAAGATTAAAATCATTTCCTGTTATTTTTCTTTATCCCTCTTTAAAATCCAATAGTTTAACATTAAAGTATTAAAAGAATTTTTTAAATTTAATTTTCATACATTAAAAAGGAAATTGTTTGAATTAAAAAATATTTTTGAATTTTCCTTGATTTTTCCGTTTATTTTTTATTTTCATGGTGGTCAAGGTCTTTTCTTCCTCCCTGTCTCTTTCTCGAAGGACATATCAAAATATTATAGTAACAACATCTTTTTAATAAACTTTTAGTTTTATTAACTAAATATATATTTAGTATTTTTTAATTTAAATTAATTGAAGGAAAGGATTAAATATTAGAAAGATTAAAGTAAAGGAGTCTTTACTAAAAAAATTTCTTATTTAAAATATTTTTTAATGTTCATTATTTAAATAGATTTTCACAATTTTTTCTAAAATTTTTAAGTGAAAATATTTAAAGATTTAAATTACTACTTAAAACTAGGGTGTTCCCCATCCCCGAAAGTCGGGGAATTTGAGTTTTTTTTGAAAATTTCCCGTCCCCGTCCCCATACCCCCCCCCTTCCCTGTGACTTATTTTCTAGTTATTTTACGCTTTAGTTTCATGAGAACGAATTCAAACTAGTACATGTATCAAAGGCGAAAAAATGATAATGCAAAAAAGCGGCGCAAAAAATTTTTTTGATTCCCCGAACCTAGCATAGAGCTAACAAAAGTTTTATTTCGAAAAAACGGCTGGACATATTCATCGATATTTATTTATTTAATTAAACATTTCCAAATTTATATTTAAATATTTAAAATTATATTTATAAAAATCTTCCAAAAAATTCTATTAAAAATTATTTTCCTTTTTCCGATCATTAAATATTTAAGAAGAAAATCCTGCTTTTCCTTTTAGGGAAAAGCTTTTACTTATTTAATGAAAGGAAAAAAAAGTAAATCGGAAGAAGCCTGAAAAAATTGGATTCAGTGATTGTACAATAAATAAATAAATATATTTTTTGATAAAAAATAATTTTACTTTTTTTTTTATTTTTAAAAAGTTTATAGTTGAAGAAATCCAAAAAAAAATTATCAAATTTTTATTTTTAAATATTAAATTCGATAGTTAAAAGAATTTTTTGAAAATTAAAAGTTCCCTCCCCAAAACTTTCCTTCTCCTAAAAAGAAAAATTAAAAAAACTGGAGGGACCATCTAAATATTTAAATTTTAGATATTAGAATTATTACAATTATTATTTTATTATTTCCAAAAAGCTACTCAAACAAAATCAATGTCATTAATATTTTCATCAAATATTTTTAATTATTTTCTCTTCAAACAACCTTCTTATCCCTCATATTCTCCATATAAAATAACAAGACATTCAGCATTAATTTTCACTTTTTTATTATTAATTCATTCAATTTCCTCAACAAAAACAAATTTATGTCATTCTTGTTTAGCTCAATGTAAATTAATTGAAGGTGGAAAAATTGATCCAAATAAATGTGATTGTGGAGGAAATAATAATGAAAATGAAACTTGTATAGCTGAAAATTGTTTTGTAAAAATTGAACTTTTTCTCGAAGAAATGATTGGAATTGTACAGGTAAATTGAAATTAAAAAAAATTAAATAAATAAAAAATATTATTTTTGTGACAATAATTAATTTATAAATAAGAGACCAATGGTTACTAAGGTTGCCGGATCCGGATGCGAAAAAGGCCGGATATCCGGAAACCGGATCCGGATATCTGAAGATTTCCAACTATCCTTAACCTTAATGGTTACATGTCCGGTTGTGCTCATATTTATGCTATCTCAATAAATATTTTTTATTGTAATCCATCTTTCCTTTCAAACAAAGCATTTACCTAATAGAGCTAATCGAAACGATCACATTTTTGATCCTGAGAAATATCAAGACTTTTTTGGGGGGTTGGTATTTATTGTAAGACATAAAATGCATCTTGACTTGAACACTAAACAAAATAAAGTTGGTTTTGTTATAGACCCTCCAAATTTATTTGGATATAATTCCATTAACTGGTTTCTCACAAATCCTTTTCAGATTGCCCATGTAAAAAATTCAAAACATTGATATTTATTATTTATTTTATTAAATATTTTTAAATATGTATATGTTTTATACTTTCTTAACGGCCATACGACCCCTTTTCATTTTCATTGTTTCTGAATGTCCCATCATTTTCATATTTCCAGCACCCTTAGAATGTGTAGCTGCTGCACGAGCTTTTTTCAATGCTGCTGTTGCTTGAAGTTTATATTGTTTTTCAGAAGTTGTAGGACTGGCATTAACTTCATTTCCGGTGTTGGAAGTAGAGGAAGTAGAACCTCGAGGTGGACATGGACAACTAAAATATTTTGTAGATTTATTTTATGTTTAAAATTAACAACTAACTATTCTCCATCACCGCCAGATGTTCCATCTTTGCCATTACCTCCACCCTGTCCAGGATTTCCTGATGGTCCAGGCGGGCCAGGTGGGCCTGATGGACCGGGCGGGCCTGGTGGTGCAGCACCAGATGGAGGTGCAGGTCCACCAGGAGGACCTGGTGGACCGCCTGGTCCGGGTGGTCCTTTTGGTCCAGGCTGAAAATTGAATTAATTAATTTATTCTATTACAAAGCATACCAATCCTCTGCCTCCAGTTCCAGGATTTCCAGCCGGTCCTGGTGGGCCATTTCCGCCAGGAGGGCCAGGTGGTCCTCCATCACCTGGTGGACCAGGTGGACCTGGTTTTGGTCCACCACCTCCAGAGCCAGGTGCACCAGGATTTCCATCTGGTCCGGGTGGTCCAGGAGGTCCTCCACTTCCAGGAGGTCCAGGTGGGCCAGCTGGACAAGTAGTGCATCCTCCTCCACCTCCTCCTCCATAACCACCACCTCCTCCTCCTCCACCACCTCCTCCGCTTCCTCCTCCTCCACATGACGAGCCACCTCCACCATATCCTCCTTTAAAATTTTAAAAGTTTTCCATTCCTTTACAAATTTTTTACCTTCTCCACCGCCACCACCAGATGCGCTTGATCCAGGAGGACCTGCACGTCCAGGTTGTCCATCCCCTCCGGGAGATCCAGGCTGTCCTGGTGGTCCAGGTGGGCCTGGACGAGGAACGCATTGCGAAGCACGATTGTTTTGAATTGCTTGGTTAGATTTTGCTGCATAACCACCACCACTTTTAGCATAACCTCCACCTCCTCCACCACCACCTCCTCTTCCAACACCTGAAGAGTAGCCTCCACCCCCTTTTGCATAACCTCCTCCTCCTCCCCCACCACCTCCTCTTCCTCCAGAATAGCTTCCACCTCCTCCACCGCCACTTCCTCCGCCTCCAGAATAGCCCCCACCACCTCCACCTCCACTTCCTCCTGAGTAACTTCCTCCGCCATGCGACGTTCCTCTACGTTCACGTATCATCTCAAGAAAATCTCGACCTATAGCAGCTGCTGTTGCAGCCTTTCCGCCAGCTAATTGTAATTGCACAATTTGCATTTGACTCCATGCATCATTAGCCATAATTTTAAAATCATCCATTTCTGCTATAACTTCATCATAAAGAGAGCTAATGTCCTGAATAGTAATTTTATTTATTAACCTCTTAAATTAATTTTTATCTTCTTTTTAATTAAAAAACACCTTAAGTATTAATCCAATAAATCCGAGGGCAATAACAACAAATATTGCAGAAATACCAGAAATTCCTCTAATAAAAATATGTTTAATTTCCATCTTTTTTTTTCAAAAATGGAAAGTTTATTTTAAATTTTTATAAAATTATTTTCTATTTATATATTGAGGACAAACGTTAAATTAAAAAAAAACTTTTATTTAATGTTTAAATAAAACATTTTTTCTCGCAAAAACCAGTCACAGTTTTTCTTTTTTGTTTTATACACGACAATATTTAAACAATGGGAAGACGGGGAAATAAAATAAAATAATGACCTATAATTTTGGAACAATTAATTCGAGACAATTAAAATATTTTTTTTCGAAAGTAAAATTAAAAAAAAAGAATTTTCTCTCGTAAATTAATTAATTTAATAATAAATATTTTTAAATAAAAGAATATTATTTCAAAGTTTAATTTGTTAAAAAGCACGAAGTAACGAATGGGGACTGAAACGGGAAAGTGTAAAAAAATTTTCGTTTTTGGCTGTGAAAATAAGAAGAGTTTTGACTTTAATTAAAGAAAGTATTTGTCTCAAGCTTGATATTGTGTCTAAAAACTTATTTGGTTTTGGATATCCTTGATATCTCATATACTTCACCCAAAAAATTTTTTAATAAAAAATTTAGAAAAATTTTTTTAAATACAGTTGAACGTTCATTTTTTAAGATGATTTGGGGGAGGGGCTATCTTTATTTTGGGGGTATCTAAAAATGAAAGCTCGACTGTACAATGTTTATTAACCAAATTTTCAGAAAGGTTGTGTTAATGGTCTCCCTAAAACAACAGATGGGTGTAGTTATTCTGGACAGACCGAGTCTATACATTGTTATTGTCAAGGAGAATTATGCAATGAAAGAATAAAATTAAATAATTATTTACCTGCAAAATTACCTTTAATTGAATGTTGTGAATGTGGTGGGGGAGAACAACAAGATCAATGTCCAAATACAGATAATACTTTACTTTCTTCTGAAGTTAAATCATCCTCTGGTGTATGTTCACGTGTTTGTAGAGGAAATTATTGTCTTGTAGATTTTGGAGGAAATGAACAAGGGTGTGGACAGGGGGTTCCAAGATTGCAGAATTTCCTCAGAATATCTGATTATTTAAATAAATTACAAGGACAATTAGTTTGTGCTTATTATCAGGCATCAACTGAAACAATTGTTAATGGTTGGGAATTTAATATATTTTTAAATTCTCAATTGTGTGGCCCGCAATTCTTTTTAATAATTATAGTTATTAAAAATCCTCTAATCGGTTATGGGATTGTTGAGAATAGGTGTTCTAAGAAATTCTTCGGATATCCGGAACTGACTTGAAAGCTATGCTTAAACGAAAGCTTTGTAAAGGTACTCCCTGTCTAGGCTATAACTTCTAAAATTATCGAATTTCCAACATTTTGTTATTGCTTGATTTAGCTAGTTGAAATTCAATAATTTTAATCCACGCAGTAAATAGTTTAAATTTTTTTGCTATTTTTTGGTTTTAGGTCTGTCACCTTACTTTCCATCTAATGCTCTAAAAAATTAATTTAAATTAATTTAAAGGTTGTGTATGTACAGAACCCAGTGGGAACTGTAATCAACGAAATCGAACATGGAATCATCAAATGGAAAAAGTTTTAGGTCGTCGAACGGATGATTTAAATTATTGTTATAGTTTACATGGACGTAGTGATGATGAACCAATAAATGAAAATATTTATAAAAAGTTTTTTTATTTAAATTTTTTTTTAATAAAGATAATTTAAAAAGGTCAGAAACTTGTGAAGGACATTTTTGTTTTGTTAGTTTATCTACTAGAGAGATGGCTGTAGAACCTGAAATTTTAAATGATGAAAGTTCTTCGACTACAAGTATTAGCACAAATTCTTTTGTTGGTGTGTCTAAACAACGATTTGAATTGTTGGGAGGGTGTTTAAAAGTTGATGATGATAATGTAAATAGTTAAATAAATAATTGGAATATTTTTAAAAATAAAGTTTAATTTAATATGCCTAATCTTATTTTAACAATTAACCTCCTCAAAGATCCTCAATAAAATAAACACTTAGAATCTTTCTTAAATAGAATCATTATAAAATATAGAGAACTTTGAGGGGGTGGAGGAGGCGGCATTAATACTAGAAGACGGTGTTGATCTCCAGCCTTATTAGCCATTCCCCTTTCATTTAATTAAAATTAATTTTATTTTCCTTAAAGAAAGTTGGTATTGGATGTACCATTGAATACCTAAATAATTCTTCTACACCTTTGTCTGTTCATTGTATTTGTAATTCACATTTATGTAATTATTTTGAAATTTTGGATAAAGCAACAAATGGAAAATTAAAAATTCAAAAAGTAATCTTTTAAAAAAACTCCTTTTCAAAAATATTTTTTTAATTTTTAGATTCAATCATCTTCAGACACAAATTTAAAAGACTCCTCATTTAATGATTTACAATTAGAAATTAATTCAAATAAAAAAAGAAATATTTTTAATTTAATTTTAATATTAAAATCTTTAATTATTTTTTATATATTTTCTAATATTTTATTTTAAATAAATAAATATTTTTAAAAAATATTACTTAAATAAATTACTTATTATTTTTAAAAAATTCTTTATTAATTATAATTTAATTAATTCCAACTCCAAATATCAACAGTCCTAATAACCAACATAACTTTAAAAAAATAATTTTATTTAAGAAAAAATTGAATTGTTAGTTTTGTTAAAGCTAGGTTTACATTGAAAACGTTTTGCAAATAAAATTATCATTTAAAAAAGGAAGAAAAATCACGATCTCATTGATAAATTTTTAAAATTTAGAGTTAATTTTAAATAAAAATTTAAATTACTTAATGACTTGAAAATGGATGAAAAATTTTCCAAAATTCTTAAATAACTCGCATTAAATTATTTGAATAAAATTCAATCTTCTTCTATTTTGGACGGGATTCTAAACTCCCCGTCTCTTCAAACTTTTTGATTGTATCAAAAACAATTTTTCTTGTTATTCCAAGTTCACGTGCAATAGCTGTCTTATTTTTATTATTTTTATAGTAAAACATTTCGATAACTTTAGCTCTTTTCCTTCTTTCCTTAAAATAATAAAAAGTATAATATTCTCTTAAAATTACATATTTTTATATTTACAATTGTTGATCTAAATAATCATTAAAAACTTTCTTTTCACCATTCAATTCTCTATAGTCAAGAGACATCCCCGTCTGTTATAAAAAGAATTATCAGTTCTCATTGAAATTGAAGAAGGTTATGCTCGAAACCAAAGGGGCGGAAAAGGTGCCGCACTCTATGTATACAAAAACAAACTTTTATAATGATAATTTACCTCATCAGAGAATGTTCTTGATTTATAACTCTTCCCTTTATTTTCCAAATCTTCAAAATCCTTAATATAAACACCAGTGTATTGAATATTTTCCAATATTGAAACTTTAATAATTTCAAACCCAATTTTGTTTTTAACAAATTTTTTAATAATTTCATTCCATTTAATTTCAAATTCATCCATTTTTTTAGTTTTCTTTCTAATACGGTGTAATGAAAGTTTAAGACACTCATTATGGTCATTTATGCACTGTTTAATTTTGTTGTTGATAAGTTCAATTCTTTCTTCATATTCTCTATTAAAATATCCCAATCTTTGTGATAATGGTTTGTACATCTCCAATAACGTTATTAAATTTAATAAAATCATCAAACTTTTCAAAATATCTTCATTTTCTAAACTTCTATCTTAAATAGTTATATCTTTAATACTCAATTTAAGGAGAGTGATAGTTTAGGTTTTGGAATAGAAACTTCGGGAACTTCCAATTTTAAGTCGAAATTATATTTAAATATTTTTATTATAAAATTTAATCTATAAATAATTATTTTTAAAAATTGGTTAATTATTTACCTAAAGACAACAAATTTTTTCCTTCTTTTTCTAAAACTTTAAACAAATTTTCTTTTCCAATTTCATTTAAAGCATTGAATTTGCTATATCTATTGGCTAACAAATTAATTATTTGTAAAACAGATTTATTCGTTAGAGAGTTATAAATGAATCGTAGAATATTCCGATCACGATCGCAGGTGTAATAAACTAATCTTTGTATAATGTAGGCAATTTCAACCAATAACCAATTTGCTTCCTTTATACCCAAACGAATTATATATTTTCCTAAAATTACTTTTTTAAAATGCGGTGAAAATGTAGCGGAGGAAGCCTGGGATATAAACCTCACCGATAGTCTTACATAATAATATTCGTTTGATCCGATCTTCTATTAAATATGTTGACCCTGCCTCGGAATAACAGTAACTAGGCACTGAGCAAAGGTTGAAGCCGTAGCTAATATTTTGCAAACCTCGGAACCGGAATATTTAACCCCGGAATATTTAAATATTAACCATTTTGTATTATTTCATTATATTCTTTCTTAATTTCTGACAATAATCCCATTTTCTCATTTAACGGAACTTCTAGCATCTTATTATTTAAAACAACAATTCTCGCCTTTAAATCAATTTCTTTAAAATTATTTTCCAAATAAATTCTATTCAAAATATTTATTCTTTCGTTAATTTGATCAATTTGTTTTTCTTTAATTTTTAATTCCCTTGGAATAAAAGAATTATTTCCCAAAATTGAAAGTTGATATTCTCCATTTTTATATTTTATATCGTCATCGTTAAATAATTTTCGACAGAGTTTCTAGAAAGATAAAAATAAATTGTAAAATTTTTTGTAAAAAGAGAGCCCCAGAAGTGTATTTTTACAAACGGGGTCTGATTATTTTCTCAAAACACAAAACGGGAAAAAAACAATTTCATAGCGAGTTATGGCCGTTTCTTCTTTAAATAATTACAAACTTTCACTGGAGACTGGACAGAGGGTCGGTCGTACAAGAATTGTTGATATCTCCAAAAATCTAGGAAAGGATCTAATCCCTCATAGAGATTCTTATTTTTATACAAGAGCAACCCTATTTTTTACCCCTTTTTGTATCCACGGAATTATTTCAATCAAAACGGGATGTTTTTGTATTTCACAACAAAATTGTGTAAATTCATTATTTTCAAAAATAATTTCTTTTTGAATATTTTTAAATAAATAAATATTATTTAATATTTCCAATTCTCCATAAATTTTATTTTCATTATTTTCATCAATTTTATACCACAAAAAACATTTTGGAAATTCTAAACTATTTTTTATTAAATAATCAAATTGTCTGCTTTCTAAATAATTTTCAATAATTTTTAATTTTACATCAATTCCCCAACAAAAATTAAAAAATAAAATTAATAAAAATTTTTTAAACATTATTTTAATTGCTAATTTTTAAATTTAATTTTTGGGTAATAACAAGAGGAGTAAATATATTAACATTTAAATTGCCTTATCTTTAAATGGATATTTTTTAGATATAATTATGAAATATATAGACAACGCCTTTTTTTATTTAATTTCTTCTCTTTTTATGACTAAAGTGCTTGTTTACTCGGCATTTCTTTTTTTTTAATTATGAAATTTTTACGAGAGTCAATAATGCCCTTTACGTGGAAATTTGTTTAAAAATAACGAGTGTTTGTTAAGCGGCAAAATCAAATATTTGATAAAATATCAAATCTTTTAATTTTGAAATAACAAAATATTTTATTGGAAAGGCTTAGGGTTGGCGGAATTTTCGGTTCAGATACTGGATCCAGATATCAGAAAATTTCCGACTATCCGCCAACCTTAGTAAAAACTCCAAAAATAATTTATTTCCCCAAATTTTTAATTAAATATTACTGGAATATTTTTTACATTTTTCGATATATTAAAAATATCAAATTCTTCTCGTTATATACTAGAACCTTCCCATTCTTGGACTTAAAAATATAGAAATTTGGAGATGGTTGATTTTTGTATTTTTTGGAAATTTAATTTAAAAAATATTTTAATTTGAAAAATAATCTTTTAAATATTTGTCATCTTCAGGAATTTTTTAAAAATATTTTTGGATTAGTGAAATAAAATTTTGAACAGCTGGTAAATAAATTTATAAAAAAATGAGAAAAATAAAAATGTTTTTATTTAAATGCCCCCACACACACAAGAAGAAGAACAAAATCAAACATTTGTTTGTATACACATAAATATCATTTTTGATTTTTAAATTTTAAATTTTTTTTAAATATTTTTTAAAAATTATTTTTTTATTAAAATTTAAAGATCTTTAAATTTTTATTTCAAAAAATGACATTAATTGTTGTAAAATTAAATAACCAAAAATGTCGAGCAGTAATTGCAACAAACTTTTCAAATTCTTTTTGTGGGTCTAAATTAATTAAAAATATGGGTATAACGGTAAATTTAAATAAAAATAATTTAAATTTAATTAAAAAATAAAAGGCAAAACAATTAATTAATTCACCAAAAGTAAATACAAGCGATGGAACACAAATTGAATTTATTGGGGAAGTTGAAGTTTCTATTGAAATTGGGCCTTGGAAAAGTGATGGAATGATTCCTTTGTTAGTTGCTTGGGATTGCCCTGCTGATATGTTAATTGGAAATGATTTAATTACTGTTAGATTTTAATTTAAATTTAATTTAGAAAAATAAAAAAATTTTAATGGAACTTAACTAGTATGATACCACATTCGCACACTTATCACCTTCCCTCATAGCAGTTAAATTCGGTCCTGAGCAGAATGTCATGCCTTCCACTATCGTAGAATTCCGCTTCCTCCCTCTTTCACGTCCCCTCTGGTAATTTTTATTTTCTTCCGTTTTCCCGCCATCATTATCATTCTATCCCTAATCCCGAAGGTTGTATGCTGGAGAAGTTTGATTACTTATTAGAAAATTTTTTAATATTTGAAAGATTTTAGATTTTAAGAAAAAAATAGAAAAAAATTTAATTTATAATTAACAGGAAATTGGAAAAACTTTCCCAATTAAATTTGAATTTTACAAAAATGCTGTCAATATTGGAGAAACTAGAGTATCTATGGTATATCATTTAATTTTTAATTAATTTAATATTTAATTATATTTCAATTACAAGGCACCAATTTTTGTAAAATTTAAACATTTCTTTTAGTTAGACCCACTTTCTTCCGAAGAAAAATTTATTTCTGTTGTTGTCAACGATCCTCGTACAAATAAAGAGGTTGGAAAGGAAACTTGGCGAAAAGGAAATAAAGAAACTTTCGTGCTCGGAGGGTTAGTGACAAGGCGGGTTGAAGTTGTTGGGAGAGAGGATTGTAAAGGTTTGAATATTTATATTTAAATATTTTATAGAATTACTCTCGACTTTTCTTGAATTTAAAAAATTATTAAAATTAAATTTGAAATATTAATTTGATTTTATAAATAATTTAATTAAACATTTAAGAAGAAAAAAGGAAAGAAAGTCAACAAATGGATGAAAGCGAAAAATTGAGCGAAGATGGAGAGGGAGATAATTTGTTAAGTTGAAATTAAATATTCTTTGAAAAGAAAATTTTTTTTTAATTTTGTTAAAGATTTCTAGTTTTATTGTACATATTATTAGTATTTAAGATAAAATTTGAAATTAATGATATACAAGTTTTTAATTAGCTACTAACTATTTTTAACATAAATAAATTTAATATTTTTATTAAAATTTTACAAAATATTCCTTTCTTCATCTACGTCATTTTACACTAATAATTTATTCAAAAAATACAAATAAATTATTATTACTTAGACATATTTAATATATTTTTTCAAAATTTCAAAAATATATTTTTAGTTTTTCAATTTTTTCTAAATAATCGAGAGGAAACAATTAAATATTTTTATGAAAGAAAACTTAAAAAAATTTTTTTTTGTGAAAATGAGCATAAAATATATTTATTGGAATAGTAATGTGCAGACATAAATTTTGTGTTTTTTATTATTAGAATTATTTAAAATAATGTAGGTAATGGAGATTTAAAATTTAATAATATTTTTGAGAGAAGTAAAAATATTTTCTAATTTAGATTTAATTTTGAAATAAAAATAAATTTAAGAAATAATTTTCTAAAAGTTAAGTCGCATCAAACGTACTTCTTCAAATTCAGCCCCTGGGTTTTCTGCTTCCCAACCATCTTAAAAAGGGATTGTAGTTAAGCAGGGGATACTTTAATAAATTATTTAAATAAATCCTTTTGAGATATAGAATCTTCATCTTCTAAATATTTAAAGCAAAGATATGGTAAACTAGTGCCTTTATGGCCTCGTTTACAATATTTGAAAAGTAGCCTCTGATTTGTAATGTTGATTTATTTAAAAAATAAATTTAATTTAATTTTTATTAAAAAATAAATAGAATTAATATACATATTTAAAATCCCTTTTAAAATGTCATTAAATAATTCAATTTTGCCAACAAAAATAAATCGTTTTGGAAGAAGAGATTCTCTTATTAAACAAGGTTAGGTATTTATTTAAAATTTTATCAATTAATTTTAATTTTAATTTATTTAGCCTCACTAGATCGAGAACAAAATGAGGGGATTCGACGTCAGAATACTTTACGTAGTCGAAAAGAATTAGAACGCTCATTAACTATTTGTAAAACAGTTGAGAGAATTCTTTAAATTTTTATAAAAATTTTCTAAATTAAAGTTATTGAAATGTTTAAATGATGAAAGTGTCGAATTAATTAAAAATGCAAGTGAAGAAGAACAATTAAATTTACTTTTAATTTTAAATTGTTTAGGTAAGTATTTAATTAAATTAGTGGTGTTCATTAAAAGTTTTATTAACAAATTCTTTAATTGACCTCTTATAATCTAATCAAACGCTAATATGTACTTCTTAGAGTAAAATGGGTTCCTTAGTAGTGTTCCTTGGTATACCTTACATTCATTAAATTTCATTTTTAGCTGAAGAAGAATTTTTAAAAATTATTAAATTTTTTATTAAATTATCGAATTTGAGTTTTAATATTTTCTTGACTATCGGTTTATTTTTACCAAAAAATTTTAGTTTCTAAGTAAAATTGGTCGTCATGATTTATGCGAGTTTCGCTTTTCTTAGATTTTTGTTTTTTTTTTATTTTTGTTTTACGTTTTTAAAACCTCTTCCAATTAAAAACGGGCAAAATAAAATATTTGCTCAAATAAAATCAAATTAGGTCCAAAGTTAAGTATTTAGTTTAGTCCAATTTCTAATTTTCCAATCCTTTGTGGAGTAATTTAAATTTAAATTTTATTAAAAAAAAGGTGAAAATAATCGAGAAATACTTCAATCAGCATTACAGCAATTTTTATCAATTGGATTATATTTAAATAATTTAGAAATAATTCCTGAACTTGGTTATTTAAATTAAATTAAATAAATAAATTTTTATTAAAAAAAAAGAATATTCAAAAGATTTGGAAATGCGTGCCAAACTAAGTGGGAAGAAATGGATGTTTTTGGAAGTTTTGAGTAAAATTGTTGTTGAAAATTCTATTGAAAGAATTGAACTTAAAAATTTATTTTTATATAAAGACAATAATGGTAAATTAATTAATTAAAGTTATCAATTAAAATATTCCCCTTCCTCCTTTTTCTCATTCATTTCAGAAAATTATTAAGAAGTAATAAGATAGGGAGATTTTTGAATTATGTACAGTCCCGTATCAGTAGTTACACCACCCGGACCGTCGTGGATGTCAATAACGGGTCAATGTTTTTAGTACATTTTATTGCCAGCAAATTGACGATAGGCTTTAAAACTAATTAAAATGTACTTAATTTGTTAATTGGAATATTCTCTTCCCTACTTTTCTTGTTCGAAAATTATTAAGAATTAATAAGATAGGGAAATTTTTGAATTTTGTACGACCCTTATCTTTCTTTAAATAATTAGCTTAGGTAATTATTGTTTAATCTCTCACAAAAGAGAAATACATTAATAATTCTCATTTCTTGATCTTTGGCCAAATATTTCTTTTGATATTATTCAAGATTTTTTGTAAATTTAAAAAGAGAAAAGAAGAAAAAGAGCCAAAATTAAATATAAAAAATATTTAAATTAAATTATAAGTAAATTCAACAATTTGGTTCCCTCACCACGTATCAGAACTTGATCTTTGTGCTCATGTTGTTGTTAAATACGAACCAACAGAAGATCCTAAACACCCTGTTTGTTCTTATAAAAAATTTTTTAATTAAAATTATTTAGGGTTTTGGTGATAAAAAATATATTGAAAGACGTTCAGAATTAAATAAAATAGCAAATTCTTATCGTTTTGGAGAGCCAATTCCTTTAATTGAATATACTGAAGAAGAAAATGTTTGGAAAAAATAAATAAAAACTTTAAAACCAAATTAATTTAGAATACATGGAAAATTGCTTATAAACAATTGGTTGAATTAAGAGAAACACATACTTGTATTGAATATCAAAGAAATATTGCTGAAATGGAAAGAATTGGATTAATGTAAAGGAATTTAAAAAAATAAAAGTTTTTGGATGAACTAAAAAATTTATCTATTTTTTGACTAGCATGGTTAACATTAACAGATTGATCCTTAAACCCCTAAAATCAATTCAAAAAATATCAAAATATATTTTAGGCTAAAAATAGTAGGTAGAAATAAGAGGTTCTAATAAATAAAAATAATTCAAAAGGTATTTGTCTCATGAAAGAATTTATAAATAAATAGTTAAAATGACAGATTAGCTTAATCTATTTTTTCTTTTTTTTCCCGAGCAAAATTTAAAATAAAAAATTGAAGAAATATTTTTTATTAAATATAATTTAAAAAAAGACCCTTTAATTATTCTTAAAAAATATTTTTGTAGTAATGCTGACAGAATTCCTCAAATTCGCGAGTTAAGTGGTTATATTCAAAGTAAACAATTACCTATATTATATAAAAATATTTTTAAAATATTTTTTGAAGAAAAAACAGGCTTTGAATTAAGACCTTGTGGAGGACTTCTTTCAGCTAGAGACTTCCTTGCAAGTCTGGCATTCAGAGTTTTTCAAGTAAAATTATTTTTGCTAGAATTTTTTTTAATTTTAATTCTTTAGGCAACTCTTTATGTTAGACATTTTAGGTAAATAAATAAATAAATTTTTTTAAAATTAATTTAAAAATTATTTTTTTATTGCTCCACATCATTGTCCTGAACCAGATGTAATACATGAAATTCTTGGACATTGTCCAATGTTTGTTGTAAGTTTTTGTTGAATTAATTAAATTCAAAAATTTAAATTATTTTAGGACGAAAATTTAGCCCAAATTTCTCAAGATATTGGACTTCTTTCACTTGGGGCAAATGACAAACAAATTGAACAATTGGCTACAGTTAATATTTAATTTTTAAATTACCTAATTTATTATTTAAAAGGTTTATTGGTTTATTATTGAATTTGGACTTTGTAAACAAAACGGTAAATATTAAAAATTAAATTTAAAAATTATTTTTTGAATTTTCCTAAGGTAAAATTTGTGCAATTGGCGCTGGGTTGCTTTCCGCTTATGGAGAATTGAAGGTGTGGGGATTTAATTTTAAATTTAAACACTACCCATATTAGTATGCTTGTTCTAATGAACCTGAACACGAACCATTTAATCCAGAAATTACTTCATTACGGTAATTAAAAAGATTTTTAATTTCATACCGTAAATGTTCCAATAGAAGCCCTGGGCGTGTATTTTTCAAAGGATATCACTGAGTGGGCTTCTATTAGGGCATGGGCTTCTATTGGAACATTTATGGTGATTTACATGCCCTAAAAATAAATAAAAAAGAATTTATTATTTTTTCAGTCCATATGTGGATTCTGATTATCAACCAGTATATTTTGTTGCTGATTCAATTAAAAAAGCATTAGAGGATGTTAGGTAGGAAATTAAATAAATAATTTTTAAAAATTAATTTCCTTTTTAAAGATCTTTTGCCTATTCAATATGCCCTAAATATTCAAATATTTATTACCCTTTAACTAGAACAGTAAAGCAATTTAATAATAAAGAAATGGTTAAAAATAGAGTAAATACTTTAAAGAAGGAATGTAAAGAAATGCAACGAGAATTAGAAAAAATAATTATTAAAGAATAAAAAATATTAGGAAAAAATATTTTTATATTTAATTTTGGAGAAGTAAAAATGTTTTTTAACAAATTATTTGACTCTTGCTAAGATTAGAAACTGGCCAAATGCCAACACAAAACTTTGATCAAATTATTTTCAGAATACAAAATTTAATTAAAGTCTTTCTTATTTTCTGAAATTAATGTTTCATTTTGTTCTAGTTTAGGGATTGTGTCCACACTAGCGTTCTAGCCGACCTGATTCATCAATCGGCTAGATCTCTGGTCCACACAAGAAATTATTTTAATAAATACACATTTTATAGTAAATATTCTTTATTAGAATTCAAAGTATTTATTTTTGCCCGTTTTAAATATTTATTTTTAAAATGTTCCATTTTATTTTGCTGTATTTCATTCAATTTTCTTTTTTCACTTCAATTTAATTTAAAGAACGGCGTCTACGAGTTCCATCTTCAAAGAAGACCCCTCCATCAATTGCACAATATTTTGGACATATTCCCTTTTCTCCTTGTCCTCCGGGCTGTCCCGGTTGTCCAGGGGATCCAGGCTGGCCATCATTGCCTGGAGGTCCTGGGGGGCCTGGCGGACCCTTTGGACCAGGTTGGCCTGCACCTCCATCCGATCCAGGTGATCCAGGCTGGCCAGGTGGTCCAGGAGGCCCAGCATCTCCTAAAGATCATTTTGTGAATTTAAATTAATTAAAAATAATTACCAGGCTCTCCAGGTGGACCGGGTACGACTGGTTGAGATTGTGCTGGTGCTCCTGGTTCTCCAGGTGGTCCCGCTTGTCCAGGTGGACCGGGAGGTCCAGGCGGTCCTTTAGGCCCAGGTTCTCCATTTGGCGCATCTTGCCCTTGTTGACCAGGCTGTCCAGGTGCTCCAGCATCACCAGGTGGACCTGCAGGGCCTGGGGGTCCGGGCGGACCTGCTGGGCACGGCTTACATGGAGGCTATAATAATAAAATTATTTTTTGAAATCTTATTCTATAAAATATTTGTTATTTATTAACTTACTGGAGTAACAGGTTCGCATGGTTGTGTAGGTGGCTTTCCTGGATTTCCTGGTAGGCCAGGTGCTCCTAAAATTTTAAATTAAATTCAAAAATAAAAAGTCAATTCGCTCACTTAATTCTCAATCCCTTAAAGGACTAAAAGGAGATGACTAGAGGGGTATACTAACACAGTAAATGAAAGAAGGGAATTAATATTTTCTAAATATTAAAACACTACTATAGTATTTATTTAAATCTTTTAAATTACTTGCCTGGCTTTCCTGGTCTTCCTGGCCTTCCAGGTGTACCAGGTGGTCCTTAAATTAGAAAAAATAAAATATATATTATTTTTTATTTACAAAATACCTGGTGGTCCAGGTAAACAACAAGCCTCACAACCACCTCCTCCGGCTGCTGAACCTACTCCAGCACTAGGGCCTTCTGCATAGGCCTGTCGAGCTGTTCGGTTTCCACTATTTTCGACTGGAATGCTACGAAGTTGGTTAACTTCTGACCAAATATCTTTGGCAGATCCCTAAAAATTTTTTTAAAAATTTATTAAAAGAAAATAAAGGAAAGGCTCTAAAATGTCACAGCTCCCCTCAAAATAAAATAACTATTTTAGAAAAAAATAAAAATTATTATCTGACCTAATTAATTAGAAATGAGTATTTAATAAATATTATATTTAGATAAAATTAAATAAAAGTGAAAGTATTTTATTCTCCACATAAATATATCGAAGTATTTTTAAATTTCAAAAAAATTTTTTATTAAAATTTTACTTTGCAATAATTAATTTCGCTCTGCATACTTCTACGAACATGATGAACATAATTATAAACCATAGGCAAAGTAACACATACAGAAAGTACAGCAACTACCGAAAAACAAACAGCCGAATATGCCACAAAACGATAAGCTTTAATTCTATTTTCTAAGTCAATCATTTTCTCTTAGAAAAAAAATAAAATTAAATATAAAATGATTAAAAATTTTAATTATTTATATATTATATGGAAGGGCATAAAATAAGGGGAGGAGAAAGAATAATTATTTTTTAAACCTTTTAAAAGCTAACTAAACATTTATCGCTAATTTTTTTATTTAAAGTTTTATGTTTCTACCAATTCTTTTTTCTTTTTGGGGGCGTCAATGTTAGAATAAATAAATAAAAAAATTAGTAGATTGCTAAAAAAGACAAAAAAAAAAGAATCTGATAAATGGGCGAAAAAGAAGCAAATAAATAAAAAAAGCCGATGCGCGAAGACAGGAATTAAATTGGGAAAAAAGGAAAGAGAAAGAACATTTTCTTTCAAAGAAGCTTGTTTGTTTTATTGATGAACAAAAATATGCCCTAAAGGCATAATAAATATTTTTAGGAATGTTTGACGAGTTTTTTTTAAACTGTCAGTTCTTCGACTGCCCGTTCTCTCCGAAGTTTTTTGTAAAAATAAATTTTAATATTTTTAGGTCAAAGTCAATTAATTATTTACTACAAGTTACTAAATAAATATGTTTGTAGTAAATTAATTTCTTTTGTTGAAGTTCTGTCCTAACATATGTATTAATAATTTTTTAATTTAAAGAATTCTTAACTTATTTTTTGTTAAACATATTTAATCAAAAATTATAGCAGACCTGGCCATGGACACGGATTACGGACACAGATCCGGATATCTGCGAATGTATCCGCGGATATATCCACGGATATCCGGATCAGGGGCCTTGCGCTTTTTTGGCCTTGCGTTTCGTTTTGCGTATTTTGGAGATTGTCTCTTGCGCCCGCCCCTGATCCGAATATTATCAGCATCCATTGCCTGAATTATACAATACATAATTTTAAAAAAGCAATGAAGAGGAAACAAATAAATTAAAAATACAAAAATCATTCCAAAAAGTAAAAAAAGCTTGTATTTTTACAGAGAAAATAATTTACATTTTGACGGAAAAATAAATAAAAAAAATAAATTATTTATTTTTCACAAAAAATGTGTACCAAAACAAATTGTTTTCTCCGATCACCTATCGAAAGAAATAAATAAATTCTATTCTATACACACAATGGCAAGTCGGAGAGGAAATAAGGAACTTTGTGAGGTTCAAAAATGTGTAAAATAAATTAATTTTTAAGGTAAAATTTAAAAGAACACGCAATTGTGTTCTTCGTTTTCCTTTTCTAAACAATAAATTTGTAAAGGAATTTAATTAATATTTTAATTTCTTTTGTTTTAAATTTTTGTTGAAAAATTACCTAATTTATTTTATTTAAATGAGGGTCAATTAAAATTATTTTTTATATTTCTTTTGTAAAACAAATAAAAATTGTTCTAATTTTTAAAGAAAGTGGAAAGAAAATTATTTAAAAAAAAGGAAAATAATTTGAAAGTTAAAAAAAATAATTTTATTATTTTAGAGGTTTAAATTTTGCCTGTTTTATTTTCTTTTTAATTTTCTTTTTGTTTTTTTTTTGAAAAATTTAAATATTTGGATAAAGCTAAGAAATAAATGAAACATTGGCAACTGGCATGTTAATTGATTATTAAATAAATTAGTGTTAAAAGATGGATATGGAATGAAGGAAATAAAAATTAAAAATTAATTGATGAAAATATTTTTAAAAAATTATTAAAACATATGCTGAAAATATTTATTTTTTAAAAAACTAAAAAAATTTATCATCTGTAATTTAAATACAAAATTTTTGACAAACTTAGATTATCTCAATTAATTACAAAGCTTATTGAAAATCTTTTTTCCTAAATATTTTTTATTAAATTCCTCTGACCAAAATCTCCACAATTTTCAAATAATTAATAAACTCACTAAAGTTTCCTCCAATCGTAAATCAAAGGTACTAATTCAATCCTGTTTGTTTTATAAAATATTTGATATACTTATTAAATTGGCATTGAAACTTTTACCCTATTTAATTGTATTAGAATTCAATATTTGAAAATTTAGGTATTTTTATTCCCCTTTTTAATCCAAAAAGATTTTTTAATCGCAAAAAATACACTTATTCTTTTAAATATTTGGTGTAGGTCTTGACCAAATAATAATAATAAAATAATAATAATCTTCTGTGTCATATTTTTTGTCTCTCCACTTGAGAAGCCGATTTTTCAGCGATTGATGGTCTTCTCTTTCTTTCCACTTATAGAGTATTTGAATAAAAATTTATTTATTTATACTTTCTCATCCCAAAAATATTACAAAATTATTTTAATTCTTCAATCGAATCAAAATTAAAAAAAAGAGAATTAATATCCAGTAAATATCAAAATCTTCATTTATTAACAAAAGTACGATCTCTCTTTTTTTATCTTTTAATTGTAAGGAAGGGAGAGAGATCCAGCTGGCTAACATTTAAAAAGTTACCAGATGGGGGTTTAAAATCTATGAAAAAGCAGTGCCCCGTTAGCTTAGCGACTAGCAATAAATGCCAGAAGGTTTCAATATCTATGCTAGTCTGTGTTAAACTTTTACCTTTTTAATTTTATGATGAAGTTAAGTAAAAATATTTTTTAAAAATTACAAAAATTTATCTAATAAGAAAAAAAATATTTTATTTAATCCCTTTTTTCTATTTTTCATATCGTTTTACTTTCCCATTATTTTAGCGGTTTGAGGAACCGGTTCTTCAACGAGGCATCTTTTCATAGGGATTATTAGGTTTAACCTAAGCCCAGCTTTTCCTGATTTAAAACCCATCCCGAGAAATATTCAAAATCTCCGGAAATTTTTTTTAATTCCGGTGGAATCCTGTTAAGGTAATTGTTTTTTGTTTTAATTATTTCCTCCTTAAAGATTAGCTACAAAATTCTCAAAATAAAAAAAAAATAATTTTTGAAATAAAAATATATTCAAATGTCCACCTACAATTTAACAAATAATTACTCAAATAATTTAATTAGACAACAATTAATATTTTTATTTTTTATTACAATTATTTTTTATTTAATTAATTTAACATTTTCTCTAACAAATGAATGGGTATTTAAGCAAAATTATAATAATGAGGAGGAATTAAAACAACAAAATGGGCAGGAAAGAAAAGATTTTACTGGGTTATTTTTATTTAAATTTTTGGTTAAAATTTATTTAAAAATTCTAAAATTAAAAAATGGTTAAAAACTTGAAGGGAAATAATGGAAGACCTAAGCCCAGACTTTAACCTAAGCCGACTTGAGGGTTATGCAATATACATTTAGTAATCAGGCAAAAAAAGATATATTAATTTATAAGGAAATAAATTTGGGTCTGATACGATTTTGTTTAAAAAATAAAAAATTTTCAAAGGGAAAGATAATCAGACAATAAACTTTATTAAAAAGATTTTCTTCTAAAAAATAGGGAAAGAATTTTTAAATTTAAAGCAGGACTCGATTTTATACACTGAAATGTATTTAAAAATTTTATTTACGTATTACTTTAGTATTTTATTAATTAATTTATTTTTATATTAATTTATTTACGTAAAAATAAATTGTGCTTGCGAGTAAAATTGAGGGTGAATGTAATATAATTTTAGGTTGGGTATAAAATCGAGATTCTGACTTTAGAAAATAAAAAATAATTATTTTAAAATTTTTCTTTTTCAAGATTTAAACTTCTTCGTCTAAATCCACGTACAGAAAAACAATTAAATTGGCTTAGAGAATTATATTCGAGTGATACAAATTCTGCCCCTCCTTTTTTTAATTTAGATTTTTGGCAGGTATTTATTTAAAAAAGAATATTTTTTAAATAAATAATTTCTTTAAAAGCCGCCAACAAATATCGGAGCTTTAGTTGATTTAACTGTTTCCCCAATAGATGCCCCAGCATTTTTTGGAGAATTGAGGCATAGAGAATTAGATTATTTGGTTATTGCTGATAATCTTGAAGAGTTTAGAATTAATTATTTTTAAATATTTTTGGCATTAATGAATGGAAAGGGAGGGAGTAGTGTTTTTTTGTGTAAATATTTTTGTTTTAAATTACAAAAATATTTATTTTTATATTTTGACATCATAATAAAATATTCTATTTATTATTGTAAGAATGATTAACCTAGCAGCATTTAAAACGCTTAGGCGGGGGTTAAACGATCAAAAAAGGAAAAAGCTCTACCAATGAGCCCCGTTAGCTCAGTGGTAGAGCGAAAGCGCCTAGCAAAAACTTCGAGGGTGCCGCAGGTTCGAATCCTCCCGGTGGCTAAACTTTTACTAAACTCTTTCTCTGTAAAATTTAGAAAAATATCTCCAAAAATTTCTCTCACCCTCCCTTCCCTTTCTTCATTAATGTTTATATATTTAAAAAATATTTTTAATTAATTTATTTTTAAAGTTTAATTAAAAAAGAAAGAAATCAACAAAATTTAAATTTTCAACAAAATTTTCAAGCAGATGATCAAAAAGAATTTTTATTATTAGAAGAAAATCATAGAGATAAATTTTGGTTTGGAAGGGCTAAACCTAAAGAACCCGAATATAGGTAAATTGATTAAAAATTAATTTAAAATTAATCGGTAACTAATTTATTTAATTAAATTTTTTTTTCATTTTTTCACTCAAAAACATTCTATCTTTCATAATTCTTTTTAAATAGATCTTAAAATCTTAAAATAATTTTTTAATTATTGTGTTTTTACACAAACATCATTTATTTTGATTGCTTTAAGTTCTCATTCTTATACTTAAATCGTCCTTAAATTTTATTTCCTTTTTTCAAATAAATTTTCCCCATTCCTTCGATCTATGTACTTCATGCACTTGAATATTGATAGTTCCTTTAGCACATCCCATTCCTTAATATATCTGCACAATTAAGTCCCGAGACGATTTTTATCTCTATTTAATTAATCTTTAATTTATCTCTATTTAAAAAAATAATTATTATCTAAGTATTTTCAGCTTTTATTTTTGAATTATTTCCTCAATAATTTATTTAGAAATAATTTTCCCTTTCTTACTTTAAAAAAAAGATATGATCGTTACAATCCATTAACTCGAATGGAGGAACATCTTTTTCGTTTGAGAGAAATGAATCCTCGGTTAATTTCACTTTATGAAATTGGCAGAACACACGAAAATCGTTCTATTGTTACAGCTAAAGTTTTCTTTAAATTTTAAATTTAAATTTAAAATTTAAAAAAAGATATCAGCCAGACAAATAATGCCTGATGAAAGTTGGCGTCCATTTAGAGGGCCGGCTATTTGGATAGATGCTGGGGTACATGCTAGGGAGTGGATTGCACCTGGTTATTATTTAATTATTTTAAATTGATCATTTCGGAATTATGATTTTTCATTAAGGAAATATTCTTTGCTTTTATAAATTCTCAGAAACAGATAGTTTTTAAAAAATCATCAAGCCATATACCTAATCTGATAATTTATTTTACAAAATTTATTTTTTTAATTAAAAAATAGCTACAGCAATGATTTTAATAGCAGCACTAGTAAATGGATATAATTCTGAAGATGTAGGTGTACGCCATTTAGTTGAACATATTGACTGGTATATTACACCCGTACTTAATCCTGACGGGTAAATTAAATTCTTAAATTTAAAAAAATTAATTGTGAGAATATTACTGATTAATATATTTAATTAAATAAAAATTTAATTTAAAAAAATTATTCGTTATTGTAAAGAACGGAGCCTTTTATTTCTAGCTTATAAGAGAAAACAAAATTGTAGTCTCGGCAGTTCAGTCCGTAATTTAGTGAAGTCAGAACATCTAAATGTTGGGTGTCTGAAACTAATTATGACCACCTTCCTCTGCTTTGCAAAATTATACTAGATAGACAATAAGAATAAAAATTCCTATAAAATGATTATTTTTAACAGTTTAAATTAAAAATTATTATTTTTTAGTTATGAATATTCACATACAAAGGTAAATTAATTAATTTAATAAAGAATGTTTCTTAAATTTAAAAATATAGAATAGAATGTGGAGGAAAAATAGAAGACCCGCATTTTGTAAACAACAATATTTTAATAGAATTTGTTGTTCTGGTGTGGATTTAAATAGAAATTTTGATTGGTTCTGGTCAAGTATGTTTATTTTAATTTAATAGAAGAACCTGTTCTTTAATAAGAAAATATTAACGTTGGGACTCCCTTAAGATACATACCCTTGAGAATAGAGAATTTTACCTTATACGGAAGTGTTTCTTATTTAGAGAGTATCGTTTAGGTGGCAAACAAATTTTTTTAAATTTGTTTTCCCAGTGGCAAACAAATTTTTTAAAAAAACTTATTTTATTGGGTTGTATCTTATAATGAAATCCAACTCCAATTACCTAGATTGGAGTTAATGAATAAATAAAATAAGTACCCTTCTATTAGGATAAATAACTTAAATATATTTTTTGTATTTTTTCAAAGTAACTGGTTCAAGTGCTGATCCATGTCACGAAACTTACCACGGGCCTTCAGCGTTCAGCGAACCTGAGTCGCGTGAATTTTGTTTTTATTAATCATTTAATTTTAATATTTAATTTTTAATTTTTTTAATGTTTCAGAAAATCTGTCAGAGATTTTCTTCAAGTACATCCTGTGAAGGTACTACACAAACTAATTTTTTAATTTAATAATTATAGGCATTCATTTCTTTACATTCTTACTCCCAACTATGGCTTCTACCCTATGGACATAAAAAACGAAATTACCCAGAAGATTTCCATACTGTTCAGGCTTGTTTTTAATTATTTTTATTTTTCTCTTAATTTAATCTAATAATTTTTCAAATTAATCCACCATGTATAATTCTAAAAATTTATTTTTCCGCCCATATTTTCTATTATTTTAATTATTTATCACAATTTTTTATTTCCTCTCTTCTATCTTCACAACATTTAAGCTTTCCTTCCATATCCCTTTCCACCTTTAACTTCAGCTGAACGTTGAGGACAAGGACAATATTCAGCGTCACGTCCGGTTCGTCCAGGATTTCCTTCCTCACCAGCCGTGCCTTGGTTTCCTGGGGAGCCTTGAGGGCCTGGACCGCCAGGGGGTCCTTGAGGTCCTGCTTCTCCAGCCGGGGCACTTATTCCTGCATCGCCTTCCGGGCCACGAGGGCCTTGCGGGCCTTTGGGAAAATTTAATATAAATGTAATTATTCGGAGAGATTTTTCTACCTTTTGGTCCACGAGGACCTTGGCGACCGATTGGTTGTTCAGCATCACGTCCCTTTAAATTTATTTAATTTATTACACTTTTTGCTTTATCTCTACCTTCTCTCCGGGCAATCCGATGGAGCCAGGTGGTCCAACTGGACCGGGCGGGCCTGATTCTCCAGGTGGTCCGGGGTTTCCGTCACGTCCAGCATGTGCTGGCTGTCCTTTCGCTCCTGGATGACCTTTAGGTCCAGTACGTCCGACTGGGCCAGGTTGGCCTTGAGGTCCAGCGGGGCAATTGAAACTAAATTTATTATGGATTTATTACTCTTAATGCAAAAACTTACCATCCCGGTTTTGGCACATCAGGTGTCACATCCAACGCATCTTTACCGTTAACTCCAGGTTGACCATCCAATCCGTCCTTTCCTGGTGGCCCAGATACTCCTTTAGGTCCGGGTGGTCCTGCTGGGCATTTATTTGCTGCGCCGGTTAAACAATCTATTTTTAACAACATTAGTTAGGTTTTAACTTAAAATTAAACTTACTGCATCCTCCTGATCCAGGTGAACTAGATTGAATGCTAGGTGGAACACTTGGGGGGTTTACTCCTGTTGGTGCTGCTGGGGCTTAAATTTCTGATTTTATTTTCTATTTTATTGTATAACTAGAGATCGGACTGAGACGAAATTTTGTTAAAAAATCTCGGTTAAACCGAAATTCTCGATTTATCCCTAAAGTCCTGTCTCTATAATATCACCGTCTCTATATTATATCTAACCATTAACTCCCTCATCATATCCTTTTTTGGATGGCTTTTCTTCGTAGCCAGTATCACGACGTTGACGCGAACGCCCAATATTCACCATATCTCTCCATAGATCATCAGTCTCAGCTCTAAAAACCCCAATTTCTTGGTCAAGATCTAGCCACAATTGGGCAACATCTGAACATATATTTGCAATGAATACAAGGCTAGCAATTAAGGATAGGCCAGAAATTGAAGAGGCCAAGAATGTTGCTGTATGGACTTTCATTTTTTACAACAACTAAAAATACAAATACATATTCTCTTAAATTAAATAGAAATTTTTTGGGACATTCAAGAAAACTCTAATCATTCTTTAGGTCCTCCTATGAATCTCATAGATTAATCCCCCTCTTTTTTTAGTTATCCCAAATCTTTTCGGAACCTATTTAGTTTAGCAATTATATAGTTGTAAAGTTTATTTAAGACATTTTTGTCTTCAAAATAAATTTATTTTTATTGGATATTAGACTAAAAAAGGAGATAAAAATAAATATCAAAATGGGCTCCATTCTGTCTTTCGCCTTTTATTTATATATCTAATTTTTAAAATACTGGATTTATAAATATATTAGTTCGTTAATATCTAATCTCTCTCTCCATCTTTCCTTCCAAGCTTCTTTTTATTTCCTTTCCCAAATCAAAAGAAAATCTAGATTCATTAACGTCGGAAGTTGTTTTTCCTTATTTTTCTGACGGGAATTCTCTTATAAATAAATTGCTAACAAAAAATATTTAAAGGGAGATTCTGCATAAATAAATAGCGGATAGACAAAAAAAAAATAAAAATATATTTTTGAGTAATTATTTTATTTGTATAAATATTCTTGTTTTGGGTTTAAAAATGGGCAGTTTTTTAATAATAAAAATGGACATATACGCTAATATTTAATTAAATTTTTTGTTATAATTTTTGTTAAAATAATTTACACAAATTTTTGTATTTAGAGACCCCTTGCTTTACGTGCTGTTAAAGCTTTGGAAAGATTATATGGAACTGAATATCAAGTTGGTTCTGGAGCTGATCTTTTATGTAAATAATATTTTAATGATTTTTAGTTAAGGAAATAAATCTTTTTTTCTGACTAGAAATTAATGTTAATTAAGTTAGAAAAAAAATTTTTTTAACTTTGTACTTTGTACATTAAAAAATATTTTTAATTAATTTTTTTAAACATTTAAAATTATTTTTTAAATTATGTCTTTCAATATCTTCATTTTTAAATTTATTTTTTAAATTAAAAAAAAAAGACGAAGCTTCTGGTTCATCCCATGATTATGCCAAAGGTGTTCTAAATATTCCATTTTCTTTTCTTGTCGAATTGAGGCCTCAAAACACACTTCACAGTACCGGGTTTTTATTACCCGAAGCAGAAATTATGGACACCGCTGACGAAACTTGGGAAGCAATTAAAATAGTTGCCGATAAAATGTTGGAAAGATATGCACCTCTCCCTCCTATTGAAACAAGTAGAGGGAAGAATTTAATGGGTATTTCGAAAGAATTGTGAAAATAAAACTAGAAAGAATTCTTTAAAGGAATTACTTCTTCAACTGAAATTGATGGAAATGAACATTGTAGTACATCTACAACCCCTACAACCCCTACAACTCCAACATCAATTAAAGTTTCTTCAAATTCTTCAACATCAAAAACAACAATTAAAACAACTCGTAGGTTAGAAAAAAATTAATTAATTTTTAAAATTAAAATTATTTAATATATTTAAATTAAATAGAAAAAACAACAAAAATTCCCCTTCCAAACCAACCAAAAAAGCAGCAACCACTACAACTACAGAGTTACCTACGAATCAAACTTTAATGGTTAATACAACAACAGAAACAACAACTACTACTTTAATGACTTCAAAGTGGGTGGGCAGGGGAAAATAAAATTTTAAATTCTAGACAAAAGAAATATATGTATAATATACCCCTCAAAAAACAGTATCCATCAATACAATTTAAAATAATTTCCCATAAAAAATTACTAATCTAAAATAATTTTTTCTGATTTTTTAAACATGTATTTTCACCAAAATTGAACTAAAAAATGATAAAATCAAACATAAATGATCCAATTTTTAATGAGAATAGTGATTACTTTAAATATGTACATATAAACCAATAGAAATTTTAATCTTTATTTTTGGGTAAAATAAATTTATTTTAAAGAAACACGTCACCTCCTTCTCCACCTCCAACAACCTCAACAATAACAACATCAATTCCCTCCTCTTCATTAAATTCTTCCTCAATTCGAAATACAATTTCAAATAAATTAGAGACTTTAATTCCTTGGGCATCAATAGAAAGTAGAAACAAAATTAGATCAAAAAATAATAGAGGAGGAATTAGAAAAACAATTGTTAATGTAAAAATATGTACAGGTGGAAGAGGGGGAAAAAGTAGTGGAAGTAGTAAAAGGTTTTTTTGAAGAAGAATTTTAAAAATAAAATCTTTTTTAAAAAAGAAATAGTTGGGAAACTTTATTAACATTTCCTCCAAAAGGAAAATCTTCGGAAGAAGAGGAGGAAGAAGATGTTGAAGATGAATTACCTGAAAAAACTCGAAAAAGTAGAGAACAAAATAGTGAAGAAGAAGGGGAGGAGGAAGAAATAGAGGGAAATGAAAAAAGAGAAAATAAAGGTAAGCTAAATAAGAATATTTTTAAAAGAAAAATTAATTTATTTAATTCTTCCCAAGAATAAACCCTTAGGGCCCAATAAAATTTTATTATCGAGAAATTTTAATTTTAAATAATAATTTTAAATTAGAGATCGGCTGAAGGGGTCGGTAAAATACCGAATATCGAAAAATATCGAGAAAAATCGTATCGAGCCTCTACTTTTACACTTGAGATCTGACCTAAACAAAAACTCCAAAACAAAAATTTGGATCCATATTTTTAGGATACCCATCTCGATTCTCGTATGACACTTCCAGCCCGATCTTAAACTTTACAAGTTTAAAAGTATTGAAATTAATTTTTATTTTTAAACAGAATTACCACCTCCACCTTCACCTAGACTTATTAAATGGTTTGTGTTTGTTTTTTAATTAAAAAACTACCTATATTTTTTTAAATAAAGTTATGATAATTCTGTTTATTGTAAATGGTGGAGAATGCATGGATTGTGTACAGATTTACGTGTTAAACGGTTATGTACATTAAGTTGTACTATTGAATGTCAAATTTAATAAAAATAAAAAAAAAGAGGGATTTTATTGAATTAAAAAATATTTTTAAATTTTTTTAGATAATTTATATTTTTATTTTTAAATTATTAAAATTAATTTATATATTTTTATTTATTTTTAAAAGAAAATAAAAAAAATATCGTAGTATAATTTTAAAAAGTTTCTTGATCTATGTAAATAGATAATAATTAAAAAACTAAAATTATTATAAATTTTTTTTCTAAATTCTTGTTGATTTATATACCGTATTTACTCGATTAATTCCCCCGAGGAATTATTTTTTCAACTCATCCCTGGCATGGGGAATTAATAGGGGGTGGGGAATTATTCGAGTTTTGAATTTTGAACGTGTATTAGGGTAGTTGGGGGTGGGGAATTATTTTTTCAACTCATCCCTGGCATGGGGAATTAATAGGGGGTGGGGAATTATTCGAGGGTGGGGAATTAATCGAGTAAATACGGTAATCTAAATTTGACAAAAAATAATTATTTAAAATTAATTTTATACAAAAAATCACACATAGGTATATTTATGTATTTTCTAATTATTTAATTGTTCATTATAATTTAATTCATTTTGTGGAAATGTTGTTGTTGTAGCTAAATTAAAATAATAATAATAGGGAAAATAAAAAGCTGAAGAAGAAAAAGAAGAAAAATCAGAATTAAATAAATCAGAAGAATTATTATAAAATAAAGAGGGGAATAAATCTGTTGTTGTTTGGAGATTGTTGTTTGGAAATATTAATTGTTGATTATCTGATGAGGATGTTGACAAACTGTGGAAATAAAATAAAATTGGGTAATAGCAAATTTGTCCCGACGAAAATTAATTTGGAAAAAATTTGGGTAGGTTGTATTAATAATTGGGAGCTACTTAGATAACTACTTGGATAACTACTCAAATTTTTACTCAAAAATCGAGCACGTTTTGAGATAGAAAAATTGGAAAGATGAGAGGAAAGGGTAGCAAGGGTAGGCAAGACCCCGACAAGAACAGGCAAGAACTCCGAAGGCTATACACTGGCAAACCTCGAAACACAACACTCGTGCCCCTGAAGGCTCGAAGTGCTACCCTAATTTAAACATGGCATAAAATTTTTTAATTCCTACTTCATTTTTAATATTTTAATTTTATTTATTTACTTAATATTATTTTAAAAATATATTAAAATAATTTTATCAAAAATAAACAAACAAACCAAGCAGCAGAAAAATTATTCCAATAATTATTATTATTTGTTTTTATTTCATTATTAATTTCTTCAATATTAAAATTTACTAATTCATTATTATTTCCAATTAATTTAATTAAATTATTTTTATTTATTTCTTTATTTTCTGTTGTTGGAAATAAATTATTTAAATTTGTATTTGGTAGTTTAAATGATTTTAAATTATTTAATTCCTGCTTTTCTTGTCTTCTCCTTTTTTAAAATTGAGAAATTAAATAGAATGGAATCACAATTTTACACACAAATTTGGGGGCTTAAACAATTGTTGTCTTACAAAATGAGGAAATATTTAGAAATGAAGGTATCGCTTAGAGGCCCCTTCCCCCAGTACTCCATTCAATTATCTGGGTAATTATTGCTTTAAAACTCTCGCCAGAGGAGGATATTAATCGAGGAAGTACAATTGATGGTAGGTTAAACGGTAGTTAATTTTGAATCTATGTAAAATAGAGGTTCAGCTACTATGTGAAATAAAATTCCTTTTTCTTACCATTTTGCTCTTCGATTTTGAAACCAAACCTTATATATATAAAAATATTATTTTTTAAATTATTTTAAAATTTTTTTAAACCTGAATTCTAACTTCTGGTAACTGTATCTTTTTTGAAAGTCTAGTAAAAAATGAAATTTAATTACTTTGAGAGTCTTATTAATTTTGTATTTTAATGGATATAGTAATTATTTAATAAAGCTCTTTATCAGACTTAATTTAAATTAGAGATATTCGGAAATATTATTTTGGAGAATAATTAGAGACAGGATTTTTAGATTATAACTCTAAAATAGGTTTTAAGAAAATGATTTGAGCAAATTTATTTAACTTTTGAAAAACTTCTTTAAATCGGGTCCATAAACTAAAAGGAGGATGAAAAACACTAAAGACTGTTATATGTATATCCTCAACATTTTTTATTATATTTACAAATTTTTAAAATTTCCAAATATTTTTTATTAAAAAAACAAAACTGTTCACGTGCAAAAACATCAGGATAATGACCGGCCTCAAAAGATAATTCTAATTCATGCAACTTTTAAATTAAAAAAAGTATTTCCATTTAAATTTAAATATATAAACTTGTCTAGTTGTAAATGTTGTTCGATTTCTTCTAAGTTTATTATTTAAATCAGAATTATTTTTATTTAATTTATTATAATAATTATTTTTAAATTTTGAAGTTTTAAAGGAAGAAGAAGATTCTTTTAAATTATTTGAATTTAATAATAATTGTTTTTGATTTTGATTTAAATTAATTGCTTCAATCATTTCTTTAATTTTATAAAATTAATAAAAATTTAATTCAAGTATAAGTACATATAGCAAATTATAGTAACCGGGCTTTATTTTCTTCCGCTTCCGTTTTCCGACTACTTCCGTCTTTTTTGGGTCTTCCGCTTCCGTGTTCCGTTTTTTAATCTTCTTCCGCTTTCCGTCTATAGCTTTTTAAAATTCAAAATTATACAGTCCTGATACTAACATTTACAAAAATTTACAAAGAGTGCTTCTCGGTTCCAAAAAAATCGAAAAGTTCTACTTTACCTATTCTTAACAGTTCTAGCATTTTGTTGGTTCGGTTAAAAAATTTCACAAGCTTTAGAAACCTATTCCATGACCACTGTTCTGGAACTGTTTCTCAAAACTTTAAGGTCGATTTCATGATTTTATTTTTATTTAAAAGAAAATAAAAATCGAGAGTATATGTACAAGTATTCTATTTTCTAATGATGTTTTCTGAACTTATAAATGTTATGAATAGGGCTGTCAATTATATGGACGAAAAAATCGAAAATATGCACATAAAATATGGATGAAAATTTTCAAAATATGGATGAAAATATGGGAAAAATCCCAAAATATGGATCAAATATGGGCCGAAAACTGAAAATTTTTACGGAAAATTTTCATTTTTAAGCAGAAAAATGTTAATTAAGTTAATTTTGATTTCAAATAAAATAATTTATAATAATAATTTAGTTTTTAAAAATACTTTGGATAATTTTGAGTTGAAATTTACTTGAAAAGTTTTTGTCGAAAAATTTTTTAAAAAATTTTTACAAAAAATTTTTATAAAAAATTTTTTGAACAAAAAAATTTCATAAATTTTTAAAATTTTGACCAATTTTTGGCAAAATTTCCCAAAAAATGACGAAATATGGACAAAATATGGAAAATATGGACGAAATGCCAAAATATGGAAAAATATGGAAAATATGGAAATGAAAGTCCACATTTTTGAAAGCAAACAAAGCGGAAAGTGTGTTTTTCGTGCGTTTCAGACCCTAAGCAATTCAGGAAAAAAATATGGATTTCCATATAATTGACAGCCCTAGTTATGAAATTATGGTGCTATTCTATTAAATAACCATTCAAATTAAGGTTGGCGTTTTCGACGATTTTTTTTTAGTCTCATTTTTATCGAACTGGGCTGATCGTTTCTTTCTCGAATCGAGCCCCCAACCCTAATTCCAATAGAGGATTTTATTGTAACAGTTTTAAGTTATTTTATAAAATAATACAGTATATGTATATTGCTGAAAAAATTAATTTAAATTAATTTCCGGACAAAAAACTCTTTAAATATTTACTAAATTCCAAATAAAAATTTAAAAACAAAAAAGAGAATAACCAATTAAAAATATTTATAGAAATTGCCATCTTAAAAAAGAGGGGAAAACACGCTTTTTAGCGTTAATTGTTACTTTATTTATTTTTTCTCTTCTTTTCCCGCATTAACTAAAAATATATAACAATTAAAATGCGTGTCAAAACTGTCATCCCTCAACAATACAAACAACCAATAAATATGTGTGGGAGGGAAAAATTAAAGGAGAAATTGAGGGTTAATGAATATATGGTGGTGGTTAATTTTGAGGTAAACAGAGTACGAAAAAGTAAATTTAGTATAGCCAATTAAAGACAAAAATGAATTTGAGCAGAACCAAAACTCAGAGTCGGAAGGCTTTGAAACAAAGAAATGTTAAGGGTTTTATTTTTCTTGGAGAATCCAGGATTTTATTCTAAAAAACTAACAAATCCTCCAAGAATTTTAATTTTATTGTTAATTTCTGTAATGTATAAGTATTTATTGTAGAAGGTCTAAATAAAAGGCATCTTAAATAAGTGGTCCTTTTAAATACATAAAAGAAGTCAAATTGTATTTATCTAAGCAGAAACCAAAACTCAGATTAACAGAAAAAAATTTTTCTTTTTAATTTTTTTAGTATATTTCTTTTTTTGGATGATAGACTATATGTAGTATTCTCTTTATAATAAATCCAAATTTTTATCAACAACAATGATAATTTGACATGTTTTTTCAAATTTAGAAAAAGTTTCTAATTAACGCATAGAGACCCAACCACTAAAAAATTTATAACAGAAAAAGCAACAAATATTTACCATGTCTCTATGTAATTAATTAAAATACAGGCTGACAAGCTTTGATAATTTTTTTCTTTTTTAAATAATTAATTTACATATTTAATTTTTTATTATTAAATTTATCGTTAAATACTCAAATGCTAATAAAAATTAATTGAGGGAAATAAATGTTGAGGGAAATTATAAAGTATTTACAGAGGTTCTCCAAAGATTTTGTTTTGATTGACAGCATTTGATTGACACAATACACACTCAATTCTTTTTTAAAGTAAAAATACATAACAATTTTATGCCTTTTTTAGTTTTTAACAAAATTTTCTTTTAATTTTTTGTTACCCACTTAATTTAGTTTTAGGGCTAATTAAAGGCAAAAATAAATTGTTGAAGAGAAATTATATAAGGAATTGGGGGAATTTTTGTTTAAATTACTGTATAAGGAAAAAATAAGGAAGAATCTAATGTAAAGGCATTCTCTATTAGAGCGACAATAGCTAATAGACCAAATATTTTTCAACGGATATAGTGGGGAATATGTACTTTATCACCTAACAATTTCTCATAAGTTAAGCCTTTCCTAACATGTAATTCTTATTAATCTATGCCTATTTCTGAAAAAAAACTCATAATAACAATTTTTTGCCTTTTTTAGTTTTTAACAAAATTTCAATTTTTTTAACAAAATTTCAAAAATTCAATCCAAAACCCAATTACAATATCCAACATTTATTTACAACATTTATAATATATACAATACATCAACAGCAACAATAATATATATGTTGAGAACACACACAAATATAGGTACAACATACAAGAGCATCGATATATAGCATTATAGGAAATATATAGTTGTGCCACATATATAGGGAATAGAAGAAAAGTGGATCACAACAATAATTATTAGAGAGATGCTCATACATATATTATTAGAAGGGGGAAAGGGGAAATGCCTATAGAGAGGGGAGGGAGAAAGAAATTATATTTATTTATTTGGACATATTCTTCAATCATCACAACGTCCGATCATTCTTCTCTTCTCACTTCTTCGTCGTCCCGCCACCAGCAGTCTTCCCACCAGCAGTCTTTCCACCAACAGTCGTCCCAGCCTTGGTTGCCGCAGCGGCCGTCTTTGCAGTTCCCCCAGCAGTTGTCCCAGCTTTGGTCCCGACCGTTGTCAGCCCTCCAGTCTTTGCCTGAGTTGCCCCAACCGTTGTTCCAGCTTTGGTCTTTGTCGTTCCACCAGCCTTCGATGTGCCGAAATAGTCTTCCTCAACTGCATCGGGCTCACTCTTCTTGATGACGAAGAAGAAGACGAGAACACCGCCAACCACAGCACTGAAAATAAATTAGGGAATTTAGTTGAGTAAATGATTATTTTGAAAAAAGCAAAAAACTCACACAATCAAGACGATGGCAATTATGACGAAGACGATTCCCATACTTCCTCCACCTTCTTCGGCCGGCTCAGTTGGTGGCGGTGGAGTTACCTCTGGTTCCGGTGCTAATGTTGGAAGAGTTTCACCAGTCGGAGGCGGAGCACCACCACCTTTGGGCACCAACAGCTTGAATGAACTGCCTGGCTGAAAGTTAAAGAGAAATTTAGAATTGAAAACAAATAATCAAAAAGGAATAATGAAATCTTACAAATTTGACGTAGAGCTCGTCACATTTCGGTCCACCAACTTCACCATAAAGCACGTTGTGCTGCTTGCTATGGACCCTGGTTGCTCGAGTGGGAAGCAAAGCGAAGGTGAACAGATGTTTGAAGTCAGGATCAGGCTGAGGGGAATCAATCTCCCAGGTGATTTTTTCACCCAGCTCTTGTGCCATGCTATTCTTGTTGACGCATTGAGCATCTCTTGGAAACCCCCCTTCATCACTACCAGCGCAGCCTTCTGTTGCGAACCAATGCATATTTCCGTTGTCGACCGTCATCTTGTAGTTGGCATCATTCCCCGCAGTCCCAGTTGCCAAGTAACAGCCTGAACCACCGGGATTACCAACTAAAAAGGGATTTTAAGCAAAGAATTTAAATTAACAAAAATAAACTCACTTCCAACAACTGATCTCGCAACTTTGCCACCATTGTCGACAAATCCCGCAGCAAGACCAGTCCATTTCCTGCAGACCACATTACCTCCACAAGACCCAGGGCAGCCATCACCAGTAGCCGGTTCAAAGTAACGCATCGACTGGAACTCCGCGACAGTACGACTGTAGATGAATGGCAACCTAAGAAAAAGTTGAAGATTAAAAGAACATGAAATATTGCAAAAACGAACGTGTTTGAGTGGCTGTTATACAGATACTCTGTATATTCACTGCAACTTTTAAAAGGCCAAAACCCAGAGCAGGTTTTATATCCCGACGTCTTATCCAAGCAATGTTCCAAGCCGTTGCCGTTCTTGATTCCAATGATGAAGTCGACTGATGTTGTGTGCTTCGTAAGCAGATCCAACATGCATCCCTGATCTTTGGTTCTCCCATCCTTCCTGTACTTGACAATGCTGAAATAAAAATAATTTTATTGATATAAATTTAATTTGTAAAAAGAAAAAAAGCTCTCACATGTCCCCGGTTTCCTTGTCGTATTCGATGTCATCACACGGGTTCAGGGCACCAGCATCCTTGTACGGCTTCAGAGCTTCAGGACTAGCTGCTGCATCCCAATCGCCGGACAATGTGACCTTATTGCCAGATTTTGTGTGACGTCCAAAGCCAACAGTGTTAGCAGCAGAAGCAGGAGCAGGTGGAGGTCCAGAAGAAGGTTCAGGAGGACTTTCGCCAGCAACTTGATGGATGAGCGCCAGCAGAAGCAGTTCCCACAGCATCCCGAACGCGGCAGCCCGATTCCGTCCGTGTTTGAAGAGAAGCATTTGTTGTTGTTAGGTCCTGTTGAGAGCACTCGCAAGGCCAATAGATTGAAGATTTGTTGATGATTGATGGTTGATTTGGAGAGTTTTGATCAAGAAAATAACGGGGTCCTTTTATAGTATCACAAATTGTAGGATGTACCGAAATATTTCAGATTTTGTGAATTTAAGAGGATTCACGATTTTTCTAAAGGTTTAACAATTGTGGCATTTTTTGTTGACAATTTCTGATATCCTTTAATAACTAACCTGGGTAATTATTGTTTCGACCTTCCGATAGAGGGAGTAAATAATCGAGGGAGGGTAATTATACGAGGTTTGAAATTTGAACGTGTTTTAGGGTAACTGATGATTCTTTAAGATATTTTTATTAGGGCATTTGTTTGGGGGTAATTATTATTTCAATCTATCACTGGAGTGGATGATTAATAAAAGTGAGGTAATTATTTGAGGGAGAGTAATTAATACAGGTTATACGGTAATCGAAATGAAAGGAGAGTTTATAAATAAATGTTTTTATTATACAAAGATTTACTTAAATTTTTCTTTAAAATGATTTAAAATGGATGATACATAAAAGTTGATTTTTATTTAAACAAAAAATTTAATTATTTATTCAAAAATTTAAAGAAAAATTTGAAAGAAATACGTTTTTCCTTTAATTTTTACTTTCTTCATTTCCAGAAGAATTTTTCTTTAGTTCTTCAATTTGTACTAATGAACTTGAATTTGTACTGGATACAGAATCTATAGACAAACTACTTTGACTATTAATTCCTTCCCCTCCACAACTTTCTTCTTCTTGAATGGCTGGTAATTGAGTTAAACAATTCCCGTTATTTTCGTTATTTATTTGTTGTGTAGATAATGGAGGTAATGAAGGGGATATTGTTGGGGATGTTGGTGGGGATGAATGTTTAATATTTAAATTTGTATTTAAATTCTCTAAAAATTCTGTTTTTTGTTTTTGTTCGTTCTGTTTTGGTTGTTGTTCTTTATTTTCAATAATTTCATCCTTTAATTGACTAGCACCCCAAAGGAAATTTTGAACGGGAATATCAGAATTGGAGATTGTTGATTTTGTTGAATTTCTGAAAAAATATATTGAAAATTAAAAATAATTTTAAATAATTTAAAGGGATAAAATAATTTTGTGGGAAAGAAATCTTTAGGTGAATAAAGGAACCTAGGTAAGTTTAACCGAAACTAAAGGATCGGACATACCAGCCAAAAAAATCGAGATCAGTCAGAACTCGAACTTCCGACTGAATACTATCACCTACATAAAATTAATTTACAAAATTCGATATTGTAAAAGGATGGAGATTTAAATTTGTTCTTAAGTGAATTAATTTCTATAAGAGAATTTTAACTAAAATTTTAAATTTAAAATCCCTGCCTTTGAGTTCTTTCAAAAGATTTTTCAAAATCATGTTCTCCACTCCGACTACCGCCCGTTGGAGCTGCTCGAGAAAATTTTCGTTTTATACTATCCAAAATACGTGTAGGCCCTCCTCCATCATTATAAACAACACTTTTTTAATTAAAAATATTTTTCCATTTATTTTCCTTTTATTTACCTCATTCTTCTACTTGGATTGTGATTATATACTGGAACAATATTATTATTATTATTTTCATCATCATCAGAAACAACAGGGGCTTTATCTCTATAAAATTCATCAAAATGAAAGGCTTTATTTGAATGTGCCCCTCCAGACATTTCTGGCCCAGTTGCTGTTGACATAAGTCTACGACGGCGAGGTTGTAATAAAAGCATGTCTTCCTGTTGATTTCTAAATATTTTTTTGTTAATTTTTTATTTGGAAGTTAATGGATTATTTGGAATTTCTTTTAATTATAGTCGGATCTAATTTATGAAAACATCCTTGGAGTTGTAAAGACAGGGTGTTCCAGTGAAGGTAACACATAATTAGGGGCATTATTTTCATCCCAGCTCCTTAACTAAATTTTAAAAAAATCGAATAATTAAACGAAATGAATGCCGAGCGAGTGTATTCATTAAAGGCCCGAGTTAAAATAATTTCTCCCCAATTTAAAAATAAAAAAAAACATACGAATCATTACAAGAACCAATCATTGGATTTTGAGGTCTAGAGGCACTTTCTGCTGTGTAAAGTAATTGTGGATTACTCTGTTCCCAAAATTGATCTTTTTCTAATCCAGGAACTCTTCCATAACAATCATCCACAATACACAGACCAACTTGTAAATTTCTGTCAATAATCCAATTTGTCTCAAAATCATCATCATCCTCACCTTTTTAAATAATTTAAGAATTTTAGGACCCAAAAAAGATAAAATTATTTTTCTAATATTTTTTTGTAAAATAATTGGAGAGATAAAAATATAATGGAAAAATAAGAGAAATGTCAAACTTATAAGTAGACATTAACCCGAACAGAAAAACCGAGGATTTTTCGTAGAAATCTTAGATTATTTTTATTTAATTTATTATAATAATTATTTTTAAATTTTGAAGTTTTAAAGGAAGAAGAAGATTCTTTTAAATTATTTGAATTTAATAATAATTGTTTTTGATTTTGATTTAAATTAATTGCTTCAATCATTTCTTTAATTTTATAAAATTAATAAAAATTTAATTCAAGTATAAGTACATATAGCAAATTATAGTAACCGGGCTTTATTTTCTTCCGCTTCCGTTTTCCGACTACTTCCGTCTTTTTTGGGTCTTCCGCTTCCGTGTTCCGTTTTTTAATCTTCTTCCGCTTTCCGTCTATAGCTTTTTAAAATTCAAAATTATACAGTCCTGATACTAACATTTACAAAAATTTACAAAGAGTGCTTCTCGGTTCCAAAAAAATCGAAAAGTTCTACTTTACCTATTCTTAACAGTTCTAGCATTTTGTTGGTTCGGTTAAAAAATTTCACAAGCTTTAGAAACCTGTTCCATGACCACTGTTCTGGAACTGTTTCTCAAAACTTTAAGGTCGATTTCATGATTTTATTTTTATTTAAAAGAAAATAAAAATCGAGAGTATATGTACAAGTATTCTATTTTCTAATGATGTTTTCTGAACTTATAAATGTTATGAAATTATGGTGCTATTCTATTAAATAACCATTCAAATTAAGGTTGGCGTTTTCGACGATTTTTTTTAGTCTCATTTTTATCGAACTGGGCTGATCGTTTCTTTCTCGAATCGAGCCCCCAACCCTAATTCCAATAGAGGATTTTATTGTAACAGTTTTAAGTTATTTTATAAAATAATACAGTATATGTATATTGCTGAAAAAATTAATTTAAATTAATTTCCGGACAAAAAACTCTTTAAATATTTACTAAATTCCAAATAAAAATTTAAAAACAAAAAAGAGAATAACCAATTAAAAATATTTATAGAAATTGCCATCTTAAAAAAGAGGGGAAAACACGCTTTTTAGCGTTAATTGTTACTTTATTTATTTTTTCTCTTCTTTCAATCTTTTCCCGCATTAACTAAAAATATATAACAATTAAAATGCGTGTCAAAACTGTCATCCCTCAACAATACAAACAACCAATAAATATGTGTGGGAGGGAAAAATTAAAGGAGAAATTGAGGGTTAATGAATGAATGGATGATGGTGGTTAATTTTGAGGTAAACAGAGTACGAAAAAAGAATTTTTTAACTTTAAAATAAAATAATTAGTAATATAGCCATTTAAAGTCCGAAAAAACTAATTTGAGCAGAACCAAAACTAAGAGTCGGAAGGCTCTGGAACAATAACATGTTAAAGGTTTTATTTTTGATGGGGAATCCGGGATTTATTCTAAAAAACTAACAAATCCTCCAAGAATTTTAATTTTATTGTTAATTTTTATCTGTAAATATTTACTGTAAAAGGCCTATAACAAAGCCTCGTAAATAAATGGTCTTTTTAAATAAAGTCAACATGTATTTATCTAGGTCAGGAGTTAGGAGTATTATGTATGAGTATATTTCTTTTTTGGATGATAGATCATAGTATTCTCCTTCTAATGAATCCAAATTCTTATCAAAAACAATGATAATTTGACAAGTTTTTTTCAAATTTAGAAAAAGTTTCTGATTACTGCATAAATACCAACCCCTAAAAAATTTATAACAGAAAAAGAAATAAATATTAACATGTCTCTATATAATTAATTAAACGAGAGGCTAACAAGCTTTGATAATTGTTTTCTTTTTTAATAATTAATTTCCATATTTAACCATTTTATTATTAAATTTATCGTTAAAGACTCAAATGCTAATAAAAATTAATTGAGGGAAATTATAAAGTATTTACAGAGGTTCTCCAAAGATTTTGTTTTGATTGACAGCATTTGATTGACACAATACACACTCAATTCTTTTTTAAAGTAAAAATACATAACAATTTTATGCCTTTTTTAGTTTTTAACAAAATTTTCTTTTAATTTTTTGTTACCCACTTAATTTAGTTTTAGGGCTAATTAAAGGCAAAAATAAATTGTTGAAGAGAAATTATATAAGGAATTGGGGGAATTTTTGTTTAAATTACTGTATAAGGAAAAAATAAGGAAGAATCTAATGTAAAGGCATTCTCTATTAGAGCGACAATAGCTAATAGACCAAATATTTTTCAACGGATATAGTGGGGAATATGTACTTTATCACCTAACAATTTCTCATAAGTTAAGCCTTTCCTAACATGTAATTCTTATTAATCTATGCCTATTTCTGAAAAAAAACTCATAATAACAATTTTTTGCCTTTTTTAGTTTTTAACAAAATTTCAATTTTTTTAACAAAATTTCAAAAATTCAATCCAAAACCCAATTACAATATCCAACATTTATTTACAACATTTATAATATATACAATACATCAACAGCAACAATAATATATATGTTGAGAACACACACAAATATAGGTACAACATACAAGAGCATCGATATATAGCATTATAGGAAATATATAGTTGTGCCACATATATAGGGAATACAAGAAAAGTGGATCACAACAATAATTATTAGAGAGATGCTCATACATATATTATTAGAAGGGGGAAATGCCTATAGAGAGGGGAGGGAGAAAGAAATTATATTTATTTATTTGGACATATTCTTCAATCATCACAACGTCCAATCATTCTTCTCTTCTCACTTCTTCGTCGTCCCGCCACCAGCAGTCTTCCCACCAGCAGTCTTTCCACCAACAGTCGTCCCAGCCTTGGTTGCCGCAGCGGCCGTCTTTGCAGTTCCCCCAGCAGTTGTCCCAGCTTTGGTCCCGACCGTTGTCAGCCCTCCAGTCTTTGCCTGAGTTGCCCCAACCGTTGTTCCAGCTTTGGTCTTTGTCGTTCCACCAGCCTTCGATGTGCCGAAATAGTCTTCCTCAACTGCATCGGGCTCACTCTTCTTGATGACGAAGAAGAAGACGAGAACACCGCCAACCACAGCACTGAAAATAAATTAGGGAATTTAGTTGAGTAAATGATTATTTTGAAAAAAGCAAAAAACTCACACAATCAAGACGATGGCAATTATGACGAAGACGATTCCCATACTTCCTCCACCTTCTTCGGCCGGCTCAGTTGGTGGCGGTGGAGTTACCTCTGGTTCCGGTGCTAATGTTGGAAGAGTTTCACCAGTCGGAGGCGGAGCACCACCACCTTTGGGCACCAACAGCTTGAATGAACTGCCTGGCTGAAAGTTAAAGAGAAATTTAGAATTGAAAACAAATAATCAAAAAGGAATAATGAAATCTTACAAATTTGACGTAGAGCTCGTCACATTTCGGTCCACCAACTTCACCATAAAGCACGTTGTGCTGCTTGCTATGGACCCTGGTTGCTCGAGTGGGAAGCAAAGCGAAGGTGAACAGATGTTTGAAGTCAGGATCAGGCTGAGGGGAATCAATCTCCCAGGTGATTTTTTCACCCAGCTCTTGTGCCATGCTATTCTTGTTGACGCATTGAGCATCTCTTGGAAACCCCCCTTCATCACTACCAGCGCAGCCTTCTGTTGCGAACCAATGCATATTTCCGTTGTCGACCGTCATCTTGTAGTTGGCATCATTCCCCGCAGTCCCAGTTGCCAAGTAACAGCCTGAACCACCGGGATTACCAACTAAAAAGGGATTTTAAGCAAAGAATTTAAATTAACAAAAATAAACTCACTTCCAACAACTGATCTCGCAACTTTGCCACCATTGTCGACAAATCCCGCAGCAAGACCAGTCCATTTCCTGCAGACCACATTACCTCCACAAGACCCAGGGCAGCCATCACCAGTAGCCGGTTCAAAGTAACGCATCGACTGGAACTCCGCGACAGTACGACTGTAGATGAATGGCAACCTAAGAAAAAGTTGAAGATTAAAAGAACATGAAATATTGCAAAAACGAACGTGTTTGAGTGGCTGTTATACAGATACTCTGTATATTCACTGCAACTTTTAAAAGGCCAAAACCCAGAGCAGGTTTTATATCCCGACGTCTTATCCAAGCAATGTTCCAAGCCGTTGCCGTTCTTGATTCCAATGATGAAGTCGACTGATGTTGTGTGCTTCGTAAGCAGATCCAACATGCATCCCTGATCTTTGGTTCTCCCATCCTTCCTGTACTTGACAATGCTGAAATAAAAATAATTTTATTGATATAAATTTAATTTGTAAAAAGAAAAAAAGCTCTCACATGTCCCCGGTTTCCTTGTCGTATTCGATGTCATCACACGGGTTCAGGGCACCAGCATCCTTGTACGGCTTCAGAGCTTCAGGACTAGCTGCTGCATCCCAATCGCCGGACAATGTGACCTTATTGCCAGATTTTGTGTGACGTCCAAAGCCAACAGTGTTAGCAGCAGAAGCAGGAGCAGGTGGAGGTCCAGAAGAAGGTTCAGGAGGACTTTCGCCAGCAACTTGATGGATGAGCGCCAGCAGAAGCAGTTCCCACAGCATCCCGAACGCGGCAGCCCGATTCCGTCCGTGTTTGAAGAGAAGCATTTGTTGTTGTTAGGTCCTGTTGAGAGCACTCGCAAGGCCAATAGATTGAAGATTTGTTGATGATTGATGGTTGATTTGGAGAGTTTTGATCAAGAAAATAACAGGGTCCTTTTATAGTATCAGAAATCGTATGTTGTACCGAAATATTTCAAATTTTATTGAGAATTTAAAATTTAAAGGAATTCATAATTTTTCAAGGTTTAACGATTGTAGTCTCTTTTGTTGACAATTTCTGACTATCGTGTATCCTTTAATAACTACCCTGGGTAATTACTGTTTCGACATTCCGATAGAGGGTGTAATTAATCGAGGGAGGGTAATTATACGAGGTTTGAAATTGGAACGTGTTTTAGGGCAGTTTTTGGGGGTAATTATTGTTTCAATCTATCACTGGAGTGGATGATTAATAAAAGTGGGGTAATCATTTGGGGGAGGGCAACTAATACAGGTTATACGGTAATCGAAATTAAAGGAGAAAGTTTATAAATAAATATTTTTTACAAAATTTGACTTAAATTTTTCTTTAAAATGATTTAAAATGGATGATACATAAAAGGTGATTCTTATTTAAAATAAACAAAAAATTTAATTATTTATTCAAAAAATTTAAAGAAGAAATAAAAGAAATTTATTTTTCCTTTAATTTTTACTTTCTTCATTTCCAGAAGAATTTTTCTTTTGTTCTTCAATTTGTACTAATGAACTTGAATTTGTACTGGATACAGAATCTATAGACAAACTACTTTGACTATTAATTCCTTCCCCTCCACAACTTTCTTCTTCTTGAATGGCTGGTAATTGAGTTAAACAATTCCCGTTATTTTCGTTATTTATTTGTTGTGTAGATAATGGAGGTAATGAAGGGGATATTGTTGGGGATGTTGGTGGGGATGAATGTTTAATATTTAAATTTGTATTTAAATTCTCTAAAAATTCTGTTTTTTGTTTTTGTTCGTTCTGTTTTGGTTGTTGTTCTTTATTTTCAATAATTTCATCCTTTAATTGACTAGCACCCCAAAGGAAATTTTGAACGGGAATATCAGAATTGGAGATTGTTGATTTTGTTGAATTTCTGAAAAATATAATGTAAAGTAAAAATACTTTTAAATAATTTAAAGGGATAAAATAATTTTGTGGGAAAGAAATCTTTAGGTGTGTAAAGGAGTTTAAGTTTAACCAAAACTAAAGGATCGGACATTACCAGCCAAAAAAAATTCCAGTTCAGTCGGAACTGGAACTTCCGACTGAAGACTATCACCTACATAAAATTAATTTACAAAATTCGATATTGTAATTGAGTGGAAATTTAAATTTGTTCTTAAGTGAATTAATTTCTATAAGAGAATTTTAACTAAAATTTAAATTAAAATCCCTGCCTTTGATAGAGAAAAATGATCTACGAAAATCTACGACGGCGTGGTTGTAATAAAAGCATGTCTTCATGTTGATTTCTAAATATTTTTTTGTTAATTTTTTGTCGAAGTTCGACATTTTAGAAGAATATTAATAAATTTTATTTTATTTCACATATTTTTCACGTGCTCCATTTCCTTCCATTTTTTATTCTTTGTACCCTCGATTATAGGGATTAATCATTTTTCTCTATCTTTTCTCTTCCTTACTTTTAAGTTTCACCCACTTTAGCGTTAAAACACTTCCGCCCTTAGTGGCATGAACGAATAATTCTATTTTCCTATAAAATAAAATCTTTTCCTTTATATTTTTATATCTTAAACAATCAGTTTAAAAACTTAACAAACACTTTTTAATAAAACTTTATTGTTTTACATTGGAATAAAAATTATTTATTTTTATTTAATTCTTTGGAATTAATTGGATTAATTTCTAATTAATATTTATTCTAATATTTAAATTATTTAATTAATTTAATATTTATTTGTGTTGCTAAAAAGAACCTGCCGAATTCTGTTTTCGACATCTGGCGAGCACGGCAGGATATGGAGTTGGCAGGATATGTCGAAAATATCCACGGCAGGATATGTCGAAAACAGAATTCGGCAGGTTCTTTTTAGCAACACAAATAAATATTAAATTAATTAAATAATTTAAATATTAGAATAAATATTAATTAGAAATTAATCCAATTAATTCCAAAGAATTAAATAAAAATAAATAATTTTTATTCCAATGTAAAACAATAAAGTTTTATTAAAAAGTGTTTGTTAAGTTTTTAAAGTGATTGTTTAAGATATAAAAATATAAAGGAAAAGATTTTATTTTATAGGAAAATAGAATTATTCGTTCATGCCACTAAGGGCGGAAGTGTTTTAACGCTAAAGTGGGTGAAACTTAAAAGTAAGGAAGAGAAAAGATAGAGAAAAATGATTAATCCCTATAATCGAGGGTACAAAGAATAAAAAATGGAAGGAAATGGAGCACGTGAAAAATATGTGAAATAAAATAAAATTTATTAATATTCTTCTAAAATGTCGAACTTCGACATCCTCCCACTTTAAGAGAAATTGGTTCCAGCATTCCTTCATTTGTTCTTTGTGTCCTCGGCAGTGGGGTAATCATTTGGGGGAGGGCAACTAATACAGGTTATACGGTAATCGAAATTAAAGGAGAAAGTTTATAAATAAATATTTTTTACAAAATTTGACTTAAATTTTTCTTTAAAATGATTTAAAATGGATGATACATAAAAGGTGATTCTTATTTAAAATAAACAAAAAATTTAATTATTTATTCAAAAAATTTAAAGAAGAAATAAAAGAAATTTATTTTTCCTTTAATTTTTACTTTCTTCATTTCCAGAAGAATTTTTCTTTTGTTCTTCAATTTGTACTAATGAACTTGAATTTGTACTGGATACAGAATCTATAGACAAACTACTTTGACTATTAATTCCTTCCCCTCCACAACTTTCTTCTTCTTGAATGGCTGGTAATTGAGTTAGACAATTCCCGTTATTTTCGTTATTTATTTGTTGTGTAGATAATGGAGGTAATGAAGGGGATATTGTTGGGGATGTTGGTGGGGATGAATGTTTAATATTTAAATTTGTATTTAAATTTTCTAAAAATTCTGTTTTTTGTTTTTGTTCGTTTTGTTTTGGTTGTTGTTCTTTATTTTCAATAATTTCATCCTTTAATTGACTAGCACCCCAAAGGAAATTTTGAACGGGAATATCGGAATTTGAAATTGTTGATTTTGTAGAATTTCTGAAAATAAATATTGAAATAAATATTTTTAAATAACTTAATTAAAAGGGATAAAATAATTTTATGGCAAAGAAATATTTAGGTGCGTAAAGGAGTCTAAGTTTAACCGAAACTAAAGGATCGGACATACCAGCCAAAAAAATTCCAGCTCAGTCGGAACTGGGAACTTCTGACTGAACACTATCCCCTACATACAATTAATTTACAAAATTCGATATTGTAATTGAGTGGAAATTTAAATTTGTTCTTAAGTGAATTAATTTCTATAAGAGAATTTTAACTAAAATTTAAATTAAAATCCCTGCCTCTGAGTTCTTTCAAAAGATTTTTCGAAATCATGTTCTCCACCTCGACTACCACCCGTTGGAGCTGCTCGAGAAAATTTTCGTTTTATACTATCCAAAATACGTGTAGGCCCTCCTCCATCATTATAAACAACACTTTTTTAATTTTCAAATTATTTTCAAATTATTTCCTTTTATTTACCTCATTCGTCTACTTGGATTGTGATTATATACTGGAACAATATTATTATTATTATTTTCATCATCATCAGAAACAACAGGGGCTTTATCTCTATAAAATTCATCAAAATGAAAGGCTTTATTTGAATGTGCCCCTCCAGACATTTCTGGCCCAGTTGCAGTTGACATAAGTCTACGACGGCGAGGTTGTAATAAAAGCATGTCTTCCTGTTGATTTCTAAATATTTTTTTGTTAATTTTTTATTTGGAAGTTAATGGATTATTTGGAATTTCTTTTAATTATAGTCAGATCTCGTTTATATATACATCCTTGGAGTCGAAAAAATGGGGTGTTCCAATGAAGGGAACACATAATTAGGGGCATTCATTTCATCCCAGCTCCTTAACCAAATTTTTAAAAAATCGAATAATAAACGAAAGGAATGCCCGAGCGAGTGTATTCATTAAAGGCCCGAGTTTAAATAATTTTTCCCCAATTTAAAAATAAAAAAACTTACGAATCATTACAAGAACCAATCATTGGATTTTGAGGTCTAGAAGCACTTTCTGCTGTATAAAGCAATTGTGGATTACTCTGTTCCCAAAATTGATCTTTTTCTAATCCAGGAACTCTTCCATAACAATCATCTACAATACATAGACCGACTTGTAAATTTCTGTCAATTATCCAATTTGTCTCAAAATCATCATCATCCTCACCTTTTTAAATAATTAAAAAATTTTAGAATTCAAGAAAGATAAAATTATTTTTCTAATTACATTTTTGTAAAATAATTGGAGAGATAAAGAGATAATGAAAAAATAAGAGAAACGTCGAACCCATAAGTAGACATCTAAATGAACTGAAAACCCGAGGATTTTTGGTTCTTCTTAGAAATAGTATGTATTAGAAACTACAATCCTACCAATGATATTTTCAAAAAAATCTGTCATATTTCTTGAATCAAATTAATTTTTGGATCTAGAAAAATTTTATTACTAAAATTTTGAAGAGGATAAACTACTATATTTTGTGCACCTTAAAACAGGTCTAAGGCAAAACACAAAAGATAAAGCCAAATTTAAATAAATTTGAGAATTAACAATTTAATTTTAAAAAATAAATAATTAATTACCTAAAGGATTTAATAAAACTTCAGCAACTTTAATCCAGCCCATATAGAAAAGGAATTGCATAATGCTCATTAAAGGTATAAATAAATCTATCTAAATTTTATTTTATTTTTAATATAAAATTTATTTTTATTTTTTACAGTTTTTTCTTTTCTTTCCCCAATTAAATATTGCCTTCCAAATAAAGCAATTAAAAAATAAGAACGAACAGCTAAATTAACAACTTGTGTATATACCTAAATTATTTTTGAAGTTTTTTTCTAAAGAAATATTTACCAGAGGAATGGGTACCCAATCATAAAGGGTAAGTGTTAATACATTTACGCGATATTGACGGATTTTTTCTAACATATCCTTTAAAATAAATTACTTTTTTTAATTTTTCGATAACCAAGCGATAAAAAAGAAAATGTAAAAAACAAGGAAATGGACCTTTAATAATTATGAAGACTGCTAATAAAATAAACAGTGGTTGGTTGGATATCCTGGCGGATAAAACTTAAGTTTAGAGAAGGACCCTCGAGGTTCAGAAGTGTCCCTTATTAAAGAGGGATAACTGAAAGGGAAGAATTGTTATTGGAAGATAAAAAATAAGAAAATGAAAGGATTGGCGACTAAATTTTTTAGAAAGTTTTTGTTATTTCACAAAAAAACTTTATTTAGCAGCTTACAAAAAAATTTCTGAGTTTTAATTATAATTTCTTACCACATAAATAATATCGCTATCAACAAGTCCTTGATCTCTAGCTCTTCTTAAAAGAAGAAATGCCCATTGGATTGGTGTCCAATATCTTTTTTTAATTTTAATATTAAATTTAATTTTTATTATTAAATACTTTATATGTTCAGTCTCAATTGCATCAAATTCACGCAATTCATTTGATGTCATTATTCCAGCAGTAACTTTAAAAATATTTATTTTCTTTAGAAAAAAATCACAAATATTTTTATTGAAAATAGAAGAATATACAATTTTTATAAAAAAGGTCCGTAAAGCAACTTTGAAAATTAGATGTCCCTATATGTCCAAATTAAGAAAAAGTTTAGTAAAAGTTTAGCCACTGGGCAGGATTCAAACCTGCGACCTCCTCGTAGTTATTGATAGGCGCTTTCGCTTAACACATACAGGAGCTCTACCTTTTTAGATCGTTTAACCCCCGCCTAAGCGTTTTAAATGTTCTAGGTGAATCATCCTTACAATCAATCTCTTTTAAAAATCTCCCTTTAAACAATAAAATACCTAAATGATCCATTGTTGGAAATCGTTTTTTAACACAAGCACTAATATCTCTAAAAACCATTGCTTGGACTAATACCTAATTTAAAAGAAAAAAGATTAATTTAATTTTAATTTAATTTAAATTTAACTAAATATCTAATAATATTTCTTCGAATATTCCTCGCTTCCTCACTTCTTCCTCTTACAATTGTGGCAAGTAAAATTGCTGGTCTGAGCTTGAGAAAATTTAAAAATAAACAACATAGAGAAAAGAAATTTTTAATAAATTTTTAAAAAACATACGAATCTATCCAACCCAAATTCATAAAAATTTCGCCCCAACGAGTGAAAACAGCTGAGACATAAAAGCCGAGCATAAACGTTATTGGCTTTAAAATTAAAAATTAGAATTTAAATATTTTCTAAATATTTTATTTTTTAATATCCTCAAAACCACAAAATTTGTGAAAATTTGAAATGAGTGAATTGGGATAAATTGGAGATATGGGCCCTGAAAGGAATAAAGGTAAGGGTAATTTGTGATTTTAAGGGTATAAATTTATTTTAAGTAAAATGGATAGTTTTAAAGATTTTTTTGGATTTTTACTGATAAAATTAGACTAATCAGCTTCTTAGATCTTTATATATTTTCCCCCTTCTATTTTCTTTTGAGAGAAAATGTGTCTTTAAATTGCTTGAATATATCCCTTAGAAATATTAACTTTTAGAGATTTAATGTCTAAACATTTAAATATTTTTAAAATTAAATTAATTACAATGTAATCAGAATATGTATTGAAGAAAATACAAATATCTTCAAAAAGGCTAAAAATTAAATTAAAAATTAATAATTTTTTTCCTTCAAATATTTCCTCACATTTGTTGTTGTTTACTCATTATATATCTATACCAAATAGATAAACTAAAATAAATACACAACCAACAAGTTAATTCTGGCCATATACTTTTCCAAATACTTCCTTTCAAATTAAAAAAAATTTTTTCCTTAATTTCTCAATTAAAAACCTTTCCACCGCAGCAAAAGGCGATGAAAGCCCAAAAGTGTGGAAGAAGCTAATTTTAATTAATAAAAAGTTTATTTATTTATTAATTTAAATAAATACAATACCTACGTCAAGAGAGTAAGTAATGGTCATTTTATAATTAAATTAGCTTGGGTATTTGTTGATTAGTTGAATTAAAAATTGAAAAAAATTAAGAAAGTTAATAAAGAAAAACAAAATAATTATCTGAAATAATGTTAAAAAATTTTTTTGTTAAAAATAGACACACTGTTAAAAATAGAATTAAATTGAATCATTTTAAAAATGTGAAAATTAGAAGAAAATAATGATGACGAAAGACATGAGCATTAAGAAAGGGCTTCCGATCCATCAATTTTTCCATGAGAAAAATGAATAATTTGACCTTACAAGTGACCCCTTTTTGGGTACACATGGTTGACGATCTGATCTTTATGATTGTTAGACTTGGGAGAAGTTACTTGGGTCCATTTAGTATCCGAAAGCTAGGAAAGAAAGTTTACAATAGAACCCTCAAGTCTACGACCTAACAAAAAATATATTGAGCCGCCTCTTGCACTCAAAAAGCAATTAACTCCTTTGTTAAGAAGAGCTATCCCTCATAAAAACATTTTTAGAAAAAACAATTATTTTTAAAATCCCCTTCCAGAAAATAGATTTTTTCGGCTTTTTAGGCCAAAAAAATCTTAAAATAAATCAGGGCAATCCATCGATTGCTTTAATGATTGTTAAAGCAATCTCGCGCATTTTTTGCTTTATATTTCCCCTAACTTTTCACGTCTCAAGAGCTTAAAGTTGAAAAATAGTTGGGAGGGGAGGGGGAGGGATTTACACAAACAAAGAGAATTAACAAAAGAAATAAAAATAAATATTAAAAGAAAATCTTAAAAGAAATTTTTTTTCTTTTTTTTATTAAAAATAATTGCCAATGAATAGAGTAGATCTTGAAAATAATAAAAGAATTTTGAAATGTATTGCGTCAATTAATTGACTAAATAAATTTTTAAAGATTATTTTTATTTAATAGAGATACAGGAATGTTAAATGAAATGAATGGACTGTTCACCGAAAATATTCTGTTTGTCAGTGATAGATCACTCACAAAAATAAATCGGAAATGACAAAAGTGTCGGAAATCGGAACTGTCGGAAATCAGAAATGGCTCAAAAGTCGTAACTCGGAAGTCGGAAATCAGCCTAAATTTTCGGAAATCGGAATTCCGATTCACCTCTGATCACTCAGATAGAATAAAGGGTTATAATTAGATATATATTGTATATGCTCGATTAAATTATTCTGGTTGTATTTTCAACAATTTGTTAGAAAAAGGATAATTAATCGAGGAGGCTGGAGAAGGTAATTAATCGAGTAAATACGACAACCGACTAATGTTTAAATGAAATATCAATTGTTGTTATTAATATTTTAAAATAATTTTTTAATATGAAATTTAATAAGAATTTTTAATTCGATCAATTGTCTATTCGGTTAAAAGCAAATAAATTTAAATGTGTGTATTAATAATAAAATGATCAGACTATACAAATTAAATTTGAGCCTTTTTTAAATTGTTTTCTCGTCTAAATAAAGAATAAATAAACTTTATTCTTTTAAATTAATCAAATTTGTTTTAATTTATAAAAAATATTTTGTGAATTAAATTTCAACCACTTGTCTGGTGCAAAATAAATGTCAAAGATCAAAAAATGATAAAAAATATTTTTTAAATTTATTTTTAAAAATTAAAATGTGCAAAAGAATTTTAAATAAATAAAAATAAAAATGCTTTTAGAAAAAAGATTTAGTAATTGTGTTTTCCTGTGATTAGTCATAAAATGAATATTATTTTAGAGTTTTTAAACAATAGAAAGAAGGAGGAAGTGTAAAAACAATGATGATAATTTTTTTGATTTTTAGATGTTCAAAGTTTATGGGAATTTTTGTTTATTTTTAACAAAATTGACAAAAAAATTTTTTTTTTAATTTTTAAAGGTGAGAATTTAATTTTTGGAAAGGAAAAAAGAAAAGAGAGAAACTTGCAAAAAAAAGTGAGAAAGTAGAATCAATTTTTAATATTTAGAAAATATTTAGAAATAATAAATAATGTTCAAAGCACACGCGAAAATTTATTTTAAAAAATATTTAATTTATTACTTTATACACAAATATATTTAAGTAAATTATTAAGAATTTAATAAACTGTCGCCAAACATTGGCGACTTTTGACCAATTTTTAACCGTCCACATTTTGGTTAATTTTTTGCTCGTTCACCGTTCATTTTTTGTCGTCCACTCTTTAATTTTGAATTGTTTTGCCCGCCTAAATTCCTTTCTCTTATTTTTTTTGGTCCGTTCGTGCCAGCCACCCTCTGTTCTCTTACTTATTTTTCCTTTTGTTTTTGGACTTGGTTTCTCTCGCCAAGTTTTCTCTTCTCTTTTATTTTCTCTAGCTACTTCGCGCATTTTTTCAAACTTACGTTTTTTAATTATTTTATTGCCAAACCCCGCCCTTATTTGTGCCTATTTAAGAGGGAGATCAGCCACCCAAATATCCTTCATTCTATTCTTCACTTCTCATTCAACCACTTCAACAACTTCCTGTGTGGGCTGATCTGCTTCTGGCCCTTGCTGGCCCTCAACTTGTTCGCTGCGATTGTTTATTTGTGTGTGAAAATAAACTTTATTGGTTGGACTTGTGTGTTTATTTTTGTTGGTTAAAGTGAACGTGCTCCGTTCACTTCTGCTTCCTTGGTGAACGGCACTACCGTTCACCACTTCTACTCCTTGGCTAAAGTGACTCGTGCTCCGAGTCACTCACTGCCCTTCCTTTGACTGTTGGCACTACCAACAGTCTGGTGCCAGTGCCACTATACACTGGCTGGTGCCACGACTCTTCCTCCTCTTCTTCAAACCAATTTGTCGGGACTTCCCGTCTCCCGACAAACTGGTGCCACGACTCTTCCTCCTCTTCTTCAAACCAATTTGTCGGGAACCTCCCGACTCCCGACAAACTGGTGCCACGACCCGGGACCGTCCGTCGTGGAACAACGATCACCACCACCACACCATCAACAACAACAACAACACCACACACCACTACACCAACTTAAACTAGTGTGTGAGCGGAGCCACCGCCACATCACTCTACAACAACCACTCTATCTTTTTGTGTGTGAGCTGCACTACAGCCACCACAACAACAGCTACTACAACCACTATCTTTTTGTGTGTGAGCGGAGCTACCGCCACAACAACTGTTGAAGTGTGCTGAGCAACAGCCACGACAACAACAACTATTTTGGTTTAGCTGAACGACAGCCACCAACAAAACAACCACTACTACAACTACTACACCAGTGAGCTGAGCTACAGCCACAACAATGTCTGGTGTGATTCAACTACAATTGGCAACAGTTTTGGCCACTGTGAAGGATAAAGGGCGTGCTGTTTGGACGGCACTCAATGCTTATGACACAACAACGGAAGATGATGATCAATTGGAAGTATTGGCAACTCAACTTAGTAATGCTACTGGACGGGCACAAGCCCTGGTTGATAAATGGTCCGATTTTATTGCCCGACTCCTCCCAAAGCAGCAACAAGAGGAAATGGATGTTCTCCAAGCCTTCCCGCCGCCGAGAGGCGAGGTGAGGGAGAACGATGAACTCACGGTGCTGGCGCAAATTGAGCGCTCTCGTGAACTGGTGGTCCTGGTCAACGGATGCCTGCAGCAACGAAGAAACAGCGGTCGTGGTTCCGTCTCTTCCGGAAAGTCTTTTATGACCACTCAATCGCCACAGCAACTTGAGGAACAGCCTGAACTATATGCTTGTCCACCACAATCACCAGTTGAAGAATCTGGTTGCTCACTGTGTCATACTGGACCAGCACACAAGCCAAGCCGTTGCCCAACGTTCAACTCACGCCAACGACGCAAAGCCCGTCTTCTTGAACAAGGACGTTGCCTCAACTGCTTATATGATGGTCACCTGCTCAACCGATGCCGTGCTGCTAATAAGTGCCGTAGATGTGGAGGCCGACATCATTTCATGTTGTGTTTTCAACGTCAACCTAAAAGGCGTCACCACGATGGGTCGTATGAAGCAAACTGTACACAACGTCAACCGAAAAAGCGAGTGTACTACCCAACTGGTCAACACGATGGACCGTCTAGCGCCAACTGGAGGCAATCCCAATCTAATAAGTTTATCTGCTACTACAATGGTCACCACGATGGACCGTACGAAGCCAACTGGAGGCAACCCCAATTTAATAAACGTGTGTATTACCGAACTGGTCACCACGAAGGACCGTCTGAAGCCAATTGGAGAGTTCCTACACCACCGCAGTCTGAAGTGACCTACTCTGGAATGGTCTTCACTAGCTCACTCAGCGACTCTAAAGCTGACACCAAGTCGTCATCTAGCTCAACTGTGCACAATGGAAGAACCAACCGTCACCGTCGACGCAAAGTGTGGATAAATTCTAAACTAAAAGCCAACCTGCTTAAATCTAAAAATGGTCAAGAGACTCCTCCAACTGACAATGGGCCTAACAGTTCCAACCGTTCCAATCGTGTTTGTTCAACATGCTCGTGGCTCATCAACAAAATCAACGCTGGCTCTACTGCCCCCTTCAAGTGCTCGTCTATGCATTTTCTGTTGATGCTGGCCCTTATACTGCTTGTTGGTATTGCCCGCTGGTGTAAACAACAAGTGTTTCAAAATGCTCAACTAAAGCCACTGCAATCAGCAATAACCTTCAATGATGGAACAACCGAAGCTGCCACTGATCAAACGTCGACGAGCTTTTCTAAGGCTGGCAAATTTTTGTGTGTTACCCAAGCTGGGACTACCGCGGCTGTCACGTGTGGAATTACCGCGGGTGCTACTGAAGGAATTACCGAGTCTGCTACTGAACAAATAACTAGAAATTGTTCTACCGTTACAAAAATGAATTTGTGTGCTACCAGAACGGGAACTACCCGAGCTGCCGTAACCAAAACAAATTTACTATCTGAGTGCGCATCACGACATCGACCATGGAGAAGTTGTTCATCACGACAAGGACGACAACGAGAAAACCAGGTAGTGGAGTGCCGCCCCTCACCAAAAGCTCTCAAAAGGGGAAATCGCGAAAGGACACTCCACCACCATCACCACTGCTCTGGACCACCCCATGCAACCACGCAACGTTTCGTCAACTCGGATGCGCCAATGGCTACACTTGCTGACCCGAATATGACGGATGAAGAAGACGGATGACGATGAACAATTTTTGTGATTTTTGTTGGGCGGGCGGAGTGTCGCCAAACATTGGCGACTTTTGACCAATTTTTAACCGTCCACATTTTGGTTAATTTTTTGCTCGTTCACCGTTCATTTTTTGTCGTCCACTCTTTAATTTTGAATTGTTTTGCCCGCCTAAATTCCTTTCTCTTATTTTTTTTGGTCCGTTCGTGCCAGCCACCCTCTGTTCTCTTACTTATTTTTCCTTTTGTTTTTGGACTTGGTTTCTCTCGCCAAGTTTTCTCTTCTCTTTTATTTTCTCTAGCTACTTCGCGCATTTTTTCAAACTTACGTTTTTTAATTATTTTATTGCCAAACCCCGCCCTTATTTGTGCCTATTTAAGAGGGAGATCAGCCACCCAAATATCCTTCATTCTATTCTTCACTTCTCATTCAACCACTTCAACAACTTCCTGTGTGGGCTGATCTGCTTCTGGCCCTTGCTGGCCCTCAACTTGTTCGCTGCGATTGTTTATTTGTGTGTGAAAATAAACTTTATTGGTTGGACTTGTGTGTTTATTTTTGTTGGTTAAAGTGAACGTGCTCCGTTCACTTCTGCTTCCTTGGTGAACGGCACTACCGTTCACCACTTCTACTCCTTGGCTAAAGTGACTCGTGCTCCGAGTCACTCACTGCCCTTCCTTTGACTGTTGGCACTACCAACAGTCTGGTGCCAGTGCCACTATACACTGGCTGGTGCCACGACTCTTCCTCCTCTTCTTCAAACCAATTTGTCGGGACTTCCCGTCTCCCGACAAACTGGTGCCACGACTCTTCCTCCTCTTCTTCAAACCAATTTGTCGGGAACCTCCCGACTCCCGACATAAACAAACATCAAAAACTTGTTTGAAATTAAAAAAAAGATATTCCAAAATTAGAAATAAATAAAGAAATAAATTTCAAAAGAAAATTTTTTTGCTAAAATTTTAAATTAATTTCCAATTAAAGTCAATTATAGATTCACTCTTAGGCACGGAAGATCGTTAAATCGTAATTAACTTAATCCATAATTTTAAAAACGAATATCTTAAATCGAGAAGTAACGTCTATAAATCGGGTTTGTCTGTACTTGCCGATCTCTATATTAACGGGATTAATCCACACACCGGGATCAACACGGGAGATCAGCACATTTCGGGATCCCATCCCAGGATTACCGGGACTCTGGGGTTAACTGGATTAATCCCGCGGGATCCCTCCCGCCCAATCTTTACAGACTTAATCCCTTTACGGGGTCCCCAGAAATGCTATTTTGCCTATCTCTACTTTATATCTACGTTGGGACTCGAATTTACTTTTTTTTGGAAAAATAGTGTATAAAATTGAGAGAGGCAAAAGAAAAAAAGAGAAAAAAGAAAATTCGCAATTTAAAAATACAAAAAGTAAACTTCAAATTTTCTTTTTGTTTTTGTTTTATTTGCAACAAAAAAGAAGAATGAAATTTCAAACTACTCCAGCTAAAAAACAAAGACAACTTCATTTACCAAAAAATAACAAAGAAAATAAATTAATATCATTAGAAGAACAATTATTACAAGCAATTAAACGGTCATCACTTCGTTTAATTGTCAATTGTTATATTAAAGGGGTTAATGCAAATTTGGTAATTGATTCAACAAATGGTGATAATCCTTTACATATTGCTGTAAAAGTAAGTTTTTTTTTGTTGAAAAGAGGGTTTCCTCCAGACTTTGAATAAAAAAGAGATTTACATAATTAAGTGTTGGTAATGTTGAATTTATATTTTTGGAAAAAATGTAAATTTTGTTTTATCTTTTGTCTAAATAAAAGAGTAATCAAAATTCAAAGATCAATATTAGAGATCTGCCTGGGTCTGGACCAAGGCCTGGGTTTTTCCTGTACCCAGAGTCCAGCCCCAGGCATTTTTTGACCTTCCTGGGTTTTTCCTGGGCCTGGGTTTTTCGTCGACTGAAGACCCAGGATCCGGCCAGGTCAATAAATCAAACCCAGGAACATGCCCAGGCTTTTCAAAAATCTCGTTCTCTAAACAATATACTAAAACTAATTCCGGGTTCTTATTGATGCCTTTTTTCTGTTTTTTTGGGTCTGAGTTGAAAGTAATACATCCGAGATGATACCAATAAGTTTCCAGGTGCTTACATAACCATTTGTTAGAGCTGTCTAAGGCCGAAAATTTCCCAAGACTCGAGACCAAGGCCGCAAAAACCCCAAGAAAATTCTTGAGTCAAGACCAAGAGTCTTGGACAGCTCTACCATTTGTCATAGGTCTCGAAATTCGAAAACAACCCCCCCCCCCCCAAAACTTAAAAATGAATAAAAGAAAAAAGGAGGACGACTTTCCCTTATAAAATAAATTAAAAAATTTTTTTAAGACAAACAATATTTCAACATTGCAAGCAATCCTTTTACTCTTTTCTGACGAACAAATGTTAAATGGGAAAAACAATAATGGGGAATTACCATTACAATTAGCTGGAAGTTATTCATCAAAAATAAGAGATTGTATTCAACTTTTTATTTCAATTCATTGTGAAACAAACAAAGAAATTTGTAATCAACAACAACAATGCTCTAGTACAGAAAATTTGAAGAGAGAGGAAAATGGACCTATTTTACTCTCTTTAGATGGTGGTGGAATACGTGGACTTGTTTTAATTAGGGTTTGGTTTTTCTTCTAATTTTTTTTGGAGAGGGGACTTTTGTGAATTTTTTGGGCTTTTTTGGACTCACAAGAGGGGACTTTTGTGACTTCTTCCTCTATTCCTTGAGGTAGTCCTTTTATTTTTGGGTTGCTTTTGGCATTTAAATATTTGAATTTTTTTGTTTGAGTTTTTTTAATGAGGGGGAGGGAATTTACGGTTATACACCCATGCTTCCTTAAGACTTTCCGCAAGTCATATTTACTACCTCAAGAAATAGAGGAAGAAGTCACAAAAAATCCCCAGTCTTTTTTAAAAGTGGTCTTGTTATAAAATTATTTTTAAATAAATTAATTAAAAATTTCCCACAATTTTTCTCGTTTTATTTCTGACAAAAATTCGAAAATATATTAAAGGGAATGCTTGGGGTTCTTAAATTCTTGCCATATTTTTTTTGGTAATAAATAAGTGCTTTGAATTTATAAATATTATTTTTACATATCAATTAATTAAATTAAAATTTAGGTACTTATGATTATCGAACGAAATTTAGGAAGAGATTTGTGGCCTTTAATTGATTGGGTTGCTGGTATTTTTTATTAAATTATTTAAGCTATAAAATTAAAATGATTTCTGCTTCTAATCCTCATAAAAAAGAAAAGAAAATTTCAAGCAAACCAAGAAATAATTTTCTTTAACTTTTAAATTTAGGAACTAGCACAGGTTCAATTCTTGCTTGTGCTCTGGCAAAAGGTTTTTTTCTAAAAAATTTTTTTAATTTCAAAAAAAATTTATTTTTAAAGGCAAATCCATATCAGACTGCCAAAAGCTTTATTTACAATTAAAAAATCAGTTATTTAATGGAACCAGGCCTTATAATCCGGCAATTTTGGAAAGGTTATTAATTCAATCAATTTCTTCTGATTTTCTGTCTTCAATTGAAAAGCCAAAGTTTTTTTTGAAAATTTTTTTAAAAATTATTTTTATTTAAAAAGAATGTTGATAACTGCAGCCAAAATGGATGTTGCCCCTCCAAATTTAGTTTTATTCAGAAATTATCAATTGCCTGAGGAATTGTTAAAAGAAGATAAATTTAATGAAGTAAAAATTTATTTTAATTTTTTTAATCTAAAAAATTAATTAAAAATAGATGGGTCATGTAGATGAGAATACAACTATTTGGAAGGCTGCAAGATGTTCGAGGTAAAAAAGAAAAGAGAATGGGGAAGGAGGAGGGAATCCACTATCCCCCTGGCTGTGCCTGAAATCAACTCAATGTTTTTTTCTAAATTCTCTGGTATTTCTATGTACTTTTTTGTCTTTTGATTTAGAAAATATGAGTAGGGTTGTTTGTTTCAAACCGAACCGAAAAACCGAAGATTTTCGGTTCGGTTTGTCGGTTCGGTTAACCGATGAATCTGGTGAAACCGACAACCCTAAATATGAGCGATCAAAAAATTAAAGCCTTCAACCCTTCCCCCTTCAAAGCACTTCAAGTCATGATTTTGAAGAGGACAGGTTATTTCAGGCATATCCAGGGGAATAATGAATTCCCTTCCCTCCTCCTCCCTTCCTTTTTATAATTTTTCTTTTAAATTTCTAGTGCTGCCCCAACATATTTTCCTCCATTTGACGATATTTATATTGATGGAGGTGTTATTTGTAATAATCCAACAATGGAATTACTTACAGAATTTACAAAACTTAAAAATTGTTTTAATTTAAATTATCCATATTGTGTTATTTCAATTGGGACAGGAACTCCTCCAACAAAAAGTTTAACAATTTATAGGCCTTTAATTGGTAGAGTTATTCAAAAAGTATCAAAAACAACAGAATTTATGAGAAATATGGCACAATGTCTTGTTAAGCAGGTTTTAATTTTTTTGTTGGCACTTTTTGTATTAGAGGTAGGCAGAATCGGGATTTTTTTCTTGACCGATGCCGGGATCTCGAGGGATAAATCTCGCAAGGGCGTAGCCAGGGGGTCGATTTCGGGGGGGCTAACACTGGGTGGGCGCCAAATTTTTGGCGTTTACCTTGGCGTTCTGGACGCAAATTTTTTTGTTCATAAATTTTCATCACTTCAGCGCCGCAGGCGAAAATTTTTTTAAGTTTAGAAGGCCGTAGGCCAAAAATTAACATTTTCAGCGCCGCAGGCGAAAATTTTTTGAATTTTGGAGGCCGTAGGCCAAAAAAATTCACTTTTTTTGCGCCGCAGGCAAAAATTTTGAGGATTGTGGAGCTCAAGAAGCCAGATTTCTTCGATTTTTTGCGCCGCAGGCGAGCCCCCCCTGGATACGCCCTTGAAATCTCGGATCCCGAAAATCTCTCAAAACCTCTCCCCTCTCATTTGAATATGCAGAGGGAAATAGAGAAAAAATTAGGAAAGAAGTCTGACCATTATGTATATATTAAAGAAAACTCTGACACGATACTCAAACTAGAGTGGGTGGTGGAGATCCATAAAGTGCCTAATTTTTTGAATAAACTAACAAAAAACTTTTTTTTTGAAAGATTACTGAATCAAATGGAAGGCCAGTTGTTTATAGCAATACATTCTGTTCTGCTTTAGGCATTCCTTTCTTTCGTTTTTCGCCTCAATTACACAAAGATGTGGTTAGAAATATTTTTATTTTTACTTAAAGAAAATTTTCTTTTAATTAGCGTTTAAACGAAACTGATGATGCCTGTCTACTTCAAATGTTGTGGGATGTGGAAGTTGCTATGGCTGAATGTAGGAATGAAACGAATAAATTGGTAAAAATCCTTAGGGAACGGTTGGAGTGTTTATAAATTATTTTTGTGTTGTTTTAATGACTATTTAATATTGTTCTTTGTGTACCTCGTAAATTTAAATGCCATAAATTTAATTGGAATATCGACAGTTATTGTAAACTCCCGTGAGGTGCGCAAACCCTCCAACGCCCATAGGCTTACGTTGTTAATTTTTTTATCATAACATTGTCCAATCTAGTCAGATCGCGTTGATTTCGGTGTCATTCGAGACAATCTCTTTTGAATAACATATTGTTTGACTAAATGAGTTTCCTGTAGTTAGTTTTTTCCAGTTGTTTTTTTCACCCTTATGAGGCCATGACAAATTCTGGGCTAGAGGTTCATTATTTCGGGAGGTGGCAGAATGGAAAAGTGCCTTTTGTAGTAGCCTTTTTTGTTTTGTGAATATCTTTATTGTTCAATTCTTGAATTCAAAACAATTTTTAATAAATTTTTTAATTTAAAATATCATTCTTTTAAAATCCTTCTTTTCTCATTTTTTAAAAGAAAAAATATGTAGGTATATTTTATTCTTTTAGCTTCTACTATCGTTAAGCTTCTTTAAATTTTTCTTTAAAGTTTAAAGTTATAGACACAATTTAAACGTTTTTTACCTTTTAGTTTTCTCCTCTTAAAGAATTTGAAAGCAAACAAAAATTAAAAAGAAAAGAAGAAAATTATCTCTTTTTAAAAAACAAAATGGAAGCGCAAGGAAAAGATTAGCAGTTAAAAGTAAATAAAACAAAAAAGAAATTTTTAAAGTAATTTTACTTTATGATATTTTACTGTTTTTCTGCAAAAAAAATATTTTTTAAATTTATATTGATACATAATGTCAGAACTCGATTTTAAATGCCTTCTCTTGGAGCTAGAAAAATATTTAAATTAGCCTCGTTTCTAAATATCCTCTTGGGGCTTAAATTGTAGATACCTTTAATTTACCAGATACCTCCAAATACCTTTAATTTATTTGATAAACTTAAGTAGCCTAATGTTTTTTAACCCTCCACCTAATGGCTAACCAAAAATTAAAAAAACAACTAAATCGATGTGTACTTAATTTTGCGAGGAAATCTAAATTCGAGATCTGACTTTATAAAATTTTGTTAGTCTCTATAAAATAAATGGCAGCAGCACCAAGTATTTCTTCCTCTAATCAAAAACGTTCATATTCCCCTTCAATTAAATCCCCACCACTTATTTTACATAATCGTTCTGTAAGTAATAGTCCATCATTGTTGGTAAATGCCAATAAATTGCTCAGTGATCGACCACAACTTATTGACTGTCCTCGTTGTAAGGTTTGCTTGAATATAAACTTATTTTTAATAAAACATTTACAATATGTATCCATTTTTTATATTCTTTAAAATTTTATTTTAAAATAAAACTGATAGTAGTTACCTAGGGGAATTTAATTATTGTAAGGTAAGCGAAGTTCCCTCCAATCGTAGTAAATAAAACTAGAGGATAGTGGTGGCTGTCGAGAGGTTAACAACCTTGTATCGGAGATCTCTCAGAATTAGGTCCTATCTAATCTTTAGTTATTTTCTTAAGCGGGTCGGCCGCTTACTTGTTATAATGTGTTTTGATATCATGGATAGCAAATAACATAATTTGTGGTTAAATATTAAATTAAAAAACAAAAATTATTTTTTATTAAAAACTTAATTTAAACTTTTATTTTTCCAAAAAATAGGCTCATGGCTATACAGAAATTAAATTTGTTGCTGGATTATTCTCTTGGGTTTCATTTTTGATTATTTTAATTGCTGGAGTTTTTATTCTTCCATTATTTTTTCTTTGGGTTCCATTCATTATTGAGACATTTAAAGATGCTGAACATAGATGTCCAAATTGTAAATCACATATTGGAACATTTAGAAGGATGGGAAAATAAAAAGAAAATAAAAAAATATTTTTTAAAGGATTGTTTTTTAATGTAAAATTTTTATTTTGAAGTTTTTTAGAAGAATAAGAAAAGCTAAATTTGATAATTATAAGGCCGGCAAAGTTTCGTCCCAATTTATCAAATAAAACTAAGAAAACGATCAGTCAATAGGGAATGGTTGAGAGTTAACAACCGTTTATCTGAGAGCTCGGGCTCATGTCACATCCAATCTTGCTATTTTCTGGGATGGGTTCGACCGCTTTACTTAGTAGTCGAACCTCGTTACTAAACAACCTCTTGGGGCTAAAATCGATCCTTATAATAAAGGTCTCTTCTACTCAGTGATCAACCAATTAAAAAATTCTTTGGAATATCTAAAAGAAAGTCCAGCTTTTTATATCTAAATCAACATACAAAATAAAAAAATTATTAAGCAAAGGTTGATTCACTCAAAATTATTTATTTTCTTGAAAAATAAATGAATCATTTTAAAGAGGTTTCCAAATTTTTGTTTATTAATTTTTTAAAAAAGCTATGAATTATTTTTAAAAAATAAGAAAAAAACATTCTGAGAATTATTTAAATTTTAAATATATTTTAAATGAATCCAAGAAGGCCATCAAATTTTCCAAGTTTGTTAATTAAAAATTTATTTTATTTAAAATTAAAATAAAGTTTATTTTTTGTTTATTTTCTTTCCTATATTGAATTTCCAAAAAATAATTTATTGGTATAATTTATGTATATCCACTAAAATATAAACAAAATAAATAAATACCCCAAAATCAGTTTTATAAAAAAATATCAATGAATATTAAAAATAAAAATATTAATAATTCAATAAATTCACGTCGTCATTCTATTCAATGTATTTTTGGAAGATTTTTAGGCTAATTTATTTTTTCTCTAATTTTTAAAATTAAATTTTATTTTTAAAGAAGAATTCCCAAAGGTTGAAGATGCAAAAAAAGGCGAACAAAAACGTCGTGGAACTTTGGCACAGCTTTTACTTGGCGATAAACAATCAGGGAAAAATAATGCTGAAGAGGGAAATTCTGGCATGTTTTTGGGGAAAATATTTTTTAAAATTAAATTAAAACAAATTTTTGGCGTTTTGTTTATTTTTAAAAAAAAATAAAACGTCCACTTTGCCGCGATTTTTCATCGCATAACAAGAATTTTTTGAGGTCTTTGATAAAAAAAATTTTTATAGAAGCTGGAAGAAGTACTTTTCATTTTGTTTCTCCCAAAGATAAAAGGCAATCAAGAAGTACTTCGAGAAGATCTGGGGCGACAGAAAGTTTCGAACCAATGAAACCAAAAATATTGCACGTAATGGTTTTTGGGCCTAAAGATGTTGGAAAGGTTTTTTAATTAAATAAAATAGTTTATTTAAATATTCTTTTAGACTACATTTCTTCGAACTTTAGCTTTTGGACATATTTCAACTTCATCAACTAGCAATTCTTCACGTTTTATATCTCCCCTGCTTGAACAACAAGTAAATTTTTATATTCAATTTTTGTTAAGAAATTTAATTTTATGTTGTGGAAAATATTTAATTTGTTTTTACAAAATTTTTGACAAAAAATTTTTTGGCCTAGAAACCAATAGATACAATATTTTTTTTAATTTTTAAGAATTATTCCCCGACTAGAGAAGACGACACATATCACATTCAATTACATCGATTTAATCCACCCAATTCTTCAATAGATGGAAATATTAATAAACATACACCTACTGAATTGATTTTATTTCACGATACTGTTGGAATTCCTCCTTTCGGAAATATTGAATTTAAACGAGGATATTTACAGGTTTTTTTTGGTTTTAATAATTTTTATACATATTTTAATAATTAAAGTTTAAACCCGGATAGGGTCCTGACTAGTTTAGATGGCATTTTAGGTGAAGCCAGGTCTTTCAGGGGCTTACTATTAAACCTAAAATCCAGTCCGTAAAGTATTTAATTAAAAACCCGGAGCAGACCCAGAAATTTGGAATGGGCGAATTCTGTCAATAATTTACTCGGTATTGAACTTGGAATGAAGTTTCTATCAAGAAAAATGGAAATTTCCTTATCTCTTCCTTATACCTTTCCAAAAAATTTTCTATTTTTTCTTTAAAAAATACAAATTTATTTAGATAGCAGATGCATTTATTCTGGTTTATTCAGTTACAGATTTGGATTCATTTAATCGAGTAGATGCAATTAAAAAACAATTAGAAAAGGAAAAATTTGGAGGAAAAGAAAAACGTGGAGGGGGAGGAGGAGAGGTTATTTTTATTTTTAAAATTAAAAAATATTTTAATTTGAAAGAAAATTAAATTAAAATTTCTCTGCCTCCTTTTTCAATTTTTTAAAATCAAAATTAATTTTAACAAAAAAATTTCTTCATTAAGAATATTCAAATAATTGTTATTGGAACAAAATGTGATTTAATTGGTCGTCGACGTGTAGATAGTCAATTTGCTTTAAATTGGGCTAATCAAGAAAAAGGTTTTTCTAAAAAATAATTTAAAAAAAATAATTAATTTTAAAGTAAAATTATTCGAAATTTCTTCTTCTGATAGAAATTCAATTGTTGAAGTTATCAAGTATTTATATAATAAATTATTTAAAAGTGAGTTTTAAATTTAAAAGAAAATTCAAAAAAATTTTAAATTAAAGGCGAACCAAAATTCTCTTTGAGTCGAAAATTGAGACCAGAAAAGTCAAATGCGCAAATTGTGATGGATTTTTAATTTATTTTTTAATTAAAAAATATTTTAGATATTTTCCTTTATTTATTCAAATACAGCGTAAGATATTTTCGATAAAATCTTTTAAAAACAAATCTATTACTATCTAACAAATCTATCCTATCTATTACTCATTTTTGCTTCATTGCTTCTAACATTTTCATTTAGCTTCAATCGTTGCTATTCTTTCGACCTATTGCTATATTCGACACGTTAATTGTTTTTACTTTTATTCTGCCAACTTTTATTCTGCCAACTTATCATCTCATCTTAATATCAACACATCTATCCTTCTACTTTTAATTATTTAGACAGGATTCCAACCTCTAGCCCATTTAATTGAAAAATCTTTATTCTGCCAACTTATCCCCCTAAAATCTTATCTGCCTTCAAATCATCTTTTCATCTCCTCTTAATATCAACACATCTCTATTTCTACTTTTAATTATATTATTAATCGATAAATTTAAAAATTTTTCTTAACTATATTTAAAATATTTTTCTTCGTACTTTCTATATTTCTAAAAATCATAAATCTCTTATTTAATATTATTTTCTTAATCTTTTCATATCTATTTATTTTCATCCCATCTAAACTACTCTTCATCAGATTCTCTTAATCAATCTTGAACATCTCTATTTCTACTTTTAATTATATTATTAATCGATAAATTTAAAAATTTTTCTTAACTATATTTAAAATATTTTTCTTCGTACTTTCTATATTTCTAAAAATCATAAATCTCTTATTTAATATTATTTTCTTAATCTTTTCATATCTATTTATTTTCATCCCATCTAAACTACTCTTCATCAGATTCTCTTAATCAATCTTGAACATCTCTATTTCTACTTTTAATTATATTATTAATCGATAAATTTAAAAATTTTTCTTAACTATATTTAAAATATTTTTCTTCGTACTTTCTATATTTCTAAAAATCATAAATCTCTTATTTAATATTATTTTCTTAATCTTTTCATATCTATTTATTTTCATCCCATCTAAACTACTCTTCATCAGATTCTCTTAATCAATCTTGAACATCTCTATTTCTACTTTTAATTATATTATTAATCGATAAATTTAAAAATTTTTCTTAACTATATTTAAAATATTTTTCTTCGTACTTTCTATATTTCTAAAAATCATAAATCTCTTATTTAATATTATTTTCTTAATCTTTTCATATCTATTTATTTTCATCCCATCTAAACTACTCTTCATCAGATTCTCTTAATCAATCTTGAACATCTCTATTTCTACTTTTAATTATATTATTAATCGATAAATTTAAAAATTTTTCTTAACTATATTTAAAATATTTTTCTTCGTACTTTCTATATTTCTAAAAATCATAAATCTCTTATTTAATATTATTTTCTTAATCTTTTCATATCTATTTATTTTCATCCCATCTAAACTACTCTTTTTCTCTTCAAATTCCCTTAACGAAACGGTGGAAAAAGGGGGTCGAATTCCAAACTTACCCATTATATATTTTTGCATAAAACTTTGGAATTAAGAATGAATAAAGGAAAGTATTAATATTTTATTAAAATATTTTTTTCTTAAGTGGGAATTTTTTACATTTTTTTAAATTAATTTTTAAAAATTTTGTTAAACAAAAAATTAACTAGTATCCTAACTAAATAATTAATTTTTTTATTATTTTTGAATGGTAAGAATTTAAAAAATATATATGACATAATTTTTAATTAATTTAAAAACAATTGTTGTCTTTCATTTTGTCTTTTATTTTTATAAGCAATCCATTCCATTTGGCCGTGAGCACTAAGTATATGTTTACGTAAAGAAGAGGGATCAGTATATGCACATTGACAGTCTGGACACCGATAACGTTTCTAGAATTTTTTTAATGCAAAAATTTTTTAAAAGAAAAAAACCTTTCCCCCATGAACACGTTCGACATGTTTAGAACCTTTAAAAAATATTTGTAAAAATGAAATTTTTTAAATTTATTTTTTCTTTCTACTTATGTATTAGTGATTGAGGAATAGATATCAAAAAACTACTTCGTAAAAAGGTTTAAGTACGACTGATACGGGCCTCAAAACAAACTCCAATATTTTTAATTAAAAAAAAGTATTTACGATCAGATGCATTAGTAAATGCAGAATCACAAGAAGTACATCTGTAAGGACGTTCTCCTGTATGTTTTCTTACATGTGTTTTTAGATTTTCAAGTCTAGAATAACGCTTCCCACAATTTTGCCAAACACATTCATAGGGCTATAAAGACCTTTTTCAATAAAATTCCATTAAAAAAACTTTTTCTCCAGTATGTGCTCTCAAATGTTGTTGTAACATGTAAAGTGCTCCAAACGGCCTCCCTCCACGTGGACAGTCACGCCAATGGCAAATAGGGGTGTTATTATTTCCGTTATTGTCATTGCCCAAATGTGAAGGCATTAAATGTTCAATCTAAATAAATATTAGAGTTGATAGAACCTCCAATTAATAATTCTCTCCCCTCAATAATACCTGCATCGGTTCTAAGCTAGACGTGCTATCGAGATCGGATGTATTTAAATATTCAACTGAGTAAAACAAACGGGAATGGGCTTCTTATTTTAATAATAATCCCCCTCCGAATCACTCCTCAAATTCTCAGTTCTCAGTGAAGAAAATTAGCACTACAAAAACTTTTTTAAACCCCCCTTCATTGTAACAAAAAAAATTTACTTGAATATGCCCAAGAAAATTTTGTCTACCAAAAATTCGTTTAGAACACCCCAACCATTCACATTGCAAAATTATCGGATCCGAATTTAAAGAAGATGAGGGGGAAGTGGAAGAAACAAAATAAGAAGGTTGAGATAAATATGTTGAAGATGGTGATAATTTGTTTATTGAAGAGGAATTATTTAATAAAGTAGAAAGTGGTTGGATACCAGAATTTGGATTTGGTTCTGAATAAAAAAATATTATTTTAAAAATATCTTTTAAAAAGGTGGCAATGGTTATAATGACACAAAAGTGAGGCTCCGATTTTATATGTAGTAGGGATATGATCGGGTTTCCCCCAAAAAACAAGAGGGTTATAATGGAAGATGGAAATTTGGAAAAATCTTTGCCCTCAAAATAGTACTAGACATAAGGACACACGATGGTAATTCCCTTCATAAACAGAGTTTAATTTAATTCTCTTACCAGAACAAGTTCTACCTCGTTGCATAGGCTCAACAAATTGAGAATTATTAAATCTAATATTATTTTTAATTAATTGTTGGGGTTGTTCTTCTTCTATTTTTATTTCATTTTGTTGTTTTGTTGTTGAAGAGTAATCGTTAGTGTTAATTTGTTGGCATATTTCTGTTTGTTTATTATTAATTATTTGTTGTTGTTGTGATGGGGGTGGTGGGAAATAATCATTTTGACTAAATATTAAATTAAATTAAAGAGTATTGAGGATTTATAAACGTAATGTAGCAAGGGATGTAATAAATAAATATCAGTGATGGACCTCAACCTAAAAAACCGCAACCTCAACAAACAATCACAACAAGCAACAACAAGATTTCGGCCGGCAAATATTTTTGAAAAATCTCTCAAGTATCGATTAGTAAATTTTGGATTACCAAACCGAAGTTTAAAAAACACTTAGAGATAAATAATAGACTTTTAGATACTCTCAAAATTAGGTTCAATTAGCATTTTTATAATTTATTGGCCTAAGTGATACTCCGAACTGAACCTCTCATTTGAAGATTCAAATTTATACCGTAGATACTCTATTAATTACTCTGTGTAATTATTGCTTCAACCTTTCGCAGGAGGGGTAATTATTTGGGTAATTACGAAGGCGGGGTAATTATTTGAGGAAAGGTAATTAATAGAGTATATGTATACGGTATATTCTAAAGAAACTTACACAATATTATTATTTTGTGTAATTATTTGTTGTAATGTTTGTTGTTGATGATATAACAATAAAAAATTTCTCATATCCATTAAAACAAAAGGAGGCGATTGAACAGAATCTACTCCAGAAATTGTTTGATTAATTAATCCTTGAAAAGGAGGTAAAAGTTGATTTGAGGAAGGAAATGATATTGAATTATTGTTGCTGTTAATGTTCATTTATTCTGTGAATATTTTTCTTTTTGAGTTAAAAATATTTAAGAAAATTATTTAGTAATGCTCAATTAACCTTCTCCCTATTTGACCATTTTGCTTCTTTTTAGGGGCCTAATTACTCCACTCAATCAAGTGATTAAAAGAAACTATCATTTAATTTGGGGGAGTAGTAGTAAATTAAAACTACTCATGTCAGAGTAACTATTCGAGCATTTACACAATTAAAAAATTATTTAAAACTAAAATAAAAATTTAATAAAAGCAATTCAACTTTTTATTTTTTTCAATTTAAAAATTAAAAGTGCAATAATCAAAAACAACAAAAACACTTTACTTTCTCTCCACCTGTTTTCTGTACTTTTCTCTTTTTCCCCTTTTCATTCAAAACAAACAAATTTTCTTCCTCAATTTATTATTTCAAGCACAAGACAAAATGACGAAAATAAAAATTAAAAAAAATTTTTTTCAAAGTTGACGTAATTAATTTTGTGTTTTTGTTGTTTTTGCCAATTTTTAAAAGGCACAGAACACAAATTTTAGTGGGTGGTCTGTCTTTTTATTTTTTTATTAGAAAAGAGGGGGGGAGAGGGGGAGGGTTAAAGAGCTGAAATGAGAGAAAAGGCCTGTAAATATTTGTGTGGTCTTTTCTTTTTTTTCTTCGCCGAAGGAAATAATTGAGGGTGTTTTGATGGCTGACGGCAAAATAGTAAATTAAAATTAGAGTCTAGACAACTTTTTTTAGGTTTGGTGGGATTATCTTTTAAAAATAAATTTTGGATTGGTTAATCCAAAAATGAATTTAATTTTGGAATCATTTTTGAGTTAGTATTTTTTAAGAATATTTTTAAATTTTTAAGGATATATTTTTTTAAAGCCTTAGGAAAGGATACTTTTTAAAGCTCTGAAAATTTTTACAGTTCTCACTTATGTAAACACCTTGGATATTATAATGAGACTTTCCTCCTCCCATCATTAAAATTTTAATATAAAAAATTAAATACTAAGCGAGAAAAAAGAGAAAATACTAACTGGAGGAGGGGGAAAGGTATACATTAACGAGTTCTAACAAATACCTAAGAAGACATTGTGTTCTATCTTTGAATCTAAAATTTTTATAATTTTGGAAGAAAACTATCACATTAGTAAAATAATATTTGTAAACCAATTATATTTGAATTTGAGGTAAATAAATATTTTTAATGAAGGTGTGAAAATAAATAAAACCTCTTCTTTACTCTTAAATAAAAATACAAATAAATGCGCGGGTATATTTATTTATTGTTTATTATTTTAGACGGTCCGTGAGGTCCAACTTACTAACAATTATTTTCTTTTTTATTTTTACCACCCACCCACTCTCTGCGGGAAACGAGAAGCCACAAATTGTCTAGAAAAATTGTTTTTAATCTTTTCTTCTTTTATTGTTCGTTTTCACAACCTCGCAAAAAGGGGGGAGGGGAAGGTCTTCTTTATTCCCCCTCTCCTATTTATAACAATAAATGTTTTTTTAATGTTGTGACTGGAGGCTGAATTCAATGAGGGACGCGTGTTAATGCTGCCAACTGTTTGGGTGGTCCTTCCCTTCAAAATCTTTCCCTCTTTATTTTATACCATCATGCGTTGTTTTTGTTTTGCTTATAGTTTAGTCAGAAGCAGAAAAGTGCAAGTGCGAGAAAGGGCGGGAACGGAAAGGTAAGGAATGCGTGAAAATAGAAGGGAAAGGGGTAGGTGAGAGAACAAGTAAAATTTAAGAGAACAACAAGACAACGAGAGGGAGAAGGGAAAAATGAACGTAAGTTTGGCCGTAACTTTAGGCACGGGATTGGAAAGGCGCCAGCCGTTTTCTCACCCGTTCCTCTAAAAATATCAGAATGCCAGCCAGCTTTGCACTTTTATATATAATCTTTTTATATTAGTCCAAGAATAGGGCGGGAGCGGAAACTAGAAGGAAAGGCAAAACATCCCTCTCCCCTTCTGGTTCACGTCTCTAAGAGGGCAACTACGCCCCTCCCTTCATGTTTTTTTGTCTTAATCCAGGCAAAGGCCACACACGAAATATGTGGGCAAAAGATAAAAAAAAGTTGTTTATAGTACGATTTTTTTCAATCATTTAGGAAAAAATATGTGGCCTGTTGGACCTGAGGATGTTGTGAAGAAAAATAAAGGAGGGGAGGACCACCCAGCAACAAAACGACAGATGGACAGTCAAAATATATTTATAACTGGACAAAGTAAATTGTAAAGAAAAAAGAGGGGAATAAATGAAAAGGAATTAACGTGTGAATGCATGGACTTGAATTAATGGGTTGTAAGAAAAAGATTTATACATATGTGTGTGGTCCTGTGCCGTTCTGACTTTTTTTATTAAATTTTTTAATGAAAAATTTGGAAGTAAATTTTAGTTTTAAATGTTTGAATTGAAAGTTTTTAGAAAAAAAATTTTTAAGGCCAAAGGGATTAAATGAAGCATAATAGAATTATTCTATGTAGACTGAACATGGACAATGGTTTTGGAATCCGTATCCGTCCGATTTTAAAGGCAACACTATGCATATCCATCTGTATCAGTAATATCCAGACATTACCCGTGTTCAGAATTATTAGAATTGAGAAATCCTTTCCCACCGACTGTCGCCCTGGATATCCTACTAACAAAGTTTAATAAAATTGAAAATATTCCAACAGCAACCTGCTGCATATTTCCCAGTCCTTAAATAAGAATCCCACCAATTCCTAATATTAAAATAATAAAATTAATAAGTCAAATACAAATAAAATCTACAAAAATATTTTATTTGCAGAATTATTTACTAATCCCTCAAATAATCCAACTAGTCTGATATGTATTTAGTGTGAAAATCACACCTTTACTACAAAATAAAGTCCACCACCAAAGCACAAACACCACACATGTTGATGTGTTATTGTTTGGAAAAATAGGGACGAGGAAATGCAGACCACCCATAGCTGCGAGAGATGAATGCGGAAGGGACAAAACAAAAAAAAGTGAGAAATCCTTTTCACCGACTGTCGCTTATTTTTTTTATAAATGGGGTTTTTTATATTTAACTGCTTGTTTTGGATTTTAATGCTTTATAGAGTGATTAACACAAGGGATTATATTTATATTAAAAACATGATGAAGAAAATCTGTTGAGGATATTTTAAATTCTAAAGTAGGAATAATTTAAAAATTAGCTAACATAAAAATGTAAAGTTTGGTTGAAAGTTTTCATAGTATAATAGGAGAAATGTTGGAACAAAGGAAAACTTGAAAAACAGATTTTTGGAAAAATTAAAATTTTGATTTTGAAACCTTCGTGAAAAGGTGACAGATAATACTTTCAAACTCAAATTAAAAATATATTATAGTATTATATTGTCCTTGTAGGTGCGGAAGGGACAAACCAAAGAAATCCGAAAAAACAATTTCGAATTTAATTTCTCAATCGGTAATTAAATAGAAATTCAAGAATTTTATTTGCTAAAAGTTTAAAAATTTTAATTTAATTTCCTAACAAATTTAATTATTTTATTACAATAAAATATAATTAAAAATATTCAAAACCTTCCTTTTATGCTGTTCGATTCATTGAAAAATAAAGAACATCTTTACCGGCTTCATTCTTTTTACGAAATTGATATGGCTCAATCTTCTTCAAAATTTCTGCTAATTGAGCCACAATTTTCTTGTCTTTAACCGGCGGTGTTTGGTTATCATCTTGTTTATGTTGTTGTTGAAATCGTTGATTAACTTTGGTTAAGAGCTGAAAGATAAATTATTTTAAAAGGTATAAATTTAAAGAATTATTTTTTAGAAAATTAAAGGAAAGTCGAGTTAGAATTTATTTTAATACAAAAAGTAGGGGCAAACAAGAAAAAGTAGGAGAACGCTCGTAGGAGCAAACACCCTCTCGGGAATATCAAAATAATCTTTAAAATTTAAAAATTCTAATCTAACTTTGTAAAATCTAATAATAAATAATAAAAACCTGTTTTGTGCTATGAGGTCTCTTTTCAAGTAATTTTCGAATAAAAGATTCAGTAATTACTTCAAATTCAGGTTCATCACTTTAATTTAACGAATATAAAAAATAAATTTAAAAGTCAAATTACCTAGCAATTTTAACCCGTTTAACCTCTGGTTGTTCGGAAATAGAAGATGGTTGTTGTGTTTCAACAGCTCCGCCTGGCTCTTGCCTTTTTCTTTGTTGGGAGGATGAAGAAGATGTAGCTGCCTTACGCTGTAAAAATTAATAAATTTTAGAATTTAAATTAAAATAAACCTTATCTTGCATAAAAAGAACAGAATTAACTCTTGCACTGTCTGGGTCTTCATCAAAATCAGAATCATCAGATTCTAACAAAAAAAGAGGAAAATATAAAATATATATTTTGAAAAATCCAACCTTCAGCATTGTCAAAATCAGCCCTAATTTTAGCACCAGTATTTTGTTCCATCATTTTGTCAACATTTTTGACTGCTTTAGCACGCGAATCAGCTAAAAAATAATTATTGGACGAAAATAAATTTAAAATTAACCAGTTTCATTTTGTTCCTTCACACCATTCTTCTTCCCTCCCTCTTGGTCTTTTTTCTCCTCCTCTTCTTCGTCATCGTCTTCATCCTCAAAATCGTCATCATCTTCTTCAGAGTCAAGATCATGTTTTAGCCCTTGTTCATCAGCCACGCCAACTAAATCATCTTCCATTTTCTGATCGACATTTAATTCCTCTCGTCTGAAAATGAGAAACAAATAACTATAGTAATTACGAGAAATATCAAGTTGGGGCTTTGATCAGTTAAGGCTCTCATACGCATTTTTGGGAATTTTGGGAAAGAATCCCAAAAATTACTTTAGAAAATTAAAAAACACAAACTCAGAATCGCTTCCAGAATCCGACATATAATCATATTCACGCCCTTCATCTTGTCCGTCTTCAGACTCATAATCTTAAAAAAGGAAATAAACATAAAAACATTTTCTAAAAAAAACCTGCAATTTCGTCAGCAGCTTTTACACGTTGTTTTTTAGTTTTATTCTTCTCTTCCTTCTCATTTTTAACTTTTTTCCCCTTCTTTCCATCCTTTTTCTTTTTACTGCCATTTTTGGACTTTCCATTTTGTTCCTCCTCGTCAACATCACCATCTTCGTCTTCATCAGAGCTAGCCTCATCTTTGATTTTCTAAAATATTTCAAGAATTTCCAGCAATAAAATAAAGGTTTTCCGTTACCAAACCGCCAGCTCGTTTCAAAGTATCCCCAATTTTTTGACGTTGTTGCTGTTGTAATTGATCCTCCTGTTCAGCCAATTGTTTTTGGATCTGTGCTTTCAAAGCAAAATGATTGAGAACATTGTCACGTTCTTTAAATCGTTCCTCTGCTTGTTCGGCGTCCAAATATTTGTATGTTACAGCAGGCAAAAATTGATACCATTCATCAACTTTGTATGCCTCCAAATCGTTGCCAGACTAAAAAACTAAAATAAAAAACAATTGTTTTTAAAATCATTTAAACCTTATAGAAAATCCAATAATCCGCATGTTCACTTGCCCCAGCTTCTCGCATTGAACGAAATTTGCGTACTTTCGTTGCCTGTTTTGAGTCAGCGTCGCCAGAAACGTTTTGTTCAATAGTTAAACGCCAAGGTTGTTTATCATGTTCATATTTGCGAGTCTGACGTCCAAATTTTTTAAGTCGCGCCTCTTCACGAGCAGCCTTACCATATTCGCTCCCTTCACCAAATTCTTGTACAAAACTACCAGAAGTGGTTACCTGAAAGATTTTGAGTTTAACCTAAAAATTTCAAAAACTAACCCCTGCTCTTCTATTATCTTCTCTTTCCATTCTAAGTGTTTCCATTACCCAACGTTGCGGTCGGACATTTAAACTTTCGTTGAATTTTAGTATTGTTAACCGTTTATTTGCAGTTCTATCGGAAGACGAAATTAATTAAATATTTAAACAAAAAATTACTTTGGTATTCGAACTTGAAATTCCTTCTTTTGTTGATTATGGACATTAGACGAATTTGCTGTTTTTGAGGCCATTTATAGACTTTAAAAATTAACAAATATCGAGCCTGAACTGACTAAATTTCTGTTAGATTTGTAAGAAGAAAAACAAATATTCAATGTATAAAACATTTCAAATAAAAAACATTTTACTAATTAAATAATTTATTTAAAATAATAAAATCAACAAAAAATCTAAGCAACAGCAACAGTTGTATTTTGTTTGGAATTCTCTAAATTTGTTGTTTTTTGATCGACTTCCTTCATGTCTTTGGAAATCATAGAAGATAATTTATCAATCCAAGATTTCCCAGATTTTCCATGTTTCATATCCCATTGAAGTGCTTTCATTTTAATAACTTGTGCAATTTCACGGGCTCTTCTATTTTGGCCATAATAATCGTGGAATTGGCCATCTGGGTCAATTAAATAACTAAAAAATTAACTGTATTATTTTTTTAAATAAAAAATCAAACCAAATAACTGTGTGGTCAACAATATAATCATCCGGATCTGTTTTCTTTAATCCTTTAGTGTGTGGACCTTCACTATGATAAATGCGAAAAGCTTTTGCCACTTTGCCAACCTAAATATTTCAAAATCAGTTATTTAAAATAAATCGAAAATATTATTGGGAAAGATTGTGTTCTATTAAGATTTCAAAAAAATTAACAATTTAAAAATTCATAAAAAATCATTTGGCAAATTATTTTTCCAATAAAACATCCCAAAAAAGAGGTTATGAATAAGTCCATTTAGTGCATTTTAAAACCAAATAAAAACAAACCTGTTCTTTAGTTCCTGTATAACCGCGGAGTTTTGGGGAAAATTCAGCACAATAACGACGAACACGTTCAATTGTGTCACGTTCTGGATCGACAGAAATAAATATTGGAAGAATATCGACTTTTGCGTCTTCTCTATCAAGAATATCAATAACATCAACCACTTTCTCAATTTCAACGGGACAAACTATAAGAGATAAAAAAATTTAGGCCCTATCCCGAAAGAAGGGTCGAATTACTTTTTCATTACTTCATTGAAATGACAAATCTTTCCTTAATAATTGATGGTCGTAGATGTTTGATGTGAGGAAAGACAGAGAAAAGATAATAACTTGTTTCTAACAGAGCTGTTTTAACTCCTTACCTATGGGATCTGTTGGAGGGTTTTACTGCTACGAAAGAAGTCAGGCATGTCCAACGCTAATAGGATAGGAATAGGTTTATGTTAATTATGCAGAACAACAACCACCAACTATTAAGGAAAAATGACCATTTGAATAAAATACTGAAAAAATGATTCGACCCTTCTTAGGGGATAGGGTCAAAATTTAAATAACTAATAGAAAACAAACTGTCAGGGCAATTTGTAAAGCCAAAATAAATAAGTAGCCATTTTCCAAGTAAATCTTTACTTCCCTCCAATTTGCCTTCCATATTAGTTAATTCCCATTCACCACCAATTCGAGCTCGTCCAATCATCATTTTACGGCTTCTTTCCCTCTCATCAACTTTCTAAAAATTAAAAAAAATTCCTTTTATAAAAAAACCTTCTGCCAAATAAAATACAAAATAACAAGCAAAGAGCCAAGTAAAGTAAAAATAACTCCAACATATTTCCACGAAAATATTAAACGAAAAGGACCTTCATATTGCTGTTTCTAAAAATTTTAAAATTAATTTTTATTTAAATTTCTAAAAAAACATACTGTCGCCTGAACACTAAAATTCATTAAATTTTTATCCAATTCAGTTTCTTTCCCTTCTTTGGCATATTCAAATTCTTTAGCTACTTTTTTGCTAATTTCTTTCAAATCTATTTTTATTTCATCTTCAGGTATTTTATCGCCAGATTTTATGGCTAAATATTTACAAGAAATGCAGAATGGACGATTAAACAAAACTACTCTACAAGTAGTTATTGACTTTAAATGCTTCAAAAAATATTTTGATGGAATATTTGAGTGATTGAGAGATGAAAAGGGAAGCATTAATAAAAGCTAACTAAAAATCTAAAAAGAAATTAATAAAGGGCAAAAAACTTGAAAAGTAAAAACTTCTTAAACAAATAAATCGATGTTGGTAACTAGGGGTCAGCCCAGTGTATCGACCCCCTAGAAGAGGTAAAAAACAATATTTTAATTAAAATTTTAAAATATTTTTAAGGGAATATTTGGCAAAAATAATTTAATTTCCTTGGATTTAAGTAAAAATAATTTTTCTGTTTTCCCAATAAAAGGATTAATTTCTGTTAGAAAAAGGTATTTTTAAATTAAAAATAAATTCTTTAAAAAATATTTTCAAGTCTAAAATCACTTAATTTGGCAAATAATGCATTAAAAATAATTGAAAAAAATAATTTTGAAGAAATAAATAATTTAAATTATTTGTGTCTTTCTGAAAATGAAATTGAAATTTTAGACGAGGTAATTTTGAATTTTTAAAATAAATTAAATTTAAATTAATTCCTCTGGATATAAGAAAAGTTTCAGATATAGACTCCTTACAACAGGCTGAGTCGCATCCGAACCAAAAATTTCCGGATACCCGGGGTTTTTTTCTTTTCAAGATACTAGGAACCGCCAAACTCAAAATTGAATGAACTCTAGTTTGAACACAATTTTAAATACATTTTATTACAACATACATAGAGAGATATACAACATTATATATATATTATTTATAGAATACACACAAATAATCATCGCAAATATATATTTCCTTTTATCCTCCGCTATCGCTGGTATCAGGTACGCTGACTCCCATATATTGTTTAGGTCGTTGATTCTGAAATCGATGAAAAAAATTATTAAAATTCTTTTTTTTCAAACCTCCCATTCCATTTGCATACCCCAACTTAATCTGCGTGCTCTCAACATTTCAAAAAATGCGTGCTCAATTCCAACATAATCCGGCCGTTTATAGTAATCCAACGAGCGTAAATAAATCAAAATAGTTGAAAATGCAACCGGGCATCCCTTAAACAAACAAATTTTAAAATGGGGAAATTCTTTTTTTTAGACACTTACAAGCATATAATGAGAATCCATTAAGTGTTCCTTAAGTGTCGTTGTTTGAATTCTATTCTTGCCCTGCCATGGAAGGCGCGCTATAGCTAACTCCACCAACATGTAGAAAATTGACCATAAATCATCGTGCCTCCCATGCTCATTTCTTTTATGCGCTAAAAATTTTAATTTTAAACAAGTTTGGGTAATCTATCAGGCTAACCGTTTAAGCTACAATAAGCTGGAGTGCCTCGAAATGGAACGTCTGGTCTTGGCCTGCGTAAACTCATTTCTCCTCGGGTTTTTATTGATCTTGCAAGACCAAAGTCAAAGAGATACAAACGTCTGTGGTTACCTTCATCAATTGCAAAATTGCCTGGCTTTATATCGCGGTGCACAAAATATGTGGAATGCATAAATGCAACTGCCTGTAACCAAAAATAAATTTTTTTTAAAATAAATACATTTATTTACATACCCGGACTGCCTGTATTCCAATCTTCAGTATCGTGCCGATTGAGAATCGTCCGTTGAGTTGTTGCTTTTGTAATTCGCTCAATGAAGGGCCAAGAAGTCCCATTATGAGCACACGAAATCCACCTTCTTTCGCTGCAAATAGACAATTTTTAACAATTTTCAATTTTTAACAATTTTTAATTTTACAATTTTCAATTTACAATTTTTAATTATCAGTCCGACATTACCTTCACATCTCCCAAACTGTTGAAATTGGGCCGCGTAAGGAGAAACCTGCAAGCGTTTGAGAATGTGTGCCTCAAGAGGGAGAAGCTGATCAGATCTATCTATATTGGTACGCTCGACTTTCATTGCATAATCCTTTCCTTCTTTTGAGACTACTCGATAGACGACACCACACCCACCTAGAAATGAGGGAAATTAGAAAATAATTAAAAAGAGTTGTTTTTATTACCCGCTCCAAGTCGACTCGTGACCTTATAGTTTCCAATTGCTTCTCCAACCACCAAATTAACAGCATTGCCGTCTGAAGTGGCTTTTTCCACTGTAGGAACACGACCCCCCAAACTTTTAGCTGTTTGTTGTGTTTCATTCCTTCTAGTCTCGTCGGCCTTTGCAGTTTCGAATTTCTGTTGTTCTTTGACGGGCGATTTAGATGAGGGTAGTTCCGTTGTTTGTATCTGCAGTTGGTACCATTTATTTGGTTTTTGCTCTTTTTGATCAAAAGACTTGGACTTGATGTACTTCTTGTTTGGACCCGACTTCTTTTTTTCTTCTCGAGTAGGAGATTTCTGGTTGCTTTCCCTCTTTCTGCCGCTTTTTTTCCTTCCCTCTTTTGTTGCCTTCTTCTTCCCAGCAGCTTCCTTTTTCGAGCCAGACTTCTTACCACTAAGGCATTGTAGCACCAGCGAAGTTGAGCAGGAAATGAAGATAAACAGAGCGACAATGATTGTAGACTGCATTTGAATGATTTGGACAAAAAAGTTTTCCGTGTTAGAGTTGAAACTAATAAATAAAAATTAAGAAAAAGAAAAACGGTCTTACTTGGCAGAAGCAGGAGATTCACATTCTCCAGCAGCCGGATGGATGAGCGCCAAAGAACCAAAAAGAAATGAAGGGAGTAGCAGTTCCCGCAGCATCCCGAACGTGGCAGCCCGACTCCGACGAATTCCCTTCGTTTGCAAATCTGGCGCTTTTCTTTTAAGTGCATCCAAGAAGCTTTTCAATATCATTTCATATTTGGGACTTGTAGTTCCAGGGGTTCGATTGAGTTTACTAAAAAAGAATAATCTTTAAAAGATTAATTCTAATTAATTTTTTACTGATATAGAAGACGAATCTCTCTAGGCAAACGAGTGAAGACAACATGATGGGGAAAAGTACCACGCAATTGAGCAGAGACAGCAACCGTTTTTGCTGCACGCCAAGGAAGCCTTTAAAAATAAAATTTTTGTTTAAAAAATATTTTTTTATTTTTTACTCACTTTCCACTAATCAATTCGGCAACAATATAGATTACAGAAATAAAGTCATCTGCTGGACCCTGAAAAAGAATAAATTTAATCACAAGCACATTAATTGAGGGGAGTTTACAGGGGAGACCCTCTAAAATTATTCTCCCAAGTCTCTCCCTTATCCCAACATTTACCCAACTCTCTCAGTTATCCCTTTACTCTTACTAGGGTGTGATAATTAAAAGAGAAAAGTCTCTCCAATCAAGTACCTGAACATGCCGACTAAGAGCTCTCTTTGAACTATATTTGCGTGTGCCAACCAAATCGTTTTGCTTGTTCTGCCTGAAAAATTTAAAAATTAATTAAATTCTGTTTCCTTTTTCCCTCCCACCTCGAAGGCCATTTAACAGCCAAACTAAAATCCACGTGCATAACATCATCCCTTAAGCCTTCTATTGTGAATGGAGTCTTCAACAAAAAGTTCCAAGGAGTGACATAGCGATGGATGAATCCCAATTTGTGAAGAGAGTTCAAAGCTTGTACTAGACCAATTCCAACATTTAAAGCAAGCCAAGGCTCCACAATCCTTTAAAAAAGACAAAAATTAAAGGAAAATTTCTCCTCTCTCTCTCTCACCCAAGAGGAGCATTTGCCAACAAAGAACTAACAAAAACTCCTGCCGGCATAGTGTAGAGAATTGCTGGTCTATTAATCCAATCCGGATCGTGTTCGTATTGCTGGAATTCTTCAATACCAAAGACAAGCCTTTTCAGTTTCCCTTTCAATACACATTTTGGGATGTGAGGAAACTTAAGCCCGTTCTTTCCTTCTTTTGCATCATGAGCTCTCGAGACTTGCAGGAATGCATCAAAGGACTCCTTTGCATCTCTTCGAGTTGCTTCTGGTCTAGCAATATATGCAACAACTGGCTAAAAATTAAAAAAATTCCTTTAAAAGAAAAACTAAGCAATTACAGGTGCCCACGGCTGCTGCGAATTGAAGATACTGTAGATAGCCAAATCCCTTTCCATTTGATCGTCAAAAGGCTCCACAATCAGATAAGTGTCCTCAAAAATTCCGCAAACATTGTGGGCTCGTCTCGGCACTTCAAGAAAACGTCCTTCTCCCAGCAAACCTTCCCCCACAATCCCATCCTCCTTGTCGTCGTCCTTATCCTCTCCCTTCATATTGCTTGAGGCCGGTGTTTTGTCCATAGCAGATGAATCTGATCCAGCCGTTCCACGTTCGCCTCTTGTAGCTCTGGATGTTTTCGAAGCAATGGACTTTGACTGTCCTCCACCCATGATGATCTTCTTTGCCTTGTGATTTTTTGTTGGTGTTGTTGTCGACTGATGTTGGGAAGTTTTAAATTGTTTCTGTTTAAGCCTTTTATAGTAACTAAATAATAAAACAATAAGCTTGATAACAATAAGCAAAATAAGCTTGATTTTACTATCCATTGTCCAAATATCTCGCTGTCCTAATGTCTCTCTAACTTATAGTAGACCTTTCGAAAGTAGACATTATGAAATTATCTTTTTTACATTTCATTAAGAAAGAGAGAAAAATAGGAACGAGAGAGCAAAGGGTTGAGAAAAATTCTGTTCTTTTAGAACAGCGACACTTATTTCTAATAAATTTTCATCCATCTTTATATTTAGAAAATTTATACTATCTCTTGTTCATTCCAAATGGACATATACTAAAATTGGAACAATACAGAGAAGATTAGCATGGCCCCTGCGCAAGGATGACACGCAAATTCGTGAAGCGTTCCAAATTTTTTGTAAAATTTGGATTAATTTTTAGAGGCTGTTATTAATTTTTATATATTTTATGCTCCTTTCTTATTTATATTTATTATCTTTTAAATTAGTTTTTGCTCTTTTCATTCTGATTGAAGTTAATCATCTTATGTGGCTCTGCAGTTTACCAAAATATGCATTAAGAATCGGGTCCTAGAGTGCTCGGTCCCATGTAAAAACACCATTTTTGTACTTCTCATCATGGCATATCCGCATACAAAAACGTGCATCATGTTTCCCCATCCCTACTGATTATATTATGTGCTTTAAAACAAAAGAAAAAATTTACTCGAAAACGAGAAATGCATCGAAATCAATTTCATTTAAAAAATTATGAGAATTTTAAACAACTTAAACATTGTGTCAAACTTCAAAAGATTAATCGTTTATAGACGAAACCCCTAGACATATCAATATAGGAGTTGCAATTTTGATTTAGTGCTATTCAATTGAAAATGATTTTCTAATCCAAAGTCTTTTTATAAACACGGATTTATATTTTATTTACTAAACAATTATGTATATAAAACAAATAAATTTCAACCAAAAACAAAACTAAATTTTATATTCACAATTAATCAATTTTCTTTGTAGCAATTAACTGCCTTTCTGGAGGCGCATAAACTCCCATATTTCGATAAATAATTAATTTCTCCATTAAATCAGAATTAATCGAGGAAGGCTTAATTTCAATAAAACGACAAATAAGATCATATTTAAGTTGATAACCAATTGTAGAAAAATGAATTTCTCGATCAAGAAGGAAATTAATAAATCTAAAAAATAATTGTTTTAATTTAAAGAATCTAGTTTATATTCACAATTAAAAATCACAAAGAAATCCCTAAAATTTTATTTCATTTTATCCGCCCCATTTTTAAAAAACTTTAAAGATAAAATAAAATACTTCTATAATAGAACATTTTAGTAAAATAATTTTATCGAATATTTTTTATTTCCTATTGATGAAATAATTGGGTAAATACGGGGAAGAGGGATAATTTTATAAATAAGAGGGATGATAAATCCTCAGAAGAAATCCTCAGAAAACAATCAAAATTTATTTTGCGAATCTATCAAAAAAATTTATTTGGTATTTAAAAAATTATTCCTCTTATTTATACATTCCGTCGACGGACATTAAAAAATCTTCGAAAATATTATTTCACTAAAAATTTTTTCGAAGGCCTCGAATTGTCCGAGATTTATTATGGAGGATTTATTATCCCTCTTATTTAAAAAATTATCCCTCTTCCCCGTACTTACCCAATTATTTCATTAATTAAAAATAGAAAATCTTCAAAAATATTATTTTCCCAAAAATTTATTCGGAGGCCCGAATTTCCCAAAATTCTATAAACTCGATTTTAAAATTAAAAAACAAACCCATCAATTAAACAAAAATATTCTGGCGCCCATTGATGTTTCATTAAAGCAATTAAAGCATTTAAAGAAGCAATTTGAAGTTCCGGAATTAATTTTTTAAGACAATCAAAAAGTAATTTAGGGAAGTGTTCCCCCAAATAATTAAACCAAATTTTTAAAATATTTGAAGATTCAGCACTTTCAACATTTCCAAATATTGTAGTAATATTATCTAAATACCAAGCCTTCCTTTCTGGTGTAGCTGATCCTCTTGCAATTGCTACAGCAAGACAATTAAAGGCTTTAGCAATATTGTATGGACCTTTAAAGAATAATTTCTAAAAAAATTTAAATAAAGAAATTTTTATAAAAATAATATTAATGTCCTAGAGTTAATTTTGAACTTTAGGGTTGACCCTTTTCATTTTCCCTCAGATTATCCAAATCTAATATTTATTTACTAGCCAGTCATTCAAGGAAAATCAGTAAGAAATGAAAAATGAGAACCAGAAAATTTAAAATTAAATTAAAATCGTTCACCCCTTCCCCCTCCCCAATAACTTTCTCAAGTTATTTTCTCCAGGGTTTTGATCACAAGGGTGAGGGAATTTTTTTAAGAAAATTTATATGTAAATTGAAAAATTAATAAAAATAAATAAACACAATTTTCGCTGCTCAAAAATCTTTTAGCTCCAATAGTTTTTGTCACAACAGCAAATGTTTCAAAAGCCAATTTGCGTCTAAGAGGATCAAGAGAATCAAAATGATAGATTGCATCAAAAACATCAGAAGTAAAAATTGGAAACTTCTCTAAAGCATTAGAATCTGTTGTACTTAAATAGCCAAAGAAACGAATACATGCTTGAGAAAATAAAAATTATTTAAAGAACTCGATTAAAAAGTTTAAAAATAAAAATAATTGGGAAATTGGGGAAAATTAAATTTTATATAAATTAAAATTGAATAGGAAAGAAATGAACCCAACAACCTGAAATGGCCAGATACTAAACACTAACCAGACACTAAACTAGCACTGAACCCCCACTAAATCACAAATGATTTAAACTGTCCTTTAAACAAAAGTTGATAGAATCTCAAACTCAGGAGAAGAATCCATCTAACATAAGAAAAAATTCAAAAAAAATTTTTTAAAAACCTGTGTGTGTAATACCCATATCCGTATCTTCTTTTGTCGTTTGGAAAAGCTTATAAATTTTTTGCAAAAGTCCAATACTTTCAAAATAATTAATATTTTCTTGTTTAGAAGAAGCTATATCAGCCAACATTTCTAATGCTGTAGAACATCCAAGCAAATCATTTGAATCTACTTCATTAACTAAAGCATTAATTAACGGGCTGAGACGTTGATATTCATTAAAATCTGGCAAAAGCATTGCTGAACGAGTAAACTAAAAAATATTTGGTAAATAAGTAGGAGGGGGGGGGTCGTGGGTTCGAACCCGGCTGGGGAAAATAATTTTATAAGGCAGAAAATGAGTCCTCATGAAAAATGTGAATGCACTTAAAAACCTACACAAAATTTATTTTAAAAAATCAAAAACCTCGTGAACCAACTCGTTTTTGGGGGGTCGTGGGTTCGAACCCGGCCGGGGAAAAGTAATTTTTAATAAAGACGGAAACTGAGTCCTCAACTAAAATGTGATTGCACTTTAAAAACCCACAAGAAATTTATTTAAAAAAAATTGAAAACCTCATGAACCAAAAATCGTTTTTCCGAATTATCAATTCCTGGAGACAACAAAGACAATTGTTGACCAATAAAAACATCATCCTTTATTTTGGATCGAAGTTCACGATTATTGTCTATTTGGTCTTTCATTATTTGGTATGTTTTTGTTGTAATTCTAAATTAAAATAAATTTAGAAAATGATGAGAATTAAATAAAAATTTTTAAATAAAAAGAAATGGTAGTTATTGGTTGGCGCCCAGTTGATCGAAAATAATAAATTAAATATGGAGAAAATATTCGATCTTTTGGGCTTGAAATTGCAAGTTAAAGAGGGTATAGCCCAAAACGGCACGCGGCCATAAAGACGCAAAGCCATAACCTACTGGAAAATTTCTAGCCCTTATCAATTTTGGTACCAATCTCTTTAGCTCGATTAGAGGAATCGTTTGATATCAAATTTGGTAAGATTTGGAAATCATGAAGCAAGTTATGGCTTTGCGCCGTTATGCCGTGCGCCCTTTTGGGCGAGTCCCAGTTAAAGAAATTTTTAAAAAGGTGGATTTTTCAAAATTTAAAAAAAGGAATGGGAAAGTATGAAGGATATTTCCGGGAATATTCCCAGACAATTTACAAGAAAAAAAATTCAATCACGATTTAAAAACTTCAGCAGGCGCTCTAAGACTTTCCAAAGAACCAGAGGAACTTGTAGAAAGCAAATATGTTGGTGAAACAGTTTCACAACTACTTTTACGAGAATTAGTAGTAGATGAAGACGAAGAAGTGGAAATATTACTGTTTTGATTACAGGAACTGCAATAATTTGTGTAGCCAGAAATAAGCGAAGATGATAAATCTGATGAATATTCTGACGCTGATGACATACAAATACAACTAAAAATAATGGAAATCTGATTAAATGTTGGTAATTCAATAATTAAAATGTTAAATAAATTTTAACAATATGGGTGTGCAAGATAACTTTGTCGTGGCGTTTTGGCGTCACTTTTGTCCGATTTTGGCGTTCTGTCGTTTGGCATATTTTAAAAATTCGAAAAATTGGCGTTTTTTGCCAGACGAACATTTTGACGCATGGCTGTTTTAAATGAACGCGGCTGTCCCTATCCTTGGAAGAAAGAGAGAGAGAATGGTGGTCATCGCTATCACGCAGAGATTGGGACTATTTGGAGTTGATCCGTGAACAAGCATAGGCCACGACAGCGTGATCAGTTGGTAATGGTGAAGATATGTAAGCCTTTAAAATATAGAAAACAAATAGAAAATTACGAGCCAACACATTTTCTAGCTCAAAACTAAGCTCGACTCACCACTAATTTTCGAGAATCGATAGGGAAACTTTCCTCCCTCCAGATTTCAATTTAATTCCTAATTGGTAGTTTGTCTATTTTTTCATTGTTCTTTAATTTTTTTTAAACTTTTAAAAATTTTGTTGGTTTTATCCAGAAACGTAAGAATATTTTCGAAATATTTTTGTCTATTTCCATCGACAAAATTAATCAACACTTTAATTATTTAATTGTGTTTTAATTTAAAATTATTACAAAATTAATTAATTGGTTATCACAAAATTGTGTTTTTTCCAAATTTTTCTTTTATAAATTGATTATTCTCAATATTGAAATAAATAAAATAATAAAATAAATTATTTTAATATTAATTAAATTTGAGGCTCCAGAATTTTCTTTTTCATTTAAATTATTACAAAATTCATAGAAATTTTCAAAATCAGAAGCCTTTGCTAACTGTCGTAATTCGTTTATCCAATTAGTTATTGAAATTGTTTTAAATCCAATATGATTATTATTAATTGATTTGTCTGATTTCTATTAATTTGAAATTAAAAGATAATTTAGATAAATTTGGAACAGATTTTTTAAGTCAGAAAGACTGATAATTTTCTAAGATGAAATTCCCATATATACAACTAAATTCTACATTAAAAATTGGAACTTTGAATCAGTTTGGCACAAATTATTTTGAAAAATTCGTTTTTTTTTGGCTCAGTTCCTTGTTTAAAGAAAAACAAGGATTTGTCTTACATAGGCATAAAACATCCTACATAGTTTAGCAAAAGTTTAGCTCCGGGCAGGATTCGAACCGGCGACCTCCTAAGCCTAAGCGTTTTAAATGCGCTAGGTGCTAACTTACACAAAAAATTACAGACAAACAAAATGAACTAAATCAAATCTTAAAACTTGTATAAATAATGCCTAATTATTAATTAATTTTTTACCTGATTTAAAACAGAAGAATCCCCAATAAGACAATCACTTTGCATTAAAAGATTACCAATCATTAATTTATCATTTAATATTTCAGTTGAAGATATCCTTACTTCCAACCAATTAAATAACCATTCTGCCATTTTACAATCACAGAAAAGTGAATTTTGCTTTAATAAAATTTTTTTATTGTGGATAATGTGAGAATAAGGTTGTCGGGTTCTCAAATCATCAATTCTCAATAATTTCTGTCTGGTTTCGGTTAAGCGAAGAATTAGGTTAAATCGACAATCCTGGGTGTGAGGCATAAAAATATCGAAGGAAATTTTTGTAAAAATGTATCTCTTATGTCCCTTTATAAAAATGGATATCTCTAATTTATCTCAAATATTTTCAAAGTTTATCACTCTTTTAAACAATATTAGGTTGAGCAATAAGTTTTGTCGATCTAGCATGTTTTTGGCATTAATACTTTATCGATATACATTATCTATATACCATTCGAAAGCTTAATTCGTATCGCTTTTGACATGTTTCAGCGTTAAAAAAATTTTTTTTTTAATTTCTGAGATTTTACCTTAATTTCCAATTTTTCCAAAATAGTTCCATATCCATTCAAAAAAGGCGGTGACCATTTATCAAAATTTCCAAAGGGATTGAAAAAAGTTAATTGTTTATTATTCAATAAATTTAGACGTAAAAAAGTAATTCCTTTAATATTTTGTAATGATTGAATGGGGAATTCTCGTAATTGAGTTCCTTCAATTGTTAATTCTAGACGAAAACCTCTAAGATTATTAAAAGCATTTGGGGAAATCTGTTGGAAAATTTAAAAGAAAATTTTTTAATTGAAAAAACAACAAAACTCGTCTAATAGACCTTCCAGTAATTGTTAATTTTCGAAGTAATCTTAAATCTAATAATTCCAATTCTGAACCAGTAAATTCAGCCTCGCGGCTTTCAAAATGTAGAGAATGAAGTGGAGGTAAAAATTGTAAAATTTTGGAAATTTGTGGAGAAATATTTGGTGGTAAAGAATGTAACTGAGAAGAAAATAAGAAAATTAATTTAAAGGAAAAATTAACTTCGAATTCCTTCAATCTTTTTAAATTAGACCAAGAATGAGGAGAAGGAAGAGAAACAAGTTGTGGTAAACGAGCAATTGTTAAACTTTCTAATTGAGTTAATGCACGAAAGTGGTTGTCGTCCAATGATTGGAGATCGGAAAAAATTAAATTTTTAAATAATCAGAATTATTAAAATCAGAATATTCAAAATAAATTCTGATAAGAAATATCAGAATTAGAATTTAAAAAGCAGAGTCAGAAAAACCAGAAAACAAAAATCAGAATGTAAAATATCAGAATTTAGAAACCAGAATTTAAAAAAAATCAGAATCTGAAAAATCAGAAAATAAAAATCAGAATTTAAAATGAAAAATTTAAATCAGAATTAAAAATGTCGGAAGTTAGAAACCAGAATTTAAAAAAAAATCAGAATTTGAAAATCCAAATCAGAAATATCATAATTTAAAAAATAACAGAATTATTACCATTATCGCTAATATTTAAAACTTTCAATTCAGGCATTTTTTCAAAAATTTGTGCATTTATTTCAACAATTCTATTTCCAGATAAATCAAGCGAGAGAAGAGAGGGGAATATTTCAATTTCTTTAGGGTCAATTTCATAAATAAAATTATTGCTTAAATTTAAATATTCTAATGAAGATGAGCGTAGACGAGGTAGAGAAAATAGGCCAACATTTGATAAATCTATTTTTGTTATTATTTGGCTTAAACCCTTGGATTTTTAAATTTTTTTAAATTAAATTTTAAATTAAAAAACCAGAAAAATGTGTGGTGACCAACTATTTACTGGGTTTTCACTAAATAAATTTACCTATTTTAAAAATAATTTTTTTACAAAATTACCTCAAATCGAGATGTTTAAGTTTTGGAAGAAGTGAAAAAACTTCCTTTAAAAATATTTATATTATTTTACTTTTTATTAAGAGATTAAATAAATAGAAATTTGAATGAATAATTAAGGGAATACTAAATTAAATTAATCACAATTAGATCTATCGTTTTATTGTTTTTGAAGTTAAAACTAGAGCCAGGGATTTCGTATGGTACCGTACTCCGCATCTTAATACCAGAAATACTAATAAAGACGTATCGGTATTCTGTACTGTATTAAAAACTACTAATTTATTAAGCAAAAATTATTTTTATATGTAAAGCCAGAAGCAGTGAAAAAAATTTAATCAGACGTTGGACTGGTAGCGGGTGGGTTAAAGAAAAAGTTCGTTGAAGGATTGCAAAAAACCGCCTGTCTTTTTATGAATTTTTAAATAAAAGGAAACTGGATCGAATAGAACTAGTCTTTTTTCAAAGATTTTGGGACAGGAGTTACAGTGAGGCGAATATATCCTTATTGTTGAAATGCTGTTAAGCAAAGGAATGAATTTAAAATTTCGTAAAAATTTTACTATAAAAACCCCCAATTATTAATTCTCAAAAATTCGCTACACTTGGTCTCATCTTTTGCCCTGCAAGTAATAATGTTCTGCTTGACCTGCAAAGGGTCCCTGTCCGTCAACGTGCTTCTGTTGCTGTTGCCAATTGCCTTGATGCTCTCAGCCTTCGCTCCGGTGCCTTCTGTTGCTCTCTCAGAACCTGAACCACAGCCACCGTCTGCTACTCCAACACAGACCTCGGTAACAAAAAATTTTGTTAAATGATAAAAATAAATTTTTTAACATTCTAGGAAGATTGCATGGATGATGGCCGACTCGTCGACAGTGCATTGGGTGGTGTTATGATCGCTCTTATCCTGTGAGAATAAAAAATAGCTCTTGATCCAAAATAAAAATCTTTTTTCTTTTTTGTAGCATTCTGACTTGGCATATCATTCGTCTATGTTGCTGCAAACAAAAGCCGGTTCAATATCCACCGCCAGGACCGCCGATAACAGCAGGAGGTACTAGCAATGTTGCAACCACTTCTGTCCGCTCCAGCACTTCTGTCCGCTCCAATACTTCTGCCCGCGCCGGGGCCAGTGTTCGTCCAGCCGCATCTGAACGCGTCCGGGAACACACACAGAGGAGCAAAACCGAGTCTGTGAGGAGCAGAACCGAATCGCAAAAGAAGGCTCTTGGAACTGCCGGCACTGGAACTACAGGCACTACTTCTAGCTCTATGCGCAACACTGGTAGCACAAGATAGAGGAAATGGAGAGATGATGAGGATAAAAGGAAAATATATAAAAAGGAAGATTGGATATATATTTGCGATGATTATTTGTGTGTATTCTATAAATAATATATAAATGTATATGTGTATGTTTATTGCTTGGATTATATATATAAGTATATTAATTGTGTATATAATGTTGTATATCTCTCTTTGTATGTTGTAATAAAATGTGTATTTTAAATTGTTTAAAATTGTGTTCAAATTAGAGGTAGGTTGGTTTTGAGGTTGGCGGTTCCTAGTATCTTGAAACGAAAAAAACCTCCGGGTATCCAGAAATTTTCGGTTCGGATATCGGTTCGGTATGCCACTTCCCCTATCAGTACTTCCTTGCAGTCTAAACACTCCGCGTTGTTTCTTCTGAGTTGTTTCAAAGCACCCGAGTTTAAATGTGTGATTCCTCTCGGTAATTTTATACAGAAAATAATGATTTTATTTGAATACATAGGTAAATGCCGTCGGTAGTACGGTACCATCCAGGCTCTAGTTAAAACGAAGGTAAAATTCCATATATCTCCCATACTCCGATTAGGACAACTTTCTTCTTTATAATTTTAGAAAAGATCTTTAAAGGAAAAATGTCAACCGCCCAAAAGACCTTTAGTAATGAATCTAGTATCTGAAGGTTTTCTTATATTCAGAGAAATTAATTTAAATACCTAATTTATGTATTTAAAAATTCAAAATTACCTCGTCTAAAATTTCAATTTTATTTTCAGAAAGACACAAATAATTTAAATTATTTATTTCTTCAAAATTATTTTTTTCAATTATTTTTAATGCATTATTTGCCAAATTAAGTGATTTTAGGCTTTAAAAATATTTTAAAAAATTTATTTTTAATTTAAAAATACCTTTTTCTAACAGAAATTAATCCTTTTGTTGGAAAAACAGAAAAATTATTTTTGCTTAAATCCAAAGAAATTAAATTATTTTTGCCAAATATTCCCTTTAAAATATTTTTAAATTTCTTAATTAAAATATTAAATTTTTTACCTCTTCTAAATTGTTAAGCATATTTCCACTTAAATCCAAAAATTGAATTTGTTTCTTTAAAAAAAGGAATTTTGAATTGAATAAAAAATATTTTAAAATTTTTCAATCATAAATAATAAAATTTATTAATTAAGTTTGAGTGTCAAAGTTATCAATTTAAAAAATTATAACCAAATTTTTAAAAGTTAAATTTCTTGTTTTAGCGGGTATTTCTGTCAGGGTTTTTTAAAATTGATTTCGGCATAGTTTAGTTATCTAAAAATATCCGAGACAAAATTTTTATTATTTATTTAATTATTTTTATCCAATCGAATCTCATTTATAACATACATCCTTGAAGCTGAAAATATCCTACACAAAAATCATTTGTACACTAAAGTTAAAGTATCGCTTAAACATCTCTCTAATCCATACTTTCCTTAACCCATGGCCGAACACATTAAAAAAACCAAAACTAAATTGGAGCGTATTTTAGTGGAAGTGTATTGTAACGAGATTAGACTTGATTACTTTTAATTTTAAAATTTTTTTATGATTCTCAATTAAATTATTTAATTTTTAAATAAAATATTTACTTGATCTTTAAAAGTATTTTTCCAAATTTTTCTCAAATTATTATTTCCAAGTAATATTTTTGTAAGACGAGTACTTCCCCAAAATGCTGCAGAATTTAATTCCTTTTTAATTAAATTTAAATTTTAATTAAATTAAATTTTTACAATTAATTCATTATAACTTAAATCAACATTCTCAAGTTGTCCAAAACTTTGAAGCATTTCAGAATTTAAAAATTCTATTTGATTATTTTTGGCAATAAATATTTTAAGTGAATTAATTGTTTGTTGAATATTAAATCTTTTTTAAAATTAAAAATTAATTTTTGGAGAAAAGAGGGGTCTTTAATCAAGAAAAGGATTTTTTAAAAATCGTGAAATGGATATGGTACCTTTCATAATTTAATCGAATCTTTGTAGCACGTCTCGTTCAGAATCGAAGATCTAGTAGTTGACCCAATTCCCAAAATTACAAATTTATTTCTTGTCGGCTAGACCTCTGGGCAGAAAAAAGAGAGAATCGGACTATTATAATGGATAATATTTTAATAGAATGGAGCCATAAATTAAATAGAACCATTAATTTTCAGTTTAAATTTAAAATTAGAATTTAAAATCTTTTATTTTATTAAAAACCCCCTATTTATTTTTATAAACTTTTTATTAATAGTACATAAACACAGAAATTATGAACTTAAAGAGATCATAATCAAAAATATACTTTAATTTGCTTCTAATTTTTTAATTTAATTTATTCACGTAAAATTAAGGGCCACAGAGTCAATAAAATTTGGCTTTGATTAATATTTACTTTAATTTAATCGAATCTCGATAATTCTGAAAATAAACTCAAACCAGGGAATTAATTAAATGGATTGATTAAAAGAACCAGGGATCTTTTTAAATTTTCTCCCAAACCTTTTTAATTTATTATTAGATAAATTAATATATTCAATTAATTGAGAATCAACAAATTGTTCTAATTTAAATATTTCAATTAAATTATTTGAAATATCAATTAATTTAAGTTTTGGTAATTTAAATAAATTTGGTTTTGTTAAATTTAACTGAAAAAATAAATAATTAAAAATAAATTCAAAATAAAAAAACTTTGTTGTTTGAAAGATAAAGTTTTTCCAGAAAAGGTAAATTATTAAACACATTCTCTTTTAATTCGTTTATCTAAATTTTGAATTAAATTAATTAATTTAATTATTTTTAATGGATTGACTATTCTAAAATGTCGATTATTGTTTAAACCCAAAATAAATCTTCACATCCTTAACCTAACTTTGTCTGCTTTGATTCGCTTTATTATCTGGGCCATCGAAATTAATAATAGAAAATTATATTTTTTATTTCATTTTAAACAAACTATAATACTATAATTTGTTCTTACAAAAGTCGTACTTTTATATTTTGGCTAATTAATAAACAAAATATTGTTGGACTTAACCCTCAATGTATACATCAGGGCTGAAGTTTCTCAAGCTTTCGCTTTTTAAAAAATTATCCAGCCCTGGTATACACTTTAATTTAGCATACACTTTAATCGTATTTGGCCGAAGGGTGGGGGAATGGCCTAGAAATACCCACATTTATTATGTCCTCAACAATGTATACAATTTTTTAGAATCAAGGCGTATAAATATTATGGTTAGTCTGACTAGAATGTAACAAACATAAAATACCCCGATTAATTATACTATTTTCGTTAAAAAATAAAAACTTACATAATTATTAGAAATAAATAAATATTTTAATTTATTGAGGGAATTGAGTGTCTTTAAATTAAATTAAAATTTTAATTTAATTATTTATTTAAAAATTACTTTAGTTTCTAATATATTTAATTTATTATTGTTAATAAATAATTGTTCCAATTTAGGTAAATTTTGGAATGATTCTGGTTGGATATTTGTAATTTTATTGTGGGCCAAATTTAATATTTTAATCTAAAATTTAATTTAAAATTAATTAAAGGGACAAAGAAAGTTTTTTTTAAATATTTAATTAACATTCTAATTAGTCTCTATTGACTGACTAATTTAAAAAATCTTGAAAATTGGACTACAATAAAGATTCTAGTTTAGATTCATTGTCTAAAAATTATTTAAAAATTCCTCGTTTATATTAGGCATAGAAAAAATTCTGAATTTGGTTTATGCAAAAAGACAGAAATTCAAAAATCGTCCAATATTAAAGCTTGGAAATGAAAATTCTAAAAATTTTGGACGAGAGACATTTCGGTCCGTTTATTAAATTTTAATTATTAAAAATTATTTTATATTCATTTTATCTTTGACCTAAAAATTATTGTTCAAAAATTATCTGAAAATTTCTCGTTTACGCTATACATAGAAAAATTCTGCAAAATTGGAATTTAATTTAATACAGATGTAAAGGTAATTGTGATTAATGGAAATGGAAAATTGCAAAAACATTTTGGAGATTGGAATTTAAAAAATTAAAATTTCGGTCCGTTTATTAAATTTTAATTATTAAAAATAATCTTTTTATTTTTGACATAAAAATTATTTAAAAAAATATATCTGATTACCGGTAAAATATTGGTTGATTGAAATATTTTAGAATTAATTTCTTTAATTTTATTTTTAGCCAAATTTAATTTAAATAAATTTAAAAAATATTCAAAACAATAATTAGGCAATAAATTAATTAAATTTCCTTCTAAATTTAATTCTTTTAATTTTAAAAGTGAAGAAAATGAATTGAGAGAAATTTCTGTTAATTTATTTTGCTTTAATTAAAATTAAAAATTAAAATTCCTGATTAATTTAAAAAACCTCTAAATTAATTATTTCCAAAGATTCAAGTCTTTCTATTGCCGATTTTGTAATTAATTTAATTTTGTTGTTTTTTAAATTTAATTGAATGAGATTTACAAGGTAAAGGAAAGTTGAGGGTTCTGACTTTAAATTTAGACAAAAAAATATTTTTTTAGATTAGGTAATTTTAAAAAGGGTTAGGAAACCAAAATCCAGGCCAAAACCTCGGGAGAATAATCGGTAATAAACAACTATTCTTCTTAATTTATTTTTATCAGAACTTGAAAATCAGGAAACCCAGACAAATTTCGTTAAAAAAATTTAGGAATATGTATTCAATATTAATTCAAAAATATTCCCTAATTAATCCCAAAAATAAATCCAATTTTGTCAACCCCCTCTAGAAATATTAATTTACTAAAATTAACCAATAATCCGAATTTCAGCTTTTAAATTTAAATAAAATCTAAACAAAAATAATTACCAACCAATTCCTCAATAAAATTATTAGCCAAATTTAATTTCTGTAAAGGACTAGAACCTTCTAAACCTTCATAATAAGATCCAAAAGCCATTTTTCCAATTTTTGAAATTAAATTAAACGAAAGGTCGAGTAATTGTAGGGAATTTAATTTGTTTAGTATTTCTGTTGGAATTGCTTCTAGAAAAGTTATTTTAATTTTTTAATAGTATTTAAATAATAAAATTTATTTTTTAAAAAGAGAAAAAGTGGCCATTCAAGACTGAACCTATAAAGCTTACTACATATGTGTTTAAAGGTTTTTCATTCATTTTTAAAACAAGCAATTTTTATCGGACCGGACGACCGACTCTTTTTCGGGTTTCATTCGCGTTTTCGAGCCCGATCGTGTTTTTTCGGTCCGAAATTCGATGCCCGACTCTTTACCCTAGTCAAAAACTTTAACCAAGGAAATTAATTGAGTTAATGCTTTGAGATCCTAATTCTTGTATACCCCGGATAGCTTTACTTTTTCGGGGTTTTTATGCTCTTATATTTTTACATACAAACATTATTCAAAATATTTTTTTAATTAACTTTAAATTACCAAATAAATTTCTAGACAAAATTAATTCATTTAATTTATTATTTTTATTAAATAAATAATTTCCTTCTCCACCATTATTATTTAAATAATTTCCATCAAAATTTAAATAAATTAAATTATTTAAATAATTTAAAGAATTTATAGGTATTTTTGTAAAATTATTTAAAGCCAAATTAATTTGTTTAATTGAATTATTTAAATAATTATTGTTAAATAAATTTAGAGGTAATTTATTTAATTTATTTGAATTTAAATCTAAACTAAAAATTAAAAAGAGAATTAATTATTAATTAAAATTAAAATACCTTTCAATAAAAATTAATGAATTAAATGAAGTTTCTTCTATTGAAGTGATCTGGAAAAAATTTTTTTAAAAGTTATATTTTATTGATTTTAAGAGTTAAATAATTAAGAATTTTAAATTTTTATTTAAATTAAATTAAAAAAATTTTTTTTAATGTCTAAAAAATAAAAGAATTTAAATCTAGACTAGAAAAGCCAAATTAAAATTTTAAAAAATATAAAATTTAAGGCTGCAAATAAAATTCCGCAACATTTTATTTTTTGTTCTTTTGGGGAATATTCTTCTGATCTTGGACAGTTTAAAAATTATTTAAAAAAATATAAAATCTTCAAAAAATATTAACATCACAATAAATTTGTACAGAATATTTTATTTTTCTTATTCCATATAAATTTATATCAAAATATATCCATTTTAAATATTGTACAATGTTCGAAAAAAGAGTTAAAATAAAATAATGCAGAATTTTGTTGGCAGAATTTTATTTTTAAAATGAATTTTTTAAAATTATTTTAAACTCTTTCAAAAATAAAATTAAAATTATTAAAATTCCAAATTTACCTTATTATAACTTAAATCCAACCTTCTAATACTTTTAAAAATATTAAATATATTTGAATTAATTGAAGTAATTAAATTTTGAGCTAAATTTAAATGTTCTAAAGAAATTGTTGATTTTATTGTTAACTTAGTTGAAAATATTTGTTTAATATTGTTTTGTTGTAAATTAATTATATACAATAAATTTAAATTAAATAAAGAATTAAAGGATATCTGCAGGGAAAATTAGAAAAAATTAAATTTTAATATTTTTTTCAATATTTTCCCAATAATCATTCAGTATTTCCCATTTTTTATTAAATTAGAGCCCCCGAAAATTAATTTTTAAACTTCAAAAAAGTGCAGTCGGATCTCGATTCTTACATCACCCAAAATAGCTCTCAGTTTCAAATTTTACATCCCCAAACTTGTATGTAAAATCCCCCAAATTTAAATAAATAAATTAAAAAATACATTTTTAATTAAATTATTACTCAAATCAACAAAACCAATAGTTTTTGGAAAATGTTCAAAATTAACAAATTCAATTAAATTATTTGATAAAGTTAAAACTTGAAGTGAAGGGAAATTATTATTTATTAAATTATTTGTTGTTGTTGTTGATATATTTATTGTTGAAATCTAAAATAAAATTATATATTTATTTTAAATCAGCAAAGAATTTCCGCAGATATACCATAAATAATTTATCAAAAAGATAAATCTAGGATGTCATCTTCTGCATAATTTTTAATAACATCGGGTCTTACTATGCTTCCTTGAGGTTAAAAAACTTTTTTTGGCTTATAATGAGTATTACATTAAATTGGAATATCTTGTTTGGACAACTACTAGAGGTTCTCAAATTGGATCCGGTTCCGGTCAAAATTTCAGCTCCGATGAAACAAAACATCTACCTTCCCTTCCCCTATCCTAATTTTAAAATTTGCCTTTTAAAAATTGAGGTTGTTTTAATTCAAAAATAATTCAAAAATTTTTATTTTTATTAATTTCCAAAAAGCTTACTTTATTAAAATCCAAATGTAAAAATTGTAAATTATTTAATTTTATATTAAATAAAAAATCTTCAAAATTTTCAATTTTATTATCTTCTAAATTTAATTTTTCTAAATTTTGTAAATGTGTAAATGAAGGTAACCATTCTAATGATGGGGAATGGAATTTATTTGATTTTAATATTAATTCTAATAAATTGGCCTTTAAAAAGAAAAATTAATTATTTTAATAATTACATAAAGGATTTGTCGGAATTAAAAAATTAAAAAGAAAAAGACTGAAAGGAAAAAGATTAAAAAGACGAAACCGATGAAAAGCTTAACATTCATATCTATAGTCGACCTCCATTCTAAATATATCCTTAAAATAAATTTATCTTGTAATGAAATTTATCTTAAATTGGATAAGGATTCGAGAAAAAATTGTGTTTACAATAGAACTTTATTTTGTATTGGGGGAGAAGCAGGAACAATAAATGTCTGACTATTTAAAAATTAATGGAAATAATTTATATTTTTATAACTTACAGAAAATAGGTTAAAAAAGAGATTAAACAAAAGTAAATAAATTTAAAAAATCTAAACTAATAAAATTTTAAATAAATTATACCTCCAACCCTCTAAAAGTATTAGCATTTAATATTTCAATTTTATTTTGTGACAAATCTAATTTTTGTATTTTTGGTTCTGTTCTAAAAACATCTTGCCCCAATGTACGTATTTTTGTGTTTTTAATTGTTAAAATATTTATATTATTTGGTTGTTGCTTAAAGATAAATTTTTGATTAAATATTTAAATAAATTTTAATTTTAAAGTTTTATTTTTTTTAATAGAGAAGGAAGAATATGCTAATAATTTGATAGTGAATTATCTTAAATATTTCTTACATCTAAATAAATATTATATAAAAAATTAATTGCCGTCCCCTCCCCCCCCCCCCCCCCCCTTCGATTAATTACTCTCTCTCCAATAATTTATACTTAGGTTAAAACAATAATTATCCGGAGTAATACGGTAATTAAAAATAATCGGCAATACATACCTATCAGGGAGGGACCGACTTTCTTCAAACCGTCCCATCCCTGATACCTAATAAAAAAATAAAACAAACAAAAACCTTCAATAAAGTATTCAAAGCCCCGTTCTCCCTCCTCCCCCCTCCCTCAAATATTTCTTTCAAAGCTAAATATTTTTAATAATATTTAAAATTTTCTGATTTATTTTTTACCAAATTTAGTAAATTTCCTTCTTTTTTCTCCCAAATTTCATTTAATAAAGGTAATTCCAACCAATCTTCTTCATTGCAATTTAAATAATTATTAATTATTTTTATTTTATTATTTTTATTTTTTTCTTCTTTTGTTTCTTCGTCAAATAAAATATTTTCTTCTTCTTCCTCCTCATTTTCTTTTTCAATTTCTTGACATTTACAATTAGCCCACAATGTGGATTTATTTATTGGGGTCCTTTTAAAAAATTTTTATTTTATTTTTGGCTATTTTATATTTAGTTAGAAATAAGGGTTCTCTGTAACTCGATTAATTTCTCGATTAATTACCCTGTGGAATTGATATTCCAATCCACTGATGGGAGGGGAAATTATTCGAGGGAGAGGGAATTATTAGAGTTTTGGAGGAGGGGAATTATTGTTCCGACCCATTAGTGTTTCGCCGGAACCGCAAATTTGGCCGGAAACGGAACCAAAAAATCCCGGAACTTCCGGCCTAACGGAACCGGAACTTTCGGCGAAACACTACAACCATCCTTGGTATGGGAAATTAATTGAGAAAATAAGGTAATTTATTTTGTTGATATACGGGGAATCGTTTGAGGGTAAAATGCTTGAAAGTTTATTTTGACCTTTGATTATGAGGAATCAGTTAATAGAAAAATTCAAAAATTATAGTATTCAATATAGAAAAAAAGTTTTTTAATATTTAAGTAATTAATTTTTTAATTAATTTTAAAGTAACAAAACAAACCGGCAAGCAGCCGCTAACCAAGTAATTAAAACAAATTGAAATAGAAAAGGTGTCCAAATAAAAATTAAAAACATTGAAAATTAATTTTTGGAAATTTTTTGAATAAATTACTAAAAAAATTTTTAAAAACAAATTTTACTAAAAACAATTTTTCTTTTCAAAAATAACTTTAAAAATTTAAATTTTTACTCAAATATTAAAAAGGAAATAAAAAATTGAATTTGACAATAAACGAAGTTAAATTTGGGGAATTTTGAAAGGATTTTTATTTAAATATAATTTAATTTTCTAATAATTTTTATAAAAAATTTTTTTGCAAAAAAAGAGTGAAGAAAATGTAAAAAATAACAAGTTAATATTTTATTAGAGTTTTGAAAGTATTACTAGATATTATTTAATCCATGCCTAATAATTATAATTTTTTAAAGGTATTTTTAAAAGTTATTAAATATTTTTATATTTTTCATTTATTAATATTATTTGAATTCTAAAATTTAAAAATAATTTATTTTATGACTTATTGAGAATTTGAGAAAATTATAAAAGATTAATTTTATATATTTAATTTATTTTAATTATTTGGATTTATTAAAATAATTAGTTAAAATAATTAAATATATTTTTATTTAAAATATAATAAAAATTTATTTTAATAAATCCAAATAATTAAAATAAATTAAATAAATAAAATTAATTTTTTATAATTTTATCAAATTCTCAATAAGTCATAAAATAAATTTTTGTTAATTTTTAGAATTGAAATAATATGTATTAATAAATCAAAATTTTATTTTTTTTATTCTAATATTTATTACTAATACATATATACAGTGCCAGAAAAAAAGAGAGGACCAAGGCCGTTAAATTAGTTTCTTTCGATTATCTCTTCTTTAAGTGCTCTTTAAAATAAGTATAAAAAATGTTCGAGAATAATTTATTGAAAATCAAAAAAAATTTGTAAATGTTATTATAAAAAGAAGGATTACATTGTTAATTAATATATCTTTAGTCAAAAATAATCCTTAATATAATTTATAATTTCATTTTCTACTTAATATTGTACTCCTAAATAAATTTAACAATAAATAATAAACAAAATATATCATTTAAAATATGTAATACATACACAAATGTGTTTTCGAAATAAGGTAATGAATGAGGGAGGGAAAGCCAGGAAGGGAATGAATGGGAATGAAAAGGATTTTCTAAACTTTTAATACATTTACTACTATTTGCCACTAAAATTTCTTTCCAAAACATAAAAATAAACCAAAAAAAATTTTTCTTTTAATCTGCTTTTGACTTCTTTTCCTTTACCTTTAACTCCCTTTCACTTCCAATACTTTTTCCCTTTTCGGAACGGAATGAAGTAAGGAAACTCTTACAAATCCTTTAAGCATATATTGTTGTGTTTAGTCACCCAAAAAGTAGTCAATTGTCAAAGAACAGGTGCTTTTACTTTTTATAAAAATAAATATATTTCCGTTAAAATATCCTCCAAAGGGTCAACGAGAATGGTCAAAAGGGGGAGGAATTAAAAAGTTTGTGTAAAACAACAGATGGCCGATAATGGAGAGAGTTTTTATTTATTTAGTACTTTTTTGGATAGTTTCTAAAATAATTAATGGATATTAAAGGGATTTTGGCATGTAAAATAATTGAAAGAAACAACTGAAAAGTCTATTAAAGTGATGCTCGCCAGTAAAAAAGGCTGGAGTCAAAGCTCGAAAAGAAAGCTAGAGAATCTCAAGAATCTCTCGAGCTCGGGAATCAAAGCTTCGATATTTGAAAGGTTCAGGAACCTGAAGAATCACAAAAATTCACTGATTGACTTGAATCAGAATGAAAATAGCAAAAATTAATTTAAAAATAATAAATCTGAGTAAGAAAAATAAATAAATATCTAACAATAAATTAACTCTAAATCTTGCTACTTTCTTAAATTAATCCAAATTTTACAAAAAATTTGGAACGCTTCACGAATTTGCGTGTCATCCTTGCGCAGGGGCCATGCTAATCTTCTCTGTATTGTTCCAATTTTAGTATATGTCCATTTGGAATGAACAAAAGCTAATTGAAACTTTCTAAATATAAAGATGGATGAAATTTTATTAGAAATAAGTGTCGCTGTCTAAAAAGAAAAGAGAATTTTTTCTCAATCCCTTGCTCTCCCTGTTTCCTATTTTTCTCTCTATCTTAATAATAAAATGTAAAAAACATAATTTTTATAATATCTACTTTTAAAAAGGCCTACTCTAATAAATTAGAGAGACTATAGGACAATACGACATTAAGACAATGAAAAGTAAAGCAAGCTTATTTTTAAAATGGCTTAAATAAAAAAAATATTTAGTTGTTGTATTCTTTAGTTACTATAAAAGGCCTAAACAAAAACAATTTAAAACTTCCCAACATCAGTCGACAACAACACCAACAACAAATCACAAGGCAAAGAAGGTCATCATGGGTGGAGGACAGTCAAAGTCCATTGCTTCGAAAACATCCAGAGCTACAAGAGGCGAACGTGGAACGGCTGGATCAGATTCATCTGCTATGGACAAAACACCGGCCTCAAGCAATATGAAGGGAGAGGATAAGGACGACGACAAGGAGGATGGGATTGTGGGGGAAGGTTTGCTGGGAGAAGGACGTTTTCTTGAAGTGCCGAGACGAGCCCACAATGTTTGCGGAATTTTTGAGGACACCTATCTGATTGTGGAGCCTTTTGACGATCAAATGGAAAGGGATTTGGCTATCTACAGTATCTTCAACTCGCAGCAGCCGTGGGCACCTGTAATTGCTTAGTTTTTCTTCTTAAAGAAATTTTTTTAATTTTTAGCCAGTTGTTGCATATATTGCTAGACCAGAAGCGACTCGAAGAGATGCGAAAGAGTCCTTTGATGCATTCCTGCAAGTCTCGAGAGCTCATGATGCAAAAGAAGGAAAGAACGGGCTTAAGTTTCCTCACATCCCAAAATGTGTATTGAAAGGGAAACTGAAAAGGCTTGTCTTTGGTATTGAAGAATTCCAGCAATACGAACACGATCCGGATTGGATTAATAGACCAGCAATTCTCTACACTATGCCGGCAGGAGTTTTTGTTAGTTCTTTGTTGGCAAATGCTCCTCTTGGGTGAGAGAAAGAGAGAAAAAGTTTTACTTTAATTTTTGTCTTTTTTAAAGGATTGTGGAGCCTTGGCTTGCTTTAAATGTTGGAATTGGTCTAGTACAAGCTTTGAACTCTCTTCACAAATTGGGATTCATCCATCGCTATGTTACTCCTTGGAACTTTTTGTTGAAGACTCCATTCACAATAGAAGGCTTAAGGGATGATGTTATGCACGTGGATTTTAGTTTGGCTGTTAAATGGCCTTCGAGGTGGGAGGGAAAAACGAAACAGAATTCAATTAATTTTTAAATTTTTTAGGCAGAACAAGCAAAACGATTTGGTTGGCACACGCAAATATAGTTCAAAGAGAGCTCTTAGTCGGCATGTTCAGGTACTTGATTGGAGAGACTTCTCTCATTTAATTATCCCACCATTGAGAGTAAGGGGATACCTGGGAAAGGTGGGTAAATGTTGGGATAAGTGAGAGACTTGGGAGAATAATTTTAGAAGGCCTCCCCTCAAATTCCCATTTGCCCCTCAAAACCCCCAGTTGCTGTCTCTGCTTCTGATTAAATTTATTCTTTTTCAGGGTCCAGCAGATGACTTTATTTCTGTAATCTATATTGTCGCCGAATTGATTAGTGGAAAGTGAGTAAAAAATAAAAAATATTTTTTAAACAAAAATTTTATTTTTAAAGGCTTCCTTGGCGTGCAGCAAAAACGGTTGCTGTCTCTGCTCAATTGCGTGGAACTTTTGTCCATCATGTTGTCTTCACTCGTTTGCCTAGAGAGATTCGTCTTCTATATCAGTAAAATTAATCGGACTAATCTTTTAAAAGATTATTCTTTTTTAGTAAACTCAATCGAACCCCTGGAACTACAGATCCCAAATATGAAATGATATTGAAAAGCTTCTTGGATGCACTTAAAAGAAAAGCGCCAGATTTGCAGACGAAGGAACTTCCTGATTGGATGTCGATGCCTGCAACCTAGAGAGAAGAATAAAGAGAAGAAGAATATATAGTCGATGATAAATCTCTCGATATTATGATAATAAATAATATAATGTATATAATTTTGTGTATATAGTGTGACTTTTTTGTAAATAAAATTGTTGATTAAATTTTAAAGTATGATCAGTGAGGTAGTAACATCTACTCGTTTGTCGTCGTCAGACGCAAACGTAGGCAGGATTTTCTTTACGTAAGTCATGATTTTTCCCGGAAGGGTTCCGACAACTTAACGGCTTACATCTTTTAGAGTGGTTAAAGTTGTCCCGAGAGTTTCTTGAACGATTAATTTTCAGCATTAAGAATAACAATTAGAGGTTTATTAAAAATTAAATTTTAGCATAACTTGCTGCAAAAAATTTCTGGCCCTTATCAATTTTGGTACCAATCTCTTTAGCTCGATGAGAGAAATCGTTTAATACTTAATAAGATTCGTAAATTTGAAGCAAGTTATGGCTTTGCGCCGTTATGGCAGAGCGCCTATTCCTCCACTATTCCTCACTTAAGAGAGTTACGGCAATTAATAGGTGTGAGACTCAAACAGCCCGCTCATACATTCTTAACTCACTGCCCATTCACATAATTAAAAATCTTTTGCTGTCTGTCATTTATTCATCATTCTCTCTCTTATTTATTTACCAACCATTTCCTTCATTTCTTTTTTCCTCTTTTTCTTTTTAAATTAAAAGTCTACTCTCTCATACATTTTCTCTAACCAAATTCTACCTTCTTTTATAAACTATGCTTTTCTTTTTACAATAAAATTCATTTCTAAAGTTACTTTCTCAGTTTAGCCATCGCTTCTCGGCCTTTTGGCTAAGATCAAAGTGTAGTATCTGTTCTTTACGGCTTAATCTCCGTAACGATCCCTACCGGGATCAAAGAGATTAACCAATTTTTGGAAAAGGGCGTGAGGTGGAAGCTTGCTTCCTCTCTGCCGCGCGTCGGCCCGGTCTTGCACTTACCTCCGGGAACGGCGCATTCCTTCCTTATGGGAGGATCAAAATCTGGTAGAGGGAAAAAATTGAAGTGGACCTTAATTGGTTTCTTTGAATAATGGATTCCAGTGACTCGCTTACATATTTTTATTAATTTTTGTGAATATTTTTAATGGACTGCCACGAAAAAGATTTGGTCGATAGAAACGAGGCACGAAAAAAATGACTCTAACACCGATCGGACTCGAAAAATCCAACCGTAATACATAAGGCTCATAAACACAGATCTCCTTAATTTAGATTGTTTACCCTCTCATTTTTAATATTTCGAGGAAGGAAGGAAGGAAGGAAGGAAGGAAGGGGTATACGAACTTCAATTTTACCGATTGTTCACTATTTTAATTCTTAATTCAAATTTACAAAGAATATTTTAAATTATTCATTCTTCTTTTCTTTATCACTTTTCAATTCTTTATTTTTTACAATTTCATCTCCCCCCTCCTCCTCTTTTTTAATTTTAGAATCATCCACAATTGAAAATAATATTTGTAATTGACATAAACAAATAGCAAAAACTTTAAGGGAAAAATTTTTAATTTAATTTTAATTTAAATCTCTACCAGGTCCAATTAACAAAGCAAATAACCAACTTCCATAAAATAAATGAGATTTAATAATTTCAATTAAATTTAAAATTGAATTATTCCAACATTTATTTATTGTAATTGAAGTACATAAACGATAATAAATAATTGGGAGAGATAAGGAAATTGGATTTAGAAGTATAAAAAAGAAAAGTCGACAAAGGAAAGGTGTTGATTTTGAACTGAAAAAATTTAAAATATTTTTTTAATTTTTAAAACCCATTCCAATAGAATTTTTTAATTTTTAAGGATTTTTTAAGAATTATACATTAATTAAAATAATTGGTGACAGTTGATCTGACATCGTGTTAGAGTTCTGGATTGGGTCTTTCCTTCAAAAAATGTTTGTTTCTATCCCACAACTAAGTAAGGGTGTTATCAATTTTTGGAAACTCTTCGGATATCCAAAATCGAAACGAAGAATTGAACATAGAAAAACTCCTCAGTCTGGTTTCAAATCGACAACCAGGGATATCAAAGGTTGAGAAAAGCCGCATCGGACACACATTCCCCGCTAACGATACACATTCCCCCCGATATTCCCCGCTAACAATTCTATCCATAACCCATTCCAATAAAATTTTTTCCAATTTTCCCCATCCAATGAATTATTCCTCAATTTTTGATTTAAAGTCACCAATAAATTTTACAAAAAAATTTTCAATTAAATTAATCAACTTACATACTTAACCCAACAATAGCTATCGGTAATAAAACAAAACACAAAATTAAAGTTAGAGGAAAATGAACAAGTGAAAGAGCACCCAAAAATAATAACAATTCCAAATTTATAACAAAACGAGAAAAATGAAAATTTTTTGAATTTCTAAAATTAAAAGAAATTATTTTTTAATTTTTTTCAACTTACAATTTAATTCTAAAAATTAAAAATAAAATAATTAAAGGAAATAATAAATTAATTAAAATAAAAATATTTTCTTTAAATAAATTAATTTGTAAAATATAAAATAAAAATGAAAATAAATGTGAAAAACAAATAAATTTAATTGATGGAAGTATTGATGTTTTTGTTGTTATTTGATTTAATAAAAACCATTCACGTAAAGTCTAAAAATATGGAAATTAATTAAACATTTTGACATTATTTAGTCCTTTGAGACTATAAAATTAGATTTAATAAGGGGGAGAGAGGAGTTTGTTGTGGATCAAGGTGGTCCTTTACAAATCACCAAAAAGGGCATAGCCTCTCAAAAAGGGGAAAATCCTTTAAAAGAGGGACCACCCTGTTGTGGATAGACTCTTTCTTGATTAAAATTTGGGGGTTTTTTCACTAAATCCAAAATAAAACCCCCCAAATCAAACCAACAGATATTGGAAGCCTGACTAAAGTACGAGGACAGATTGAAACGGAATTATCAAAAATCTAGGTTAATGAGATTCCCGATCTCGATAATTTTTTCAGTTTCTCAAACTTTGCTTAATAAGGCATGACTTTAAAAAATATTTTTCAATAATTTAATGAGGGAAGAGGGAAGGTTGTTGTGGACTTTCGATTAAAATATACTTTTTTACTAGAGGACGGATTGAAACAGAAAGGTTATTGAGATTCTCGATCTCTATAATTTTTTTGTTTCTCAGACTTTTTTACAATCAAAAGTAGGGTGCTATTTTAATTTAATAATGCATGACTTAAAAAATTTTTTTAATAATTTAATTAAAATTTAATTAAAAAATTACCGGTAAAAACATAGGAGCAACAATTAATCCAAATAAAGGCATATAAAGTGCCGCTGGGACAAATCTATGTGGATGTATAATTAAATAAAGTAAATAGGAATGATGGAATTTTTCTAATAAATTATTTAGAGAACGCTTAAAAAATAAAAAAAATTATTTTTAAAATTATTCCCCCATCCCCCAACCATTCCCCCTTCAATAATTTTAACAATATCAGACAAATCAATTGAAATTGGTCCAGAAAGTTTTTTGTTGGCACGTAAAGTAACAGCATTAATTCCATAACGTCCATAAATGGCAGTAAAAGGTTCTAATTCGTTAAAACTCTTTTTTAAAAATTAAAAAAATTTTTAAATATAAAATACCTTTATTTTAAATACAAAATTTTTTATGTTAGGTTTGGAATTTAAAAAATGAATTCAAGGTGAAAATTAAAAACGGACTTAGGGATTTATCGAAATTAATATCTTTAAAATCTGTAAAACTAAAAAATCTATCGAAAATATCGATAATTGAGATTTTTGAGTGGATCTCGTTTCGGTCCAAATTTCAGTATGAAATCCGATGGTTCAGTCCCTCACTCAATTTTTGAAGGGTTAATAAAAGGCTCTAATATATGTATGTTACTAATTTTTGTAAATAAAATAAAGGTTTTTAATAATTTAATTTAAAAACAAACAAACAAGAGAAACAATTCCATTCAAAAAAGTATTTGCAGCTCCTCTAAAATTAAAATGATTTCTTGCCCGTGTTATTTTATGAACTGTTGGAATTGCCCCAGCTTTTTCTGTTAATAAAACAGCCAAATCAAAAAGATCCATATTTGGTAATTTTCCATTAATCTTTTTAAAATTTAATTTTAGAAGAAGTGTTTGTAGGTTTAAGTATTCGGAGGGAAATTTGGTTGTAAAGGTTTAGGTAACTGAAATTAATTCGCATTTTATTTTTTGCAAAAAAAATCGAAACATTATGTAAGAGATTTGGTTCGAAATTATCTAATAGGATTACTAGTGATGTTCGAGAGTCTCGACATGGGTCTCGGGGTTGATTCACGGTCTTGGTCTCGACTCTCGGGTTTTTTAACTCCCGAACATCGCTTAGGATTACGTGAACCCAGTTTTATGATATATCCAACAAGTATATTTAATAATTTGGAAAAGATTTTTTTATTATTTGAACACCCAAAAATTAAGTTTTTAAAAATCCCTCCTCCTCCCCAGAGGTGGATCGGAATTCCGATTTCCGAAGTTTTTTTCCTTCCAATTTCCGACTTCCGAAAAAAATTTTTTGATTTCCGCTTTCCGAGTTCCGACTTTTTAGCCTGTTCCGATCCACCTCTCCTCCTCACCATTCCATGTAATACTTCAACATCTCCAAAAATATTTCCATTTATATCCAAACCAAACGCCCCAATAAAAGTCCCTCCATGTGCCTCTAATTCATCATCAATTAATTCAATTCCCTCCTTTTGTCGTTGTCCATGATAAGAAGAAAGCCAAATATCAGCAGATTGGGTTGTTCCACCATCAACAAAAAGAAAAACTAAATCACGGGACCAGTAAAGTTGGTCTTTAAAAAGTGAAAAGAAGATTATTGAAAATTTAAAATCATTACTTCTGAGTTAGTCATAATAATTTTGAATTTAAAACCAAATGGACATCCTAGTCATATAAGTAGTTTAAAAAATATCAAACTCAATTTAATTTTTGTCCTAGAAATTTTATGACTGTAAATACAAACAACTTTTAAAGGCGCTGTCCAAAAATTCCAGATAGAAGATTGAGGAAATTAAATTGAGAATAGACAGCCATTTGGTTAAGTTACAAGAGCTAGACTATTCGAGGATATAAACTCATCACTTGTTTCTATAAAAAGCTTTTAATAAGGTTCTAACTTTTATTGTTATTTAATGCTTTCTGGCAATAAATAAAAATCTACCAAATGTCAGATGGTAATTTGCCCTTTAGTTTTTAATTTCTACAAGTTTTTACAATTAAATTTAAAAATTATTTTTACCCTTAGCATAATCAGCAAAAGCCAAAGCCACAGCAATTGACTCAATACTAGTTGTAGGTACTGCCAATAAAATAGCCTCGACAGGCGAAGCCCGGAATGCCCTAATAATTCCGTAAATATTTTCTCCATTTGAAGTATTATTTAACTTTAAAAATATTTTTTTTTAATTTTTTAAAAATTAAATTTACTTTAAAAGTAGGCAATAATTTAAACTTTTGCCGATAAACTTCAACTCGCATTTTAACAAATTCATCAAAAATAAAATTTCGTATTTCACTAGAATGATAAAAATAAATTTTAGAAAAAGAGGAAATTTTAGGAATAGAAGTTAAATATAATAATTTTAAAGATTATTTTTGAGGAATTAATTTCATAGAAATTAAATACCGAGATTTTTTTAATTTTTTAAATTAATTCTCAATTCTTAACCTCGATTTTAATTTTTATTTATTCACAGAAAAGGACCTTAAGAAAGGTCACTAACATTCAGAAAAATTATAAAACAAATAAATTGTCTATTTTAACGTGATTCTTGGCTCTGAGCCAATAAAAAAATCAAGGTACTCTGAAAAAAAATATCTCGAATCTGAACCTAAGAAAAGATCAAGGTCTGTCAATCAGTCTTAAATCTTAAGTTAAATAAGAAGGGAAATTTTTTTTAATTCTTAAAATAATTTTAAAATATATTAATGTTTAAATAAAAAATAATTTTTTAGACTTTTTCCAGTAAAAAAAATTTGAAAAAAAATTAAATTTTAAATTTACATTTGATTATTTTTAATTTCACCCAAATCCTCGAGTAATTGAGATAATTTATTTATATCATGCCAACGTTCATCAACTAGCCCTGCCTATAAAATATTTTTTTTCAAAATAACTTTCTATTTTCCCCTACCAAAAGAGCATTTTCTTGTATTTTTGTATATTCCCCAATTTCTCCAGAAATTAACAAAAAAGTATAAATAATAGCCAAAACAAAAAATAAAAAGCCTATCAATGCAGAATGTTTAATTATATTCATTAAAAAGGCTGGTGGTTGAGAAGAACGAATTGAACGTGTACGAAGCATTTTAAATTTTAAAAAATTTAAAGAAAAATGTTTGAAAATTAAAAATAATTTTTAAAAAATAAAAATTCAAAAAATAAATTATTTTTTTCAATTTAGAAACAAATTTAAGTAAACAATATTTAATCTAAATTATATTTAAATACAAAATAATAAAATTAAAGAGTAGAACAAAAAATAGAAAGAAATTTTTCTTCAAAATATTTTTAAATAATTGTCTAAATATTTTTTTAAATCTATAAAAATATGAGAGAATTTGATCAACAAAAAGTACATTAAAAAAGAGAAATGCAATAGAAATACACAAAAGTTTCTTAGAAAATTTTTGAAATTACAAATAACCCTGGGTACTTAATTGAACGGAAAAATAATTTTTTGAACGGATTTTTTTTAATTCTTTCCTTGAACGGATAATTAATCGAAATAATATAGTCTATTAATTTAAAATAATTTAATTCAAAACTTTTGCGTAATTTTATAAAATTAAAAATTTGAGATTTTGGAGATGAGTAAAATAAAAATAAAAACTAGATATAATTAAATATATATTGGCAATATAAAAAAGTTTGACAGTAAAATGTCCAAAATAAAAGGAAAAGGAGGAAAGGACAAGCACGATAAATTTGGAAAAATTGAAAATAAAATTTCTAAAAAAATTAAAATGCTTGTCCTTTATAGAGAGAAATACAAACAAAATAATTATAAAATGTCAAACAAATATTAAAATAATTTCTAATAAAACTTGAAAAATTGAAAAGAATCTTTTTTGTATACCTATAATAGAAGAATATGTCATTTTAATTCTTTTTTAGTAAAAGTTTAGTTTGTTCCCCGTATTAATTACAATTTTTAAGTTTTGTGGTTAATTTCTGATTCTCCAGTAGTGTTTTAAAGTAAATGGATCGTTTTAGTTTTATACAAATTAAATTGAAAGGACCACCAGTATAAACCAAAAAATCCAAAAAAATTAAAAGAAAGCCATAAACCAAAAAATGTTTTAAAAAACTCCAAAAGTTTTTGGAATTTTCCGTGAGGAGTTTTCCAAGGAGTTTGGAGTTTTCCAAGAGAAAAACTCCAAGAGAAATGAAATTGAAAAATTACGGGGAACATAAACATTTTAATTTGGAAACAAAATTAATCGTTTTTCTATTGAAAAATTACTCATTATTAAAATGACATATTCTACACATAATTTAGTTAATGGAATGTCAAAAATCAGAGAATATGTATATGCTGCTAAATATATTTAGTGTTTTTGAGGTGTTAAATTTCAAGTAAAATTCAATTTTTTAAACAGAAAATTCAAAAGCTTTTTCTGAATGGAAGGGAACATCAAATGGATTCTTAAAAAATTAATTTTAAAAATAAATTTAAAAAGAAAACAAACCAGCCATTTAAAAGAAAATTTTTGTCCACCTCCCCCACCAAAAACAACTTGTAAATTCTTCCAGGCTGGAGAAGATTTATTATTATTATTGTCACAATTTTCAATATCTTCATTGGTTTTTAAATTTCTCCTTCCATTATTATTCCACTAAAAAAAATTAAAAAAAATTTATTTTTAATTTTCATATAATTTGAAAAATTAATCATGCCCCAAAAACCCCCCAAAAAATCAATGTTTTTATTATCATTTGTGTAAATTTCCTCTAGTTTTTTAGTTTAACAAACGTAAGGACTAATGGACATATACCAATTTATAGCACTTAAACTTGTAACCATAACAATGAATAAATTTTATTATACCCCCTTATTCTTACTTATGTTACTAAAAGTTATTGAAGAAGAACAGTTTTCACTGAAAATCAGTCAAAATCAAAAGCTGACAAGGGAACATCGCTTACTGTCTGTGAGAATTCGATATATTTTTGGTACCATTAAATAAAGGACCCTGAGTTCCTATGTTAAAGTGATAACCATTTTCTTTGCAAAATGACTTTGGGCCGAATTATGGCCGTTTAAAGTATCAGTCTTTGGGAATATTTGAACAAAAGGGAAAAGAAAGGGGATTTAAACTTAATAAAAAAATAAAGCAAAATTTAACCATACATTTCTTTCCTGTTTAATATTCTCAATTCCAGTTTGGTCAGAACAAATTGCCGAAATTTGTGTTCCAAACATTACAGCAGTAAATATTGAAAAAAGGACAGATTCAAATAAAAGAAAAATTAAAAGAATTGTGGTTGCTGGCGGACTAAAGACAGAACAGGGCTTCCAATCACTTCCAACACACCAAACAAATTGCTGAAAAAATTTTGGGAATTTGAAAGAAAAATTTTTAAAAATTACCCTAATAGCCCAATAAAGTGTATGGCAAGAAAGGAGAGATATGTAGAACTTGAAAGGAATTTTTAAAATTAATTTAATCAAAAAATACCGTAAAGAGAACAAAACATTTCTGAAAAAAATATTTTTTAAACTTAAATTTTAAGTAAATTCCACTTACCTGATTATTTTCACCAACACAGTTGTTTACCCACTAAAAAAGAAAGGAAAAATATTTTGAAGACTTGAATGTTTAAAAAAGACTCACAGGACAATGATGATCCATTCCTAAAAAATAATTTTAAAATTAAAAATGAAGAAAATTTTTATTAAAAGGATAAATCAAAATATAAATTTCATAAAAAATCAACTTTTCGGGAACTTGTAAATTTTTGTTTAAAAATTTAAGGCCAACGAGGTATATATGGGATCAACCGATATGGGACCAACCGCTTTAATCTAATTATAGTTCGAACTAGGACCAGATTCAGGGAAGGATTTTTAGGAGTATGTTGATCGCAATCCCCTATTTTTGAAAACTTGGATTTCTAGATTTTAGTTTTAAAAGACCTATCAATTTAAAACAAAAAAGTTCGCAACAAAATTAGACTTTTGAGAAGTCGAATAATTTAAAAATGAATTTTAAAAAACAAACTTCTTATACATCTTTTACAAACAGAACAATGATGGGCTCTTTCCGGCTTTATTGAAGAACATTTTGTACATTTATATAAAACAGTCCCATTAAATTGTTGTTCCTTCTCTAATTGTGCAATATATTCTTCTGTTAAAGTACCCTTTGGAACAGCACCGGGATCAGTAAACCTTTAAAAAAATTTTTTTAATAATTTTTAGAAAAAGAAACATTGTTTTTAAATGTGCAGCGCCAGAAAGAACAAAAAGAATTTCAAAAATTAAAAAATTAATTGACTGGTGAATTTTGTTGTCTTCAAAGGAAGTCATCATTATGGCTAAAATACAAAACTGTCCATAACTAAGAAGTAACCATGTGAAAAGACCACAAACAATGCCTGGATAAAATAAATTTTATTTTTTTTTTGAATGGTTAAATTAAAAGATTTTTTAATGAATTAAGGTCAGCAATGACATTTTGAGTGATAAACAGGTAATTTCTTTTCCTCAAACAAGGGAAAAAATAAAATTGAGTTAAGGAGTGGATTGCTAAAAAATAAAGCTAAAACTAGAGATCGGACTGGGAGTGTCGTACGAGAATTGAGATCTCAAAAAATTCTCGATAACCGAAATTTCGACAGAGATCCGTCTTGGTCTCTAATTAAAACTAAAGAGCCCTCAGAATAAAACAAATTCTAAATCATGAAATTCAAAAGGATCTAATCATAAACAAGACGGACCAATTCCTACCACAAAAAATTATTCTTTTGGTCCCAAAACCCTAGCAACGAAGTTAGCTCGACAAAGCAAGCATTACCTTTACCAAATACCTACAATATATTAAAACAAAACATACCACAAGCATCATAGACACACCAATTCCTTCCACAAAAATTATTTTTGCCAGGAATACGACGACCTCCAACCATGTTTTTAATCACAAAATATACAACAAAAGGTAATTACTTCATTGAATAGTTGAATTTAAAAATTGATTTTTAATTTCTAAAATTAAAAAATAAGAGAATTTTCTTCAATTTTTTTAACTAAAATGTTTAATCTCTTAAACAAAAAAATTAGTCATTATTCTCTAAAATATGGCGAAAAGAAAATAAAATGTCTCACAAACATATTTTAGTAGGTAGAAGCAAAAGAAAATTTTTCCTTACTTTGAAAGAAGTATTTAATAAAATAAAAATAAAATTTTTGTTTTTAAAACAATATAGAAAAATTTAAAAAATATTTTTGTTTACATATTTATTTTTATTCAAAAACGGGAAATTTTAAAAATACAGAGAAGTTGCTGAACGACTTTTAATCAGAGCTGCGTCGAAAAAAGAGAATCTTCGAAAGTCGAAATTTTCGACGCAGCTCTGCTTTTAATACTATAAATGTGTTTTGTCGTGCTTATTTACTGATTGAGAATTGAAAAAAATTTTGAAACAAAACACACACACAAAACTTCTATTGTCTGTGGATTATTTTAAAAGAAAATAATTGAAAAAAAAGAAAAGTGCTTAAAAATAATTTTTAACGAATTTCAGCACTTTCAACAAAATATTAGAGAGAAAAATAAATTTTTTTAAATCAAAATTGAACTTTTTTAGAAAAAAAACAAAAATTATCTAAAATCAAAATTTTCTAAAATAACCTTTACATTTTTTTAAAACAAAGTTTAAGCAAAATTACATAAATGGCCAACTGGGTAAAGGTTTGTAGGAAGGAGAGAGAAAATTAGAAAAAAAACCGAATTATCCAAAAAATTCTCTTTTCATTTTTTTATTAAGAGAGAATCGTCTTTCTTCTTTTAAACTAAATATTTTTTATATTCACAGCAATTTGCCAATAATCAACCCAAGCAAAAGAGCCAACACAACGAACAATACAGCCTTTAAAATTTTTAATAAGTAAAAGAGAAGAGTTTTATCTTAAAAAAATTTTTTTTGTGGTTATTAGAAAATCAGAAAAATTTAAGAAATAAATAAAGCTAGAGTCCCCTAACGATGCTAATCGCAACTTTTTGGATTAAACTTATAAACAGGCACGAGTGCTGGGTATTGGAAGTTTTATGGTTTGGGTTCCAAGTCTGGAATCATACCAGGGATGAGTCGAGTTAGCCGAAACCCTGCCCTTTTTCGACCCGAAACCCCGCCCGACTTTTCCTCAACCCGACGCATCCCCGCTCCGGAAATGCCCAGCACTGCTAGGCACCAGTACTTAACCAAAGACTTTTAGACTTCCTTTCAGTGTTAAAAAATTAATGTCAAAAACTACTTGAACAATAGAAACACTGTCCTGTTGAGTAAGTGCGCCAACCGAACGTGAAGCACGAGCAAGTTGTTCAACTTTTTCCTAAAAGAATATTTTAAAAATTAAGTAAACAATAAAAAACCATTAAAGCGAAATTTTCCTTTTCCAGATTTGCTTTCTCATCTTGATACATTTTTCGTAATTCTATTTCTTTTTGAAGAGCCGCTTGAGGATCAGTAGTAAACAATTCCTTTGAAAAATAAAAATATGTTTAATTAAAAATTTTTTGTTATTTACTCATGTTGCTTTTTTATTAAAGTAATTGTTACTTTAACTAATCTCAATCCGTTTTAGCAATAAAAATTCTCAAACTTATTAATACCAGAGAAAAAGCCAGTAAGCAGGATTTTTTCGGGGGAATGGGGGGAGGGAGGATCATTCTCGGTGCCGAATGTGCCAAAGATTTTGTTTTTTTGCGCCACAGGCGAAAGTTTTGAGAATTCGGAGAGCCCCTCCACAAATTTATCCTTTCCCCCATTTCGGGGGGGGGGGGGATTCTTTCTCTCCTCCCCATAACTCCCCTGGTTACAGGCCTGCAAAAGAAATATTACACCATATCGGAGGGATATTAGAATTACCTAAACAAACACAAACTCTATCCACGGCTTTTAATTATCATTAACTAACCGATTCTGAAGACATTGTAGGACTATTCACAGGCTTTTCAGCCTGTTGTCGAAGCATTTGTTTAATTTCCGAATTTTTAGCAGCTGATGGATTTGCAGATGAATTAGTAGCATCACCTCCAAACCCTTCATTTGGAGAATATCCGAATGGCCACTTAAAATGTTTAGATTTCAATTAAAGTAATTTTCAAAAAAACCTGGAAGATAACCCTTAATTTAGAATCCATAACTTGAGAAGCATCCACTTCCTTCCAAAACTGTTCTGGTGGTGTTGGTGACGAACTAGTCGAATAATCAGCATTATCGGGAGCAAATGCACTCTTAAAAATCAGATTTTAATGAATAAAAAATAATTTTGATGACTAATAGACACAAGCACTCGGAATTAAGGACGGGACGAGTTAAGAAAAGTCGGGGGTCGTGGGTTCAATAAGACCTGATTCGGAAAAGTCGGAGGTCGGGGTTTGAATGAGACCTGATTCGGGTTCAGATATAATCGATCCCTCATGGATGGGACGAGTTAAGAAAAGTCGGGGGTGAGGGTTTCAAAAAGACCTGATTCGGGTTTCGGATACCACATCCTATACCTGCCCCGGACGATTTATTTAACAAATTTCAAAAAAATCATCACCACATTTTACCTGTATCATAAATTTGTGGCGGCTTCGTTCGCTTTCCAAAATCTCAGGCGAATCGATTGGTTGAAGCATTACATTAATTTGTGCTTTGTCCTTTGCCTTTAAAGGAATTTTCTTTTAAAATTAATTTTCCAAAAAAAACCTTAATGATCCCAGAATTAGGACGAACACAATAAAATTTCGGTGCAGTAGTCTTCACTTTGAAGTAAACATCTCTTGACGAAGGATTTGCTAATGTAAGGTTTGTGTTGACATATTCGGTAAATGGACCTATTTAATAGTTAGTTAATTAATTTAAAAATAAACCTGTAAATGTCAATTCGGTACTAGGCTCAAGAATAAGAATTTGGGTTTGTTTTGTCATTATTAAGTGTTAAATATGTGATCCTAAAAAAAATTTTTTTAAAAGATTATCTGAATAGTTTAAAAAAGGTCAAATCTTTGGCTATATTTAATTTTTCATTTACATGTTATGATTTCAAATAAGCTAACACAATAAAGAATAAACTATAACACGAGCAAGATGAAACCAGAAAATATTCTAAAAATAAGGGAAACTGAAACTATGGCGCGGGCCACTATGGCGCGACCACTATGGCGCAGGGTCACTATGGCGCAAGCCATATATTTTTTTCTTACAGTATTACTTGGGAAGTCTTTAAGCGATGATAAAATAAATCTCAAGTATCTCTTCGTTACGTTTATATTTTTAGAATGGAAAATGCAATTAAATATACAAGGAATAGGATAAGCATGAACACAATGGATTGACAATTGTCAACACAATGAATTGCATCGAGGTTAAGCAAGTTAAGCAACATTAAAAATAAGGATTTGGAGGGATTAAAGTGGGCATCAAGGGATTTGTACAACGAGGGATAAATAAGGATATCGATGGATTTGGAGAAATGTAAACGGATTTTAAGCGATCTGATACTATAAAAGCACCCTGTTATTTTCTTGATCAAAACTCTCCAAATCAACCATCAATCATCAACAAATCTTCAATCTATTGGCCTTGCGAGTGCTCTCAACAGGACCTAACAACAACAAATGCTTCTCTTCAAACACGGACGGAATCGTGCTGCCGCGTTCGGGATGCTGTGGGAACTGCTTCTGCTGGCGCTCATCCATCAAGTTGCTGGCGAAAGTCCTCCTGAACCTTCTTCTGGACCTCCTGTTGCTGCTGTTCCTCCTTCTGCTGCTAACACTGTTGGCTTTGGACGTCACACAAAATCAGGCAATAAGGTCACAGTGTCCACCGCTTGGAGTGCAGCAACTAGCCCTGAAGATCTGAAGGCGTACACTGACGCTGGTGCCATGAACCCGTGTGAGGACATCGAATACGAAAAGGAAACCGGGGACATGTGAGAGCTTTTTTTTCTTTTTACAAATTAAATTTATATCAATAAAATTATTTTTATTTCAGCATTGTCAAGTACAGGAAGGATGGGAGAGCCAAAGAAGTTGGATGCATGGTGGATCTGCTTACGAAGCACACAACATCAGTCGACTTCATCATTGGAATCAAGAACGGCAACGGCTTGGAACATTGCTTGAAGGACCCGGACACATATAAAGCCAACTGCGGTATCTTTAGTTGCGATTGGCCATATGATTATCTGTGGAGCGCCTTCCCAAACACGTTCGTTTTTGCAATATTTTATGTTCTTTTAATCCTTTTAATTTTTTCAGGTTGCCGTTCATCTACAGTCGTACTGTCGCGGAGTTCCAGTCGATGTGTAACTCTGAACCGGCTATTGGTGATGGCTGCCCTGTGTATTGCGGTGGGAATACGGTCTGTAGGAAATGGACTGGTCTTGCTGCGGGATTTGGCCAATATTTTGACAAAGTTGTGAGGACCGTTGTTGGAAGTGAGTTTATTTTTGTTAATTTAATTTTTTTCTTGAAATCCCTTTTAGTCGGTGATCCCGGTGGGTCGAGCTGTGCATTGGCAACTGGGACTGCGGGGAATGACGCCAACTTCAAGATAACAGTCGACAATGGAAATATGCATTGGTTCAAAACGGAAGGCTGCGCTTGGGAAGAAGGAGCGTTTCCGAGAGACACTCGATGCGTCAACAAGAATAGCATGGCACAAGAGCTGGGTGAAAAGATTACCTGGGATATTGAGTCCCCTCAGCCTGATCCTGACTTCAAACAGCTGTTCACCTTTGCTTTGCTTCCTCAAAAAGCAGCCAAAGCCCACTCCAGCGAGAAATACCTGCTTTATGATGGAAGACTTGATGGACCGAAATGTGACGAGATCTACGTCAAATTTGTAAGATTTCATTATTCTTTTTTGATTTCGTTTTCAATTCTAAATTTCTCTTTAACTTTTAGCCAGGCAGTTCATTCAAGCTGTTGGTGCCCAAAAGTGGTGGTGCTCAGCTTCCGTCCGTTGAAACTCTTCCACCACAACAGACAGATCCGAACACTGCAGAGCCAACAATTGTGCGGGAAGAAGGTGGAGGAAGTCTGGGAATCGTCTTCGTCATAATTGCCATCGTCTTGATTGTGTGAGTTTTCGGCTTTTTTCAAAATAATCATTTACTCAACTAAATTTTCTAAATTTATTTTCAGTGCTGTGGTTGGCGGTGTTCTCGTCTTCTTCTTCGTCATCAAGAAGAGTGAGCCCGATGCAGTTGAGGAAGACTATTTCGGCACATCGAAGGCTGGTGGAACGACAAAGACCAAAGCTGGAACAACGGTTGGGGCAACTCAGGCAAAGACTGGAGGGCTGACAACGGTTGGGACCAAAGCTGGGACAACTGCTGGGGGAACTGCAAAGACGGCCGCTGCGGCAACCAAGGCTGGGACGACTGTTGGTGGAAAGACTGCTGGTGGGAAGACTGCTGGTGGCGGGACGACGAAGAAGTGAGAAGAGAAGAATGATTGGACGTTGTGATGATTGAAGAATATGTCCAAATAAATATTTCTTTCTCCCTCCCCTCTCTATAGGCATTTCCCCCTTCTAATAATATATGTATGAGCATCTCTCTAATAATTATTGTTGTGATCACTTTTCTTCTATTCCCTATATATGTGGCACAACTATATATTTCCTATAATGCTATATATCGATGCTCTTGTATGTTGTACCTATATTTGTGTGTGTTCTCAACATATATATTATTGTTGCTGTTGATGTATTGTATATATTATAAATGTTGTAAATAAATGTTGGATATTGTAATTGGGTTTTGGATTGAATTAATGATCGGAAATAGGCCTAGGTTAATAAAAATTACAAGTTAGGAAGTGTTTACCATATGAGAAATTGTTAGGTGATAAAGTACAACTTCCCCCAATATATCCGTTGAAAAATATGCTAGGTTGAAGCTTTTTTCTTCGTTCTTAGCTCCTGAAATACCCAACTTGTGAAATCTTAAATTTTGAAATTCAACAACGAATCCCGTTGATTGGTGTGAAATTTTAGTTTAATTTACAAATTTTGTCAAGCAACCAAAAAACTTTATATTTCATGTGTCAGTTATTTTAGGGGTAAGGTACTATATGAGAAATCATTAGGCGCTAAAGTTTGGATATTAATTGTCGAAAACTTCAGAAATAGGGATAGGAAAAAGTCGAGGTGGACAATTTACATTGTTCGGTGTTAATGCGAAAACCTTAATTACTCGATTCCAAACGATGTCCAGACTCTATCCAAAAGACGATTTGAAAAATAATAATTCCGCGGGGAATTAAACGAATAAAAAAATTTTATTCAAATAAGAAATATTCTTTAAAAATAATTTCCTTTTTAATTCTCGGAAAGAAATTTTTTGTAAATATTTAATGGGTAATTTGTTCTTAAATAAATAGACAACCTCTTAAATCTTTCAAAAATATTTTTATTTAAAAAAACCAATTAAATTACAAAGGTGTTTGAAAATTATAAGGAAGAGTAAAGAATTTACTTAAATCAAATAAAGTTTTTCTTTCCAATTCTTCAGGAATTAATTCATTTTCCTGTATTAATTCCAAATCATAAAATTCATTTAATTTAGCTTCAACTTGTTTAATTGTTGGTCTAACTGAATAACTTGGGGAAAAAGCCATTGGCTTTTTTGGGTCTATTTTGCCTTCTTGTCGACGTTTCTTTAATATTTCAAAATCATTTTCACATAAATAATCCTTAAAAAAGGAAAATTTTTAAATTAGAAAGTAGAGTAAAACATTTTTTAGATATCCCCAAAATTTAGATACCCCACAATTTGAGACACTTTTAAAAAATTTGGTTAGCTAAAGCGTTACTCTAATTTAAGATACCTCTTTATTATAATTTACAATTATATACCTATATATATATAACCTTTTCATACCTTGGGGAGTTTATAAAACTAGGTTTGGCTTTTAGATATTTACAATTCTCTGACCAATTATCCATAGAATGTAAGGTGGCGGATACAGATATCCGAGGGCTGTCTTCGGATGTTGCCGGAATATTCTCATAAGGGGGAAAAGTCTATAATAAGGAGAAATAACATAAGGTTAAAAAAGTCTACTCATAACAATTTATGAGAAAATATTGAGACAAAGTATTTATTTTCGGTGAGATTAAAGGCTGTTTTCATGGAGGGATACCGTATATGCTCGAATAATTACCCTGGGTAATTATTGTTTCAACCTCTCGCTAGATGGGGTAATTATTTGAGAGGGGGCAATTATTTGAGCGTTTTTTAAACAGGCTAATTATAACTGTTTTTAAGAGGGGTAATTATTGTTTCGACCTACCGCTAGATGGGGTAATTATTTGAGAGGGGGCAATTATTTGAGAGAGGGTAATTATTCGAGCATATACGGTATTTATAAAAAAAAAGTTGAAAATTTTTATAAATTCTGTGAAGTCCCTCACGCCCTAAAGAATTGCTTCTTTCACAATAAAATTAAAAATCACCTCAAAATTAATGTCTTCTTCAAAATCAAAAATATTATTTAAAAATATTGTAAGAAGAACCTATAAAAAAATTATAAAATCAACAAAAAATTAAAAACAATTACCATATTAAAATGTCTATTAATCCCAACAGGTTTGTGATTAACTAATTTTAATAATAATCTATTGACTGCTTCCAATGGCCAATTATCCATAGAATTTGACATTTCTTTTAGTAAATATTTTGAATTTTTGAATAAAAATTTGAAAAAATAAAAAATATAAATGAGGTATCCAAAGAAGGATAATACCGATAATTTGATTGTATTATAAACATTGAGTATTTTTAATTAACAGAAAAATAAGTACAATATACTATAAATTTTAAGGGAAAAAGACAAAATAAATAATTAAAGAGAAGGTTAGACTTTTCTATAAAATTTGATTTTAATAAAACAATTAACGTAGCTAATTAATTATAATTTTATTTTGTAGTTTTAAATTTAAGAAAATGAGGTATATTATTTGAAGTTAGAAAATAAATTAGCCAAAACCAAATTTAGACCAGAATAGAGATTGGGATTTTTGAAAAGCCTGGGTCTGCTACTGGGTTTGATTTAGGCCTGTAATCCAGGAAAAACCCAGGCGCGATCTCTATAACAGAACAGGAATTTTTCAAAATTTAAAGGGTATATAAAACAAAGCTGCCAAATCTCGTTTAAACTACAACAATATAGAAAAGTCTACCTAACCAATTTACTAATAATAACTATTAATTCTCCTTAAAAGAAAGAATTTAAAGTTTGTTGCCCTCTTTTTTCACAAAAATATAATTTAAAAAATAATATTTATTTCAACACTTTTTAATGAACATTTTCATGTTTTTGTTGTTGTTCTTGTCTCTTTTTTGTAATAAAAGAATGAATAAAATTTAAAATATCATCTCTATTAATTGGGTATTTTATTGTATTTAAAACAGATTCTGCTGTTGAAAGAGCATTTGGATGGCTTTTGTCTGTACGTTCACGCATAAATTCCCAACCACAAACACCTTTATCTCTCTAAAAAAGAAAGATTTTTAATGTTGGATCTCATTTTTAGATATACCTAAATACTAAGGTTGGGAGATTTGGATGTCCGGATCTGAAAAGAGTCAGATATTCGAAAATATTCAGATAGGGTATCAGATATCCGCGGATTTCCCAAGATTTGCCAACCCTACTCAATACGCATCAATTTAAAATATGTATATTTTTAATATGGTTAGCCGTTGGGAGGGGAGCTGTCTACGAGATACTCCCAAATTTAATGCATCCCCATTATAAAATATGATTTTTGTTTCTCAGCCCCAAAGGTGTTCATATTTAATGGTCTGTTTATTCTCACAAAAAAATTTCAAATTCACCACAAATTTGCATTCAATAATTTTCTTGTCATATTGCCTCATTTGATTAGTTACTTTAAGTAAACGTCCAAAAGGTCTATCCAAATGTAAAACGTGTAAATCCCCAACCCATTGAGTTAATTCTCCGGGACGTTGAATCTTTTTAATTTCTAAACGAAAATCAATTGTTGATAATTCTGGTGGTTTCCATTTTAATAAATAATTAAAACGGCCAGGTTCATAATGCTAGAAAATAAAAAGTAAATTAGTTTTTAGTTTATAATATTATTTTTTATCACCAGACTTAACAAGACCTTCGTAAAACTAGAATTATGAGAATCGAATATAGACGAGTTCAGCGAGATTAGACGTCTTGTCAGGCTGAATCTGAAGATACCAAAATGATCTTACTAATAATTTTTACGCTTAGGTATGACCTTGCAGCAGACTGGCCCCCTCCCTGACCTTCTTCAATAGATATAGGATAGTTAATTTGTACATTCTTATTTGGAGAACAAGAATTAAGAGAAGAAAAATTTTACTCTTCTAAACTTGCATTTAAGATAATTTTTAAAAAAATTACCCGATTAACTGGTTGAAATACAATTCCATCAATTTCATGACAACTAGTCACTGCTCCCAAAAATCCAGGTTGAAATAATTTATAAGTCGATTCAATAGGCCAAAAACTTTTTCTGCGAACACCCATAGGCTCAGAATCTCTATTAACTATGCCGGCCTTAAAAGCTTCTATTCGTGGGCTAATTAATTCTTTTTCAATTGCTTCAAATCGAACACTGAATTTTTCTTTCTTTAGATTAACACCCTAAAAAATTATTAAAGTAAAAATCAAATTTAAAATAAATAATCGGACGAATTATAAGATAAATCAAATGTCAGATACATACACTAAATCTAGGATATATTTTCTAAAGTTGGTTAATCCTTGGGTCCATATTTAAAGCACACCTAACTATAAGGAGTGCACGACTGTATTCCTTAGGAACTAAAGGGTACCACTGGATTCATTTCGATATTTGTCGATACAAGATGTGTTACTTAACCATATAAGCATAAGAGAGACAAATATCGAACAGGTGTTTTTGTCCGTCTCTACTACCACATATTCTAATTTTTACCCCGAAATTTCTAAAAAATTCCTTACATTAAAATAAATTAAATCATAAATAAGTAAACGAGGTATTTCTTTCCCTTCAAATGTATCAATAACCATTTCTGCATCAACAAGAGTTTCTTTTAAATAATCTTCATCAGAAATTGGGCATTTTAAATGTGAAAGACATTTTGCTTTTGCATTAAGAAAAGTAACATTATTTATTTGAAAAGGATTATTATCACGATCAAAAGCAAATACTCGATTAGGTCCGTCAATAAGTACCAAATATCTGATGAAAATTTTTAGTTTATTTTTTAAAATTTATTTATCTTTCGGTTGAATTTATTTATCTTTCGGCCTTTAGACCCCCTTGGGACTGGAAGATTCTCTACTAGGGTTGCCAAAATGGACCGAAAGATCGAGTCATCCCTAAGATATTTGACATGAAAGTGTCTCGTACCGACCCGACTCAACAAAAACAAGCACGAAAAATGCCTCGGCCGTCAGCCCGACTCGAAAACGGCAACCTTAGTCCCTACTAATGAGGGGTAACTCAAATTGGAGTATCTCTTAAAAGCTCCCCCACCCCTCAAGAGGCCAACCAAAGTTAAAAAAATATTTTAAATTTGAGGGAGTATTAAATATTGGGTCTATCTAGAATTGAGGTTCAACTGTAATTTCTAAATTTACCTAACACCATCAGCCTTCCATGAAACCATATAAGGTTCCATAGCAAGAAATTGAATATTATTAGAACCATATGGACCTTCTAATGAAACTGGCTAAAAAATATTAAATTTAGAGAAATGTTTTTTTAAATAAAAATTACTTGACTTCCAGGAAATCCTTTCCCTTTATATCCACAATAATTGATAGCCTTGAAAAAATAAAAGAAAATTAATTTAAATTCAAATAAATTTACCTGATTTTGAACACTTTTACGTAAATCGGGATCATCAACAAAATAAACATTAGGTACTCTTCCATCCATAAATAAGGGGGCCGTTTTTGCTTTTTTACCTTCAAAAAAATTTTTTTTATTTTATTTTCTTCTAAAAAATACCTGGAGAGGAAGAATTAGAATTAAATACTAAATTGTCAATATTTAAATTGGAAGTGCTAGGAGAAATTGATAAATCATTTTGTTGTTGATGTCCATTACTATTTAATTCTTTTTCTTCTCCAATTGTAAAAATTCCATCCATTGTAAATTCCTCATTTGATAAGGGTCCATTTTCCCATAAAGGACGGCCATGAGACTTTAAAAAAAAGTTTTTTCCAAAAAATAATTTAGAAAACTTCAATTTTTTCATCATCTTCATCCCCAAATCTTTGATGTAATTCATCCAAATATAATTGTTTGTAAATCCCCATAGGTCGACAAGAAGCAAATTCTTGAACTGCCATTTCAATACTTAATCCATCTCGTTTAAATAAATAAGAAGCAATTAAAAAACCAGTACGATTCTGATTTAAAAAATGAACAAAATTAAATTTTTAATTTAATTTATAAATTTAAAAGGGAAAGGAAATACTAGAAAATATACTCATTCTTGGTTATTGTGGTAGGAGAGCTTTCCTTATTTAGAAGATTTTTAGGGTTGGATTTTTCGAACCGGGCCGACGTTCGAGTCATTTTTTCGGGCCAAAATTCGAGGCCCGGTTCGATCTTTCGAACCGAACCGGGCCCCCAACCCTAAAGATTTTTGTAGGAGAGCTCCTAACTATTTTTTGCAATTTTATGAATTATATAGTAGAATGTATTAATAGAATGGAAAAATAAAATTGAAGGTTAATTTTGGATCTAAAACTGGCAGAAAATGAGAAAAACTAAATAAAGATTAGGGGTTTAAAGAGATTTCTATTTTTTAAAAACTTACAAATCCATGTGTGCAGTGAACAACAACAATATCATTTGGATGTTCCTGAAATGAATTGGTATAATTAAAAAATTCTTTCCAAAAACCTCAAAAAATTTGTCAACAATTCCAATAAACCTTTCAGTTTGTTCAACAGAAGGTGCTTCTCCATGCCCAACCATCTTAATTTTCTCGTATTTACAAGGAGATGGAATCTAATAAAAAATAAATTTGAGGATATAAAATTAAAGATTTAGATAATGGAAGATGCCGACATGAAAAATAAATTAACGATTTTCGGAACTCGGGTTGGCACATCCATTGATTCATATAATTGGTACTCGATATAAGATCTACCTTTTGTGTTAAAATTTTTTTCATCAATAATAGGGTTATTAAACAGGTGTAAAAAACAGAGGCAGCTCCCCCAATCCAAAGTCACTAAATTTAAAAGATGTATCTTAAATTGAAGTGTATCCATCATTGGGAATATACAAAAATAAGGGTCTATTGTATAAAATATTTTTTCCAATCTTTTGACCGGGTAAAATAAAACAAATTATTTATAAAGGAATTAACAATTAATAAAATACATAAAAATTTTAAAAAATAACCTCGCTAGGCTGATAAAAACTAGTAGAATTTGTTAAATCAATCCATAATAAAATTTGAGCACCAGAATTAACATCACGCAAAGGAGTGCGAAAAACCATGTCTGGATGAAAATAATATTTTGGGGATTCAATTAAATGGTCGTAGGAAGTATCCAAAGGAGTTTTCATTGGAAGAAATTTTCTTGCTACAACCTAGAAATTTAAAAAAAGAATTTACATTCAAAAACCAAAAGATCAGGAATTAATTAGAAAATTAACGAAGATTAGGGAAGGGGGTCCCGTCCGGTCCGAAAGATCGAGTCGGGCATCGAATTCTGGCACGAAATAGACTCGGTCGGGCCAGCCCGAAAAAAATGACTCGAAAAAATGCGGCCCGACTCGAAAAAATAAGTTAAAACATCGAACAGCAATCAAACCTTTACTCTTATAGCTTAATCGTTTTACTAAATGCTAACCACTTCCTTAATTTAAAAAGTTAAAGTAAACCTTTCCCATAGGCGGACAATAAAGCCAACGTGCAGGCAAACGAGTTTTTGGCTTGCTCCATTGTTTATTTGCTGTTTGAACATTTCCTTTATCACCATTCACAACTAAATTTTAAATCCGTTTTTTTTCAAAATCTTTAAAAAAACTTACAATTTTCTTGACGTATTCGCTTTGACATTCAAAAAAGTTTACACTCTAAAAGACTTCAAAAACGAAAAAATATAAAAATAATTAAATTAGAGGTATTAAAAAATTCAAAATTTATTTAAATATAAATTAAATAATTTTTCTAAATATTAAATTTATATTTAAAAATAAAAACAAAAAATGAGAACAAAAAATATTTATTTGACTGTTTTAATTTGCATTCTACTTTTGTATAAATCCCCTCCAAGTGCTTGTCGTTGTGATTCATCTTCAGAATCTGAATCTCCTGTATTATTAAATGTTCTTTTTCTTGAGCCAATTATTGATTGTTGCTGTTGTTGATATTCAGAAGATGCCATTAACTAAATTATTTGAAGTTTTCTTTTGGCTAATAAGAGTTAAATTTTTCGATGGATGACTTTTAAAATGCTTATGTTAGGTGGGGTTAAACAAACTATAAGGAAATAGTATATTTGTGCCTCGGCTAGCCAAAAGACCCATAGAGCTTCCCGATAAGATTTATATTTCTCTAGTTTAGAGTCCCTGCAAATTCCTCAATTGTAAAGACCACAATTAAATTTAAAAAAAATTGTGTATGAATTAACTAATAAGTATAAGGAAGGGGAGTTTAAAATTTAACTATTTAAATAAATAAACTAACCACAATAGGATCCGTTGTTGTATTAAGTAATTGATATAATTCTTTTTTTACATCTGCTGCTCTATAATCATCAAAAGTTGCATTAGGATCAAGTGAAGGGCCTTCTTTTAGATTAACTCTTGGGGCTAAACGAGAAATCTTAAACTAATTCTCTTAAATTCAAAAAACTCACGTTCCCGATTAAAACTTCCCAAACTCTTAACTAACTCTTCAATATCCACATACGGACCAGTAAATGACCTTGGAGGTGGCAATAATTGTAGTAATTGAGAAATAATTAGAGGTGGGGGAAATACACCTAAAAATTGATTTTATTAACAAAAAAAGAATCTAAAGGAAACCTCCAGGCACTGGATGGTATGCTACTGGGGGAAGTTTTGGTTTAAACGGCAACATTTGGCTAGTATCCGGTCTAGCATAAGCAGCCCCCAATTCTAGCAAATTTGTACCAATATTTGTAGAGCTACTGATATTTTGAATTTGGGTAGGTTTTAAATGACCATTTTGTGTTGCTGTAGAGGGAATATTATGTGAATGTCCAGATAGAGAAATATGTTTGGAACATTTCTTAAAAAATAAAATTTTTAAATAAAAAATAATAATATTTTTATAAAAATAATTTTATAAAATAAAAAAGAAAATTATTAAAATAAATAAATTTGGATAGTTAAAATTAAATAAATAAAAAAATTATATTAAAATTCATTTTTATTCCCCAAAATTATTTTTAGAAAAGTTTTGGGTAGGATTTTTGATGGAGCAACAATTTCTTATAAAAATAAATTAATCGAATATATTTTAAAATATTTAAGTGATGGAACATTGATAAGATAGCTATTTTATGGTGTTTTTAATAAAGGCGGTTTTATTATATATCCTACAAAATTATTTTTATAAAAAATTTTTTACTAAAATTTAGCTAAATTTTTATGGAAATAATTTGTAGAATACAGTATAAACCCCTGTCATGGAACCCAGGGATTGCTAGCTATTCATTAATAAACTGGGTTTAAAATTTATTTGGGCAAATTATTTTTCCAAAATTTTTTGGCCCCTCCAAACAGTTCCCCAAAATTTTATGAAAATAATTTGTGGAATACAGTATAAACCCAGGTCATGGTATCCAGGGATTGCTAGCTATTCATTAATAAACTGGGTTTAAAATTTATTTGGGCAAATTATTTTTCCAAAATTTTCTGGCCCCTCCAAACAGTTCCCCAAAATTTTATGAAAATAATTTGTGGAATACAGTATAAACCCAGGTCATGGTATCCAGGGATTGCTAGCTATTCATTAATAAACTGGGTTTAAAATTTATTTGGACAAATTATTTTTATAAGAAATTTTTTTGGGTTATCCAAAACTTTTCCAAAAATTTTTACAAAAACAATTTTGCTGAGTATTAAATAAAATTCTATTATAGTATAAACCGCAGTTAGTTTAGCTATATATATTCTAGAAGGGTTTTAAAATATATTCGGTTAATTTATTTTTAGAAAAAAAAATTTTTTTTCTATTAGAAATCTTAGAAATCATTAGGTGAATCAAATTAAATTTTATTTTATGAAAAAACAAACCAAAGAATAACCCATTAATTTTAATTCATCCAAAGTGCATGGAGTCAAATTTAAAAATTTGTAACGATCAATTAACCAAAGGGAATTGTGTTCTTCACTATGTGGATTTGTTGCTCGCCTTCTTTGATCAACATTTAAAATACTTGTTAAATCACCAACTTGAGATTCAAAGTCTAAATATTTGTCCCATATTTCCCTAAAAATAAAACAATTTATCACTCTTATTCTCTGATTTTATTTTTTTATTTTAATAATTTTCGCAAATATAAAAAATTATTAATACCACTTTTTATTTCGAGTAGTTTATTTCATTTTCTGATTTTTTTACCATTTTTATTCTATTATTCTTGCTTATTTTAATAGAATATTCTTTTACTAAAATAATCTTTACGAATATTCGGGGGATTTTTTAGGTGGGTTAGTTTATTATCTTAATTTTCTGATTTCTTGGCGTCTCGATTTTATTATTTTTGCTTATTTTAATTGAAAATTCCTCTCTACAAAAAAAAATTAAAAAATAAAAAAAAAATTAAAATAATTTTAATAAAGATTTTTTGAGAACAATTTTCTAGTAATATAGGCAAAAATAATAAAATCAAAATGTCAAAAAATCAGAAAATGGAAATAATAAAAGTATCTAAGCTAATCGAACGAATAGCTCATAACGAGTATTAAAATATATTCTGGAAAATTAGTTTAATAAATATTTGTAGAGATGAATTTTCTATTAAAATAAGCAAAAATAATAAAATCAAAATGTCAAAAAATCAGAAAATGAAAATAATAAACTAGTTAAAACTACAACAAATAAAAAATTCCAAAAATATTCTACAAAATTATTTTGATAAAAATTTTTGGGGGTAAATCTTCTAGTAAAATAGGCAAAAATAATAAAATCAAAACGTCAAAAAATCAGAAAATTAAGCAAATATACTAACTCACCTAAAAAATCCCCCAAATATTCTAAAAGATTATTTTACTAGAAATTTATGGAGAAAAATTTTCTAGCAAAAGAAACAAAATTTTTTCACTTGGAAATGAAAAAATAAACTAATCTACATAAAAATTGCTAATGATAATTATTTATATTTTTAAAAATTATTTAAATAAAAAAATCTCGAAAGAAATTTTTTTATTAAAATAGGGAAAGTAAATAAAATCAAAGAAGCAAAATAATAAAATAAAAAAAATATTTTTAAATATTTACCCAGAATTTTCAGGTGCCAAAGCATTTTCAGAATTTAAAAGACGTTCAAAAACTACTCGAGTATTTGTTTCTTCTAAAAAAAAATAAATTTAAAATAATTATTTAAAAATAAACAAAACCATTCAAATTAGAAAGAAAATCAACATAAGCTAGTGCATATTCTGGATCTTTAGAAAACTTTCTTAAACCCAAATCAAATATCCTTTTTGCTATTTCTGGTTCCTAAATAAAAAAGTTTTAAAATAAATCACTAATATTTCATTAAATAATTTTTAAATAAAAAGGAAACACAAAAAATGAAAACATTTCAAATAGAATAGTAGGAAAAAACTAAAGTGGAAAATCTATAAATGATCAAAAAAAAAGTATAGTGATTTTCCCATATCGTTTACAAATTAATTATGAAGAGAATAGGGTCGTCGGTCTCACCAAATTCTTCGGTTAACCGAAACCGAACCGACAAACCAAACCATTAGTCCTTAGTTCGGTTTGAAACCGTCAACCCTAGAAGAGAAAGAAAAGTCAAATCCAAGCTAACTTAAACTTCCTATCCAAAATTTTTAAAATAATTTTATTTGCTTAAATAAAATTCTTGCCTTGCTGCAATAATATTCCATATAAGCAGCAGCAACATAAACATGAAAATTATTACGTTTATCTTCTCGTGCACGTTTAAATACTAGCCTAGCTTGTTTTAATCCTTCTGTTCGTCTAATAAATTTCATTAATTGAATATATGTCTAAAAAAAGAAATTTTTAAAAATAAATTTAATTAATTATTTACCAAACTTGGGTCAACACTTTGTTGAGAAAGTAATCGATCATATATTTTCTTGGCGTTGTCATATTTTCTTCTCTCTTCTTCAAAGTCAGCATAAGCAAAATGTAGCATCTGATTTGATTTCATTAGGCCGGATACTGCTTTTTCATATAAATCTTAAAGAAAATTTTTAGATTATGAATAGTACCACCATTTCAGGTTAATTTGGAACTTAATTTGGAAAAGAAACCATTTCAGGTCCCAGACCCTATCTCTCATTATCTTGTAAATTTTGGAGAAAAGGTAATATTTTAAAATAATATTTCAATTTCCATTATTTAAAATATTATTGTGATTTTTATATTTTTAGAAAGGTTAAAATTTCAGCTGGTGATCTAACAAGTATTTTAAATGTTAAAAAAGCCATCGACGAATAAGAATTTAAAAAGTAGTAAAAAAATATATACGAATTATATCATTATACATAGCCGTTGAAAGTTTTACATCACCCTTTTCAGCCAATCTTTGTGCTGCTTGTTGTTGAAAGAAAGCTGCCTCATACCAAATATCAGGCATGTAACCAAGACACAGAAGTGCTTGTTCATATGAATAAATTACTAAAAACGGGTTTTTGACATTCAAAAAATAATAAAAGAAAACCTCTTCTTGCGTATTGCCCATATTCTTCAGTATTTAAAGGATTACTTTTTTCCCATTGTATATATTTCCTCCAAAGTTCAGCCTGTTTTATTTCTGTTGTAGTTCCTCTTGGTGGGATTGAAATGGCTAGAAAATTTATAGAGGATACTTAAAAATTAAAAAAAACCTTGACGATTAATTCCTCGCACTATTTGTTCATATTGTTTTGTTACTTTACAGGCATTCTGTTAAAATAAAATTAAAAAATTTTTAAAGATGGCTGAATCACAGGGTGAGCAAATAGAAAATTAATAGAACTAAATAAAAAATAAACTAACCAGGTAATCCTTTTTAATGTCAGAAATCATTTTCTCAGCTAAAGCAGGATTTACACTCTAAATAAATTTAAAGTTTACAAAAGATGTTTTAAAATTTAAACAAAAAACCTTTTCAAAAGAACAATAATCATTCCATAATTGCTCAATATTTGCCATCGGGGTAACCAATCCCTTTTTAAAAATTTTTCGAATTGCAGTAATTTTTTGATTCTCTGCATATTGTCCTTTAACTTCCCTTTAAAAAATTACCTAGTTTATTAAATAAAATTATTTCAAGCTTACTGTTGTTTGAGAAATGTGACACAATCATTGTAAATAGAATAACTGAAACAAAATTTAGAAAAAATTTTTTTAAAGAATCAAAAACCTCTGAAAATCCATTCCAACTTTATCAATTGCAAAATCATAAGTTTTGGCCATCTGCTCACGGAAAGAAGCCAAATGCCCTTTTGTTTCCCGAACATAAAAAACGTAGCACTTCCAAAGGTCAACATTGAGAACTCGAACTAAACATCTTTCAAAAATCTTCTCGACATTTTCAAAATTTTTTGCTCTCAATTCATGTTCAATATACGCTTTCCAATAACGGCCAGCATTGTTAAATTGACTAACAAGGCGCTCATAGAAACCCCGAACTTGATCAATTGGACGGGCCTGAACAACTTTAGATTAGCTGATAACTCATTTTTTAAATAACCTGTGATTCCCTTAAGAGTAAATTCCAAGCATCCACATCAAATGGATTCAGTTCAATTCGACGTTCAGGACTAAGGACCATTTAAAGAGCTCTAATTAAACAGAAAAAGTAAATAGTATCATTAAATTAAAGATAATTTTAAAAATTGTTTTCAAACCAAATATAAAATAAAAATATTATTTAAAATAAAAATTTAAAGTATTTAAACTATAAATTAACAACAATAACAAGTTAAATTATTGAAAAAATATAAAATAAATATCAATTTCTCTATTTCTTGAAAGAACGTAAATTCATAGGATTTTTGTGGAATACCCTTGGCTTCATTTCCTCGTGGCCCACAAGTACAATATGTTTTTGACCATTTGCACATTTACGGTTCCAGAATGGTTCAATACAGCGGTCCGGAATTTTTGAAAGAAAATTATTATTTTCAACGTTATCAGGGAATGGCATTGCATAAATATTTAGTTCCTATAATTTTAAGATAATTTTTTAAACTTTTATTTTAAAAGAAAAAACCTCATTTAAGCCATTAATCTGAATAAGATAAACACGTCCTTTATTTGTAGTTCCGATTAATTGATGAATATTAGTTTGTTGAACATTTTCAACAGATTGACAATTTAAATTTGAAATCCATTCCAAATCTCGACATCCAAGATTAGAGGCTGATTTTACTAATTTTTGACCATTAGTAATGTTATATAAAATAAAATGTTGTTCCAAATCTGAAGACAAAAGGACAATTGTTGTATCATCAATAAATAGACAGTCAAAAAAGGAGATGATTTTTGGAGCTGTTGAAGGTAAAATCTGGAGTTGTTGTACTGCAAAAAGTGACAATGGTTGTTTTAATTTAGTCTTATTTTGTGGTTCATTGTTTTCGTCTTCATCTATAATTAACTTTGATTCTTTCGACTGTTCTAAAAATAAAAGTTAGTTTTTTGAATTTATGAGAAAATAAAGAAAGACGTTAATAATAAAGGAAAGAAAATACCTGTTATTTCAAGCTCTATTGGGGAATCATTATTAAGATTGATTAACAACGAGCTTCCTTCTGTTGTTAGTGCAAATAATGAAGTTTCAGAAAGGTTAACACAAATTTTTGTTATGTGACCAAAATCAGCTGAAAATTTTTTTTAATTGAATTAATTAGATTTTAGTTAAATCCTCACATTTATGTGTAATCGTAATCAAAGTTTTTGTGGCCAATTCAAGTCTCATTAATTGATATTCACCGGTAGCATAATATAAATAATTGTTTGTACATTGCATTGCAAAAACAGTTTTCCCTCCTTTAAATTCAAAATCTTCTTTAGAAATTAATTGATTGCTCCAATATTGTTTAATTAATATATTTATATCTAAATTATCTTCCTCTTTTTCAATATTAATTTCATTCTTTTTATTTTCTATTGCTCTTTTCAGCAATTCCTCAATAACATTTTCATGTAATTCTATGACAGAGATTGCCCCCTTTATTGTGCCAGCAAAGCAAATATATTTCCCATTAGGTGAAATGCATGACTTAAATTTAAAACAAATTATTACTTTTATTAGAATAATTTTTAGCTCAATCAGTTAGAGAAGTGCGCTAACCCATGGATTTTTACCCTAAACCTAAAATAAACTCATTGTGTTTAAGCCGTTATATCCTTCAACTAGAGTAGCTTAAACCCTGTTCAAAACTGGTCAGCCAGTTTCAGCTAACCAAATTTGAGTTTCCTATTTTTAGACACTAATCCCAAAATAATTTAAAATAATTCAGAACCAAATGGAAATATCATTTAGACAAATGTGAAGAAAAAATAAAAACCTGTTTAACAAATCCCATGTCTCCGCTCTGAATTCTAATTAACCTCCTCGGGTTTAAAACACACTTTAAATATCTTAAAAGAAAAATCGATAAAAAGGCATTTTAAGAAAAAATTATTAACCTGCTTTGTTTAATATCAGAAAAATCCATGACTGAAGATTGATCTGGCTTGTACCATACATCAATGTAATTAAGCTGCCTTGTAATTATAAGACCACGATCAGGCGAAAAATCACATTCTGGCTAAAATTATTAAATTTACTAAATTTTTATAAAAAAATATTTACTCATTTCTGAGGTTTGCAACACAAAGTTCGATTAGACACAAAAAATCCCTCAAATCCACCAGAAACAAGCCATTGCCTATTTAATGCACACAACGACCGAACATCTATAAAAAATTAAAAATATATTTATTTTTAATTTGCAACAAAACCATTGGTATGAAATTGTCGTTGACCAACCATAAGCCAGCTCATAGGATCCTTAAAATAAAAATAGAGAAAATCATTTTTTAAATTTTTAATCATCAACATAGGGAAAATAATGTAAAGTTCAAAAATAGGATAGCACTAGACCCCTCGGGGTCGGGGTTTGCCAGGAAGGGCATGTCGGGGTTCGAAGGTCGGGTTGCTACCTCAAAAATATAAAAAATTAAATTAAAAATTACGTTTTTCTTTTTGCCTGTCATCGCGAATATTTGTATCCTAAAATCAGCCCCAGAAGCAAATACATTTAAATAATCTGTAGCTATTGTTAAAATATGTGCTTGATGAGATTTAAAAATCTTGAAAATTAAAGAAAAAATAATTTAAAAAACCTTATAAACAACACCATTTGATGGATTATAAATGGTTACTTGACCTATAGAATCACCAACAAATAAAAAATCATGGCTAAAAAAGAATTTTGAATTCAAAATTAAATGAAAATCTTACAAAAAAAGAAGTGACCAAACAATTATATTAGCTTGTTTATTATGAGGTAATTGAATATCTCGACGAGAAATAATTTTCATTTGATCCACATTTTTTTCATTATTTAAAGTAATAATAGTTAACCAATTAACCATTCCAATTGCAATACTGTGAGGTTTATGATTTTGTTTTGGAGTACCTTTATACCTTAAAAATAGGGAAATTTGATTGAAAATTTGATTTAAAGATTCGATAAAAACAAATTTTAGAAAAGTAAACTAAACGAGGACAATTAAGAGGTTCGAACTAAATTATTTTAATTGGAATTTTAGACCTTGAAAGTCCTGGGTTTTTTGGCGTGTTATCGAGACAGCGGAGAACACATCTAGAGAAGAGGAGATTTTTGTAGAGATCAATAATTCATTGATACAAGGGATATTATAGAAATTAATAAAAATTAAAAAAGTTGTGTGCTATACGAGGATAAAAACTAAGGACAGAACAAACAAAAAAATAACACGATTACATAGACGAGACTTGGAATCGAATAACAATACGAATAATGTTAGTTTACTTAAATTTAAATTGCAAACATGGTAATACAACTAACTAGACATAAAATAGGCAACATAAACAAATTTTTGAAAAAGAAAAAGGCTTAAAAAACAAAGAAAAGTCTTATGTAAGTAAATTATAATTTTTTATATTAAAATTAAAAACCTGCACTTGGTACAAGCCAAAGAAGTTGGATAACGATCAGAATCAAAATTTAATAATTTTTTAGTTGTAAATGTTGGAATCCGATTAATTCTTTCAGAAGTAAAGGAAGTATTTGAACTACTGCTAGTTACTGGTTTTTCATCCAAATCAAGAGAAATATCAGTTTCCGCATCATTTCTTCCAAGTAAAATTAATTGACCAGTTTTACTAATAACACAAAAGTTTGCATGATCGAAACGTGCCATTGATACAATTTCTGTTGGGCAAAGTTGAATTCTCTGTGAACAATATTTTTGTAAAATTATACATAGTAAAAATAAATAGAAAAAAGTTGGTCGTAAATAGAACACATATTTGGTCGTTTATACTTGGAGGGGGAAAATTATGCTAAATTTTGGGACTTTGGTGGGCCATATCTTGGTCAAATCAAAAAACGGGCAAAAACGGCTCAAAATCCTTGCTAGAAAGGGCACATTCTCTATCGAATGAGCCCGGTCTCGACCGTTTTTAGGTCGGACACCTCGCAACCTCTCCTTGTAAAACCTGAGCTTACACATAATTAACACCACTTACAATGAGACAAAATTTCCAGTTAAGCAATTGATTTTCATTAAAAATCATTTTGAAAAAAAATAAATAAAAATCAAACCCTAAATCGAGTAGTAAAAGGAGAGAAGAAATATAATTGGCCATATAATCCACCAACAACTACCCAAGTATCAATCCACACAAGTGAACCAAGCGAGTCTAATAAAGGTATACTTTTTTCAAGAAAAAGAAGTGGTGGATTTGAAGCATTGTAGAATTCAACAAAAGACAAAATACTTAATTTTTTCTCATCTTCTGTTGAAGCAGAACTAAAATTGAAGATAATAAAATATAAAAACAATAGAACAAGATAAGCTTCTCAGAAATTCTCGAAAAACAAATGGGATATTTTACAAATTTTAACGGGTGGAAATAGAGACCGGACTGGGAGTAGCGTACGAGAATAGAAGTCTCAAAAAGTATCGATTCTCGATTCGTTAATCGAAATTCTCGATAAGTCCAATTAAATCGATCAAAATCTCGAAAAATTTAACGAAGAATCGAGATTTCAAAAAATTCACAATAACCAAGATTCCTGATCGATATCTCGCCTCGGTCTCTAGTTAGAAAACCCATACTAGGTCAAAAGAAACAGATTTTAACTCATAACATCAATAAACAAACCTTTTCTTTTCCATTCGTCTAAGGACACATAACTAAATATAAAACTAAACTAAAAAATTGAATTGAAAAAATTACCCTCTTTGTAAATTTAGAATGTGCCATTGCCTGAACTTCAAGCGGTTGATATAAGTGAAAATTGCAACGTTCAGCTATTAGATCATCAACTTTCTCTTCCACTTCTTTTTCCGTTGCACATGATTCTAATGCTGGCAATTCATCCTCTATATTATTTTCAGGATCCTTTGTTAGTGATGGTTTTTGATCAACAACTTCCTCCTTTATTTTTGAAAATCTTCGTTTTCGTGTCATTTTAGAAATTTAATAAAATTTTCTGAAAAATTCTAAATTATGTTAAAATTAAAAATGAAAAAGAACTTTAAATATTAAGTTACTTTTAGAAAAAGAAAAAAACAAAAGAATTTTTAAAAATTATAATAAATTTATACACTTTTTTTTAAAAAGAATTATCATTAAAAAGTAAGAAATAATTAAAGGAGCACCAAAATTAACCCTTCCACAAGAAATATTTAAAAGAAAAAAGCTGCCAACTTTTATTTTTAAATAAAAACAAAAGTAAAAATGATAATTTTTAAACTAGAGATTTCAAACTAACAAGGAAAGGTTGCGAGGTGTCCGACCTAAAAACGGTCGAGACTGGGCTCAATCAATAGAGAATGTGCTCTTTCTAGCAAGGATTTTGTGCCCTGGTCTCGACCGTTTTTAAATCGGACACCTCGCAACCTTACCTTGTACAAATCTTTTTTTTAAATTAACTTGTAATCATTTAGATTAGGTAAAATAATTTTTATATAAGATGTGTAGAAAATTAAGCAAAAATTTTTTAGGAATGGTTGATTATATATAAGAATATAAAAATATTTTTTAAATATAAATTAGAAAATAAATATTAAATGTCGGCACTTAAAAATAACGACAAGCTTAAATTATCGAAAAATTAACAAAAATTCCAAAAACTTTTTTGGATAGTAAGCACCGACATGCATAAAAATTAAACTAGACGTACTGCAAAGATATCTTTTGTTAGTATATAAATATCAAAATTATTACATATCAGATATGAGATTATTTTGGTTATGTGGCATAGATTAATTAATGCGTATATTTAAGTGCAATTGCAAATGGCATATAAAAATAAATATTAGCTTAAATTAATTTTGAAATTAAAAAAAAGTGACAGACAGAGAAACCTTTTTGTTTATATGCACAATAAATCATCAAAAAGTCTTCGTTTTGTTTTTGGGTAATTTCAAAGATCAGTGTCAAACCAAGAACCATTATGTTGAGTTCCTTCAATGTGGTCTTGCCGAAGTTCGCCAAGACTTGGTGGATAATTGTAAAGTTCGTTGTATAATTCTGGCTCCTTTAAAAATTTGGAAAATATTTTAACTTTTATTGTAAAAATAGCCTTACCATTCCATCATTTAGCCATCCCATTTGTTGTCTACTTCTATTTCTTTCAAGAGAATTAGTAGCCGAATTTTGCTGTTGATGCAAATTATTAGTACTTCTTACAGAAAATCCATTGCTATTTGTAGTTCCATTGTAATTCCCACTTCGAGACATAAAGAATGATTGCTGATCAATTCCCATATTTTTAAGAATAATTGATGCATATGCAGCTAAATTTTAGACAAAATATTCTATAAAAATTAATTTTAAAAAACCGATGGACTTGTGAGGCGATTGAAGAGCGGCAACAATATGTGGTTGTGCTTCATATGCAATTACGGTTTTTGCTCCATCACGAGATTTTGTTAACTGATAAATGAGTCCCATAATTTCACGCATCAATAATTCATCATTTGTTGAATTAACATCCGGATTTGAAATTAACTTTAAAAATACTTTTTATATAAATTAGAAAAAATAAAGTTATTTACATCAACAAGCAAATTCATAACTACAGGTCGATGCAAAATAAGGGCGGCAGAAGTAGGATCTCTTGCAAATTGATGAAGAGCCGAAATTGCACCCTCTACCATTTCGAGTAATGAAACACCATCCCTTAAACCAAGCCAATCTTTGGCAAGTTCTCTTCCTGTTTCTTCAAGAAATTCTATTGATAAAGTTAAAACGTTGGCACCGTCTGGAGTTTTTTCCTGTAAAATATTAAAAAAATTTTTTTAAAGCGAGAATTTTTTTAAGAAAAAACAAACATTTAAGATAAGCCGCAAATTTTCGTTAGATAGAGAACAATTTCGCAACAATCCCAAAGAAGCTTTAACAATTGGAGGTCTTCCTGTGGCCAAAAGTGCAAGCATTATTGGATGAGCAAATCTCAGTTCATTTTGTGCTTGATGAGCAAGTGGATGGCGAACTGTACAGTGACGAAGGGTGCATAAGGCTGGTTCTGTGACGTCTTCAATGTTGCAAAATTTGGCAAGAGCTCTAGCTAGGCAAGAAATTCCACCTGCTGTGCAGACCTTTTAAAGTGATCTTTATAAAAATAAAAATTTTAAACAAACAGCTTTTTTATTTAAAATATTGTTGCAAGTAAGATTAGAAAGAATTCCACAAGCACACCCAACTAGTTCATCATCATCTTGTTGAGCAACCAAAATAATAAGATCATTAACCAAATTATTAAGTGTTTCTAGATTTGTGGCAGCATCTGAGAGGTTCCTGAATGGAAAATTTTAATAATTAGCAATCGAACAATTAAAAAAATTTTTTAATCTGAAGGTTCAAACCATAAATTTTTGTGATTTCCGAGGATTTATTTTCTAATTAAGAATTTCCTAATTATTAAAAATAACCTGAGAGCATTTAATGTAGCCAATTTCCTTTTATCATCATCCATTAATTTAAGAGCACGATGTAGAAGTTCAATACCGCCTAATTTTACATGTTAATAGATTATTAAAAACAAATTTCCAAACCAATTGCAATCAACATTGCTTTATTCTCATCATGTGTACTTATTGATCGAATACATCTTACAACAGCATATAATAACTTGATATAATTAGACTCTGTACGCAAAATTTCAACCAAGTAGCGAGGGCCTTGTAAAGAAAGGAAAGTATTTTTGCATTGAGGTTGATCCAAAAGAAGAAAATATAAGGAATCAGCAACCTAAAATTTAAAAAAATAAAAATAAATAAATCCTTTGAAAGAAGAAAGGAGCAAAATTTTGATTTAACCGCTCTAAAATAAAATTAATTTTTTTCCAGGTAAACTATGTACGTTTTTGAGTTAAATAATCTCAATAACTTTTCATTCTAATTAAATTTGATTAAAATATTAACAAAAAAATTATAAATTCACCATAGCTTGAAGCTTCGGATTTGGCCCAGATTGAGGAATAACCGTTTGTGGCGCCAACAGTGGAACAAAAGCTTCTAAAGCACCACAAGCAATAGCTTCTTGCTTCGATTGCTCAACATAAACTAATAAATGATGAAGAGTTGTTGTTGCATAATTAATTACAGAAGCAATTGGACATCGTAAAAGGCGAACAAGTTCGGCTATACCACCGCTACGGAAAATATAAGCAGCGCCAAGTTGGTTAGCTGAAAGATGGGAAAGTGCTGCAGCTACATGCCGCCTTGTTTCTTCGTCTGAAGCAGTGCTAAAAAAATTAAAATCATCAGAAAAATCAAAAAGGAAAAAATACTTTAACGCCCGAATTAAAGCATCAACAAGTGGTTCGCTTGAGGCAAGACTAACAACAATTTTTTCTTCTTTAGACAATTGATGAACCATTTTAGCGGCTTGTAGGACTTCATGCTAAATTTAGAAGGAAATTTTTATGTCGCTAATGAGAAAAACTAGAGATAAAAACAAAGGAAAACAGAAAATTAAATAAAAACCTGGTCATGTGTAGAAGAAAGTTTCTGAACAAATTGTGGAATATTATTTGTCACAACAACTTCCGGTGCCAATTGTGGCTGAGCTCGAACGTTTAAAAGATCAAGAACTGCTTCTTTAAGTTGTTGTGTTGGGACAGCAAACCGCGAAACAATTGAAGCTTTAGAGTATTCAGCTTCAGTTTCTTCATCGCCAGTCACAATTTCCGGAAAGAGAATACGACGTATTCTGCTAGTTGTTTTTGTGTAAACTTCTAAAGAATGTAAAATTGTAACAAAATTTTCTATATTAAAATCATACCATGGAATTCACTGCTTGTGTTAAATTCTGAATAAATAGTTTCATCTAATGACATTATCAACGTTGTGATAAATCTGAAATAAATTCAACAGAAATAACTAAAGGAATACTCTACTTAACTGAAAATTAGGACTCAAATGTCGCATTTTCATTTTCGCTTTAAAACAAAAATACCGTAGTCCTTTAGGAAACTTTTTAAAAGTTTCAAAAAAAGTTTGTTATTTAAGCTCGAACACAATCCTCATTTTTATTTGATTCTAGTTGTTTTTGTTTTACATGATTTTTTACTATAATGTCTTTTATTTATTTTTAGCTAATTCCCTATATAATATTACACTTCAATAATATTGGCATAAAAAATGGCTAATTATCCTTCTCCACCACCTTATTCTGGAGTTTGTAGCAGTCCAAGCGGTGTTGGTAAAGTATCGTCAAATGCGTCTGTTGGGTCTCCAAACTTCTCAGGAGGATCTGCTAGTTCACGGACATTTACTCCAATTCTTCCACCTAGATTGGGACCCAATCCGGTTGAAATGGACTGGTATTTTTTTATTTTTCTTATATTATTTTAATCTTTATAAATTCAGTCCAAATTGTGAATCGCGTATTTTTACCAACACTACTACTAAGGATGGTGCTCTCGCTTGGATGTTAGATTTTATAGTTTGATTAAAATAACTACAAATTATTTTAAGTGTTTGCGTGTCATGTTTTCTTACTGGAGTTTGTTTTTTTGGCATCTGCTGGTTTTTCTGTTGGGTACCTTTTTGCATTGAGGATTGTATGGATGTTGTTCATTCTTGTAAGTATTTAATATAAAGTTAGTTTCTACCCATATTGAAAGACTGATTTATATCATCAGTATTCTGATGGGATTTAAAGTTTAAAAAAGAGAGAAGACAAAAGGGAGAGCCTATCGCATTTTTGCGGGCAACTTTTGCCGTCAAATTTAAAAATGTTTCGTAGAGATTATTTAAGAAAGGCCATCTTTTTTGCAAGAGTTGTCCGCAAAAAGAAAAACTTGTAATTTTAATGTTTCTAATCAATTTCAAAATTTTTCAGGTCCGTCCTGTAATACTCGTCTAGGAAAGTATTCTCGTCTCTAGCAAGGTGAAGTGCCGATATTTGTAGGAATATATACATATTAAAGTAAATGTCTTAAATTATAATCGTTGTTAAATTGTATTTAAATTGTTTTTAATTCCCTAATATTTATTGGTAAAAATTAAAAATTTTTTATTATTGTTGATTATAATTATTAATTTCTTTAATAAATAAAGGAGTTGTCAAAATAAAATCACCATCAATTATCATTCTTACTTTAGTTCCTTTCAAAGAAGTTCCTTCTCGCCAATTTACTGGCCAGAATTTTCTAAAAAAATTTTCAAAAACTGGTCAGTAAAAGACATTTGATCTAAATTTTGACTCAAAAATATTTTTAATATCAATTCTGATAAAATACGTATGTGGCCAATTTTGAATGTAATTATTGGCCTAAATTTAACAAATTTTTGATTACATTTTGACTTTTAATAATTTTTTCGGCTCTAAAATCTAAAAAATTCAATATTGCGAATTCACCTTATAAAATGCCTAAATGTAATTTCAAATAATTGACCAATTGTCCTCAGCCCTAATTGTTCTACTGTTCAATTGTCTCGCTGCCCAATTGTCGTGTTAGCATTTAGACTGCTAAATTTTCCATTCGTGTCGAAAAAAAATATCGTATCCTTTTTAATTTTTTTTCTATAAATCTCTCATTTTTAACATTTATCTCATGGATTTTCAAAAATTTTAAGAAAAATTGTATCTTGACGAGGAATTGTGGTTAAGTGCATTTTAGGTACATATTAGCAATAAAGTATTTTAAGTTGGGTTTCGAATCCGTGAGCACTTGTTATTTTCTCTTCCACGAGGGAAAAAAACAAATCAGGACAAATGAAAAGATAACATTATTCTGACTCTAGTGTCCAATTATCCCGTCGCCCCCCGATGTCTAATTGTCACCGCCGTATTTGGCAAGTATAAAAGGAAATTATGAAATCAGTTTTAAACAGATCGGATTTTACGGTTTTAGAAGTCTTGTTCTTTTTTTAAGTTTTTGATGATTCTGTGAGTTATTTTTTAAAATAGATTCCTTTCTTAAACTTCCATGTTTTCTTTCATCTCGAGTGAATCACGTTTTCTTACCTAGAGTGAACGTGACTAATTTGGCCTTTTTCTATTTTTTAAGCAGTGGACTATTGAATTTTATAAATAGGATATAGTGTAGGTTCACTCTAAAATAAATTTGTATATTTATTTTATCCCTTGTTTTTTGAGATCCGTTATTTTCTTGATAATTTTAATCAATCTATTATATTTTAATCTATCTATTTTAATTACCTACCTTATTCCATTAATATCTTTGATCTTTGGTGTTTATCTTTGAAGAAAATTACCTATTTTGAGGGGGAGGGAAAAATCTTTATTATTTGCATATATGCGTATCTGCACTAGGTGTTGTTTCCTTTTTAAAATATGAGTCATTCCTTTATTCATTTTCGATTGCATTTTTGAAAAATCGTAAATTTAATTCTTTATTGAGCGCGTTCGAATATTTTGTATTCTTGTTTTTGTCACATGATACCTCTTAATTTTTTGTTTCAATTTTTAAATTGCTTATTTAGTTTTTTCAGATTTTTGACTTTAAATAAATTGATTTTTGATCATCAGAGTGGTGTGATGACAGATATTCAAAAGCAACCGAAATTAGCGACAAAAGAGCAATTAAGACTTGCAGAGCTTCTCATACAACCAGGACGTCAAACGTTAAGTACGACTGACGATGCTGCTTCACAAAAACGACTTAAAAAGGTTTATCTTTGTAATTTTAAGCGAACTATTCTTGGAATTTATCGGTTGTCCGGGTTTTTATTTGGGGTTACTTTAATTTTATATCAGGGTTAAATTATACAAATAGTCGATAAATACCCAAATTCCAGGTTATCGAGCTTACAAACTGCACACCATCTGCAGCTGAAGTTGCACTTATTGACACTGATGGTAGTGTTGAGGCGGCTGTTGCGTTGCTGCTTGATAAACCAGATGAGCTTGTACTTTGGAGTCAACAGGGTGCGAAAGCGCGCAATCGTCCAGTCAAGGGTGCGACAGGGGCTTCGAATTCCGGAACAGGACCAACGGGACAGCAGCAATTCTCTAAATCACTTATGACATCTTATGGTGGCAGTGGACGTCGTGGAGACTCGCAGCGAGGAGGTAATTTCCATCTTTATTCATTTTACACAATGTTTTTAGAGAATCGCTTCCGTCGTGATGGCCAGAATTTATTTGAAGGAAAGCAAGGTCAAACGGGAGTAAATCGACAGAAGCGAACGCCTTCCAATCGAAATGGAGAACAACAGGAAAACGGACAGTACGTTTGTTTTTGGTATTAATTGTTATTGAAATTATTTTTTAGTGCTGACCGTGCCAAGTCACACGAGCGATTTGGAGACAGGCCTTTCAAACCACGAGGTGATCGTGTCAATGCTTCTGGTGGTGCAACAACCGGTTTTCGTCGTCGAAACAATTTCAATTCTGCTGGTTTGTTTTATTTTTTCACTTAAGTTCAATTTATTTTCTAGGTAAAGGTGATTCATTTCCGAAGACGCCTAACGACAATAATGCTACAAGTGCTAGAACCTGGAATGCAAACGACAACAATTGCGGTGAATGGAATAATAACAAAGTTGAGGAAAAGGCAAATGATGCGAGCTTCCCAATTGGAACATTTTCTCCTGGTGAAGATGCACAGAATACAACAAGAGGACGAAATGCCGCGAACAGCAAAAATGATGATTGGGTTTTTTTAAATTTTTTGAAACAAAATAGGTAACTTTTCATTTCAGAAGAGTGGACCTCGCGTTTTCATGCCATCGACTTTGCAATCTGCCAATACCGCCAACAACTCAATTATCACTTCTTCGGTGGCTCAAGCTCCGGCTACGAACACTTCAAGCTGGCCATCATTGGAGCATAACAGCAACAATTTAAATCATGGAACTACGGCAAATACTTCTTTGGATATTCAACAACCGCCTAAACCGAAGACTTTTGCTTCAGTAGCCGCTTCCAAGAAGACGCAACCTCCGCCTCCGTTACCGCCACCAATGATGGTTATGCAGCAATTTAATGATATCAAGCCATCTTCCAATGCTGTGTATGAATCATCACAGGTAAAAAATTTATTCGATTTGTTCAAACTTTGGTTACCCGAATTTTCGTTAGGTCAAACAACAGCAAAATTGTCAGCTTCAACATCGACAACCTACCGAAAATGATTCTATGCTTTTGGATGTAAAAGCCACCAGCGGAAATTGTCCATCGGAAAATACGTCAGTTGAACAAGAGTATGATATTTTTAGTTTAAGAATGTTATCTAATTAACTTGATCCCTACACATCTCTTTTGACTATTTTTCTGTGTTCTATCATTTTTCCTTTAAGGTGGAGCACGACGGTCGACTGGGCAGTGCCTGTTAGTCCGAGATTAAACAGTGGGCAACCTGTCGTTTCCAATGCAAACCAGCCACCTCATTCGGAATCGTCTGCTGTTCCAATGGCACCCGCCGATTCGTTTGGATCATCTGCTGCTCATTCTATAACTGTCAATCAAGAATACACAAATCAATTAAAAAGCGCAATTGGACTTATGCAACAACCGCAACATCAAACTAATCATCAGCAGCAACAATCCACGATGACCAATCAGCAACAACATTTGACATCGCAAAATTCTAATATCGCGCAATCAAAACGACTGAGCACTGCTTCATCTGTTGAATTTTTCCAGCAACAAATGTCTCAAATGCACGATACACTTGCCGCTGATGCATCTGATTGTATGAATTAAATTTTCTTGTAAAAATATTTTTAACTTTTTAGTTGATAAAAAAGTGGAATTTGCTACCGGTGATTTGCCACCTCCTGCTGCAGCAAATATGACCAGTAATTATCAATTTGGTTTCGATGAAAAGATTGGTATTCCATCAGCTGCTTCTTTAAATGATGCCTGGTCTACTAAACATATTTCCTCAGTCGAAGTATTTTTTAAAACTTTTTCTTTTTAATTTTGCTTAATTTCAGATGGATCGCTCAATGTTAAAAAATTCCACGGCTGCAAATGTACTCAGCACTATGACAAGTATACCAACGACAAGCTCAAGCGTTACTGCTCATTTTTCTACTTCTATTCATCCAGCAACTCAACATCTATCACACGATTATCGATCGCAACAACAACAGCAGCAACATCGTAATGCTTCTCAACCTGGATCTGCAGCTCTTTCGTTAGTTTTTAAATAATTTATAGTTCTTAGTCAAAATAATTTAAGATTTACTGATACTGCTTCTGTCAATTATCCTCCTGCAAATAATTCTAATAGTGGAATGCCTAATGTTGTGTCATCGGTCAGCCATCCTCCACAGGCATCAATGGTTCCTTCTACAACATCTGGTTCTTCTCAAGCAATGCAGCAACAGTCACAGCATCAGCAACTTAACAAAACTACAACATCATATTATACAGCTGCTAATCAATCGGTTTGTATTTGTCTAAAATTTTTTTACAAATATTTTTCATTCAGCAACAACAGATGCATCCTTCAATGATGGCGGCAGCAGCGGCGGCAGCAGCAACTGTCTCTATACAACAGCAACCTTCTGCAGCGTCTCATCATATGCCACCACCGCTCACTCATCATTTGCAACAGCATCAACCGCCTCCACAGGCAATTTATCATCACCATCAAACTTCGACTGCACCTCCACCAGCGAGTGCTGTTGCACAGTTCCCGAGTTATAATATGCCGTAAGTTTTTAAAGCCTTTTGTTTTTTTTTCTCATTATTATTTTTTCAAAAGGTATATGTATTCTCCTGTTGCCACTGCACAAACTATACCGGGAGCTCCAGCAGAGATTGACAGATTTTTGTTACAACAATATGGACCATATAGAGGATTGGATATGCAGCTTGGTGCTATGGTAAATTTGTTTTTTCCAATTCTAAATATAAACGAACATTTTAAGACGCTTGGACCGCCTACAACTTTAGCTCCATCTCATCGTAATCAATTGGATTCTTTTATGGATAATAAATTTGGACAACAACAACAAGCAGGCATGCTTTAGTTTAATAAAATCATTTTTTATTTTTGCTATTTAGTAAATCAGCAAGGTCAACTTTCACATAATCCTGTAACTGCGGCTCAACAGCAACGTGCAGGACCACCCGTTCAAGCGGACGTTGCAGCAGCTGCTGCTATGTTTGGAGGAGGACATGTTGCGCCTCCACCAGGTTTTGGGATGCCTACACCACCGGCTCAGGCGTCGTATATGCCACAACCTGCGAATTTACAGTCCTTGTTTCAGGTTATTGTTTTTGACTTTCATTATTTGATTTCTTTTTCAGATGCCAACATATCATCCGCAAATGTCTTACCAACATCAATTTATGCTGCCAAACGCTAATTGTCTTCCTCAGCGTCCTACAGCGCAAACTTCTCCTCCTGAAGGAAACGGTGGAGGACCGCGTCATGGTGATGTTCAAAACTATGGTGCTGATTCTGTTAATGAACAACAACATTCCGGTGGTCCTGCTGGTGGAGGAGCAGGTGGTCATCAATCATATGTTAACAAGTTCGTGAACAACAGCACCTATCGTCCTTATATGTAAGGCGAAAGAGGAAGATATCAAAATGGGATAAGAAATGAAGAAAATTGTTGACAGAAAAAAATTTTGATTTTTAGTTGATAAAAAGGAAATGTTATTACCCCCTCTGATGACTATGTTATCGTTTTATTTTTTTTCTATCTATATTCCTTATAACCCTTAATTCTGAAGAGTATTTATATATATATTCTTCATCCTCCTCCATTTCCAAAACAAAAAATAAACAATCCACACTCTTCCACATAAATATATTCATCTGTCATTTTTGAAATTATCGTTTGTTCTATTACACACCACATAAAACACAAAAACGCACATATAAATTTGGTTTTAAATAAAAATTTAAATGAAAAAGAGAATTTTTCGTTATTATGTTGTATTTAACAACAAATATATTGATTACTTTTTTTTATCACAGTTTACTTTTTAGCCATATTTTGTTAAAATCATTTAACCCATTAACTCCGATATATTGGCATCTCAAATGGATTCTCCGCCACCATATTCTAAAGTTTGTAGCAATCCAAGCGGTGTTGGGAAAGTATCGTCAAATGCGTCTGTTGGGTCTCCAAACTTCTCTGGAGGATCGGCTAGTTCACGGACATTTACTCCAATGCTTCCACCTAGATTTGGACCCAATCCGGTTGAAATGGACTGGTTATTTTTTATTTTTTTTTATTTTTTAATCTATAAATTCAGTCCAAGCTGTAAATCGCATATTCTTACCAACATTGCTACTACGCCTGGAGCTCTTCCTTGGATGTAAGATTTTATAGTCTGATTAAAATAATTACATTATTTTAAGCATTTGCATGTTATGTTTCTTTACTGGATGGGTTGGTTTAATCTGCTGTTTTCTTTGTTGGGTTCCTTTTTTCATTGAGGACTGTATGGATGTTGTTCATTCTTGTAAGTAATTGGATAAATTGAAAGGATTTTTAAATAAAATTTTTTCTGATCAATTTAAAAAAATATTTTTAAGGTCCGTCCTGTAATGTCTATCTAGGAAAGTATTCTCGTCTCTAGCAAGGTGAAGTGCCGATATGTGTATTAGGAGTAATATAAAAAAATAACAAATGATCTCAGGTTGTTTAAATTATAATTGTTTTTAATGTCATAATCCTTAATAAATTTAATTGTCTTTTGTGTGATGTAGTCATCTCTCATTTCGTAAAATCTAATTTTCGGGAAACGCCCAAGTAGGCTCAAAGCCATAACTAGCTGGAAAATTTCTGGCCCTTCTCGTTTTTTTGTACCAATCTCCTTAACTCGATGAGGAGAATTGTTTAATACTTAATTTGATAAGATTCGTAAAACTTGAAGCAAGTTATGGCTTTGCGCCTGCTTGGCCGCGCGCTGTACCCCTAATTTTCGAGATAAATCAAAAATTAAACTTTAACTGATAAAATAGAAATTTCAGAAAGCTTGAGATTTTTTTGGGAGTTTACTAAAATTATCAAATTTAAATAATTTTAATATATAATTAATCTTTTCTAATATTAACTTTACATATTTGATTATTATTTATTAAGGAAACACTTCCTTTTTCTCTTAACCTAAAAAATGTAAAAATATTGTTTTTAAAAAATATTTTTTTCTGATTTTAATCGGATTAAATAAAAAAATCCATAGAGACGCTCTTTCCTTTTTTATTAAAAATTGTTAGTGTTTGATCTTTTTCTATAATCGATTAGAAGTTTGGTTTAAAAGAATTTCCGTTGAATTACTATTACTTGGGAATTTTATTTAAAAATTTATTTTATTTGATTACAAATAATTTATGCTTCATATTTTCTATTTTCCCTTTAAATTACTCATATTTTTAACTAATATATTTAATTTTTATTTTTTTTTTCACTTTAAATTTTATTACACTTAAAATTTAATTATTTGTTTACTAATTACTAGTATATTTAACCATTTTTTTAAATTTCGTGCCTTTTCACTTTAAATTTTATCTATTACACCTAAAATTTAATTATTAATTTATTTTTGATATTGAGACCTTATTTCAATTTTTAATATAAATTTTACACTAAACATTCCCCTCATCCTTTTTAATATATAGAAAGAATTTTGAATCTTCAAACCTCAACGAAATTAATTTTTTAACTTTCCAATTTTTAACATTTCAAACTCAGAATTATATACCTAATCCAAATTAATTTTCTCGAAAAATTTTTATTCTTGACACTGATCGCGTCTTGAATTTTTCTCAATTTATTAGTTTACTCTTTTCAATTTTATTTCATTTCACCCTCTGTTTCCTATAATCGTGTAGCTTAACGATTTCATACGAAAACTGATTAAAAAATTAATTTGTATTTTCAGAACTACTTAAAAATTTATTTCTTTTAAATTTTTTTTCTGACAATTATTTAAATATTTAACAACAAAAAATGGATAATAATCCACCACCACCACCCTATTATTCAGGAACTTTTAACGACCCGGGTAATCCAACAAAAGAAGGAATTCCCGTATTTACACCACCCCCATATCCTCCACCACCTCCAGCACAGTCGTATATTATTGGAGTTGGATCTTTGTTTGTTTTCTTTTAAAAAGATTCCAAAAAAATTAGTTATTTAGACCAAATAATGGACAACAACAACCTTCCAATATTTCACCACCTCCACCACCACCTGTCATGACTCGCCCAATTCATGTTTTTACACCTAAATTTGGGCCTTATCCTCTGGAAATGGATTGGTAATTCTTTTATTTTATTATAAATTTCAAACCCCCAAATCAACCTTAAATGTCGTCGACTCTGTCTTATTCTGTTCTTAAAAAGTTACATAATAAATGGGATAAATCACGATTGTCCACAGTTAACATTTTGTTACTGTCTGCAGGATGATATGATTAGCCTAATTATTTCTAGCTTAAAAATCTTTAAAACCTTTAGGATTAGGGTACCTATATTTGAATATTAGCATGAAGATGGTGTGCTTCTATCCAGGTTGTGTAGGAGGGAAGCTGAGATTTTCTAAAAGCTAATCTCGTTAATCCTCCCAAAAATTTTTTATCTATCAACTTTTAATTTTTTGTATTTTTAGTCCGCACTGTCGTTCGCACATTGTCACGCAAACAATTAAAACACCTGGAGTGCTTCCTTGGATGTTTGAATTTTTTTCTTATTTTATTAAAATTTAAAATCATTTTAAGTATTATGGGAGTTTGTTTTGTCATTGGATTTTTCTTGTTGCTCCCTTGGTGTATTTGTTGTATGCCTTTCTGCATTGATTCCTGCTTGGATGTTGAACACTTATGTAATTAAAGTCCAAAAAAATAAAATAATTTTTATTTTTAAGGTCCTTCCTGCAAAAAACCTTTGGGAAGGTTCTCTCGAATTTGAAAAAAAATTTTTTTTGGAAGAATTTTGGGTGAATCGCTACTTAAAAATATTTTTTTTAAAGTCAAAAAACATTTGTTTAAATAAGTACTTAATTAACTTTTGAAAGAATTTCAATTTTTAAATAATTGCCCCTAATAATTGTCACTAAAGAGTGAAAAAATTTAAAAATTTAATTTGAGATACCTATTAAGCTGCTCTAGAAATATTACTAAAATGTAGTGACCAGCAAAATCATTTTTTCGGGCCCAGAAACCGGATTTTGGATTTTACACTCATGCTGGACCGGATCCGGCCGAATTAATCCGGTCCGGGTTTAGTCCGGAAATCTAAAAAAAACCCTGATTTGGGACCGAACTCTGGAAAATCGTTCGGAGTCCGGTCGGCGCCGGTTACTGCTAAAAATTTTTTTGATTAAAAATATTTTTCCTTTAGTGATGATTTTGGACTCTATCCTTTTTTTTGAAAATTTGTATTTACTTTTGGGTTATTAAATATATTCCATTTTTTATTTTTTAAAATACACTGAATTAATTTAAATAAAAATTTATTAAAAATGGAATAGATTGTCTTTAATTATTTTAAAATATTTTTGATTTTTTCCAATTAAAATATAGTTAAAAATATTCTTCTTTTTAATTCATTTTATTTTTTTTCTTTGTTTTTAAAATATCCAGTCGGTTAAAGTACTTGACCAATAAACTTGATTAATCCTTTTACAAAATTTTAAAGAATTAAAATTAAATTTTTAAAAACCTCTCCTCCAGCTAAATATGCCAAAATTGGGCTAAAATTATTTTTACCCAAAAAATAATTATTTTTTTTTTGAAAAATTGAAAAATGCTTTAATTACAATTATTCTAATACGAATTTAAAAAATTTTAAAATTTTGTCTAAAAGTTGCAAGGAAATTGTGTTCCTTTCTTTATCCCAAGTTTTAGAAAAAAATTAAATTTAAATTAACAACTAAATTTAAAATAATTTTATAATTAAATTACATAATGGTTATCTTAAAATTTTTTATGTGTTATAGTAAAATATCCAGTCGGTTAAAGTATTTGACCAATAAACTTGATTATTCCTTTTCAAAATTTTAAAGAATTAAAATTAAATTTTTAAATTTAATTATTTTTAAAATATTTTTGATTTTTTTCTGCTTTCCAAACAGATTCGAAATTCTGAGCAAACCGGAACCGCAAATTTGGCCGGAACCGGAACTACCGGCGAAGCTCTAAAATAAATTTATTAAAAATGGAATATTTTTTTCTTTAATTATTTTTAAAATATTTTTGATTTTTTTCCAATTAAATATAGTTAAAAATGTTTTTCCTTTAAGTTCATTTTATTTCTTTGTCTTCTGAGGACGGTCGGGAGTCCTTTTAATTAAAAAAAAAGGTCAAAATATAATTTATGTGATTGCACGTGAATGCATTATTTATTTTTAGTTTGTTTATTTGATTAGGAGAGATGCAGCAGTTTTTTAAACGGCTGTCATTTTTTGTTATTTTTCGGGTCCTTTGTTTTATTTTTCTCCATATTGTATGTCCCAATATTTTTCTAAAAAAATTTTTTTTGATAATTATATATGGCCGAGGGATAAGCAATAATACTGAAATAGATTTTTTAATTTACGGACGTTGATTATTTAACTTTACAAATAGAAAAGATTTTTAAAAAGATTTTACATTTTTACAAATACAAAAGAAATAAAGTTTTGATGTAGCCCATCATCGAGATCTTGAAGCCTGAAGATCAAAGGAAAACCGAGGTAGACGTCTTTAAAAAATATTTTCGACTCCTTTCAGGTTAAATAAAAATTTCATTTTGGGCTTATTAGAAAGCCCTTGAAATTTGCTACAAGATAGCATGTAATTTTATTTTCCAAAAAAATTTTCCTTTAAGACATAAAGTGATAAACTTTCAGGTCATAAAAATCACTCAAACGCCCCCTAAAAATTTGAAAAATGTAACTTATAAACTAAGCTCATTATTTCTCAAATAAAAATTTTTTCTGGATTATGAGATAAAAATTATCTTGTAGCAAATTTCAGGGGCTTTCACATTAGCCCAAAATAAAATTTTTATTTCACCTGTAAGGGGTCGAAAAATTTTTTAAAGAATTTTAAGAATTCCCCCAATTTTATTAATTTATCTTTTGCACTTTTTTTTAAATTTTTATTCTACCTCCTGCTTATTTAATCGCGAAATTTCTTGAAAAAACTTAATTTTTAAAAATTAATTATAATTTTTATTTTCAGAACCAATTAAAAATTATTAAAAAAAATTTTTCTGATAAATATTTAAATATTTTGTTTAATTTGACAACAAAAATGTCACCTGTTTCGACTCCCTTAATCCAAGTTTTTACGCCCAAATTTGGGCCGTATCCTATTGCTATGGAATGGTAATTCTTTTTTTTATAATAAATTTGCCAAAGCCGCCAATAACCCTTTGCACTATTTAAAGGAGAGAAATAGCTACTATAGCCCAGCTGCTTTACTTCAGATTTTTTAGAAGCTATCCCATTAATCTTCCCAAAATTTTTTATTCACCAACTTTTAGTTTCTTAAATTTTTAGTCCGCATTGTAATGCATACATTGTCACACACACAGTTAAGACGCCTGGAACGCTGCCTTGGATGTTTAAAATTTTTTAAAATTTAAAAATCATTTTTATTTTTAGTATTATGGGCGTCTGTTTTGTTTTTGGGTGTTGGAGTATTTGTTGTATGCCGTTTTGTGTGGACTCTTTTCTGGATGTGGAACATTTTTGTAATTAAAATTAAATAATTTTTGCTTTCATTAAAACAATTGTTTATTTTTAAGGTCCAGCTTGCAAAAAACATTTAGGAAAATTTGTGCGAATTTCAAAATAAAAAAATTATTTTTTTTGAGAGAATCGATATAAATTTGTTTAAACAAGAAATGGTAATTCATCGGTTTAGACCCATCGGTTTTTTTAATTCTTCGGTTTAGACCCCCCCCCCCCACCATTTTCCTGAATTCCTGACCATTTTGGGCTTTTTTGCTTGATCTATAATTTAGCACATATCATTTGAAAGAGCTCTTCGAACTGGGTAGAATGATACCTAAATCGGGTAGACTTAACAAAATTCTCTCTGTCAAAGCTTTTCTATGTCAAAGCTTTTTGTTCCTCCACAACGGACTAAAAAAAGTGATCATAACTTTGTTCATTAAGTCAGATTTCGTTTATTTTAGTTCCATTCGACTCAGCTCGAAAAGCTCTTTCGAATGATATATAATTAGCCATAACAAGATAACAGATGCCGCAGAGTGGTTTAGTGAAATGGTAGGGGGGTCTAAACCGAAGAATTACCCAAGAAATTTTAAATTTTGAAAGAATTACATCTTTAATAAATGCCCTAAAAATTGCCGCTAAATGTGCTGAAAACTTGGAAAAATTTAATTTTAGTTTCCACCTTAAACTGCTTTAGGGAATAAAAATTTTTCATTAAAAGTACCTTTCCTTTCTTTAGCGGCAGTTTTTGACTCTTTAAAAACACTTCCATTTTTTAAATAAAATATTTTATTTACCTAATAAAGATATTCTAATTTAATGCAAAGAACACGCCTTTTTTAATGTAAATATTTTTTACAAATTTGGAGTTTAATTTTTTTATATATATATAATCATTTAGAAGGTCAAAACCAGTTTCCCAAACACCTTCAAAATTTTAACTTAAAGTTACAAGAAAATTGTGATTTTAGTTAATTTATATTTATATTCCATTTGAAATTTTGTTTCATTAAAAAAATAAAAAAATTAATCCAATTCCAATATTTTATCGTTTGCTCCTCCTTTTCTGCTTATTTTCTATAGACTCGTAATTATTGTAAAAATTATATATTTTAATTAAATAATTAACATAGCAACAAAAATGGATAACGGATCCACTGGTTGTACAAAAATTCGTATTTTGTACCTTAATACGAGTTAAGATCACAAAAAATGGGTATTAACAAAATTAGCTTTTACTTGACAGATTATATAAATAAAATTTGAATTATGATTTCCTTGACTGTAAAAAATAATAAAAATCTTGGATTGTTTTCACTTAGGTACGAAAAAGTACAAGTTAAAATGAGGAATGGTACGAGTACGGGGAAAATTGAAACTTGAGTAATTCTACAAATTAAGGATTGCCTCAGTAAGTCTATTCCTGATTGTCGCCAGACTTTCATCCTATCAAGCAAAATTTTATTTTTAAAAATACCAAAACAATGTTTATTTTCTTTAAATGTTTGAGATTTTAAAAGGGGAAATCTCAATACACAAATAAACCTCTCCTACATACAAGGAGGTTCAAGATCCTTCCGAGTTGTTTTGAATGTTTTGTTTATGGGATTTTTCGAGAAACTGAGGAAAATTATTAAGCAAAAGATAAAAAATTTATTAAATGAGGGAGGAAATCAGTATAAAAATATTCACGTGAATGAGAGAATGACCTATAGTAATCTAAAAAAGTCTTATTTAGTTGAACTCTTTCAATGATTCTTGATTAAGATGTTTAAATATTCTAGTAGATTTGACGAAATTGACGAAACCTGAAAATTGAATAACCAGTCGTTATAAAAAAACCTTTCTTAAATAACACCAATCATTCAGGCTGATTAGAGGATTTGAGGACCTTTTTGAGGAAATTTTATCGATTTAATCCTCAATGAGGGAATATATATAGTGGAGATCGGCCGGAGGGGTCGGTCGGTATTTTTGAAACCGAATACCGAAAAATCGAAAAAAATCCCTAATATATGTATAGGTATTTGGGAGAATAAGAGAAGGCTTAATGTAATTTAATGATATTGAGGGATTGATGGATATTCAGAAGGATAATGGATATTAATTAGTGTTTCACCGGAACCAATTTGTAAACCGAAGCCGGAACCGGATCCAATTTGAGTTCCGGTTCCCGGAACCAAAAAACACCGGAACTTTCAGGAACCGGAACTTCCGGTGGAACTCTAATATTAATCCTTCATTGACAAGATTAATAATAATAAAATTAATTAAAAACTAGAAAAAATTATATTTTTTATTGATTCATAAATTTAAAATTTTCCCACAACTAAATATTAATTAAAAATCATAAAAATATTGTTCTACGATTATTATAAAAATAATTTTTTATTACCCAAAATTAACCAAAATTATTAAATTTTGACCAAATTAATTAGGGGGAATTGTACGATTTTAATATAAAAAAATAAATTTTGAATCCATTTCTCATGAATAATCATCAAAATAAATTTAAGCTAAAAAGGGGTATATAAACGAATAAATTTTGGCTAATAATTAAATTAAACGAAAATTAGTCTCTAATTTGATTAAATTTGATTTTATTTAAATATTAAATACTCAAAAATTTTTTAATTTATATTCTAAATATGCTCCTCTGTAACCCTTGTCGAATCTTAAACTCCCCTAATTCATGTTCGCCTAAATTTGGGCCGTATCCACCTGAGATGGATTGGTAATACTTTTTTTTATTATTAGGTCGGGTCATAATTAGTGTCGCTTTTTCGATTAAATTTTTAGAGGTGTTATTTTACAAATATTCTTTTTTCTTATTAACCAACATAAAGATCTGAATCAACTCTTCATTTTAATACCAGGTTTAGGTATATATGAGAGATATTCATAAAATTATGATTTTTTGAACTTCACTACCTCGTAGTGAATTTCTCAAGCATTTGCACCATAAATTATAAATTACCAAAAATGGACACAAGAAGCAAAAAATCTTAATGATCTAGTCAATGGGATAGTTGTCTATGCTAGACAGCAAAGAATAGGATTCAAACTTTACTGGGAAGGCCGTATGACTCCCCAAAGTCAACCGTAGATGTCGGGTAGATTAAAAAAACCTTTAGGTTGCTATCGGATTTTTTAAAGCTAATCCCGTTAAATTTTTTATTTACCAACTTTTAATTTTTTATATTTTTAGTCCATACTGTAGCTCACATATTGTCACAGTTAAAACGCCTGGAATGTTCCCTTGGATGTTTGAATTTTTAAAATTTTATTAAAATTTTAAAATTTATTTTTAGTATTATGGAGGTTTGTTTTCTTATTGGCTGTTTCGCTATTTGTTTATGCCTTTTTGTATTGATTCTTGTTTGGACGTTGAATTTCAAAATAAAATTTTTTTGGAAGAAACAACATTTTTCGAATTTTATGCAAAAGTTTTGAGAAAACTTTTAAAATAAAAAGTTGAATTAATTTTCAACACTTCCGTTCTTTAAATTAAATTAACACTTCTGTTCTTTAAATAAAATATTTTATTTACCAAATAAAAATTCTAATTTAATATTCTATAATTTAATTAAACAATGCAATAAATACTCCTTTTTTAATGTAAATATTTTTTACAAATTTGGTGTTTGATCTTTTTTTTATAATCATTTAGGGGAGGTTAAAACCAGTTTTTCAATTAAAACCAGTTTCTCAAACACATTCAAAATTTTGACTTGAACAAGAAAATTTTGTGATTTCAATTTATTTTGTATACCCATAATTATTGTTTATATTTTTAATCATTTTAATATTATTTCATCTAAAGAAAAAAATTAATCAAATCCCAGTATTTTATCGTTTAATCCTTTTTTGCTTATTTTCTATAAACTCATAATTCTAATCAAATAGTTATTATCGCCGCAAAGATGAATAACGGATGTACAGGTCGTACAAAAATTCGTACTCGTACCTAGCTACGAGTTAAGGCCGCAAAAATAATATCTAAATTTTTATTTCCTTGACTGTAAAAAACAATAAAAATAACTTGGATTGTTTTCACACGTCTTAGTTACGAAAATTCTAAGCTTATAAATGTGTTACATGGTATGAGTATGGTGAAAATAAAGACTCAGGTAATTCTACAAATTAAGGGCTGCCCAACTTTTTTACATATGCACCACATCCATATCCACCACGGCCTGTGCCATCAGAGCCGAATATTGGGGTTGAACTTTATTTTTCTTTCTTGAATAAAATTACAAGAAAAATTTAGTCTTCCAAACCTATCACTAGTAATAGACCTTCAAATATATCACCACCTCAACCCCCACCTCCACCCATCATCATAACTCGGCCAGTTTTTCAACCTCAATTTGGGCGTTATCCTCTTCACATGGATTGGTAATTTAGTTCTATCCGGAAATAATGACGCCCTCCAGATTTTCCAATTTTTTCCATCCAAATTTTTACCATGGTTAATTTTATTATATTTTTCTCTCTATTTTTGATTATTGCCTTAAGGTCCGTGCTTTAACTGTCCATGTTTTGACTTCCTGTGTCCGTCCGTATTTTTGTCTGTTCGTGTCCTCACGGTCTGTCAAAAAACGGACGGACACGGACAGTCAAAGCACGGACCTTAAGGTAATAATCAAAAATAGAGAGAAAATTACTTTTAAGAATATGGAAAAATTTAGATGGCGGCATTATTTTCGGTTAGAGCCGGTAATTTTTTAACTCGAAAGAATATTCTTATATTAAATTTAGTCCACATTGTCGTCAACATATTCTTACCGAAACGCGTAAAACACCTGGAAAACTGCCCTGGATGTTGGAATTTTATATTAAAATTTTAGGGGGTCGCTTTAGTATAAGGAAGCTGAGTCATCGAGTGAATTTTAAATATGGAACTTTTAGAGTTAGAAGTCCACAAAATGAAAAAATCCACAAGGACCAAGCAGGAAGATTATCCAGATTAGAACGCAATTAAATTAGAGGGAATGATTTTTACCTTATATTGTTATTTTATAAGTTAAGAACTCGGCACCCATATTATACTAAAGTACCGTTTAATTTTAAAATTATTTTTCTCAGTATTATGTGTATTTGTTTTGTTCTTGGATTTTTCACATTCATCACTATGTTGTTTTGCTGGGTGCCTTTTTGTCTTGATTGTTGTTTGGATGTTGAACATTCATGTAATTTTAAGGGGGTTAATCGTTTAATTTTTGTTTATTTTTAGGCCCTTCTTGCAAAAAACCGTTGGGAAGGTGTTCTCGAATTTAAAAGAAATTTTTTTTGGAAGAACTGTTATTTGTTTATGATTTATAAACCATAAAAATTTAAACACAATAAACTTTTCGAAGAATTTAATTTTTAGTGAGTGTCCTAATATTTTTAAGTGTTGAAAATTTGTAAAATTTAACTGTCGTATTTAAATTAAAACTATTTTTCCTTTATAATACTTAATAAATATTAAGCTGAACTAGACCATGGCTATTTCTCTCCATCAGCTAGTGCAAAAGGTTATCCGGCGGCTAAGAACAAACCGGCATCTTCAATTCCGGATTGATGTGTTATTTATTCATTACACCACGCCACCTCCTGCATAGTCTTTGGAATTAAATAGCTTTATGCCTTACATAATTAAAAAAATCTCATTTGAATTCTGAGCAAAATTTAGAAGAAGATTGTGATTTTGTTTATTCCCAACCTAAAAACAAATTTAAAGAAAAACTTAATTCCCTTAAAGTTTTTTTTATCAAAATTATTACTTGGAATATTAGCATTCCCACTTTAATTATTAGAGAAAATGCTTCCGTCTTTTCTTAATTCAGTTAAATAAATTATTTTATTTACTAAATAAAAAATATTTTATTTATATTAAAAACTCTCCCATTTATGTTTTACAAATTTGTTTCAAAAGAAGATTGATCTTTTTATTTCTATAATTTTTTAGGTGTTTATGAAAGTAAATTTCCCTTCAGTTTTTATTTATTCACAATTATTACATTGGAATTTTATTTAAAAAAAAATTTTTTGGTTAATTTTTTTTTATTTAACGCCTCTTTATTTAATCATTTTGATTTTACCTTTAAAACAAAAAAAGTTTTATATTTTCTTAATTCCATCAACTTGAATTTATTAGTTTATTTGTTCCCATTTTCTGCTTATTTTCTATTTAAAAAATATTTTTCTCTATAATTATTAAATATATTCTAATCAGATAATTAATATAACAGCAAGGATGAATAAAAGTTGCACAGGTCGTATTAAGATTCGTACTCGTATCATGATACGAGTTAAGAAACAAAAACACAAAAAAAAGAAAATTATTAAAAGAAAATTATTAAGAAAACAAAAAATATTTTTAAAATTCTCAGTTAAGTGTTGTAGTCTTTTCATTGTGGTTGGCCACAAGTTCGTGTAAGGAGATGTCTAAGCGATTAATTTACCCCCATTTATGGATGTATGTAATACAAATTTTAATGTATGATTTTTGCATTTTTTTACGCGAGTTTTGGGGCTGCAAAGTTGAATCTGCTAAGTTCGGCACTTCATACAAATACAAACAAAATTAGCTCATACTTGGCACATTATATATACTAAAATTTAAATTTTTGATGTTTTTGGGTCCATAAATCATAAAAGTTTTGGATTGTTTGTACAAAAAGTATGAGGCTAAAATAGGGGTAGTACATGGTACGAGTACGGGGAAAATTGAGACCCGAGTAATTCTACAAATTAAGGACTGCCTCCTTATACACCTCCACCATATCCAACAGCACCACCGCCGTATCAACCGAATATTGGGGTTGGATTTTATTTATCATCATAAATTAAATTCAAAAAATTTAGCCTTCTATATTTACTAATAATAATGGACAACACCAACCTTCTAATATATCAGCAGCACCTTCCCCACGTCCACCCACGTCCCCACGCCCACCTAACATAGTATCACCACCTCAACCCCCACCCACAATAACTCGGCCAGTTTTTAAACCTCAATTTGGGCCTTACTCTGTTGAAATGGATTGGTAAATTTTTTAACTCGAAAGACTATTTTAAATATTAAATTTAGTCCACATTGTCGTCAACATATTGTCACTCAAACGAGTAAAAAAGTTGGGATACTGCCTTGGATGTTAGACTTTAATATTTTAATTAAAATTTAAGAGGTCTCTAGTATTTGGGGTACCATTTCGAGCCCGTACCATTTCGAATCCCATATGATTTTTGTGTATTCGAGTCAACTCGTCGAGCTCTTTCGAATGTTTGTCCATATTCATGACCTTTCTTAAACATTTTTAAAGCGCGGTCACATAACGGAAAAGTACCGCATTTGGAAACAGAGCTCTAAGCTCAATATATTCTATCTCTCTTATTGCACAGAGGAATAAAATTAGGTCCTCCCTGATAGTTAGTAAGTTTTGTTACTTACTAACTATTTTAAAAGCATATGTTTTTGACTCCCCATATACTAAAATAAAGCCAAATTTCTAAATCATCTTTATTTTAAGCATTATGATAGTTTGTTTTATCATTGGCTTTTTTCTGCTCCTCCTCCCTTGGCTGTTTTGTTGGGTGCCTTTTGTTCTTAATTGTTGCTTGGATGTTGAACACTCATGTAATTAAAAATCAGAATTTTAACATTTTTGTTTTTAGGTCCTTCTTGCAAGAAACCTCTGGGAAGGTATCGCCGTCCTTAAAAAAATTTTTTTTGGAAATAGAAGTCAACTAGAAGTGTTAAAAATCAAATCATCCAAAATTAAAATTTGATTAAGCTTGAGGATTAGAAAGCTTGATCAAAAATACAAAAATTATTGTTAACTTTGGGGTGTAAAAGTATAAATAAATTTAACTTGTTTTTAAACAAAATTAGTATTGGGGGGAAATTTTTAGATATAAACTTGTCTTAAATTCTAATATAAGATTTAATGTCCTTTTTTCTATCAATTTTTTTTTCGAAATTATCGGGCATAAACTTTTGATTTAATTTATAGATTAGTTCAAAATGAACTTTATTATAAAAATGGAAACATATTTTGTCTTAAAATACTATTTTTATAAATTATTTTATATTTATGGGAGAGCGCCAATCTCCGTAATGCCAATCCTCCGTATCAGCAAAGAACGAAAAAATCTTTTTTACCGTTCGACTTATTGTCAGCTTGGAGCCGAAAATGAGTAGACTTAAGTTTTGAATGTGACTCGCAAACTAAGAGAAAAATCTAAACTTTTCAAGGCAATGTTTAAATTAAATAATTTATTTCTCCATCATTTATTAAATTTAAAATTAAATCAATTTTTTTAATTCAATAAATTATTTCCGTTTATTCGCTTGCCATTGTCTAAAATTCAATGGCAATGAGAAACACATGCTTCTTATTGGCAATTAAATTTTTTTTAATTTTATTTCCTCTACCTTTCCTCATTATTTGAAATTAATTTTTAATTTTAAAATTTTATTTTTAAATTAATAGAAATTTATATAAAATAAATCTTTTTAATTATTTTATAAGAAATAAATTCAAAAAAATATTTTTCATTATATTACTGTAATAAGGAAATTAAAATTTGAGCTGCTTGCCTGGCGGTTATAACAAGTATTAAAAGTTAAGATGGAAGCCTCGTCCTAGTAGCTAGAGCACCTGGGCCCGTACTATAAGAAGGTGACTTTTGTTGGCTTTTGACCAGTAACCATTAAGGTTGTCGGATTCGGCTATCCGGACCAGATAAAATAATAAAGTTTCCAAACATTGATTACACCTAGATTTCTGTTAATTCTAAATCCCCTCGATAACTCTGTTAATCCCCAAATCCATTCATAATTGCTTTTAATCCATCTATATCCTTTCATGGAACTCAACTTTTCCGCGCCGCAGGCTGGAATTTTTAAAATAAAAAGACGGATCCGGATATCCGAATTACCAAAGGTGTTTTTGCTAAATTTTTATAAAGACAAAAAATTTGTTCGAAGGAAAATGTTACAAAAATCGTATAATTTGATAAGGAATTGATTTAATTAATAGAATATTCCTTTCAAATCCCTCATTAATCTTCCAATATTTACTTTTCCTGTGTATTTTACATTTTATACTATTAATACAAAAATTTTAGGTTTAATCGAGAATATATTTTAATGAATATTTTTATATTTTTATTAATTTATTTCTACATACCCACTCTTAATATGGTTGTTAATTGTGGTGTAAAAAAAGTTTATACTGATTTCAAAGAAAAAACATCATGTAAACACACGGCAGGAATTATTCCTTCAATTGTACCTTCAATCGTTATTAAAATGAGTAAAAATGAAGGGCAAAATAAAGATGGAAGTTCTATTAAAATACAAAAGAAAACAATCGACTCTGAGAATAAGCCAAATAAATCAAAAATAACTCCAATTTCGGAAGTAACATTGCCCCCTAGCCAAGAACGATCACCCTTAAAAAAAGCTCAAATTATTATAACTCCGGAAGAAAGGGAGGCAATGGAGAAAAAAAGAAAAATGATAGAACAAATGATAGCTGACCAGGAGGAGAGAAAAAATTTTCCCAAAAATAAACAAACATGTGGTTTGTTTATTTTCTATACATTAAGTTTGAATCAAATTTTATGTCTTAATAAATTCATTAAATTTAATATTAAATTCTGTATATTCTGAATTATTAATCATTTGGCCAGTTTTTAATCTTTATGAGAATGAAGGAAAGTGAAGATAAACATTGATGGCAAGCATTTAAGGAGTGGGGGAGGGGAGTAAGGTTGACGGATCCGGATCCGACCAACAGGAAGGCAGGATATCCGGATATTTCCAACTATTCGCCAACCTTAAAGAGGAAGGGTGAGGGGGGATAATGATATACAGTTAAAACAGACTTCCCTGTCCTTTGAATACATAATTATGAAATTTAAAAGTTTGCTATTGATCCTATGATTTTTGATACTTAGAGTAATTCGTCATTTTGGGTGGCGATATTTAGGGTGTTTTTGGGGTTTTCATTTTATTTTTTTTTTATTTTTGGGTTTCGATATTCTGGGGTGGAGTCCCTGAGAGATAGCCTTATTGGAGCGACAACTTTTGCTTTTCTCCGTTTTAAATAATGCTATTTAGTTGAATCAATCTAAAAATAAAAAATTTTTTTAAATAATTTTAGCGTATTCAAAAGAGAAAATAGAAACAATATTTCGTGCAATTCAAAAAGAAAATGAAAATATTTCAAAATATTATAATACTTCCTTCAGTGTTTTATGCACTTCTGAAATAGAAGTTTACAAATTTATCGGTTTAGTTTATAAGTTATTAGAAAATGAAACTGAAAAAAATAATTTGACAAATAAATTAAAAAATATAAACAAAAAGGTGGAGGAAAATAAGGGAGAGGATAAATTGGGAAATTGGGAGAGGATAATAGGAGAGGATAATAAACTGAAAGATAAATTGGAGAAGGAAAATAAATTGAGAGAGGATAATGAAAAAGAAATTATAAATTTATTTACTTTATACTATGAAACAGATAATATTTTCAAAGCAACTAAGGAATTTAAGGAAATTCTTAACAAATTGGTTTTTAATTTAAAATTAATTATTTTATAGAAAATATCCATGGATGGGAGGGGCTCGAACATTAAATATATATTTGTCACAACTAGGGTTGTCGGTTTTAAACCGAACCGAAAAACCGAAGATTTTCGGTTCGGTTCCGGTTAACCGAGGAATTTGGTGAAATCGACAACCCTAGTCTCAACCCCCGCCGGTCTCGCGAAAATTTTACCACGAATTGAAAAATTCTGGATTCCCGACTACTTCAATATAAAAAATTCATGTTTTCATGGCCCTCCATAAATCTATAAACTTTTGCGCTAAAATTGAGAATTTATCCTCTATTCTGCATAATCGGAGAATACTCGAAGACGCTTAACCCGTTAAAAATACCAAAAATTCTTGCTTCTGCTCTAAAGTACAACAACCAACTCTTTTCAAACCATTTTAACCCTACGATAACAACAAACAAAGACTTTTAATCCATTTGAAAAAAACTTTTTCCTTCCTATACAATTTCCAGGGGTCTGTAATTTATTTATTTTTCATACCTAATAAAAATATTCGCTAAAAAGATTTTTTCTTCAGGAAAATGAAAAAGATATTAAATCTGTCATAAAATTTTTACGAATTCTTCAATTTTGTGGCACACTAAAACATTCATTTGGAGAATATATAGTAAAGGTATTAAATCCATTTTGTGTTTATTATGTATTGCCAAAGTCAAGAGATGTCTTAAATTCAGCTGGATTAGAATTCAAATTTGGGAAATTTGAAATTAAAATAAACAAAAATATTTCTAAAAATGCAAAGGATATTAAACTAGAAGATTGGTTAATTGAAGAAAAGTCTAAAGGGAAGAAGGAGAAGCCCAAATGGAAACCAAATCCAAAATTGAATAAAATTGACGAAGAAAATGAAGACGAAGAAAATGTAAAAGAAGGAAATTAAAAGCGAAATTCAAATTGTAAAAATTAAAGTATGTATATTTACCCCCCCCCCCCCCCAATATCACCCTTAATCCATTTTATATCCCATTTAATCTACTAAATCCATTTCTCACTTGTGCTAAATTAAATTATTACTAATTTAAAAATGATCATTGCGAATTCTGATGATCAGTGAAGGGAAAAACATGCAAGTGCATATGTATGCGAAAATTCATGCGGATATGCCTTGAAGAGGGAAGCCCAAAAATGGTGTTTTTACACAGGTCCGAGCATTTTCCATTTCCTAGTCATTAATATTTACATATACATATTTACATTTTATATATACAATTAAAATTTGTTTTTTTTCTTCCATCTTCTTCTTCTAAACTCGTAAAAGTTCCAAATTCTTATCATAACAAATAGATATCCAATCGGTTAAAGTACTTGACCAACAAACTTGATTAATCTTTTGTTTTCCAAATTTTAAAAAATTTATTTTAAGAAAAAAAACCTCTCCTCCAGCTAAATATGCCAATATTGGGTCTTCCACTGCTAAAATTATTTTTACAAAATTTTTTTTGATTTTTAAACAAACCCCTAATTTGATGGACATCCCAAATAAGTGCTTGACAATCTTCTGCTAAAAATTTAAAAATTCAAAAAAAATTAATTAATCAAAGTATAACCAGCAGTAACTAAATGACAAGCTGAATGGGGTGCCCAAGCAATTCCATTAACAGAGCCAGTATGATTTTTAAGGACAGAAACGGGCATTGAAGGAATTCTTATATCGAGAATAAAAATCTAAAAGAAAAAAATATTTTTAAATTTTTTAAAATCAAAATTTTGGAAAATTTAAAAGACTTTTGGGTATATTAAAGTGTTACTTTAATTGAATTTTATACAACCTCTCTTATTTTTCCTATTCCCACCACAATTCTTTCTTATTTACCAAAGGGGTTTTTTATAAAATAAATTAATCGTCTCTCATTTTCATTTAATTTTAAAAAATGGAATGACCGAAAAATTAAATCATTAAGTCCAAAAAACCGAAAGAAACATGGGGGCAAAAATAGAAAAAAATAATAGATACAAAATTCAGAAATTTGTTCGAAAATAATTTAAAAAATTTTTTTTACTATTTTAATAAATAATTTTAAAATAATATTTCTTCACCAAATAAAAATATAATTAAAAAAAAATAACCTCATTAGAATTTTGTGCAAAAGTTGCAAGAAAATTGTGATCTTGTTTATTCCAAGCTTTAAAAATTAAAATTTAATTTTAAAAAATATTTTTAATTTTTACCCAATCTTAATAAAGGTTTTCTTGAAGGTTCTTCAAATACAATTGTAGAATATTCCATATGGCGAAGATCTTTTAAAAAATAAAGAAAATTTTTTTTGGTAAACTAAAAATAATTTACCAAACATTCGAATACTTCCATCAGCTCCTTAAAAATATTTTTAAAGATTTTTTGAAGTCTTTTTTTAAATCACTTTCGGAACACCCCTGTTAGATAGATCCCAGTGTAAAATAATTTTAAAAATCTTTCCCCACAATTTCCCCCCATTTGCTTTCATTTTTTAATTTCTTTCAAAATAAATAATTAATTTAAAAATTAATTTACCAGCAGATGCAAAAATATCCCGGCCAGAAGAAAGTTTAGAAAATTCAACATCAAAAACTTCTTTATCATGTGCAATTAATTGAGTCTTTTTTTAATTAAAAATTAAATTTTATTTTTAAATTTAATTTTTACTTTAACATTTCCTTCTATTGCACGTTCTGTTGTTGTTATTGCTTGGCCTGTCTTTAGAAAAAATTTTTAATTTTATTTAAATTTTTTATTTTCTGAAATACCTCAATTTGCCAAATTGTACAAGTTGTGTCAATACTTGATGTTGCAATCTTTAAAAATTAAAAAAATTATTTTTTACTAATTTAAATTTATTTACCAAAGAGACATCTATTTCATTCCAATCTGCTGATGTCTTTAAAATAAGGAGAGAATATAAATTTATTTTATAAAATTATAAAAAAAATTTGCTAGTCGGAAAATTTTTTTCAAAACAATTCTTTGTAATAGTAAAACATTTTCAGGAAACGAAAAAAAAAATTTATGTTGATAATTTTTAAATTATACTCAATTTCTAATTTAAATATTATTTTAAATTATATCTCTCTGAAAAAAATTTTTTGTGGATTGCATGGAAAATTTTTTCCTATGTCGAGTTATAATATAAAAAATGCGAAATCAACGGAATGATTACTGGCATTAAAGTAATCATTCCGTAAATCATTATAGATTGATCTTTCCACCTCCCTAATTCGTCAATAATTTAGTTTTTAGTTTTTTGTTTTTTTTACAAAATTTAATTTTTATTTTTAAATAAAAAAAAACAATAAACTAACTAAAGGTGCACAATATTCTGATGAACGATTCTACAAAAAAATTGATTTTTAAAAATAATTTAAAATTCCCCTACATTATCAAGTCTAACTTCCAAAGAAATTCCATTATTTTGAATTCCTCCACTAGCACGCCAAAGCCTCAAATAATCGCCTGTTGTGGCTAATAAATCTGGGTAATTTCCTTTAGGGTCTGGAATCCACAAAACTTTGGTTGCTGGATAACTAGAAGGAAAATCGGGGAATTTAGTAAATAATATAGGGGGGGGGATCTTTTGATTAAAAAGATTATTTATTTAAAATCTATCAATATTTTATTTAATAAAAAAAAATAGGAAAAAAATTTACGGATGTTCAAACGTCCCAATATGTGCAAATTCGCCTTGTTCTTCTTGGAGTTGAACTATTGAAACCTAAAAATAATTGTGAAAAATAAAATACTGGTATTTGTTTTCTAATACCACTTTTACTGATTATGTATAGAGGAAGGCCAATTTTTCTGACCAGTTTATTTTACATTTATTCTCTTCCAGAATTCCTTCAGATTATTTTGACAATTATTTTATTTTAATTAATGTTTATGATTACCAGGGATGAGCCTAATTACCCGTCACTAACTTTTTTCAACACGAAACTCGACTCTAGAAATTTTTGACAATGTGAACAGAAACTATACCCGACTTTTCTTTCAACTCACATCAACCCTTCCTTGACACATAATTTAAATAAAATTTTTGTCTTATCAAAATTCCATTGAATAAAATTTAAATTAATACTTTATTGTTATATTCTTCAATAAAACTTCCAACTGCTAAACGAAATTTTAAATGATGGTCAGGCTTTGTTGACCAAGCAGAGGCGTATAAACCAAAAGGTGCAGAATATCTTTAAATAATTTTTAAAAAATAAATTTATTAAAAAAAACTTGTAGATTTCTTTCCGTCGTTGCCCCAATTGAAATTGATGTTGGACGTCTTTTGATGATGACTGTTGCAAACTGGCGTCAAGCAATGACGCCATGCAAACTTTTCTAAATTTGAAAATTTTTAATTAAAAAATTATTTTAAGGAAAATAAAAGGTTTTTAAAGGTGGGTCTGAATTACTATTTCTGAAAAAAAAATTTGATTTCCGATTTCTAAATTTTGAGTCAGTTACGATTTCCGGCTCTTCCGATTTCTGATACCTCTGACCGTTTCGAATCACCTCTGATCTATAATAAATTTAGGAATATTTTCGTAAATAGGTCTGTTTTTTAAAAAAAAATCCAAAAAAAATTCCAATTTCCAGGAATTTTTAAAGGGGTTAAAGAGATTATTTTTAAAAAATTATCTAACTAACAATAAGAAAAAGAAAAAAATTCAAAAATATTTTTTAAAAAATGTATTAATTACATTTAAAATATAAAAGAAAATAAAATCATTTTTATTTCAAAAAACAATAATAAAAGTTAAATAAATTAACCGAATATATTTGAATGTGAGCTATTCGAAACAATAAATTGGCTTGGTTTGGATATTTAATAATAGATAGGATAATTATTTAAAAAAATTGAGTGATAAAACGAAGAATAATTTGGTATTTTGGTTTGTCGATTATTCTCATACAGATTTGTAATAATTTTTTTATTTTTTGGGAATAACTTAAGTTTAAAATTTAAGTTGATTTTTAATCGGGAAAATATTGGAAGGGAATGTTGGTTTCTAAAAAATTTTTCTAACCGAACCGAAAATCCTCGAAAAAAATTTTTTTACCCAAAGAATTTATTTTAAATAATTAGAGAGTGATAATTTTGATAAATATACCTAAATAAAAAAAAATTCACAAATCTGCATGCTTGGATAACCGACAAATACCAGGAATTTCTAAAAAAAATTAACACTTTCTAAGAACAACAATTTTCTAATATAATTTAAAAAATTGTTACCCTTTAAAAAGTGTTAATTTCTAGACAACTAAAAATAATTTAAAAAATAAATATACTTTTTCCATTTCTACCAACTATTTAAATATCAATAATTAAAGAAAGAGGGCAATGATCACTTCCATGGGCACTTCCCGTAATTTCCGAATGAATTTCACATTCAATTACTTTCTCCAAAAGACGTTCACTAATAACAAAATAATCTAAACGCCAACCAATATTTTTAGCTCGACGAGTGCCAATATAAGACCTGGAAAAATTAAAAAATAAATTAGAATTTGTTTGAAAATATATTTTTTTTAAAAATATTCTCTTAAGAATATCAACAATCGAACCTCGTTTTTTTCAAAATTATTTCTCAATTAAAAATAAATTTTTTAATTTTGATTGGCCAGTGGATGAAAGAATCTTTGGCCCTATCCGAAAAAAATGCCGGCATTCAATTTTTCCTTTCCTCCTCTAATGGGAAAGAAAAAGTTACAGCCGAAAAATGAACTTCTCCTTTCTCATTCGAGGAGGAAAGGAAAAATTGGATGCCGGCATTCCTTTCGGATACGACCGAATCTTTCCTAGCGAAATTTCTTATTTAATTCCCAAGGGTGTACCTTATATAGAAGTTCGAATATATTAAAAAATACCAATAAGTATAAGTCTCAGCCACGTCAGGATTACGAGAACGCCAAACATCCACAAAACCGGCATCCAATAATCGAGTAAAAGCTTCTCTTTCTTGGTCAGTAAATCCAGCTGTTTTGTTTCGGTTTGAGTCAGGATTGCGTAAATCTTTCGAGAAAAATAATTTTAAATGAGAGGTTAAAATTACCAATTTCCTGATGTGCAACATTCATATCCCCAGCAATAATTACAGGTTTACGTTTATCCAAATCAATTACACGAGTCAAAAACAATTGGTCCCAACGTCCTCTAGCTGGCAAATTAACTAATCCAGAACCGCTGTTTGGAGCATAAACGGAGATAAAGAAAAAGTTTTTGTACTCCGCTTCAATATAACGTCCAAATTCGTCAAAATCTTTGTTTCCTAGACCAACAGTAACCTGTAAAAGATATTATTTTAGAAAATAAGAATTTGAATTTAAAATGTGAGTAGAAACGAGGGCATAGATTTATGAACTCTAGTAGAAGTCTGAAAGTTATTAAAATATCTGGGCAGAAAAAAACCCCAAAGAAAACGCAAATACGAATCAGAAAATATAAAATACCAGGAAGGGTCGAAAAAGATGGGATATGTGGATACAAGTTTGGAAAGTCAAAAAGAAACGAATAAATCTTAAGTCTAGCAAATCTATAAAAATTTTAAGATATAAAGTTCTTTACATTAATAGGCATTTCTTTAGCCAGCATAGCAACTCCAGCATGTCCCAAATTTTTAGTCGATTTAGCAAGTTTTTTGAAACAATATTCATCTAAAGCCTCAATTTCCGAAGGCAATTCTGGACATTTTGTTTCTTGAAGACTAACAATATCAGCATCAGATTCTCTAATTTTGACATGTCCATTTTTCTAAAAAAATTTTTTTTAGGAAAAGTTATGGTAATATTCAATTTCGTTCCCCCCCCTCCTTTTTTCCGTCCTCAAAGTATTACAAAATGGTCTGTCAATCTTAACTTATAGAACTCGACGAGCTGTGTCGAATGACACCAAAATTGAAAAAATTGGACCTGATTTGACCGAAATACAGACCCCTGAAAATTGAACAACCATAGGGGCGAAAAACCATAGGTACCAAAATTTATACAAATGATAGCTCATTCGAAAGAGCTCGTCGAGCTGAGTCGAACAAGTTATGACATAAGGTTGATGACTCCGGTCATCAACCTTATGTCAAAGTTATGACATAAGGTTGATGACTCCGGTAGGTCTAAATAATGTCATAACTTTGTCAAACCATGTCCAATCACGTTGATTTTGGTGTCATTCGACTCAGCTCGAAGAGCTGAGTCGAATGAGCTGAGTCGAATGAGCTATCATTCGGATAAAATTTTTTTAGTCCAAAAAATCACCCCTATGGTTGTTCAATTTTCAGGGGTCTGTATCTCGGTCAAATCAGGTCCAATTTTTTCAATTTTGGTGTCATTCGACACAGCTCGTCGAGTTCTATAACTTAAGATTGACTGACCATTTTGTAATACTTTGAGGAAGGAAAAAAGGAGGGGGGGAACGAAATTGAATATTACCAAAGTTATTGCTCAAAAATTCCAAAAAAACCTTAACATTAGCCCTAAGCCCAGCAACATTCCAAGTCCAAATCTTTAATGGCTGCCCTTTCTTAAATTTCTTGTTTTTCTGACTAGCAGGAGTTTTCTCGAAAAGAGGGAAATGTTTTCGCTTTCTTGGAGTCTTTTCTTTCTCTTCTTCTTCTTCAGTTTCATCATTTCCATTATTATTGCTGGTAGATTGACCATTCTGTCTAGTTGTAGCTCTAGTAGATCTAACACTTCTTCCTTGATCCTTGACAATCGTTCCTTGCTCTTTGACGTTCTCTTCTTGCTCTTTGACGGTCTTCCCTTGATTCTTGATATTCTTCCCATTATTTTTGATAGTCTCACCTTGCTTTTCGATAGTTTTCCCGTTATTTTTGTCAGTCTTTCCAGTATTCTTAACATTTTTTCCAACATTTTCTTCTTTCTTTTTACCTTTCAGATTATTCATATTTCCATTAATTTCAGCTTCTTTAGCAGGAAGAGAAGTCTGCTTCTTTAATACTGCCTGAAAACTCAAATTACCGTAAAGAATCTAATAGAAGTAGAAGCCTCTTGTAGAAGCCCATTTCTAGTATAGGCCCATATGAGACCCATTGAAAAATATAAGCCCAGGGCTTCAATTAAAGTATTTATGGTAGATTAAAAATAATTCTAAACAGATGGGTAAATTCCAAAAAATTATTTAATGCTGTAACTCTTAAAGTCTAATCCAAAAAATTTAAAAAAACAAGATTATACCTTAACTTTGGGACCAGTCATTTTCTCCATTTCACTAAAAAAGTAAAAGTTTTAAATGTTTATTTTAAAATGGAGATTCGAAGGTTTACTACAAAAAATTAGCCAAACAAAAATATATTTTTACTGACTGACCAATATTTTTCGCAGCAACGATAATTCAGAAGGGGAAAGCAAGTGAGGGAAAAAGAAGAAAAAGGCGTTAGGCAAAAATCGAAACAGGCAACTCACTAGTAAAAAGACACAATTAGAGGAAATCTCCTTCTCAAAAGTGCTACAACCCTCGTTGTATTTTGGGTGTACAAATTTTCCCTGGGTTGGGTTATTAAACCAGTGTGCACCAGGGTTGCCGCGGGTACAAAAAATTTTCGGGTACGGGTTTCGGGTATCGGGTTGGAGCGTTTTCATTTCGGGTCACGGGTTTCGGGTTGGCAAAAATATCGGGTACGGGTTTCGGGTTTCGGGTTATAAAATTTTCATTTCGGGTATCGGGTTTCGGGTTGGCAAAAATTTCGGGTACGGGTTTCGGGTTTGGCGAAAAAACTTAAATATTAAATTTTGAGAATTTTGATGATCCTTAAGCCAAATTTCTAGCTTTTTCACTGCCGGTGGGGAAAATTTTGAGAGGAATTTCAAAAGTAAATTAAAATTTTTAATGCTTATTGAAGCTTAAAATATTAAAAAAATAAATTTAAAAATCTTAAATGAAAATCAAAGTTTAAAAACATTTATTTTTGAAAAGAAAAATTTTTTCAGCCTAATTTCCAGCCCTGGACTCGAACCCACCCTTATGAAAATATCGAGCCAGTCGCCTTACCCATTCAACCACCGACCAACTGAATGAAAAATGGAAGAAATTATAAATATTTCTTTTTCTTTTCCTTCTTTACCTTTCTATAATTTTTTAAAATTTATTTTAAAAAATCGGGTAAGGCTAAGTTTTCGGGTAGAAATTTCGGGTTTTAACCAATTTCGGGTCACGGGTTTCGGGTTGGAAAAAATATCGGGTACGGGTTTCGGGTTTGAAAATTTTCTTTTCGGGTATCGGGTTTCGGGTACAAAAAAAGGCCGGGTTTCGGGTTTCGGGCGGCAACCCTGGTGTGCACCTCGTCCCACAAAACCATAACGTATTTTTAGGCAAAAACCCCGACCCGAAGGCTCTACCCCTCAAATCCCGAAACTCCCGTCCCCGAAACTCGGTGTGCTACCCTATATTAAACTATCAAATATAAATATTAAGGTTGAGAGGCGAAGAGCGCACAATATAAGGAAATGGAAACAAAAAAGGAGGGCAGAATTATAAATGTAATCTAAACCATACAGTATTGGAAGATTGTAAATTTTCTGTTTTGAGTAGACATGGAGGAAATATTAAAAAAAACATGTGTAAATAACCTACTAATTGCGGCCAGACCTAGTGGTTAGAATGTTGTAGGCGTTCAAATTATTGTATTTATCCAAATTATTCACTTTTCTTGAAGCAACAGCAGCTACCCCTAGCGTTGCAATACTTCTCGAAGTATTAATCTTCTTTTTTGGCGGCATTTTCCAAACTTGATAGAAGTAGACGTCAAAGCTATATTTAGATACACCTCTGTACAATGAAGAAATAATCTTTTTTAGTGATATAAATAATGAATCAGAAAAAATATGTTTGTAAACCAGTCTAAAAAATATGAACAAGTTTCAAACTCAATTTAGCTAAAAGAAATTAACCGATTTCTCGTACTAAAGTAATATTTATTCAGCGATCAAAATAAATTACAAAAAAAAATTTAAAAGAAAAAAGTAAAATAGAAAAAAGAATTTGAGACGAATTAATTAAGTAGAATAAATATCTATCAACAATAGATGTCCAAAAGACCACGTGACTTTAATAATAATCCATCCCAATCGGTCTGGTGTCCATATACTTCTTGTTCCAACCATTGCTTATAATTTTGGAGAAAACGATCACTGAAAACTGGTTCCCAGGCCAAAGCAGTTTGAAGAGACTGAAAAGCGTAAAAATTAAATTTTATTAAACAAATTATCTAAAAACATTGTCCATAGGCTCCCAAACTTTAGGGTCCCATTCACCAGCAAGTTCATCCAATTGACTTGTAGAGTGTGTAAGAATATCACTAAGTTGATTGTTTTGTTGTTGGCATTCAGAGGAAGTATTATACGGATGTTCTAAAAATTATTTAATGATCCCTCAATTACTCGTTACCAGCGGGATTAGAAGTGTCAGCAACAGCAATACCACCACGTAATTGAAGATACGGATATCGCCTTGTATTAAATCTTCTTATGGCTATACTCAATTCATTCTCTTCTTTATGGTAATCGAAGGATTTTGTTCGGGTTGTCTCATTTGCATATGCCCAATCATCGTTAAGTCTGTGTCTACACCTCATGTAAATTGCAGAGATAATGTCCATATTTGTTTTACGCCATTGCCGGCCCAAATATCGTGCTTGTAATTTGAGAAGTTTGAGTACATAAAGTTGAAATATTCCCTTAAGAAATTGTTTTTATCTTTAATCATTTTTAAAGGAACAGACTAGTTTCGCTTTCATGCATCTTTTAAGCACTGGCGCAGACTTGTAAACAACCAACAAAATTGTACGTGCTTGTTTTCCTTTTACCAGTTTATTCATAGCACGCAAAAGGTTAATAGCCTTTAAAAAATAATTAATTAATGACAAATTTTCCGATAGAAAAATTAACCGAAAAAACATTTCGCCAGCAAAAATATCCAGGTGATTCTGTACTATTCCCCTCATCAACATTATCAGATGTTAGTGGCGGACGTTCATCTGTTAACAAAAAAATCTGTTATTTTAGAATTTTTATGTTTTTTTCCATCAAGGCACACTTGGTCCCGAGGGATGTTATAGAGATTTAGCCTTCGATAGCTTGTCTCTCCCCTTATTATTACGAAAAATTTAGCCCAGATAATGACGCTTATCGAGTCGAATGTATTTAAATTAATAATTGTTCTAACTCACTTCCATTTCTCACAATATAAAGAGCACATTGAGGATAGTTAAAGGGTGCCAAATCATGTTTGGATTGGAAATAACGGCAAATATTTTGATCAAGGAATTTCAACACTAAAGGCATACAATTTGCTAATATCTGAAGTAATTTACTGGATTGAATAATTAATTTCTAAAATATTTACCAAATATTGAGCAAAATTTTCAAACTGATAGATATGATTCAGACGGAAATGCTTGAGCAATAAGATGATTATTGAGGATGCTCCTTTGATAATCAACTGGAAATTATTTAAATCAGCATTTTATTTAAAAATAAGGGACCTCTTTGTGTCTATTTATATCAATCGCCACACGTATATTGTCTTCAAGCACATTCCCACTTCCCAAATGAGCAAGATCGAGACTTATTGAATTGGATAAAACTCTAGAAAAATGTTAAATATACTCAAGTCAAAATCCAAAACTCACTCATTTGTATCAGTTTCTGGCGTGAGTACATCCGACAGAATTGTTACTGCATCATTCTTCGCCTGAAAATTAGTAAAATTTATAAAATTAATTAAAATTCACTTTTGAAGAAGGCAACGATGCAAGAATTACTTTAAGTATTGCAATTACATATTCAGCCATTTCAGGTAATATACGTGAATATAATCGTTCGGTAGGTGTTTCCTCAATAAATTCTTTTTGAGAAAATGGGTATTTGTTGTAACGCTCTTCTGCTTTTAACTTAAAAATAGGTTCTTTCAATGTTCACAAATAAAATTTCAACCTGAACTTCTCCTAATGAAGTGTATAAATTCCGTCGAAGAGCAGCAACGCTTGTTTGAACAGGCATAGGTAAACCAAATAAAGTAGTGGAATCATTAGGTAATTGATAATTGAAATATTTTTGACTAAAATTAAAAATTTTGATTTAATAAAATATAATATTCGTAACCGCGCATTTTTCAGAAAATTTTTGATATCCTCTTCACGAACTTTGGGCTTAGAAAGAGAAAATACATGTTGTGTATCTACAATATATTCAAGTAATGCATCTCGGCGTTTACGGGTCTTCTCTTCACCAAGGAATTCAATCCCGCCAAGTGTTGTCAGTAATACTTTCCAGCAAAGCAAAATGACCTAATTTTAAATTAATATGCCGAGCTTACAGGAGATAAGTTAAACCTTCTTAATAGGATAATGAGGATTTTTGGCACGAACAAAAGTAGGCATCATATCAAGCAAAATAATTGCTAATGGCATTTTGCTGTGCTCCAACGGTTCCTCTGGAAATAAAACATAAAAGTATAGATGCATTTAAAAATAAAAACCTAATTCTGTTATAAATTGTTTTCTCAACGTTTCTAATCGAGCGTGAATATTCCTGTCAAAAAGAAGATCGAAAGTATACTTCGGCGATTGATATCCTGGGTTTTGTTGTTCAAATAAGAGACAAACTGAATTATAAACGATTTCAGCACGACGTAAAGACTCAACCTTTAAAAATGAAATTTTCTTCAATTTTTGTTTAAAAAATTAACCATGTGATATATACAATTCAAAACAACACGAATTCGTTCATTATCGGCCAAAGTAGCAGTATGTCTAGAACGCCTTTCAAAAGTTCCGCTAGGAGATCCACCGACTCCATTGAGACCAGTCGCTAAATCCATACGAGAAGTTGAACGGGAATTAGAAACAATAGATTCACGAGAATGGTCGGCACATCGTTCAAAAGGTAAAGACACTTCCAAACGCAAAAGCGAACAGAGCGGCTTGAAAGGAAAATATAAAATAATTCGTAATTACGACGCAACCCTGACTAGATGGAGATTTAGAAAAAAAATTGGGTCTTCACTAGTAACATAGATTTTAACGACAAAAAAGACCTGAAATACTCCTTGCTCATATAAAAGATAAGCATTTGCAGTTGCATTTTGCAAACAATCAAATTCATAATCACCCGTTCCATGGTCGGATTTAAACAATTTTGAAGGTAATTCTAATTCACTAGTGCTCGCTTTTTCTTTGTCAAGATCTCTTGCTTCAGAACAGGTAGAACAATCAGAGCAGCTTGATTGTGAGTTTTGATGTTTTCCCTCCAACTCAGCAAAATCTCCATAGGAACCCTAAGAAATTATTTTGATATTTAGATTTTAAAAAGGCATACTTGAAGAATATATAGAATAATCCGAGCAGCCTGAAGACGTTGTTCCGGTTCAGTGCTGTCAAAACTAGCAGACATTTCTTGTATAACCAAACATTTTTCAGTCCTTGTAAGTTTATTCCAAAATGGTTCTTTCTATAAAACAGTGGAGGGTTTTAAACAAAAATAAAAAATCAACTTTCTGTTCTCGCATATATTTAACAAAACATTCAAAATTTAATGCAAATTCATCCATTTCTGAATATGTATAGAACTCAGCCAATTCTCTTTCATAGGAATCTGCGTCAGCATAACTGAAATTGAATTCATCCATAGAATGTTCGTTCGCGTGCAAAAAACCGAATAAATTCTTATTGTTTAAAAATTTAAAGAAAATCTGCAATTTAAGAAAATTGTGAACTTAAATAAAAACAAAAATGAGCTTAAAAGCAAGAAATAAATTTTATAAAAGCATAAATCTAAAGTGAAATAAATAAAATTATGGATATTCATAAATGAAGAGAAAGGAGATTTTCTAAAAAGTGGGATGAATAGTCATTTACAGTCCTTTGGCGTTTTGCTTCTCGCGGATTCCTAATAAATAATTTAATGACAGCCTGCATGCCAAATACTTCACACTCCCACAAAAACAGTAAATAACCCTAGAACCAGGTTTTTATTTAATTTCCAGTAAGATTGGTACTCAAGTTTTACATATATAATTGTTTTAAACGCTAATAAAATAAATTAAATAAACAAAGTGTAAGGTAGTTAGTAGTTTACAAATAATCCAAAGGGTGTAATGTTCCGTCGAAACCAACACAGAACTAAAATTTTGAATAGATTGAGAAAAAAGCTCAAACTTATAAAAAACCGGAACAAAACGTTTCCTTATTTAAAATATGGATTAAATAATAAAGGGGATACAAAAAAACTAAGGATGTTAATATTATGTATTTAATGTCATGTGAAATACTTATCTTCTATCAACAATAGATATCCAAAAGACCACGTGACTTTAATAATAATCCATCCCAATCAGTCTGGTGTCCATATACTTCTTGTTCTAACCATTGCTCATAATTTTGAAGAAAACGATCACTGAAAACTGGTTCCCAGGCCAAAGCAGTTTGAAGAGACTGAAAAGTGTAAAAATTAAATTTTATTGAACAAAATTGTCTAAAAACATTGTCCATAGGTTCCCAAACTTTAGGGTCCCATTCACCAGCAAGTTCATCCAATTGACTTGAAGAGTGTGTAAGAATATCACTAAATTGATTGTTTTGTTGTTGACATTCAGAGGAAGTATTATACGGATGTTCTAAAAATAATGATACTTCAAATAGATATTATTCAGTACCAGCGGGATTAGAAGTGTCCGCAACAGCAATACCACCACGTAATTGAAGATAAGGATATCGCCTTGTATTGAATCTTCTTATTGCTATACTCAATTCATTCTCTTCTTTATGGTAATCGAAGGATTTTGTTCGGGTTGTCTCATTTGCATATGCCCAATCGTCGTTAAGTCTATGTCTACACCTCATGTAAATTGCAGAGATAATGTCCATATTTGTTTTGCGCCATTGACGGCCCAAATATCGTGCTTGTAATTTGAGCAGTTTGAGTACATAAAGTTGAAATATTCCCTTAAGAAATTTTTTGTCATTATTTTAAAGGAAACAGACAAGTTTCGCTTTCATGCATCTTTTGAGGACAGGCGCCGACTTGTAGACAACTAGCATCATTGTACGTGCTTGTTTTCCTTTGACCAGTTTATTAATAACACGCAACAGGTTAATTGCCTTTAAAAAGAACAATTTAATCAACAAAATTTTATCCTTACTGAAAAAACATTTCGCCAACGAAAGTATCCAGGAGATTCAGTATTAGTCCCACCATCTACATTATCAGCTGTTAGTGGTGGACGTTCATCTAATTAAGGAAAATCATAGGTTGGATTATTATTTTTAACTCACTTCCATTTCTCACAATATAAAGTGCACATTGAGGATAGTTAAAGGGTGCCAAATCATGTTTGGATTGAAAATAACGGCAAATATTTTGATCAAGGAATTTCAACACTAAAGGCATACAATTTGCCAATATCTGAAGGGATTTATTGGAGAATTACTTTTTGAAATTTTACCAAATATTGAGCAAAATTTTCAAACTGATAGACATGATTCAGACGGAAATGCTTGAGCAATAAGATAATTATTGAAGACGCTCCTTTGATAATTAACTAAAAAATTATTTAAATCAACGTGCTTATTTAAAAATAAAAGACCTCTTTGTGTCTGTTTATATCAATCGCCACACGTATATTATCTTCAAGCACATTTCCAGTGCCTAAATGTGCAAGATCGAGACTTATTGAATTGGATAAAACTCTAAAAAATGTGAAAAAATCTAATGCAAAATCATAACCCAATAACTCACTCATTTGTATCAGTTTCTGGCGTGAGTACATCAGACAGAATTGTTACTGCATCATTCTTTGCCTAAAAATAAGAAAATTATGAGAAGGGAGATCCAGTAGGCTAGCATAAAAACGCTTATTGTTACAAGAAAAAAATCCCGGTAAAAGTTGGTCGCGTGGTGAGCCGAAGCGCCCAGCATTTATTGCCATAGGTAGCAGGATCGACACTTGCCCGGGTCTAAACTTTATTCTAACTCTTACTAAATTTATAAACCGATAATCAAAAAATTACTTTTGAAGAAGGTAACGATGCAAGAATTACTTTAAGTATTGCAATTACATATTCAGCCATTTCAGGTAATATACGTGAATATAATCGTTCGGTAGGTGTTTCCTCAATAAATTCTTTTTGAGAAAATGGATATTTGTTGTAACGTTCTTCTGCTTTTAACTTAAAAATAGGTTCTTTCAATGTTCTCAAATAAAATTCCAACCTGAACTTCTCCCAATGAAGTGTATAAATTCCGACGAAGAGCAGCAACGCTTGTTTGAACAGGCATTGGTAAACCAAATAAAGTAATGGAATCATTAGGTAATTGATAATTGAAATATTTTTGGCTGAAATTGAAAGTATGAATTAATAATAAAAAGAAATTAGAACCGCGCATGTTGCAGAAAATTTTTAACATCCTCCTCACGAACTTTAGAGCGCCAGGGAAGTCCTAGGATAAAACACATATAGATTTGAAGAAATGGAAACCTGGCGGTGGAGGCGGAGGCCATGGACTAGCGATCTTCACAGGAGATTGACATGCTTTAGGTGTTTGATCTCCTCCACCATTAGAAGAATCGGCACTACCCTCGTTTTTATGCCGACGAATTAGAGATTCGCTAATTTGGACGGCAACAAGTGGATGACGATTGTATTGTTGCTGAAAATATTACAAATTGTAGCAAGTGAAAAATAAATGCATAATTATTTTACAATTAAAAACCTTATTAACTGTAGTATCATTCAAAACTGAAGCTTCACTGTCATCTTTGACTGCACCTTTAGGAACTAAACGAAAGGGCTCACGATCACGATAAAATATTGCATCTTCAGAAATAGTTTTATTTTTTGTTCCTTCCTCTGCATCTTCTTCATCTACAGACAATTCTTTCAAAATTTCGTCAAGTAAATCGGCATCTCCTGGCTCTTTTAATACAGCTGCCATTTTCTTAATTTCACGTTCAGAAAACTAAAAAATAAGAATATTAAAGCGAAAAAATCTTCAATTCTCCGTTTTACTTTTTCTTGTTCTCCATACTCTTCTTCATCTTCACCTCCTTTTTCCTCATTATTATCATCAGCTGGCATTATAGCATCATTCACATCAACAAACTCATCATCACACTTATCAGCGCCAGACTTTGAAATTAATTCTTTTGATTCTAGGATTTCATTATCATCCCTCTCTTTGTTTTTGAAGCTTTTCTTATTCTTCCAACCTCCGTCAGTTATGCTTTCCTTATTCTCCCAACCTTTAAAATTAATTAGCATCTGTTTAATATTTATATAAATCTACCTCCGTCAGTGGCAGAAGAGCATGCAACTTGACGGTTAAATTGCCTAGCTCTAGGCATTAGCCGAATTTTTGATCCTAATTCGCCAACAACTCCTAAAATAATCTGATTTCATATAAAATAAAAACAAAACTTTTTAAAGCACTTTCTCCTCCAGTTCCTCCACCCATAGAAGGCCCAGTAGATTGAGTCAGTGGCTTCATATTAATGGCTGCCTCGAGCGTATCTTCAATAGGTTCAAGTAATGCATCTAGTCGTTTACGGGTCTTCTCTTCACGAAGGAATTCCATCCCGCCAAGTGTTGTCAGTAATACTTTCCAGCAAAGTAAAATGACCTAATTTTAAATTAAAGCTAACAAAAGATAAGTTAAACCTTCTTAATAGGATAATGAGGATTTTTGGCACGAACAAAAGTAGGCATCATATCAAGCAAAATAATTGCTAATGGCATTTTGCTGTGCTCCAACGGTTCCTCTGAAAATAAAAAAAATATATGTTAGCCCAACGTTTTTAAAAATAAGAACCTAATTCTGTTATAAATTGTGTCCTCAGCGTCTTCAAACGAGATTGGCTACACCTTTCTAAAGATGCTCTAGAAAGAGAGAAAGTATGCTCCGGTGATTGATATCTCGGTTTTTGGTGTTCAAACATAGCACAAATATCATCAAAAATTAGTTCTTCACGACGTAAAGACTCAACCTTTAAAATGAAATTTTATTTAATTTTTGTTTAAAAAATAAACCATGTGATATATACAATTCAAAACAACACGAATTCGTTCATTATCGGCCAAAGTTGCCGAACGCCTAGAACGTCTTCGTTCGAAAGTTCCGCTAGCAGATCCACCGCCTCCTTCGGGAGGTATCCCTGTCGTTAAATCCATATGAGAAGTTGAACGTGAGTTGGAAACACTAGATTGACGAGAATGGTCGGCATATCGTTCAAAAGGTAAAGACACTTCCAAACGTAGAAGAGAACATAGGGGCTAGAAAAAAATTAATTTACTGATATCAAAATACAGAAAAAAACCTGAAACAATCCTTGTTCATATAAAAGATAAGCATTTAAAGTAGCATTTATCAAACAATCAGATTCATAATCACCCGTTCCATGGTCGGGCCCAAACCATTTTGAAGGCAATCCTAATTCACTCGTTGTCTCATTTTCGTCCTCTCCACTTCTTGTTTCGCAACTATCAATGCTACTTTTGCTGTCATCATCGCCATCGTTGCAGGATTTATTTTCACCAATATCACCCAAATTGTGAGATGATGAAGGACGCCGACGTTGTTTACTGCGACTATTTGTATGATAAGAACAATCTGCTAATGATTGTGCCTTTTGTTTTTTACCTTCCAATTCAGAAAAATCTCCATAGGAACCCTAAGAAAACATAGTCTAATATTAAAGTTAAAAAGCCAAAATACCTGAAGAATGTATAGAATAATCCGAGCAGCTTGAAGACGTTGTTCTGGTTCAGTACTGTCAAAACTAGCAGCCAATCCTTGTATAATCGAACACTTTTCGGCTCTTGTAAGTTTATTCCAAACTGGTTCTTTCTATAAAACAATGGAGGGTTTTAAACAAAAATAAAAATTAACTTTCTGTTCTCGCATATATTTAACAAAACATTCGAAATTTAGTGCAAATTCATCCATTTCTGAATATGTATAAAACTCAGCCAATTCTGTCTCATAGGAATCTGCATCGGCATAAATGAATTCCAATTCATCCATCAGATTTGCGCGCGCACTCTATAAATTAAAAAAATTTTTTAGATCAAATTTTACAAAAAAACCGTTAAAGGACATTCAGTTGAAGAAATATTTAATTCATTAGAAGTACCGGAGCATAGCTCTCGCAACTTTGGTAAATTCGCTGAACGTCTTTGTGCAAGTGCAGAAACACAAAGGTCACTACCAGTCGAGGAAACGTTTGTATTAGCCGTGGCATTACTGCATGGCAATCTAGGCTCTGATGAAGATGAGCGACGAGGGCCGCCATAAACTGAAGGAAAAGGATTTTTAAAAAAATAATTAAAATATCAAACCGTCTTCAGCAAAGGCTGGACGTATAGAATCACGCAACCGTACAGCTCCAGTACGCACCCCCCGAGATTTTGTACTCTCGTCTGAGCTTGACATAATTAGGTTGTAAAAGTAATTGAAAGTTCTGAAATTGAAAAAAATATAGAATTAGAATGGTTGTTTTAAATTTGAAAGAACAATGAAAACAATAAGACATTAAAAAATCTTTTCCATCAACAGGGGAACGTTGTTCCAACAACGGGGGATGTTGTTCCGTTTTACCCGTGCGCCTTTTTGGCCTTGCGCCTTTTCAGTCGCGCCTTTATGGGCTGTACCCGAAAAAACATAAATTTAAGAAATGTGGGACACGCCGAATACGGCGCAGGGCGATAACGGCGCAAAGCCATAACTTGCTTCATGTTTTCCGAATCTTAACAAATTTAGTATTAAACGACACCACTCAGCGATCTAAAGAGATTTGATTTAACAAAATTCCAAAATTGATAAGGGCCAGAAATTTTCCTGCTAGTTAAAAAAAATTTTTCCTGAAATTTTCCTGCTAGTCTTGTTGACATTTCGAGGGGACAGCCCAGAACGGCGCGCCGTTTTGGGCTGTCCCCTCGAAATGTCAATCAAGAACCAAATTTTATCTTCACATTTTTTTAAATTGATTTAGAAAATTAATACGTACATAATATTTTTCAGGGTTTTTAAGTATTGTATCATTATTATTAATTAAAAACTATGGTTTCTACTAGTGGACAAATTGATTGCTCAGAAGTACAAAAGCCGATAGGGCCTCAACCTCTTACAAGTTCACAGTTGAACAAAGAAGTCGATGAAGGTGAAATTAGTGACGAGGTATTTAGTGGTGATGTTGATACACGAAACGCTTCACCGTCCAAAAATCAACAAAAGGAAACAATGAATAATGAATTGGTCAGTTTTTTAAAATTTCGATTTAACAGCTTATTTACTTTCCCACCCCTAGTTATTTTTTTGTCAAAGAAGTACGAAATGGTCAGTCTGCCAGAAGAATGTATAACAAAACGAGTTTGTCAAGTGACACCAAAATCAACAAATCAGACTTGATTTGATCGAGATGTAGACCCCTGTAAATCGAAAAACTGTAGGGGCGAAAGTTTATGCAAATGATTTTTTATTCCAAAAATTGCCCCTACGGTTTTCAATTTACAGTGGTATATATCTCGGTCAAATTAAGTCTGATTTTCTTGATTTTGGTGGCATTCGACACAACTCGTTGTCTGACCATTTAGTACTTTAACAGAAAAATTGACTGGGGTTGGAAAAGTAAATAAGTACCAAAAACTCTAGGATGCCGTAACTCTCAGTAATTTGGTGCGAGCTCCACCACCCGCTGTTTCTCGTTCTGTAATTGTCCAGGCTTTATATTTACTTATTGAACATCACAATAATAAGGAAAAGCAAACAGATTTGGATGAATATACGGTTTTTTATTTTCAAATTTTGTTTAAAAATTTTTTTTCGTGAAGATTACTTGCCGTTTGCGAAGCAGAAACTCAGCAACTCAGGGAAAAGAAGGCGCTATTGTTCGTCATAAAGATGGTCCGTTTAACCAAACCAATCATATTTTTATTGCTTCACGCCTTCGAGATCTTGAGGTTTTTTATATTAGAAAGATTTTTTTATTTTATTTTTAAAGAAGCTTGGTCGGGCGAAACTTGTCTCTTCAAATGCTAGATATGAGGAAATTAAACAACCGGCACCTATGAATTTATTTACACTTATTCGAATTGCTAGGTTATTTTTTCAAATTTTTTTTCAAAAAATTATTTTTAGCGAGCGTTTAAATTTTTCTCCAAAATATACAATGGAATTGGCAAATCGTTTGCATAAAAGCAAGCTTTTGACAAATCCAACAACTTTCGCTAAAGCATATCCGGCTGGATTTCCAAATGAAGGTTTTTTTTAATATTGCAATTTTACTTTTTGTTTTTAAAGATTTTATCAAAAACATTATTAAACAAGCTGATGAACTTTGTAAGCTGCGCGTTGACACAAGGGTAATTTTTAAAACACTTTGTTTCTTTTTTATTCTCATTTTTTGCTTCCCCTTTAGGGCTGCAAAAATAATACCTTATAACTAGGGGGTCTTAAGTTGGAGAAGTGTTTTATTAACTGAAGAAGTGTTTGAATTAACACCACCTACAGTTGTAATTTGTTAATTCAAACACTTCTTCAGTCACCGGAAGTTTCGGAAAGTTCCGGCGTTTTTTGGTTCCTGTTCTGGGATCCGGAACTCAAATGGGATCCTGTTCCGGTCAAAATATCGGTTCAGATGAAACACTTAGGCAGCTACTTCACACCTAGGCAGCTACTTCACCCAGTGGCCAATTATTTAATTAAATGCGTATTTTATACCGAGTTTTATCTGTTTATTTAACTGAAGAAGAAGATCATCCTCACGTGAAACTTAGTGGGATAAAAATGGAGTTTAGTGGGATAACAATGGAGTTTCGAGTAGTAAAATATTCAACAATATTTTTTCACGTGAGGATGTTTATTCCGATCTATTTTCTCTTTCCTTTAATTAATAAAATTATTTTAATTCAAAATTTTCCAGCTAATTCTCGCCAATTTTGTTCGTCCAAAAAGTAAAGAATTGAGAGGATTTAATAGCAATAATACGACTGTTGGTGGTGTTAATTCGAACACTTTTTCAGTTCCAATTCATCCTTGTATTTTGTCTGCAAGTGAAAGTCTTGAAACAATGTTGGATCAATGTTTGGAAAGTAAAAGAAATTTTCTTTTTAAGTATAAAAAAATTTTTTAGATGATGAAATGGAATTATTAAAATTAATTTGCCAATATTTCTTCGCTACTTGTCTTCAGCCTTTTACTTATTCTGTTCATACTTTTGAGTTTGTTCTCATTTTAAAATTTTTTAAAAATTAATTTAAAGGTTTGAAGCTGGCCCAGAACGTTTTATGTGTGAATGTCAAGTACTGGCAACACCCGGTTTTACCACTTACTTGCCTTGGATGCGTCCACCAAATGTTAGTGATCAATTACCTGAAGAATTTCGAAAGAGAAATCCGAGTAGAGAATATTTTGTGACGTGAGGATTTTTTAATTAAATTACAATGTTTCGGGTATTTCAACAAATGAATTATTTTTCAAGTCATTATTTGGGAAATAATTTTTTTTGTAAATTGATTTTATAATTGGGTAGTTCATATTTTTAATTCTAACTAGTAATTCGAATTTTTTATTGAAAAATATTTATTTTAATTTTTTCAAGTGACATCAAAAAAGTTGATTTACCTAAAGATGCCCCAGAACATATTTTAGAATCTGAATTTATTGAACTGCTTGAAAAACGTGCTGTTGGAAATTCTTTAATTCTGGATACTTTAAATGCCTTGGTTGAATTGAAATTTGTTAATGTTTGTTATTTTATTTAAATTAAGAAAAAATATTTTTTTAAAGATTGTTGGCCCAGGTAGACGTATTACGCCGAGTGCTACTGGTCTTGAATTAATGGATCAAGAATATAGAAAGAAAATGGATCAACTTGGTGAAAATGTTACTCAAGGTCTTTATTATTCTAAATATTTTGTGGATATTTAAATTAGAGTTGCGCAAAACCAGTTAACCGACTAGTTAATTTTCCCTTGTGGAGACGCGTATGCTTTTATTTCTATTTGACCCGCCACTTGAAAAAATTAACAGGACGGTTAACCGGTTTTGTGAAACTCTTATTTAAATAGATTTAAATAGACCATCTTCTAGCTAATTGTTCGAAAAGATTTTTAGGAAATTTACCCGTCAGAAATTCCAAACAATTTTTTCTAAATTAAAAGCTTTCCTTACAAATTTTATTTTTTTTCCGATTTTTATGATTGACTGAACTCTCTTGTCTTTTTACTTGTGATTCATTCGACTTATTTTAAAAAAAATTTTAGTTGAATCTAACATTGGAGATGCTCAAGCTAATTCTGCTTCACATTCATCTTTAGACTCAACAAACACAATATCTTCAGTTTCTATCAATAATACTGAAAGTAATCCTAATTTAAATTCTAAAACATCAGCAACAATAATTCCACCAATTCAACGCAATTTTGGTTTTAGACGCCCTTTAGAATCTACTCATTCTGAATTTTCTGATTGTAGTACAAGAATGTCTTTAAGAGATTTTCCAATTCAAAAACAACAATTTCCTTGTAGGAAGCAATTTCAATCTGAATTGACTTTAGAACAACAAAATGAACAACAATCAACACCACAATTATTACAACAATTACATATTGGACTGGCTGAGGTACCGGAAGAGAATTTTAATAATAAGGTTTCTTATTCTTTATTTATAATTAATTATTCGAAAGCTAAAATAAAGTCCGTTCCAAAAAACCTCGACACCCCCAAATTTTTCGGAAAATCGACTTAAGGGTTTTTACTTTTTTATAACCTTATTATATCTTGATTCAGCAGCAAAAACTAACTAATTTTACAAAAAATTAAAGCAAACCGATAATTTTATCAAAAGTTATGATAAATTTTCAAAAAATCAGGCGTTCCAAATATCCTCAGACAGTTCGTAAAAATACCGATAATCACGGAAAGAAAGCAGCTAAAATTTAACAAAAATTTTTATGAACATAACTATCAATAAGGATACAAAATAAAAAAGAAACGAGATCGAAAACTGCTTTCATCGTCGAGATCTCAAATCTCGAAAATCAACGGAAAATAGGGTTACAGTACTTTAAAAAAATATTTTAGCCTATTTATAGCATATATTAAAAATTTTCTTTAGGCCTATCTGAAAGCCCATAAAATTTGCTACAAGATACAATATAACACAATTTTCTAAAAAATTTATCCGTGTAAATTCTCAAGCTTAAATTACTAACGAGCAAAAAATAGCCTAAAGATGCACTATTATCGGTAAGCTGTTATTCTAGCTTGAGAATTTACACGGATAAATTTTTTAGAAAATTGTGTTATATTGTATCTTGTAGCAAATTTTATGGGCTTTCAGATAGGCCTAGAGAAAATTTTTAATATATGCTATAAATAGGCTAAAATATTTTTTTAAAGTACTGTAACCCTATTTTCCGTTGATTTTCGAGATTTGAGATCTCGACGATGAAAGCAGTTTTCGATCTCGTTTCTTTTTTATTTTGTATCCTTATTGATAGTTATGTTCATAAAAATTTTTGTTAAATTTTAGCTGCTTTCTTTCCGTGATTATCGGTATTTTTACGAACTGTCTGAGGATATTTGGAACGCCTGATTTTTTGAAAATTTATCATAACTTTTGATAAAATTATCGGTTTGCTTTAATTTTTTGTAAAATTAGTTAGTTTTTGCTGCTGAATCAAGATATAAAAAAACTATAAAAAGTAAACAATCGAAAGTCGACTTTTCCGAAAAATTTGGGGGTGTCGAGGTTTTTTGGAACGCACTTTATATTAGATGGCAAAAATTAAAGAAAATATTTAGAGTTTGAGATGGGTCTGGGGCCAGTAAACCCAGGCATTTTTTAGCTTCCTTGTCTTTATTATGTTACCTGGATTTTTCTGAACTACAGACCCAGAATCCGGTCCATGACAGTGAATTACAAAATAGACTTTAAAAATTTCTAATTTTAGGATAGAGACAGTTATCGTCAACAACGAGCTAATAAAAATTCTTCAACGTCAGAGTCTAATTCTCTTTTTCATAATCGAACAAATAATGAGCCATTTATTGTACGAGATCAGAACGGCAACAATTTTGATGAGGATATTAAGCAAGAAGGTGCTTGTAGTGTAGAAAATTCTTCACCATCAAAATCGGAAACATTACAACAACAACATCGATGGAGTTGGATGGCTACAATTTCTTCTCTATCGACGAAAAGTTGACTTTTTTAATCAAAAATTTTTTAATAATATTTTGTTTAGGGCGGAGTTTCCCACCCAAAAATCAAGAAAAGAATCGTGAATGGCTTTGTTCTGCTCGTTCTAATAAAAGTTCTGTTACTGATGACGATTTTGGACAATATACATCAAAACGAGTTCGATTTGAATCGCCTAAATTTAGACGCTCTGCTTCTATGGCACCATCAGAACGTTACAAAGAGAATAACAATCTACATAATTCTAGTAGAATTAGATCAACAACGAATTTTGGCAACAGCAATAATTTTAGAGAAGTTCAACAGAGAACATGTATTAATTTAAAAATTTTTGGTCTAGATTTTGGGGGTTTTCTTGAGAATTTTAGATTATAATTTAGGTTGTAATGCTGCTTAATAGGATTTTTCCCATTTCCCATCTTATCGGACTATTTAGAAAATTGTGTGAATCTGAATAAAAACCTCTATAATTGGCAACTTATTTAAGAATATTATTTAGTTCCCCAAAAGATTTGCCATTAAATGATTTAACATCCAAAAGGTATACTTTATCTTTAGGCACTCCGCGTCGTCGTTCCCCATCACCAGAACGTCGTCGATCACAATACCGCAACAACAACTTTTCTAATAGAGATCACAACAAGTTTTCTTCTCGTTATCATGATCGACAACAAAATAATTTTTGTTCATCTTCTTATCAAAAACCTCAAATTGGAACTAAAAGACCGCCTTCTGATGATTCAGATTCTCCAGTAAAGTCCTTTAAACAACAATTACTAAATCAGCAAAGACAACAAAAGAATAATGATTATTATCCACAGCAACGTCAAAGTCGTTATGATAGCCATATTAGAGACAGAGATTTTGATCGAGGACGGCGTGGGTTTCAAAATCAACAGTCAGAGCGTTTTTCGAATTCACGGGTATGTTTACTAGACAGATATGAGGGTTTTACTGACTTAATCCTTGTCTGGGTGGTGAATATTTTTAAAATTTTTTGAACTTTTCGATATTTCGATTTTCTATTATTCTATACATTCTGGATCTGTCGGACTTTCTTTTTGAAAATAAACACAACTTTTTTTCTGACTCGAAACTATCTGAAGACAATTTTTAGAGTCCGCTCCGAAGCACGATCCAACTTTTTTTCTCAGCCCAGCCCATCCCTGCTATTAGGCCCGTAACCAGGATTTTTTTCGGGAGGTGGGGGGGGGGCTGCCAGATTTTTAAATTTAATTTTAAAAATATCTTTTAAAAAGAATTGTCAACAACCACCACAATCGTCACATACTAATTCTTACAATGATTACCTTCCTCGTGGCCGTCCTTGGCAACCAAATTATCAACAACAAAATAATATTAATAGACAACAATCTTTTTATCAAAATCAACAAAAATTTAATGGAAAACAACAACAAACTTCAAAATCATCACGTCCTTTAGCAGACATTAATACAGTCCCTACAAAACGAGGTAAATGGGTATGGGTAGATGATAATGAAGGGAATTAGACTAGAAAAAGGAGGAAGAAAAAATAATTAATTAATGTTTAGAATCTAAATAATTTAAAATTAAGATACTTAAAAAATATTTTTGTTAATTTAAATAAGTTGCCATTTTTCTTATTCCAACGGTTTTTTTGAAAAATTTTCTTATTATTTTTTATATATTTATACCTATATTTCCCATATGCTATTTTAGATGAGCATTTATAATTTATTTTTTTTATAAGATATTTTGGCTTTTGTTCAAGTTTTGTGTGTCACATAAATTTATATTTTGGATTTTCTCTTTTTGGAACCCCTAACTTTGAAACAAAAGAATAATTTAATAAACAATTAATGGGACACAAACTGAATAAAAGCCATTATTTTTTATATACTCTTGCTGACCACTTAATTAATTTATTTTTTAATTTTATTTTTAATTTATTGTCTGACGACATTTAATATTAATTTTAGTCAGTTTTGATACAAAAATCTAGAAATTTGATTAATTTTTAAATTTCTATAAAAATATGTTCGTCATATAATTTCGTATTATTGTTGCTCATTTTTGTTAGTAATAAATAAATAAATTTTTATATTGAAATTGGAAAATCTCTTAAGAAACTTTAAAAATAATTTAGGAAAATTTATTTTTTTTAATTTTTGTTATAAAAAATTTTAAAGGAAAAAAATTTTTTAAGTAAAATATTATATTTGAACCTTATTTTTAGATACCCTCAAAAGTGCACCTTATTTTAAGAAACGTTTTTTAAATTCTGGTTGGCCAATGGAGAGGGAGCCTAATCGTCATTTCTTATTTAAAATACTCCTTAAAAATGCTGTTTAAGATACCCTATATATAAAGGGGTACCCCTCCCATTTAAGTTACTCCCCATATATAAAGTACCACTCATAAGGCAAGATTTTTCACCCCAAGCTTTTATCTAAAAATGAGGTTTGGCTGTATTATTACTTGGCATTGTTTTTAAGGCTTATTTTTCGAATTTTTCTTTTCTTTTTCAACGATTTATTGTGCTGCTGTAAGAGACCAAGTGGCTGGTGACACCCACGGAGGCAGGGTTTGAGTTGTATTCCTTTAAAAAATTGAGGAAATTTATTTAAAAAATAATTTAATTGGGGATTTAATATTTTATTTTAAATGAACAAAAACAAACTCTTCTGGGAAAACCTTATATCCACGATCATTTTCCCTTGGATAATTTGCTCCACTAATTTCTATTTGTTCGTCCAGACCATGAACACTTAAAAAATGAAATTTTTTGTTTAATAAAAAGATTTTTTATGTTATTAGGGTTGAGCACAAATTGTTGACCGAACCGGAATCGAAAGTCTGTGTTTTTGGAGAATAAACGGAACCGAAAACCGGGAGGTCAAAAACCGGCGAGAACCGAACACGTGGGTACCGGCTGGTAACCGGTCGTGTTCAACCCTATTATTAAATTATTAGTTAACTTCAGTGAGTTCCCCGCAAATAAGTACGAGAAGTTTCGTACAAGTGAGAACCGACTATCTTAGTATATTATATCCTTTATTAACTAATTTAAAGTTTTTTTGAAAGAAAGGAAGAGAAATGAAAAATGGTGAACGAATTTAAAATTAAACATTTTTCTGCTAACAAATCAAAAATTTCTTCCATTACCCGAAAGAAAGTGAGAACCAAAATTTAATTAATAAAAAATTAATTTAATTTTAATATTTACCCAATTAATAAATTATAAACAAAAGCGCCTATCAATGCACCAACGAAAGGAACTGCAAGAGGAATCCAAAAGTAGAAATTATTGTTACTAAAAATAATTAAATTAATTTTATATTTACTACTAATTAATTACCTAAACATTCCCCATCCCAATCCAATACTTCTTAAAAATTAAAAATTTTAAAATTATTTTAAAAAATAAAACACTTACAACATAAAAAGTCTTGGGCCTAAATCACGTGCTGGATTAATTGCAAAACCTCCATTTAGGCCAAATGTTAATGAAATCTAAATAAATGGATATATTTTGGGGGAGAATTAGGCTAATTTAAGGGTAGATTTACTATAAAAAATTCTTTTTATTTCTCTCAAATTAGAGAATTAAAATGAGGAGAGAGTTTCTTTAAATTAATTCAAAAAGTCAGGATAATCCCGCACGATCCTACTTACATAATTCTACTTACTATCCGAATCTGAAAATTTTTTTGAATATCCGAGAAGTTCGTAACAAATATTGACAACGGAATAAACGGGATTAATATTAGTGGACTTTTCTAAAAAATTATATTTTTTGGGGGAGAATTAGGTTAATAGAATTAGGTCAAGTTAAGGGTAAATAAATTTACTATTATAAATTTTTTAAAACAATTTTAATATTCCTTATCAACTCCAATCATTTTTTTAAACTTTATTTTATCAACTTCAACCCTCTATATTACGGACTTTTAAAAAATTCAAGACAAGATCCATTCAACAATCTTGGTTATCGAGATCTATATAATTTTTTTAAGTTTTCGGATTTTTTAAGTTTTCAGATTTTCTCACCATCAAATTTTGTTTTTACTCTTCCTTCGGCCCCTTCTTGTTTTCAATTTTTATTGGAAAAGACAAATAATTTTTAAAAAAATTTCTAAAAATTTACCATAGTAAGTATTAACCCAGCCAATAAAGGAATAAAACCACTGGGAACTCTATTTCTTTTATCAGTAATTGCCCAAAGTCCAGCAGCTAACAAAGCAGTTCCGAATAATTGATCTACTATACTTCCATAAATACTTAGTCCCTTTTTTAAAATTAAAATAATTTTTTTTTAAATTTAAAAATAATTTATTACATCTCTAGGATATGTTGCGAATTGACTGGCTTAAATTTGTTTTTTATTTTAAAATAAATTTATTTTACCCAATTCTTGATCGCCTCGTTGTGAACGTATGAGGCTGCAATCCTCTAAAAAATGAAATGTAATAAATTTTTTGGGTTATTATCTAGAATATGAATGAGGTTAATCCACTCTTTGATTAAAATATTTAAGTTGGGGAGAGGTAGTAGGCTACCAAGGGCGATGCTTCACCTCTTTTAATAGATGATCTTAAACCCTCGCTTAAGATCATTAAAAAAGCTAAATGTTAGCCAGCTGGATCTCCCTTCTTAAAATTCGAATCTGGGAAAAATTTGAGTATCAAAAAAGTTGGGAACAAATAATGACAAAGAAATGAGCGGAATTAATATAAATGTCGGAAGCTTTTTTAAAAATGTTTAAAGTTCACATAAAATTTTTTTGGTGAAATATATAAAATGTAGAGAAATAAAATTAAAAAGAAACCAAAATGGCCAAGAAAGGCTAAAGCTGCACCGAGAAAAGCACCAATTAATTGTGCAGGAATATATAATAAAAATCGTAAAGGTGAAATAGCACCTCGTAAAAGTTGGGCAAATGAAATAGCTGGGTTTAGATGGGCACCTTTAATGAAAAAAAATTATTTTAAAATTTATTTGAATCCTTATTTTTTTTATAATTTTTTTGAAATAAAGTGTTAGGATAAGATTCTTATAAAATTTAACCAATCCCGTAGAGTTAACTACCGTACATACACTATTAATTACCCTCCCTCAAATAATTACCTCGCCTCTATTAGTTACCCCCTACTGCGAAAGGTTGAAACAATAATTACCCCCTTAGAAATAGTTATAATTTGCCTTTTTAAAATAACGTCTATTAATTACCCCGCCTCTATCAGTTACCCTCTCCAGAGAGAGAACAATAATTACCCAGAGTAATTAATAGAGTATATACAGTAATTAACCTATAATATTTATTTCTTCTTAATAGAACCTATAATTTAGAAAAAGTTAAGGAATAATGGAGCTATTGTATTTTAAGTAAAAATTATTTGTTAACAATTCTTCTCTAACCAATCCAGGATTCTCTTAGGTGTTCAAAACAGAAAATCATTAAATACCCAGACCGAGATCGAAAGAATAAAAATTGTCTCTAAACAAGAGTTTTGGACATCTCCATAAATTCTAATAAAATTTTAAAAATTTACCAGATATTTGTAAAGCCAAATAAACCCCCAAAGCCAAACCAAATCCCCAACCTAATTGATTGCCTAAATGAGAAGATGAATGTAATTGTGTAATTGTTGTCAATGTAGCATTATTTTGTGTAGCTATAGCTACAAGTGTTGCTGTTTGGATATTTGCTGATATTCCAATTAACTTTTTTTGATTAAAAATTAATTAAAAATAATTTTTAGAGAGAAAATTAAGTTAAAAAATCAGAGTGAATCTAGGGTTCAACCCCCGTTCTTTGGCAGAATTCCAATGGTTCTTACTTCCGATTTCCGACACTTTTAGAATTTCCTACCTCCACCTATGCTCAACATTGACATGAGAATGTCTTGTTTTTATTTAACACATATCGTAATGTTTTAGTGATTTCTAGGAAAAAATTGGGTGTCTGAGAATAGATGGATACTGAAACAAATTAAATAATTTTTCTTAAGATTATTATTTAATTAGTAATTTATTAATGGAGTTAAAGAGATAATTTTTTTTCTAAAATTTTTTTTAAAAACAAACCAAAAATAGAAGAGTTCCAGCAAACTATAAAAATTAATTAACTTTTATTTTTTGTAATTTTTTACATTTTAAAATCGAAAATTTCCTTTTTCTCCCTTCTCTAAAAGGAAAAAAAGCTCTTCCATTTTCTCCATAAAAGGAAAAATAAGATTATTATTTAATTAGAAAAATTTTAAATTTATAAAATAAATACAAACTTCAGCCATAACTTCTCTTATCAATGAACTTTCAATTCGTAAACGATGAGCAATAGCTTCACTCAATTTTTCCATTTTTTAAATTAAATATTATAAAAAAATTTCTTTTTAAATTATTTTTATTTTTTCTTCTTTAAATGCTTAAATAAAAAATTTATTCTATTTAAAGTAAAGAAATATTAAAATACAATGACCACAGAAATATCAAAATAAATTTAAAAACTTTCTTGTATTGACTTGGTACTATATTGGTATGGTTTAAGGATCTTGTATCGAATAATAAAAAAATTTAATCGCTACTGGGATTTATAAATTAAAGTATGGCTTTTAACGGCTGGTTTAGCTGATGCTCATATTTTATTTATTTTACTAATTTATTAGAATTAAATAAAGTAGGTGTGGAAAAAGGAAATTTATAAAAATTAAAAAATTCCTATATTAAAAACAAGACAAATACGGATAATATCCTCGAATACCCAATATAAAGGCCGAATGTCAGTACATAGTATAGACCCTGATATTTTTAATCATTTTGTCTGAAAATTCCCGTCCACCCCATTTTTAAAATCCATACTTCAATCCTCGAAACCTATCCCGAGTCTGGGTCAAATTTTCATTAATTAAAGAATTTTCTCAAATTTTCTAGATTAAAGAAGAGTTTTGAATTAACAACAAAGAGAAAATTAACAATCAAAAATTAACAAATTTTTCACTCAATTTTTGATTTAATTTAATAAAAATTCTTTTATTTTTAATATAAAAGAGATTTTAATATTAATAAAATTAATAAAAATTTTTTACGTGGCAAAAATAGGTGAAAAATGCGGCTTTTTGTTTGCATTATAAATAAATATTTGTTAACGAGAGAAAGAAAACGAGAAAAATTTTGTTTGTATGTATTATTAAAAATATTTATTTATATGCAAATTTTATATAATAAATATGTACATAGACATAGATTGAATAATAATATTTAAAAATAAAAATTTATTTTTACGTGTAAAAATAAAAATTTTTTTATTGATTATTATGAGTAATTTAATTTGAAAATTAGTAGAAAATAAATAAATTTTGATAAGAATTGGGTATATAATTTAGGTATGTTATCCTCACAAGGGTATTCTAAATTTAGTAAATCAGGGATGGGTCTGGTTACCCGGAAAACTCAGACTTTTTTTCTGACTCAACTCCCAATCAGGGCTGAGCGTCATGGCGTTTGCGTTTTTTTTTAAATTTAAAAAATTGGCGTTTAGCGTTTTACGCAAAAATTTTGGCGCACAGCCCAGACCCCAGACCAACTTTTTTTCTCAAGCCGAGTGGTCTCCTTGGTATAAACTAAATTAGCAACTCAATATTGGCCAATTATACATAGGGGCTATTTAAATAGGTTAATTATACATAGATAACTACTAGGGTTCTAGCCGACATCAAAATTAAATTCCCGAATTTCGGGAATCGAGTAGGCTACCCCTGATAAGTACAGAGGGCTATTTCTTCATCACGTTACTAAAGGAGACTTTTTTTTGACAATTCCACGTTCTTGATGGCATCGAAAAAATATTCCAAGCCATACTCTTCTTTTTGCTACCTCCCCAAAAAAATTTTCCCAGTCCCTTCCTCTGTCGGAAAATAACTCTAGTGATTATTAACTATCCAGTTTAATTAAATATCTTAAATAGGAATAAACAAATAAATCCCAAAAATATTAATCCTAAAATTATTAAATCCTAAAAATATTTTCTATTTTAAATTTATTTTTGGACAATTTAAATAGTTTTAAATAAAACAAATATTTCGATAACCAAAATATACAGTGGTGGTCATATGTTTATGGACAACAACGATTTATTAATAATATCCTTTATAACAAAACTAAATAAGAATTAATCGAAAACAAAAAACGACAGTTCAAATACTTAGTTCATTTGCTATAGAATAGCTTAGTTTCATTAAAATCCACCATCATTTTCATAATTAAAATCTGGTCCAAATCTCCTCACCCCTATTTTTAACGCGTCATATGTTTATGGACAAATGTGTTTTCCATCTAAAACTTTTTAGATTAATGCCAAGAAATGAGATTATCGCTACTCCGTGGACACTTACATTGATATTGAGTAGAAAATAAAAAGAATGAAGTCTGTACCCTCCTTCTTCATCGTGATCTCGAATCTCAAAAATCAGCGGAAAATGGGGGTACAGTACTTTAAAAAATATTTTTACCCTCTAGAGCTTTTATTAAAAAATTTCTTTTAGGCCTATCTGAAAGCACATAAAATTTGCTACAAAATAGTCCAAGATTTTATTTTTAGAATAAAAACTCATGGAGCTGTAGGTAAGGCAATCTCTTATGTTAGCATTTTTGGGGTATTTTAGGTGATTTTTGATCATTTTTATGTGAAAGTCGATGTACGTCGAACAACTATTTTTTAGAATAAATGAGACCAGAACTATTTCATAGCAAATTTTATGGGCTTTCAAATGAGCCTAAAATAAAAATTTTTATAAAAGCTCTTGGGGGTTAAAATATTTTTTGAAGTACTGTACCCCCATTTCCCGTTGATTTTTGAGATTCTAGATCTCGATGATGAAGTAAGTTACAGACTTCGTTCTTTTTGATTTTATACTCAGTATCGTTCGAAATGTTTACAGAAATTTTTGTAGAATTTTTGCACCAACTAAAGTAGGAAAATCCAAAGTTTTTTAATTTGTACATAAACATATGACGCATAAAAAATAGGGGTGTAGAGATTTAGACTGGATTTTAATTATGCCAATGAAGGTTGATTTTAATGAAACTAAGATATTCTGTAGCAAATAAACTCGGCATTCGGACCACCGAATTTTATTATTGATTTATTCTTATATAGTTTTGTTATGAGGGATTTTATTGATAAATCGTCGCTGTCCATAAACATATGACCACCACTGTATTTGTTTGTTTGTGCAACTAATTTGGCGCGCCGAAATTTGCGGATTTTAATTTGCGGACCCGAAATTTGCGGACCCGAACTATGCGGACCCGAATTTTGCGGACCCGAACTATGCGGACCCGAATTTTGCGGATCTGAGATTTGCGGACCAAAAATTTGCAAACCGCCAATAGAGTCTACTGAACCTCAGAAATTTCAAAAATTTTAGCCTGCGGCGTTAATTAGGATAAATTCAGGCATCATGACGTTATGAAATGACCATATAGACAATTCATTAAGGAATTCTCCCGATTATTTAAATTATGAAATAATTTTAAGATAAAAATTGATAAAAATTTTGAAAAATCAAGAAAAAATCTTGAATCCGGTACGGATCATGGTAAACTCTGCCGAAATCCTCGAAAAATAAAATTTTTAATTTTTCCTTTTTACTCAAGTGTCGGGCCTAGAATCTTGGTTCCGCAAAGATCAGGTCCGCAAACTTCGGGTCCGCAACCTTCGGGTCCGCAACTTTCGATCCGCAAATTTCGCGTCCGCAAAGTTCGGGTCCGCAAAATTCGGGTCCGCAAAGTTCGCGCCACGACTAATTTTTGTTTTTAAAATATTTTTCTTTAAAAGAAAGGAAATACGTAAATAAATAGTTAAAAATATGTAAGGATTGTTTTTTTTCTTTTTTATGCCGGGGCTTTATAAAAACAAAAAAAATTCTTGCCTTTTGGGGGTGGCCATTTAAAACTCTCAAAAATTTATTTTTGACAAAAATTTCAAAGGAAAAAAATTTTTTTCCTTCAGCTGACATAAATAAAAATTTTATTTTTTTAATATTTTTATAACACTGATAAGGCCGCAACAAAATTAAAGGAAAAAAGAAAGAAATACTTTTATTTATTAGAATTTCATAAATAAATAATTATTTTATCAATTTTTAAGTCAAAAAAAATTTTAGATAAAATACCCAAAAATTAAATGATTTGAATAAAAAGAAATGATAAAAAGGTTGTCTTAAATAATTTAAGAAGATTAAAAATAATTTTAGACATGGAAATTAAAATTGAGGATTCAAGAAAAATTTTCTGTGATTGAAAAAAAATTTTAAGTTTAATATAGTCTGAGCACGGACCGAGACGAGATCTCCATCGAAAATCTCGGTTATCGAGATCTCGACTCTCGTATGACATTCCCAGTCCGGGCCCTAATACAGTATCACTTCCAAAGGTAGAAACTTTAAAAAAAGAGGCTTCCTAAAGATCAAAACTAAAAACGTTCATCTCTTGTGACAAATAGGGTTGTCGGATAGTTGGAAATCCTTGGATATCCGGATCCGACAACCCTAGTGACAACCATTAAATTATTTTAAAATACTTATTTTAAGTTACCCCAAAAATAAGGTAGAAAAATAAGTAAAATAAATTCTATGTATTAAAATATATGTAGGTATTTAACAGGGTGTTCAACCCCTTTTTTTGTAAGTAAAATCCATTATTTTTGAATTAAAATTTTTTTTTCGAATTTTTCGGTTAGAACTTTGTCTTCTTCCTTGTTGAAATTCTAGTATTTAAGTCGGCACAATGAGAATTATCTATCACCACTCCTTCGCTCACTCGCTTCAAAGACTGACCTCTACCTACGCTTATTGTGCCCAGCATTGTTGTGTCCATTCTAAGCTATGTCCTACTATGATGGCGATCCAAATCTGTCAGCTGCGCCAAAAGTGGCCCTGCCAACAGGCTCAGACTACATAAAATCAACAGCAAAAGAAGAAGCCGGCTCCAAAGCACCTCCAACTCCGATAGGACCAGCAGCAGCAGCTCTTCCAGAACGGCCAAAACTTCCAGAGATGGAGATTCCAGACTCGTTAATGCTTTCTCCAGCAGCGATGGCAAAACGACAGGAGTCACAAGAAGCCCATACAGCGTCTAGTGAAAGTGAAGGGAAGGGAGGCTCTTTTAGCAACCTCAGTTTAAGGGTAAGAAAATCTTGTTAGTCTTGACGCTTTTAAAACAATCCTTGTTTTTTAGCCCCCACCTTCAATGATGTCCAACCGCGAGGGAGCTACTGCTGGTATCAACCCAAGTGAGAAATTTTTCAAATTTTGTTCTCAAAAGTGGTTATTAATTTTTTAGGTGAGACAAGATCAAGAAATACTACAATGAGCAAATCTGCAAGTTCGGCAGTCTTCAATCGAGTAAGTTTAAAAAACTGTCCAAAATATTTTTTTCCAAATTTTTTTTTCTTTTTCAGATTGACCTCTGCGAATTTATCCGCCGCCATCTAGTCCGAGGTCGCAAAGGCTATCGATACAAATTTGGGCAACTCCAACAGCTCGTCGATCGTGCAGTTGATTCTCTTCAACAACAGCCGACGCTAATTGAAACAACAGGGCCAATCCATGTTTGTGGCGATTTGCATGGGCAATACACAGATCTCTTGAGGATTTTTCATTCTTGTGGACCTCCACACCGAACGCGTTATTTGTTTCTTGGCGACTTTGTTGATAGAGGTGGAAATTCGTTGGAGGTGTGTTTTGATTGTTTAGAACGTTGTTTTCTTTCAAAATTTTTATTTTCTTTTTAAGATCATTTGCCTGCTGCTCGCTTGCAAAATTCAGTATCCCAAGCACATTTTTCTGCTACGTGGAAATCACGAATTGCATCATATCAACAAGTAAAAATTGAGCTTAATTTAATCAAATAATCTTTATTTTTAGAGTTTATGGCTTCTATGATGAGTTGGTACGTCGTTTTGGAGCGGAACAGGCTGAACAGTTGTGGAATGACTTTAATGATGCTTTTGCCTATTTGCCTTTGGCTGCTCTGATTGGAGGGAAAATCCTGTGCATGCATGGTACTTAAAAATGGCTGGGTCTATTTGAGGGAGAATACATCCATTTACTTTTTGGGGAGATTCTTTTTTAGAGAGATCCCTCCTTAAAAAATGTAGGGGAGTGTCCTTTCAAAATATTGCCAAAATTAAAAAAAAAATTCAAAAAATTTCAGGAGGCATTTCCCCTCATCTAAGATCACTGAACGACATTCGATCAATGAAGCGGCCAATTGCTATGGTTATCTCACCCGGATTGGTTCAGGATTTGCTTTGGGCAGATCCAAATACGGAGAAGCCTAAACCGCCTAATTGGGAACCCAATCCCTACAGAAATTGCTCTGTTATGTTCGGCCCTGAGGCAGTTAGGCAAATGTGCAAAACTCTTGGCGTTCATATGATTATGCGAGCGCATCAGGTGAAAAATTAAATTTTTGAAGTTTTTGGCGTTCTCAAATTGCGCTCAGTTACCCTTATTCTTTTCTTGAGTGTGCGCCAAAAACGCAAATTTTAACTTTAGCCCCTTACCTTAAAAATTCTAAAATAAATATTTTTAATTTCTTTTTAGGCTGCTCAATATGGATATTCAACCTTTGCAAACAACCAACTAATCACTGTATTCTCAGCAGTTCGATATAATCCAGAAACTAACAATTGGGGTGCTGTTGCTAAAATTAGTCCGGATTTGGAAGTTTCCTTTGCTCTATTCAAACCAAAGGAATTTAAAGAACCCCAGGCTAAGCAATAAATGAAGAAATGAGAGAAGAGAATTATTTGTGATTTGAGGAAAATATAAAAATATTTTTTGTGTGTATTAATTGAATTTTTATTTGTATGTATATTTTGTTTGTAAAAAAATTGTAAAAATATTAAACTGACAAATTATTGTGTTGATTTGAAAAATATCCCTCTTGATCCCCAAATCCACTAATATTACTCTTATTTTATCCAAATCCGCCTTAATCTCATAATTCCCCGGCATGCCCCTCAATCTCCAAATTCACGGACATCACCCAACCGCTCCGAGAGATCTTGTTTCTTGGTCAAATTTTTAACTGACCGACCCGAAACCTGACCCGTGAATCAACCCTCCGAAAAAATTTTGAAAAGCCGATTCGAAACCAGACCCGACTTTTTTCTCAACCTGTAACATCCCTGTTTTAACAACTGAGTGGAAGGGAGTAAGGATGGCGGTTCCTGGGAAATCTCCGGATATCCGGAACCGGAACAGGTATCGAACCGAAAATTTCCGGATATCCGAGGTTTTTTTGGTTCCGGATACTCGGAACCGCCAACCTTAGAAGGGAGGGGTCGTTCTAAGCAAATACTCCCCTATTTAAAACACTCCCCTACACACAAAATAAGGTACAAATTTTTTCATAAAGTAAGGTTTAGACTATATTATTAACAATATTATTATTCTTAATTTTCTTTTTCATTTTCTTCTTTAAATATTTTAATAGGAATGTGACAAGATTCTGAATTCATTAATTTAGCATAAGGTTCACAATGTTGTGAGGGACGAAAACGTTCATTATTTTTATTGTTTTCTGTCCAATGAAGGCAAGAAGAAAAACATTCTAGAAAATATATTTAAAAATAATATTTTACATTAATTTAAATTTTACTATGTAATACTCTTTCTCGATCCAAAACACAACTAAAAATATTTTAAAATTAAAAAAATATTTTCTTTAAAAAAATTTTTTTCTAAAGGGATTAGAGTTTTTTTCTTTGAATTTTTGTTTGAATTTTTGAGTGACCAAGAAGCATATTTTGGAATAAATTTTAAGACACACGAAACTAGGATGGAAAATCGGCAATTAACCGATACCCCCCTGTTTCTTGGTCATCACCGGGCTTCAATACACAGTTTCCAGCTTTCAGTTCGGTTAACCGTTTGTATCTATTTTAAGTTGAAGAATTTTATTTTCAGATGCGCAACAACTTAGTTGATAAATTAATAACTAGAATTAGTGTATGCCTCAAATAGAAAATACTATTAATTTTTTTATCTTTTTATTCGTCCAATAAAGGGAAGAATACTTTTTAAGGAAAAGAATTTTTGTTTATAATATTTTTTAAAATTTACTCTAATTCATTATTCTCATCATTATTAATTGTTTTATTAACAAAACATTCATCAGTAAAAGTAAATTTTTGTTCATGAGGCATTGTTGGAGCACGTAAATAATTATAACAATTTTGACGGCATTTTTCTCCAGAAAGTTGCCAACAACAATTATAAACTTTTATTAAAATTTAAATTACAATATAAAATACACCCAAAGATAAATCTCAATCTAGTAGGATATTTTTAATTAAGCTGGACGTTGGATAGGTTGAGGAGTAGCCTAAGCTATTTAAGATGCCCCTCATAAGATAAAATTTTTCACTCCCAAGTGTGCATCTTATAATGTTGTCAGACTTTATTGAAGAATTTTTAATTTTGTTTTCAAAAAATTATATGGATAATTAAGAAATTTAAAAAATTTAAATCTATTAATCTAGGGAAAAAGGTTGATCCAACTGGCTATCATTTAAATATTAAAAATATGAAAACAGCGCCCCAGTATTTCGTTTGGTAGCCTTCTTCCTATGCCTAGTAATAATTCCTAGGAGGGCGCAGGATGGTGAGCTAAATCAGGGCTAAGATTTTATCTCCCTCTTATTTAAAAAATTAATTTAACATTCAAAAAATATATAAAAACCTCTTCTTTCAATAATTGAATTATTTCCATAAAAATATTTTTCTAAACAAATTCCCATTTTTATTGCCAATTCATTTTTAAGCCCCAAACAAATTAAATGTTTGTCGTCCTTCAAACGTTCACGACAACAATTTGACCATTTATAGTTACAACAATTTAATATACCTTTTAAATTAAATTTTAAATAAAATTAAAAAAAAATTTTTTAAACCAAGAGATGGACTAAAATATTAAAAAAATATGAGAGGCAAGAAATGAGGGGGGGGGGGGGGGGAAATAAGCGGGAAAATTTAATTATTTTGTTTAAGAAGGGGATTCAGCTGGCTAACATCTAAATGATTATATGTACAAAGCAGGGGTTTAAAATCTATTAAATATAAAAGTGAAAGTTAGGCACTGCTCCCTGCCCCCGCAATGAGCGAAAGCTCCTAGTAATAATAAGTGCCAAGAACTTACAGGTCGATGCTTGCCGACGACCAGTGTTTGGAATTTTGAAAATTGCTCGTACACAGGTACGATTACAAATTTTGGAACGAGCTTTCAAACACTGCCGACGATAAGGTTTTCACCCAACTTTTTTACTATATTTTGGACATGATATAAGAAATCGCCTATCCCTCCCTACAAAAAATATTAATTATTTAATTACCTTCTTCAATCATTTCATTACTTACAAATTTAGATTCTCCTTCAACTTTATAAAAAATAAATTGAATAATAAATATAAACAATTTAATTAACATTATTTTAAAATTTATTTTTTAAATTTATTTTAAATTTAAATAAACTTACTAATAAATCCTTGTATTTCCAATCTTATATACTGCGCAATAAAAAATCAAAAAAATTTTTCCTTCAAAAAACATCTGCCAAAAAAACATCTTTTTCTTGTTTGAGGTAATAATAGATATAAAAACCATCCTTTTTTATTTTTTCCCTCACAACTTTTTCTTAATTTACAAAATAAAATTTTTTATTTTGCGGTAATTTACTCAGATAAATTTTTAAAAAATAAATGGCATTAGAAATAAAAAAATTATTATTTTTTATTTATTATGTGTTTAATGCCATCTGCTAACATTTGGAATTTTATTATTTTTCTGTTTTTTTATTTTATTTTTTATTTTTTAATACATAGTAATAAAATAAAATAAATATTTAAGATTATGTAAAATATTTTGAGATTTGTATGATAAGGGTACACCCCCACTTTACCGCGAGCCCATTATACCACCGAGCTATAACTTCGTTCAAAATTGTCAAATCCGGGAGGCCCTTGTATGGTTCGATGCGCCGTAACGAGCTGAATCGAAACATACCAGGGTCTCCCGGATTTGACAATTTTGAACGAAGTTATAGCTCGGTGGTATAATGGGCTCGGGGTAAAGTGGCCTGCTCCTGTCTGATAAACAATCTTTGCAGGGTTCTCAGGTTAAAATCCACAAAATAGGAAAACCAGGATATTTTGGATCTATAGTTTTTAAAATTTTAAATTTGGTCCTATTGTGTTATTGTCTGAATACAGTCTGTTTTTTAGATTTTTCCATTGTACCCAATTTAAATATAAATTTCAAAACTCTTTATTAATCTCCTTAATGCTGTATTTACATAAAAAACGCTTAGCGTTTTCCGCCTAAAATAGCAAAGAAAAATAAGGGTAATTATTCAATAAGTGTCTCTTGATTTCAGTTTAAATTCAATTTTATTTTAAGTACTTTTGAAAATAAATTACTATATGTAATTAAAAATTTATATTCAAATTTCTAGACTTTCTCTCTTTAAAATCTTTTCCTTTCTTTAATTGCAAAAATTCCATTTCATATCTTTCGACTCTACAACTTTTGGTGCAAAAGCTATTTGATTCAATAAAGTATCAAATAAAACACAATAATTAGTGAAAATTTGTGAGGAAAATGTTAATTGATTTTCTCCATCAATTCCCAGTCCAAGTTCACATTTATCTTCATACTTGAAAAAATCCAAGATATATTTAAAATAATTTTTTTTGATTTTTAGGTAGGTATATTCTAGTTAGAATGATTGTGATATAAAATACGGTATCCGATGAATACCGTATTTTCTATAAGAGAGCTCTACCCCTAATAAAGCTTCACTTTGGAGCAGAGTGGATCGGAATTCCGATTTCCGAAATTTTGGAAAAATTTCCGATTTCCGATAATTTTTAAGGCATATTTCCGACTAATAATTTTTCCAAAATTCTCAAGATTTTCGCCTGCGGCGCTGTAAAAGGAAGTTGAATGGTATATCGGAGGATGGGTTAAGGCGGATTTTGAGTTATAACGTGTGATTTCAAGGGGTCATAGGTAATATCGATGGATTTGGTGTGATATCGAGAGACAATTTTATAGCTTAATTCAGTTTTGAAAATAAAATTTTTTTCCGATTTCCGATTTCCGAAAAAAATTTTTGATTTCCGATTTCCGAGTTCCGGCTTTTGAGCCAGTTCCGATTTCCGGCTCTTCCGATTTCCGACACCTCTGACTGTTCCATCCACCTCCGCTTTGGAGGATAATAAATTAATATAATAAAGCCCCATTGTCTTTATTATAAGAGATACTTTATTTATTTAAGTACTTACTCCATAGTTTGCTATATCGCTTCCAGAAACATTAATTGTTGTATTGGAATTCTTAAATTTTAAACCGATCGTTGATTTTCCACCAGATTTAATCTCACTACATCTTTCATTTAAATAATAAGTTTCTTCATCATCAACTAGAGCATTCAAGGCTTTTGCAATTTTTTCAATATTTTTAACATTTCCTTTAATAACTTCGTCTTCATACGAATGATAAAGCTCGAATTCCGTATTATTTCCAACATTTATAATCGTTTCTCCTTTATTATTGACGACATGATCAACAAAAATAACAATTTTATCCAAGTTTTGATCCTTAATTTTAAGCATTTGAATCTCGATTATTTATATCTGGACCAGGGGTGTGCCAGTTTCGCGTTTTTTGGACTTTCGCCTTTCGCTTTTTAAAATCTTCGGTACGTAACAGGGATGTGCGCCATGGCGTTTGGCGTTTTGCGTTTGGTGTCCATTTTTGGCCGATTTTTGACGTTTAGCGTTTGGCGTGTTTTAAAATTTTAAAAAATTGGCGTTTGGCGCGCCACGAAAAAATTTTGGCGCACATCCTGGTACGTAAAAAAGTTTATCGTATCGAGAGGTTTCATAAATCGAGGGTGACTATATCAAGAACTTTATTAGTACTGTCCACATCCAGTGGCAGAACAAATTTAAGGAGAGTATCCTTTATAGAGGTGACCCTCTTATTGAGTGTATTTTATAATGAGTTTCGAAGGTTAACATACATTAAATGATGCATTAATTGGTTTACTCATCAAATCCAAATTGCAATAATTTTTGAAATCTTCTTCCTCATCATAACAAAAATCCAAAGTATAAAATAAATCATAATCCTTGTCAGTAAAAGAGTCCTTATAGATAATCAAAGCAAAATCAACAAAGAATCCCTCATCTTCATTATTTCTCAAAATCCTCTTCTCTGTTTTATTAAAATTAAATTTCTGCCCTCCTTTACTTAAAATTTTTTTAATTTTTAAAATATCAAGTTTTCGGCTTTCCAAATTTTTCGATTCAACAAAATTCCAATTTAAAAAGAAAAATAAATAAATGGAGAAAAATAAAATTAGAGGGAAGGCTAAATTATTTTTAATGGACATTTTTTTGTGTTTTTAATTTTTTTAAAATAATTAATTTTTGGGTTGAGTAGCTCTTTTTAAATAATAAATTCTAGACCGGAACTTGAAAAATGGTTTCATATTTATTTATAAGGTAAAAAATTTTAAGGTAAAAAATTTGTTTGTTATCAGGTTAACTCCCATTTTTTAGTCACCCATTTAAATTATATAATTCCTTTTTTAAGATAATTCTTGTATTTTACTGGGTTCTGTGATATTTCGCCGTCATTATCTTTAAAATAAATTAAAAATAACTGCAGTCTTACCTCACATTTAAAGCCTTCTAGAAAGGCTTAAACTGTTCCGGAAACTGAAAAAGGTGACTACCGGCAGCAATAGAAGTAAGCGGAAATAGAAGTTGGGGAGTGGTAGTTTAACTAGAAATTATAATTTCTAGAGTCAAAAACTGGTGATTTGTGGGTATTTTTTTTATCTGCTCATTTAGAGGAATCTTTTAAAATTATTTAAAAACTCATAAAAAAGGTTGTAATTAATCCGCAAATATTTTTTCAGTTTAAAAAACTTTTGCGGATATCCGCAAATATTTTTGCGGATAAAAATTACTTTTATGCTTTATTTCCCTTATTGACTTTATTTTTGCTTTCCTTCTCTCCGTCTCTAACATTCCCCCTCTTTTCATTCCAAAGCAACCAGCTGGCACGGTTATTTTCTCTTCTCTCTTCTACTGTTGTTAAATAAATGACAGAGACAGTGGTGAGACGACGTTTGTGTGTTTATTAAATAAAAGGGAGGAAATGTCTCTCTTATTTTCACACACTCTCTCTCTACTTTTATTTAAATAAATTATTCTCTATTTTCTCTGTTCGACTATTTTCTCTAATATTTTTTATTTCTTATTTCTCTGTTTTAGTTTTCTAAAGGTTTTCCCTCAAAGGTCAACAAAACGGGTTGTTTTTAATTTATTGATTAGAATTTAATAAAAAATTTAATTTTTGAATTAACTTTCCCTTTCTTTATTTTTCTTTTGTTGTCGATTCATGAAGAATCTTTGAATATCTGGAACCGAACCTAAAATCCTCTATCTTTCGGTTCGCTTCGTTTCCGAACCGACATCCCTAATTTAGACACTTAGCACATAGCAGGGTTGTCACGGGTTTCGGGTCGAGTTTCGAAAAAGAAAATTTCTCGGGTCGGGTATTGGGTCGAAAAAAACTCGAGTTTCGGGCATTGGGTTGGTAACCCGTGACATCCCTGGTACATACATACTATTTTGTAAAATTAAATTTCATTATTCTTTGACCATTTTGACATTGACCATTTTGAAAGATATGGTCGTTTGACCTTTTTACGACAAAAAATTTTTTAATTTAAAATTATTCTATCAGCAATTAAAATCATTAAAAAAATTTATTTCATTTTAAAATATAATTTAAAAATTTTAATTAAATAGTGAGGATTATTTTTTAAATTATATACATATTTGTTAGATTTTTAATGTTCAAAAATTAAATAAAAAAAAGTCCCTTTTTTCTTCAAAAAAAATTTTTTTTCTTTCCTATTTATTTATTCTTCTTTTTATTATTTTTTTCATCTCCCATGGTGTTATTTTTCTTTTATTTCCCATTTTTCTTTTTTTCTCTAACACTCTCTCATTTTAACATTCTATTTCTTCACTTTTGTCTACCTTCAATACTATTTTTTAAAATAAAAATAAAAAGGTTTTTGTATGTTGAGAGAAAGATAAAAGCAATTTTTGGAAGAAAAATACTCTGTGTGGTGTGTTTGTCTCCCTTTCTTTTTTCAGTCAATTCTCTTTGGAGAGCCCTGTATATGTATTGTCTCCTCTCTCGTTTAATGTGTCTGTTTCTTTCTCTACATTAATATATTAGAAAAATTTATTTGTGATGTTTGTCCTAGCTAAAAGTACTTTGGAAAAAATTTTTTGTTTAAATTTTAGATAAGAAAATGGGGAAAATAAAAATATTTTGAGTAAATTTCTTTAAAAAATTTTCTTCAAAATTTCCCTTTTTTATCGTTTAGAGGGGGATTGATACTGTAATTTAATTTTTTTTCTTTTATTTTCTGAGCCTATGGGTAAAATCAAGTAACTTAAGAACGTCTGGACTAGCCCAAAGGAATTATTAAGCTCATTCATCGAATGGAAGTAAATTAGAAACTACCATAGAATGAACCAAAATCGAAACAAACGGCGAAGAGATAGGCTAATTTTTATTTAATAATATTCTTTCTGCAAATGCAGGCAAACAAAAATAATCACAAAAAACTCATAAAAACTCGAGATAAGAAATAAAAAGTTTGATAAAATTTTAAAATAATTCCTCCTCCCCCTTCCCCTCTTTAATTTTAAAATAAATTTATTTTTTTTTAATTTCTCTAAAATAATTGCACTTTTATTTATTATAAATTTTATTTAATATATATATTTTATTTTCATCTCTAACATCTTTCATTCAACTCAAAATTTACCAAGTCATTTGAGTAACAGACGAATTCAGGTTTGTAAAAATAAAAAATTTTCAAAATTTTTTTATTGAAAATGAAAAAATAGAAAATTTTGGAAATCATTTGTATTTACATACCAGACAATTTTCTGTGGTCAATGATGTTCTAGTTACAAAAAAGTGAGCAGCCTCGGTTCCAGGTAGTTTCAAAAGTTAAAAGTTCGGTGGGAGGGGAGGGGGGAGGGTGTGGAGATCAGGAGTGAGCGCAAGAGGCAATCGTGATAAGCGCAACGCAAGGCCAAAAATCAACGCAAATAACGCAGAACGCAATGCGCTCACCCCTAGTGGAGATTGGAAAGGACCCCTAATTACCCGACTTACATATCAGCCAAACAAAAACCTAATAAAAAGCTACTATATTATTCACAAATTTCTTTAAAAAATTCCAAAAGTTTACAACAAACACTAAATATTTCTTAAAGTTTTTATTTTATGACTCAACTGGCATTTTATTTTAATTTTAAAGCTATTAATGTGCAGGCACGCGAGCATTTTACATTTAAATGAAAATTAGAGAAAAATAAAGAGAAGAGAGTGTATATCTTGTTAACATTAAAAAGCGCCAGCCGCTCTCCTTCTCTTTTCTTTTTTTACCGCCTCTTTAAAAGAACAGAAGAAGAAAAGAGAACAGTAAATACTCTCTAGTATGTGTGCCTAGCCCTACCATTAAATAAATACCTTTCCAGCCGTCAGAATGTATTTCCATTCTAATTTCCTCTTTTCTTTTCTGTTTATTGTCAGTCAGCCGGTTAGTTATTTGAAGGAAAAATTGAGAAAAAAAAGAAATTCTTTAAAAATATTAAGGAAAAGTATTTATTTAGGGAATTATTTTTAAAAAATTATTTTTTAGAGTAGTCCAAAACTCGAAAACTCGGACATAAGTACACACATACAGACCAAATTGAGTGTTGTGTAGCGCTGGGTATTATACGTTTTGTGGCTCCGCCCATTTTTCAAATTCTGGCTTTGGAGCCGGCTCCGTGATCTGAATTCCGATTTCCACTTCCGATTTCCGAAAGACTGATTTCCGAGTTCCGACTTTCGAGCCATTTCCAATTTCCGACAGTTCCGATTTCCGGCACCTTCGTCATTTCCGACTCAACTCTACTCTGTAGTTAGTCCCCCGGGTCATACCCAGCACTAGTGTTATGTTCCCTCTTATTTTTTAATAAACATTTGCTTAATTAAAATTAGAGAATTTAAGGGTATTTAAGATTCTCTTTATTAAATTAATTAAAAAATTTTATAAATTTTTTAAAACAATTTTTTCTTTAAAATAAATTCCACACAAAATATGAAATATTCATTTAAAAAATAATTAATTATTAAAATTAAATATTTAATTTTGGTAGCAGAGAAAAAATTATTTTATTTTTTGCTTAAAATTCTTTGGTCGGAAAGCCTTTCTTGTAAATCTAAAAATAGTTTTACTACTTATATTTAACTAATTTTGCTGGCATTCATAAAAAAATTTTTTTCATTTATTCACAAACTATTCTCTTATTTTTTTGTTATACTTTCCAATATTTTTTCTTAAATAAACTCTAAAAATACAAAGAATATTTAGAGGAGAGAGGGAGAGAATGATTTTCCCGACGGAAGGAAAAATCGAAGGAAGAAAATAATTCTCCTCGAAGTAAGGCAAGCTTGCCCCCCTAAAAATTAGAATCTTTAGCTGTTTCGAGAATTCGTTACAAAATTCTTTTTTATCAAAATTTTGGGTACTTTTTAAATACCCCCTTCCTATTTGAATTTTATTTCCCTTCATTGAGTGATATTTCATTTACATATTTTTCTTTTTTGCCTTGGAATGGTCAAGAAAATTTAATTTGGGATTCAAATAGAGGGAGAGAGGAGGGATATTAAATAATAAAAACTTTTCGAGTTAGCCCCCCGCCACCACTATTCCCAATATTCTCAACTGATTTTCTTTTTAAGGCATTTCCTGTAATTATAAATTCTCTCTTTTTTTAAAATTATTTTTAATTTATGTTATACTTTTGGTAAAACAAAATGTACATACTAGCTAGCTACATATAATACTTTTATTCCTTTGGGGAATAATTTTCAATTTATTTTTTCAATTTTTCTATTAACATAATTTATTAATTTATTTTCCCCAATTTATTCTAAATTTCAAAAAAATTATTCTTTCTTTAATATTTTTGTTTCATTTTATTAAAAAAATATTCACAAATAAATTCCAAAAAGTTTCCTTTTTCCCTTTCCCTTTCCATCAAAATTAATGGCATCTTTTCTCGTTTGGATAGCCTCTAGAGAGAAAAAATAAAATGAAAGAAAGAACTCAAAAACTAAAAAAACCGATGCTTTTATTTTTTAAGAGGCTTGTTTGAAATTCCTTTTTTAGGATTAATTATGTTCTTAGAAGTGTGGATATTTTATAGAGAAATTCAGACTTGGTAACAGACATGGATTTTGGTATCCGGATATTTACAGCGGATATAGACGGATAACCGCAGGCATTTTGAAATTATTTGTGTCCATATCTGTATCCATTACCAAGCATGGAGAAATTGGTAATTGATCCAGCAAGGTTACCTAGTAGATTCGGCCATGATTTCCTAACTAATTTCCCAACTAGGATTGACTGGTGGTTATGATGAAATTCACGGATATCCGGAATCCGGATCAGGATCCGATCTCCAAACTGAAAGTTGCCAACTATCCGGACTTCTTTTTCGGTCCCGGAAATCCAGACCCATCCTGCCACCTTTATTCCCAATATTCTCACTGTTTTTCTTTTTAAATTAAAATTTTTTAATAAAAACAATCGATATAACGCCCTAGGGGTGTTAAATCCTTCGGGATTTAGACTCTCTAATTGTTAGGCATACCCCAGACTTCTATCAATTCTATAATATATTTTTTTATTTAAAATTTGTTAATCTTCAGTCAAATCTTTTCAATAAAATAAAAAGCCATTTGTCTGTTAGGTCATAAAAATACACCAAAAAGTAAAAAAAAATCTTTTTTTTCTTTCAATTCTTCTGTCCCAATCCCCTCCTTCATTTTCTCTCTCGAAGAAAAGGGGAGGGGGGGGGGGAAGTCTCGTTTTCTCTTTAAAACCTCTGTTCTCTTCACTTTTCTTTTTTCCTTTTAACATTTCTCGGCCCTTTTTCTACTTTAATACACAAAAAGTAATAGTTTTTGAGTGAAAAAAAAAATATTTTTTACATAATTTTTGGGGGAAAATATTGGAAAAATGAATTATAAATTTAAATTTTGTTTATTATATTAAACTTTTTTTGAGGGAAAAATAATTTAAATATTCATAAATGTTAAATATATACCCGGAAATTCTTTACCTTTAAATTCCTCTTTTTTCTCATAAAATTTTTTTGTTATTTTTATTTTACTCTCCCTCTTTTCGTAGGTTTTTTATGGTAATGTTAGAAGGAATTACTCTATTTTTAGGGTTAATTGAAAGGCCGCCCCTCTATTTTTATTTATTTTTCACTGCTCCTTAAGAGAGCCTTTTTATTAGAAATGTTGTTTAAATAATCTCTAATTTAAGCCTTAAATTTCTGTACCCCTTCAAAGCAGAGCTTGATTCCAAATAAATTGTAATTAATCCTTTACCTTTTTATTCAAAATTTTATAATGAAAGTTTTTTTGAAAAATTAAATAATTTTAATAGCTTAATGCCTTAAACATTTTAATCTTAATTTTAAATCCTTTTAATCTTAAATTTACAAATATCATTTCCACAGTTGATGAATTAATAATTAATTAAAATTAACTTTCTTATATCTATTTGAAAAAGAATGTTAAAAGATTTATGTAAATGAGTGACGAGAGTATAAAGCTTTTATTGACAGTCAATCCTTCTCAAAAATTCCTCTTCACACTTTTAAAGTAAATTTTACTTTAGACTTCGTCGCATGGTTTATACCTTTATTAAGAATTTTAGAGCACACTAGTAGGATGCTTCAGCTCGTTGAGAAGCATCGAATGATACCAGGACGTCCCGGAGACGAATCTTACTAGGGTTGTACCCCACCCCCCGTGGCGCTGCCTTCCGCAACTGTTGCCTCGACTATCCTGCTTCTTTTTTTCACTTAAACAATAAAAAAAACTTTACAATTTTACTTTAATTTACAATTTTCTTGTCTTTTTTTAAGATTATTTCTTCCTTTTTTACAATTCTTAATATTATTTTTTGATGAATTATTTGTTCTCTTTAAATTTATTTTTTTTCTTCCCATTTTCTTTTTATTTTCTACCAGGTTGCATCATTCTTCTTTCATTTTTTTTTCGATTTTCGAGAGTAAATATATTTTTAATATATTTTAGAAAAGAAAAAAACTGGAAGAAAAAATGAGAGAGAGAGAATTTTCGTTCTCCCCTATTCATTTTTGAGAGCGGTCTACTGCTTCATACATACACATTTACTTTAAAGTTATACCAAAAAATTTGAGAAAAAATAATAATCTTTCAGACGTTGGTTGTTCACTTAAAGACTAGAAAACGGGATTTTTAATCATTATTAGTCTTATATTTTTTGATTTCGTTATTAAACTACAAGCCTACACATAGCTTGGCTTATAGGGCTTCAAGACAGGGCTAACCAGAACATGCACATACATGATGAGTGAAGCTCAGATTTTACATTCCTCCAAGTACTTCAGGACCCGGTGCTTAATGTATATTTTTGCATATTTGGATATTTCCGTGCATATCTAGTGCATATTTTTGCGGGTTTGAGCGCATATTATGGCCTGCCCTTGTAATTATCCTAAAAAGGATATTACATTCTTTACAAACCTTCAGAATATCCCACTATATTTTTCTATCCTTCCAGATTTAAATAAACATTAAAATAAACATTTAAAGAATAAAGGGTATCTCAGAGCTTTTTCTTTCTAAAAAAAAGTAGAAGCATTAAAAGTTAATACTAAAAAAAGGCTATTTCCATTTTTAGCTTATAAAAATAAATAACTATTTTCTTCTAATATTTATTTATTATTTTCTTTGTTTTTAATACACAATCGCTTCGTTAAATCGCTCCGCAGAAAATAAAAAAATAATTATTATTTTTTGTTTATAAAATAAATAAATAATCTATCATTCAAATTTTCTTGTTTTTTAACTATAATTATTTTATTATCAAATATAAAGTCTTTTTTTTAAGAATTAGAAAAATTGTCTTGCGATCATTTTATTTTAATTTTATATTAAACTTTCTCGTTTTCTCTTTTTTTAATAATTCTTTAAAGAAAATTATTAATATATATATTACCGTATAACCTGTATTAATTGCCCTCCCTAAAATAATTACCCCTCTCAAATAATTACCCCACTTCCCTTAATTACCCGATCCAGAGATCTATTGAAACAATAATTACCCCCAACAAATGCCCTAAAAGACGTTCAAATTTCAAACTTGCCATTTTTGTCGGTGTGCCAGTTTTGTCGATTTTCGCTTTGTAAAATCGGCTTTGGCACACCCCTACTAAAATATTTCCGAATATCTTAGATTTTGGAAATAGATTGAGTTTGATAAAGTTGGGGGGAAAGGAATTATTTTTAAAAAATGGGGAATAAAAAGGATTATTTTACGGGAAAATTAAAATAATATTAATATTAACATTTTAAATTGTTTTTATTAATTTAGAATACTTAGAAATTAATTAACTTTCTTCTAGCTTCCTTTGAAAATTTTTGGTCAATACTAAAAATAAAATCCCCCTTTCAAAAAATTCAAATAGGACTAATTTTTTATTTTTATATTGTATGTAATATCAGCAGACTTTACTAAAAATATATTTTAGTCTTCCTTTTTCTTAAAAATTGGTATCTAGTATGTATTCCTCGTCCCGTGCTTTTTTGGTCTTTTATTTTTTATTTTCTAAAAATAGTCCTTAAAAATAGATTTGTGAATAGATTGGAAGTTTTTTTTTAATTTTTTTTCTCAAACTACCCCCTTTCTAGATTTAATATCTTCTTTATCACCCCTTCATTTTATTTCGTTTAAAAGTTTGTGAACATGAGAGAAGGGATTGTGTGCAGGCTTGGTAATGGATATGGATAAGGATACAGATTTTTTCAAAATACCTGCGAGTATCCGCCTGTATCCACCGTAAATATCCGAATACAGATACCAAGATCCATGTCCATTACCAGGTCTGATTGTGTGTATATGTAGACCAAACTAAGAGGCTTGTACGAGAATCGAGATCGATATCTCGAAAAACATCGATCTAGATACAAATACCTATTTTACACTTCCGAGTTCGTGACCAATAAATGTATGTATTGGACTTTTTGTCTTAACAGTTGGTTGGTCAATTATTATTTTATTTTTGGAAAAAAGACCTGACAGACTGTCAACATTTTATTTTTTTATATTTAATTTTCTAATTACCTAAGTAGACCAAAGCATACCCTATTAAATAAATTTCAATCAAAGACATCCATTTTAGTTTTTTATTTCTCCCCACTGACTCTTCACGTGTCTACGCGGAATTACACGTGAAAATAAATTATTTGGAAAAAAGAATAAATAGATATATGGAAAGAAAAAGACATTAAAATTTATATAATAAAATACTTATACTTTGTGAGCAAAAATTTGCGGACAAAATTTGCGGACATTTTTATTTTTCTTTATTTTCCTTTTTATTATTTGACTAACTTATAGAGGTTATCTTTTTAAGCACTTTTTGTTTTTTTGGATAAAAATATACTATGTATTAGATAAGGCATTTTGATAACAATTTTATATTTTTAATTTTTAATTCCGCATCGAATTAAAAATAATTTTTTCTTTTATTTAAAATAAAATTTAAAAACGGGTTTAATTAAAAGTTGGTAATTTTCATTCCGCTCAAAAAAACTTTAAATTTAAAATGTTCAGTGTCAATTTAGACAATAACCTGGCCAATTACGCGGAATTATAACTCTTCTATAGATCTATGAAGGGTAGAACTGTAGCAGGGATGTGCCGAAACAGATTATAAAAAGCGAAAGGCGGAAGGCGAAATGGCACACCCCTGAGCTGTAGCTAGAATTTAATATTTAGGTTTTAGGAATCTTATTGTATAAAATATAAATTTGCTATTTTGTAATTCTAAATTCCATTAGATGAGATAAGAGGTGAATCGGAAATGACCGAGGTGCCGGAAATCAAAATTCCGATTCACCTCTGGTGACACTTTAGACACTTTAGTTCAGACACTTCAGACACTTTAGTTGTTGCCTTCCGACCTCCGTCCTATCGACTTCTGAATAAGATCCTTGGCTCGAAACTAAATCTTAGAATCTACTCTTATAATACATATATACTCAATTTTTAAGAATTTTATTTTCACCATTTTTACGTAATTTGTCCGCAAGTTTCTCTTTTTTCGGTGTAATAAAAAAAAGAAATTAGGGGGTAGACGTATGACCATGTCTTGTTATATATTTAACAAAGTTGGAAATATATAAAAAAAGGAAAGATTGGCCCATGACGTTTGTTTAAGTGCTTTCCTCTTTTTTTATTCTTCCTTCCTTTAAGCGCGGATGTCTGCGCTGAGAAGAAACAGGAAAAGAATAAAATTGGGAAGGAAATTGGGGACCTTAAAAATTAAAAAAAAAGATTTTTTTGCGCGAAGAGGGGAACGTGTTTTTGATCATTTTATTGTTCTACTTGGCAGTTTTTTATTAGACTTTTTTTATTTTTTCCTTTATTTTCTTTTTTAATTTTTAAACTTGTTTTTTTTTGTGATAAACATCTTTTTGCCTTGAGAAAATGATAAATTTTATTTTCATTTGATATTTTTTTATTTTTATGCTTTTTTCTGTCCGCAAATTATATAGGTATCATTCTAATATATTTCTCCTTATCGTAATGGGTTAACTAGAGATTTATCCAGAAGGGATTTGAAGATTAAGAGAGATACATTTTAAATTCATTTACGTGATTAAATTTTTTAAACTTTGGCGTTTTGGCGTCCATATTGGCCGATTTTTGCGTTTTAGAGTTTGGCGTATTTTAAAAATTTGAAAAATTGGCGTTTTGCGGTTGGCGTTGAGATTGTTGGGGACCTTAAAATAAAAAAATAAGAAATTATTTTGTCGCACACCCTGTCCAGAACATCGGAGACAGAGTTGATCTCAATTTTTGTCGCTATTTCGTTTCGTTCTGAATTTTGTTTCGGTTTTGGTTCGCTTCGAAATAGATAAAAAATTTTAATATTTCGATTTGAAAAATTTTTTGGACCCTTGCGAGTATACGTTACGAGAGTTTTATTTTATTGTTACTCAGATCGAGAATAATCTCAAAGGAAATTATTCCCTATATAAAATATTTATTTTTGTTTTATTTTCTCCATTTATTTATTTTGACTTTTAATTTCTTAAAATAACTCGTCTTCTTCACAAATTAAAAGGAAATACTTTAACGGTTTTTACAACCATTACTAATTGAATGCGCGAAAATTTATAGAAAAAGGAGTAGTTGAAGGGGATGGATGAGTAGTTGTAGGTCGGGGATACACGTGACAGTTGGAGAGAAAGAAAATAAAAATTTTATTTTTATTTTTATATTTATTTAGCAGTTTTAAGAAGATAAAGAAGGAAGATATTTTTACTAAAAATTAATATTCTTAATTCAACTTCAGAAAATAACAGCGGGAGAATCATAAAATACTCCTTGAAAATAAGTAATAAAAATTTTCTATTTTATTTATTAAAAACAGAATATACATATGAGGTTTTTAAAAAATATAGGAGGACTGATTGTTAATCGTCACTTGCTATATGTCTGATTTTTCTGTCAAATTTTACATGTCTAGTTTTTTTTGTCTGTCTTTGTCTGATTGTTTGTCTGTCTGATTTTTAGACCCCCTTTTCGATTTTATTTTAGGGGAATTTTAAAAAATTAAGCAAGTTTTCTGAGCTTGTTGGTCTTTAATTTTAATATTTATGCATAAAGATAGGTTTATTTTTATTATAATATAGGTAAGAATTAAAATTTCCGCAAATTTCCATTTTAATTAAAAAGGCCGATTAGTCCGTAGTCGATTTTAAAATTATGGACTATTTTTAAGAGTTTATTTAAAAATATCTCATGCCTTAGTATTATCTTGGCTTCAGAAACAGGTTCCTGCAACTGTAGAAACATAAAAAAATTTTTGAGACGTCTAGAAACCGAACCACGGAACCATCTAATTTTTGGAATCGTTATACAATGTCTAGTACTCATTCTAAATTATTTTCTTTATAATTAAAAGATTTCCAAATTTAGAATAAATTTAATTTAATCAGATTAACAGCAATAATTTTAAAAAAATCACACACATTTGTCACTAAAATTAAAAAAATTTTTTTGTGTTTATTTAATGTTTGATGGACTAGAATACCCAATTTAGGTGGATATATTAAAAGAGATTGATTGTTTATTAGATAGACAACAACTGGTTGGTGTTAGACAAAATTAATGTTTTGTGTGTGAAAAGGGATTTTTAGCGGACTCCAAAAAATAATAACGGAGGACGTGACTTGCTCGAATTAAATATTATTCCATTTTGTGACTGAAAACGTAGATTTTTGGGGTTGGGGTGTTAAAGATTAACTTATTTTTAGCTTCAGTAAGGGGGTGATGATTTTAGAGGGTGATTTTTTGGAAAAAAGTTTGGGAGAGTTTTGCGGATGAATATTTGCGGACAAACAATTTTCGGGTGTTTTGGATAGATAAATGCTAGCCTATTGATTATTGGGGTTTTTGTCTTTAATTTACATATTTTTTAACATTTTTAAAAGTATTTTTAGAAAATTTTATAAGCTAAAATGTAAAATGTCCGCAAATAAAAAATCCGCAAAAAAATAAAAAAAATCCGCAAAAAATAAAAAAATCCGCATTTAGGTAATTTGTAGTTATTATCAAACTCCTATTAAAAAGATAATTGTTCTGCTAAAAATATATAAAAAAATAATTTAAATATCTCTCGTTGTAATATCCAAAGGAGGTAATTAAAACCTTTGGATTTGCTAAAAATAGCTTTTTTTGCACATTGGAAGGCTAAAGAATAAAGTCTGTCACACCCCTTGTCACACCATTTTTAGTTAAAAAACATTTCTTTTCGATGTTTGGATTTTGAGTTTTGAGCTCTTGAGAGATTTTTGCAATATTTTCTATTTACTTTTTATTAATTTGTTACTCTTCTATTTACTGTTTACTTCAATTTCTTTTGGCTATTTTTGTTTTTTTTTCAATTTTTGCCTTTAGAAGCACTAGTATTTTCTAAAAATAATTTTTATAATAATAACCCTTATTTTTAAATAATTTTTTTTCTATTTTAGGATGACATTTTATCCCCAAAATGCACTCTCCCTCCTATCTTTGGTCTCCCCTTTTAGTCTTTTTTTAAAAAAACATTTTTTAGTTATTTTACGTTTCTCTATTCACCTTTGTTCGCGCCCTTTGATTAATTACTCTATTAAAATTATTCTAAAATTTTTTACTAATTTTTTATTTCTTTTGTTCGCCTACGCGATTTAAAAAAGTGTCCTTTTATATTTAAATTAATGAAAAGTTTGGGTAAAAAATTTAAATTAATGTGAGACTAGATGGAGTTATATTGAAGGAAACTTTTTTTTAATTTTGTGTGAAAAATCTGTGAATTTCAGATTGATTATAAAAAATAAAAATTCTTTAAGGAGGAAAAACATTTTTATTTCAGAACAATCACTAAGAAATAAAAAAAATATTTTTTCAATACCGTAAATCCTCTAAATCCCCCTCTATCGGTCGATCGAAAAAAGATAATTTCGATAGGTTCCCCTAGGGTATCTTTGAAAGTTTGGTTCTGTAACCGTTCTAATCCATAAGAGCTATTTTACAAAGCTACTAAATAATTTTACAAGCCAAGAATTCCCTTCGATTTTAATATGACCTTTAATTCGACGAGCTTTGTCAGATGATATCGACGAGAAATTGTGGATTTGTTTTTGTTCCCATTTTATAATTATTTATGTTCTCTTATTAAACAAAAATTAGATACCTGTATTATATTCATTCTCTGGAAAAATTCAATGGATAAGGTGTGGAACAGAACCATATTTTGGAAAGGGCCCAAACCGAAGCACTCTCGACTGTGTCACCATCCAACCCGATTCTGGGTTATTTTTTTATTCATTTTTATATTCTCTCTGCAAGTGCGGACACAAGAACCTGAATGGGAGGGTTGTAAATAAATCGAGATCGCGATAACCAAGATTTTTATTCGAGATCTCCTCTCAATCTCTTTTATTTTTTGTTTTTTTACTTAAATTCTCTTTACAAAAAACAAAAAAATTTTATTTTTAGATTTTAACTAGCTAGTCATTAAAAATATTATTATTGCCCAACGCTGCCTTGTACAACATAGACGAAGGCCTTTTGGGGCAAAACGGGTCAAAGCTCATAAAAAATAAAAAAAACATTCACACATTTGACATTACTAAAATATTAAACGAAGTAAACAACAAAAAAGCGCAACAAAAATTATTATTTTTATTTAAAAAAAAAATATTTTTTTAAATATTTTATTGACAACTGCCTGATAAATAAAGTGGGGAATTGAGAGAAAATATAAAAGAAAAGAATAAATTGGTAAGAGAGAAAAATATGTAATTTAAAGAGAAAATGTAATAAATAAATATTTTTATTTTTATTGAAAGAAAATTTAAATTTATTTTTCTGATTTCTAAATTATAATAATAATGACGTTTTTGGGTTGGTAAAACGTTTGGGGTTTTTGTAAAAGAATACATAAATTGACGTTTTTGGGAATGAAATTTTGCACAAATGTGTAACTTACCTATACATATTTCAAAAATTTGTATGTAGGGATTAGGGTTGTCGCTTCTGTTTTAAATTTTCCTTCAATAAAAATAACAACATGGAACCGAAGAACCGATGATTTTTGGTTTTTCGATTCTTCGGTCCCGGATATCCGAAGAATTTCCAGGAACCGACAACCCTATGTAGGGTTGTTGCTGGAAAACCGTGGATTTTTCTGTTCGATTCTTCTGTTCGGTTACGGATATCCAAAGATTTTCCAAGGGCCAGCAAATTATTTCGTTCCATGCACAATTTCATTTTAAAATTTTTATGTGCACCCAAACGTCACCACGCTATTAAAGGGCTTCAGAGTCCGTATTCTAAAAAATGAGTTGTAGAAAAGATGCAATATTTCCGAATTTAGTATTAAACGATTCCTTTCATCAAGCTAAAGAGTTTGGTATCAAAATTGATAAGGGCCAGAAATTTTTCAGCTAGTTATTGCTTTGCGCCGTTATAGCCGTGCACCCTTTTGGACTGTACCTAATTGTAGGGATCTTCTATGAAATATTCTTTTTAGAGAATTATTCAGGCTCTTCATTCCTTTTAAAGACTCCTTATTCCTATATAAAACCTTCGCTATAACCCACAAAAGTTCAACAGTAGTCTCTACAAAAGTGAATCAAGTCTACTTTATGAGTCAGTCCCCTTTATAAGCTTCATTGGACTCATAGACTAGGATAGAACCAAAAAATTTTTCTGAAAATTTTTAAAAAATTTTTGGCAATATGTAATTTATTTTTCTATTTTTTTCTAGATATAAATACAATTTTGGACAATAAACAAAAGTATTTTCAATGGATTTAGCTAAAGAATTTTTAGCTGAAGTATTAAATGAGAGAATTTGTTTGGCATCAAATTTCTCTTCTGGAAATGAAAAGAAAAATTTAACAACAACAACGACTATTTCTTCTTCTTCTAGTCCAACAACAACAAATAAACAACAAGAATCAGCAATTATTGAGGCTAATAAATATTTGGAGAATTTAAAGTCTGTGTCTATACATGTGCTGTTGGGACATTCAGAATGTAAAGAATCTGGCGATAAATTGTGCTCGGCTATGCAAGATACTGAGGTTTTTATTGAAATATTTTTAAAAATATTTTCTATATGGGAAGAAGCGAAAAAATTATTTTTAGGGATATTTTGTCATTATGTAACGGAATATTTAAATATTAACTTAGACGGTAGAGGTCGGCGCGGGACAGGATCCCCCGCAGGGTGGGATCCCGCACTTTTTCTGACTTGCGGGATTTTTCCCGTAAATCCTGTTCCGCAATAATTTTTAGAAAAAATCCCGCATGCGGGATCCCGCGAACACGATTTTGCGACCTCTAATAGACGGACCTCATTAAATATCTCCAAAATTAGGGAACCTCAGTGGTGACAGAGCTGTTTCGAAACAAAAGAAAATCTTCAAAGTTCATAAATATCGAAGTCGAAAGAAAAAATAAACTCGAAAATCGAAATTTCGAGATGGATCTGTTGGGTGGTCGTTGGATGTGAAAAGACGGCCTAAATGAGATACCCTCCATTTAAAATACACCCCATTATAAGGCACGATTTTCAATTACAAAAGGACATCTTATAATGTGTTATGACTATATTTGAGGTCCAAATTGTTTGGAAATTTGGTCCAAATTTTTTTCCAATTTCAAAGTGTCCAATTAGAGGAAAATCTAAAAATTTTTTTAAAGGTTTGGACCTTCAAGCTCCATCATCAACGACCTCCCGATTCTATTGGTCGTCCTCCAATGCTGCCGTTATTTTTAAAACAAGCTCTACGTTCTCAACTACATTTTTCACCTCTTCGTTCTTGGTTGACAGCGAACAAAACTCTCCCTTGTGGCCTTTTCCCTGTTGTTCGGTAATTTTGTAATTAGATAATTTGTTGTTTGAGTTAATGTCTTCTGTAGTTGATTGGTAGTGTTTCTGACTTTAATAGTTGAGCTTGAGGGTTCGATTCCCTTTGGTGCCCAACATTTTTATTTTAACAATTTTAACTTCTAAAAATTATTTTTTGGTCTAAAAAAATTTTTTATTGATGTTTTCTATTTTTTAAACTCTAAAAAATTATTTTTTTTATTAAATAAAAATTAATTTCTTTTTTATTAAAGTGTTTTGGCCAGTGATCATCTACTTTCAAATCCAATTTCTTCTCAAGTCCAATCTCACAAATTTCCTGCTTGTTGTTGTTCTACTACTCCAAATGGAGGGGGAATATGGTTAGAACTTTGTGTACAGTGGTTGAAACGAGAATATTTTCTTTCAAAAGCGCCAATTTTGTGTCCTTCTATTGAGTAAATTTTAAAGAAAAAAATTTTTTTTAATTTCCAAAAATTTTAAGAATGGATTGTAACGATTCTTGGGTTCTTCCACCTTTGTCTGACACAAATAATGGGCTCAACCAAGAACAAAATCAACGTCCAAGTTCTTCGCTAAGTTCATCATTGTGTAGTAGCAGTAGTGACTCTGATGAAGATATTCAAGAGGATGATGAGAGTGAATTGTCTTCATCCTCTTCTTCTTCTTCTTCTCCAATACCTACACATTCTCAAAGCAATATTAATGAACAAATATCTCATCAAAAGTAAAAGAAAAAATTTTTTTTGAAAATTTAAAAGAAATTTTTTCAGGCAAGACAGCACTGAAAGTAACAGCAACAACAATTGTAATAATAATATAAATAATAATATTTCTTCATTGTCTCGTCGCAACTCTCAAAATGTGAGTTTGTTTTTATTTTTAAAGCTTTCTTAATCGAAATGGAAAGTTTCTTAAAGAAGGGTAAATTCCCTTCGGCAAAATGCCGAAATTTATGATTTAATTAAATTATTCCAAGCAAAATTTGGCCAAAAATTTGATTTTTATGGGTTAAAGCTTTGGTCTGGTTCGGTTCGTATCGCCTAAATGTTTGCTTGGCATAGCCTTTTACATTGTCTTTCAATATTTTCATATTTCCTCGATAGATAGCGAATAAATAAATGTTGCTAAAGTTCACTTTAAGGGCTAGAATTATAGAAACCTAACGTGATCTTCACCTAATAAAAGATAAATTCAATTATTCCTAATCCTTCGATTACTTGAAAGCGTTCCATTTAATTTCTCTCATTAAAATTTTAGATCCAATCTAGTCTTCAATTTGTAAATGAAAGCCAAAATAGACGAGAGCGTTCCCAACGAAGATTACGTCCATCTAGACCTATTCAATCATCTATTAATTCAACAACAACAACACCAATTCAATTACCTTCATTACCACCAAAACATTCTCAATTACTTCAACAATATCATCACCACCACCATCATCAATCTATTCAACGGAGTAGACGACTTGTTATGCAGCGGGCGAGGAAAGCAGCGACGAAAAAAATTAATGATGGACCTTCAATAAAAGAAAATAATTCAGACAATAAACAAAATCAAAAAGAGGATAAAATGGAAGAGGATAAAGCGGAAAAAGTAAAAATTGAAAATAAAAAAGAAACTGAGGAAAATAATAAAAATGTTGGAGGGATTGAGAAAATGGTAAATTTTTTGGAAAAATTTTTTTTGAGTTCATTAAACCAGGCTTGGTAATGGATACGGATACAGATAAGTTAAAATGCCTGCGGATATCCGTCTGTATCCGCCGTAAATATCCGGATACTGAACCAAAATCCATGTCCATTACCAAGTCTGCATTAAACTCCTAGAAATTTAAAAGGAAAGGAGGGAGATGAAAAAGATTTTCACCCTAACTAATTCCCATTGTTTTCCTAACTTCTCAAAAGTGTAGTTCAAATTTAGCTTTAAAAACCGGTCACTCATTCTTGATTTTTAACCAAATATAGGGTTTATTATGGAGAGAATGTTTATTTGATCATCGTTTTTCTTAATTTTTGGTTCTAAATTTTTGTAAAAATTTGTTAGAATTTACCAAAAGATTTACGGTTTCAAAGCCAGTCCTAAAAAAGTCCTAAATTCCATTGGATTTGTGGCATAATCTTTTGATACAGTAGTCGTAAAAATAGAAAATCAGATCCTTTAGGAAACTAAAAGAATTTTTTTTCTGATTTTAAGTAAACCAGCGCTTCGATATTTGCGGATTTTTAATATAAATTACGGATTTTTTAGCTTAAAAATGCGGATTTTTAAAATTTCAAGATCGAAGCCCTGAGTTAAACACATATGTAAATTGGAACAAAAAGTTATTCTTTAACAAAATTTTTTTAAAGGAATATTCCTCTCCACAATGTCTACAACAACAACAACCATCTTCCCAATGTTCAACACCTCCTCCACCTTTCCAACAACATTTATTGTTGCGGGGAGTAAACATAACCCCACCCCCATCTCGAATGTTATTTCAACAACGTCAACATTCCTCTTTATCAGCACTTCACAACAACAATAAAAATTCAAGCAATTCATTTCGTCGGTGTTGTTCAGCTAGATTAGTTTGTAATTTTGAAGAAAGTATTTTGAGTGGTCGACTTACTCCAAGCAGTATTGTTGATGGGTAAGGAAGGATATATTTTATTGAAAATAAAATGGAAATATTCTGAGTAGAAGGCCGATTCTGACCGGGTTGAGGAAAAAGGTTGGATCGGATTTTAGTTAGGATTTTCAAAATTCTAAACAAGAATGAAAATTTAAATCATGAATAGGTCAGGTTACCCGATATACTCGAGATTCCCAGTGGTCGACTTACTCCGAGTAGTATTGTTGATGGGTAAAGATGTTTCTATTTAATTAATTTAGTTTGGTGCTTGTTTAGACATTCTCTCTTTAAACAAAATGAAAATTTAAATCTAAGCCGGTCAGGTTACCAGATATACTTGAAACCCCAAACCTTTTCCTACCCAAAATCCGGCCTGACTTTTACTACCCCAAACCCGATTCGAATAAAATTTTGGAAATCCGAACTGAAACCAGATCTGACTTTTTTATCAACTCGACCTATCCCTAGTTAGAATCGTGGCTTCAATCAGAATTTTTTTGACTTTAGATTTAAAAATTTAATTCTTAAATTTCCCCTTCTTTTCAAGTTATTCACTTCAATTAATGGTTGTTCCAACCCAGTCAATGGTAATGGCACCCGGTGGCGGTTTCTTCTCTGTTCAACGAGTTAAATATCCAGTTCAAACATTCTTTTTCTTCAACGAAATGGGTGGTTCTTCACTAAATGAGATCTCATCAAGAACTCCAGCTTTATTACATTTGGTAGATTAGAAAATAATTGCTTTTGAAAATTAAAAAAAATTTTTGTAAGGCCCGTTGTGAACTCGATTCAGGTGGTATTCCTATCCCTCGGCATTGCAATCTTCAAGCGGTAAAAAAATTTTTAAATTAAAAAAATGAAACTTGTTAACCAGAATAAACTAAATTAACTAGAGGTCAGGAAAACACCTAAATCAAAGCTTCGATATTTGTTAAGGCTTTGATTTTCGTATTCTCGTTGACATTTGTAATTAAATAATTAACATTCTAGTTTATTTAGGTTTTTTCTGGTTGCTTTTTATTGTTAATTATTTTTGATTATTTCCTTAAAAACATTTTTATTTAATCTATTTCCAAAATTTAGAAAATTAATATTTAAATTTCTCTCCCCTTTTTCAGGTGCTTTTTAATCCTCAGGGTTCAGTAATTAAAATTTTTATGGTAGAAGTTGATGTTAGAGATATGCCTCCTTGTTCAACAACATTTATTCGGCAAAGAACTTTTTGTGAAACAAAAACGGGTATTAACAATAATTACTTTCCTTCATCTTCCTCTCCTACTTCTTCTTCCTCTTCTTCATCTACTTCAAATCAAACTGCCAACAAAAATTTAAATATTAAAAATACTACGGGTTTAATGACTTCAATGATGTCTTCTTTAACAATGCCAAATACTACAATAAATAATAGAATGCCATCAACAGCCAGTGCTTTACGTTTTTTGATACATTTGAGGTAAAAAATAAATTGACAAAATTTTTTATCTAAATATCGAATAAAGGTTTAGGATTTAGAGACTGGACTGGAAGTGGTTCTATGAGCATCGAGACAGGTGTCTCGAAAATTATCGGTCTCTCTAATCTGGGGCCTTATTATAAAAACGGGGTAGAAGAACCTGGTAAATTTACCGGGTTCTCTTGGGTAATAGAACACACCGAGTTGAGGGTTTAACTCTTATTCCAAAAAAATCAACCCAGAACTCGATGATTACCCGCAGCTGCGGATTCTATTACCTCGGTTAACAAGCCAGAACGCGGTGTTAGCGCTACCCTTTTTTGGAATAAGGGTTCTGGATTAATTTACCAGCAGCTGAGGGTTAATTAACCCTTATATCAATTTTAGAATATGACTATCGATGACTATGATATGATGTTATATTTATGTTATATTATATTTACTATGATATGACTATATATGACTATATCTGATGACTATCGAGAATCTGATTTTATTAATTTCCGATTTCCCAACTTCTCCATTCCCAATCTAAAGATGCCCTGTTCCAAAAACATCCAATATTTCGAAAACCCTATAATCTTTCTTTGAACCGTGAATCCTTTTAGCTTAGGCACTCCTATTAATTTAAAGAAAAGATTTTTTACAAATACTAAAATGAAAATTAAAAATTCAGATTGGCCTCAAACGAAACGGGTTGTATTCGTCTACATACCGATATTCGAATGCTTTTTTCTAATAAATCAACAGAACTTGAAGGTCTTGATCGTCGTCTTTTATTAGCTGTGGCTGACAACAACAACAACAATAATTCTAATAGAAATCGTTTGTCTTTACCTCCGGGTATTTTAGAGGGAACGATAAATGGTGAGGGAAGTAATAGAATGCATACAATTGCTGAAATGCCTGTTGGACCTAAATATTCGCCTGTTAAATAATTAAATTGAAGGAAAAATGTGGAGGAATTTAAATATAAAATGTGATTTTTAAATAATTGACTAAAAAATAAAAAAAATTAAAAAAATAGTCACAAATTGTACAACGGTGACTGTGTGTGCAAATTATATTAATTAATTAAGAAATGTGAGTATATTAATTACATTAAAATTTGAATTTATTTACTATTTTAGTTGAATATATATTTTTGTTTGGAGTGAGGAAAAGATTTTTTGGGGAAAATTGGAGGGTTGATTTTAGCCCATTTTCGATTTCCCATCATCCTCTTCCCTATCTAAAGATATCCTTATATTTAAAGAAATAATTAAATATAACAAAAAGACTAGGAAATTTTTCAAAAAATCTTTTGTCTGTTAGTTGAAATTGCGGGCTTTTAGGAGCATTAAAAGTCCATAGTTTATTATTTTATTTTCGTGTATAAGTAGGTACTGAGGCTGATATAAAGGATATGAAGGACTCCATATAGCACACCCCCTCCTATTTAATAGAACTTTGGGTTATACAAATTATAGCGCTTTCGGAACGGCTTATCAAGTTAAATCGAATGATTTAACTTGCTTAAAATATGTATGTTTAAAATAATAATCAGTAGAAATAATAATTCTTAACCTTATCAAACCCTTTTTGTCTTCACAGACCAAGACAAAATCTCATTTCTTGTAGTGCTGTAGATTATCGAAAAATATCCAAAACGAAAATTACAAAAATAATGAGAACAAAAAAGAATTTAAATTGTCTCCTAAAACCTTTGGGCTGGCACTTAGATTTTTAATTTTCGCTGTTCAGTTTCTCGTGGAAGCCTTTGTAATTTAAAAATTTTTTAAATCTTAAAAAAAATTAATTTATAAATTTCTTCACTCAAATAAAAGAATATATTTTACTAATTTTGACATTTATTTTGTTTTAGCTATTTAACTAAATATTTTACTATGTAAAATGCCTTTTTAAAATTTGGGAAATTTTTTTTAAATTTTTAACTTCAATGAGAATTCTAACAATAAATAATAAATATTTTTTTTTTCAAAAAATATCCCATTTTTTATGTATATTTAAATAATGTACATACCTATTTATGTACAATTTTCAAGATTAACTTGAAATTTTAATTTGATAAATAATTGAATAAAAATTCTTTTTGTGTAATATTATTTAATTAAAAATGAAGCTGGCAAAGTTTATTTTTTTTAATCCTTGTTTTTAAAAGAAAAAATAGTCTCGCTGCGAATTTTTTAGTTAATTAAAGGCTGGTACTTATTGAAGCAAGGTGACTAGCAATCAGTGATGACCACTTCCGGAACCGAAACTGAAACCTTTCTATCACTGCTTGCAATAACTGTCAAGAGGTTGCAGAATCACTAAACTTTTACCTCTCTCTGACTGATGCTTATTTTAAATATTAAATTTAAGTTTTTTTTCAGATTCAAAAAAAAATTAAAAATTAATTTTTATATTTATATCAGGGTTGCCGCCCGAAACCCGAAACCCGATACCCGAAACCCGGCCTTTTTTTGTACCCGAAACCCGATACCCGAAAAGAAAATTTTCCAACCCGAAACCCGATACCCGAAATGAAAATTTTATAACCCGAAACCCGAAACCCGTACCCGATATTTTTGCCAACCCGAAACCCGTGACCCGAAATGAAAACGCTCCAACCCGATACCCGAAACCCGTACCCGAAGATTTTTTGTACCCGCGGCAACCCTGATTTATATTAAACAAAATAATATTTATTTTATCTAAAAATATTTTTTCTTGCATTTTATTAAAAATTATTTTCTTCATTAAATTAAAATAAAAAGCTAAATTTTCAGCAAAAAATCATATTTTTTTTATTTCTCTTTTGATTGCCAAAATTTTTTTTTGATCTTCAATCTTTTTTTTTAATTTGATAAAATGTATGTATTGTTACATACACATTCCATAAAAAACTTGTGATAAATTTTGAAGAGTAGAAAAAATATGGAAGAAAAGATGTAATCGGTTTATATATTTTTAATTTTTATTTTAATTTTTATTTTATTGTTTTAATAATCATACGATTTTTTAAACGTCTTTTGGATGATTTCATTTTTAAACGTCATTCAAGTTATATTCTAAAAATCATAAAAATTTTAAATAAAGTCGGATCTTATTATTGGAGTTTCAATGGAAGTTCCGGATCCGGAAAGTTTCGGCGTTTTCTGGTTCCGGGACCTGGAATCAAATTGTATCCGGTCCCGGTCAAAGTTTCGTTTCTGGTGAAACACTACTTTATTATAGTGTCTCCATTATCAAGGATCTCGGTTAGAAAAAAATCTGGTAGACTTTCGGAAATTCGAATCGGAAAATTCGGATTTCGAATCGAATCCGAGCTTCGGGTTTCAGATTTAGATTTCGAATAACCTGTTATATCTCTGACCCTCACATTAACGTCATTTATATTTTCTACAATCGTGATTCCCTACTTTGACATTCCCCACTTTCTCTTTCTTTTTTCTGTCCCAAATACTGAGGTCTAACTTTATACGTCAGTCTTTTTGTTTGAAAAAATTTAATTGTTTGATAAATTAAAAAACTTATCTTTTCTGGATCACATTAAAATCACAATACAGAAACAAAAAAAAATTAAAAAAAATAAATTTAAAGCAAACTAATCAAATAATTTAAAAGATAAGAAAAAATTTTTTTTTGTTTAAAGATTAAAATAGTGTACCTAATTGATAATGTAATAGAGAAAAAATTAATTTAAAAAGAGTAAATATAAATATTTATTTTTATTTATTTATTAGAAATTATTTTTATTTGTGTTCATTTTTATTTTTTTATAGAAATTTCTAATTGTTATCAAAATGCATGATATAATTAATACCGTAAGTTAAAATAATTTTTTTGAGATTTTTAAATTTAAATTTAATTATCATATAAGGGTGGGAATTAGGCTGGGGGAGGGGGGTCAAGAGAATGGGCAACTGAGTGCCAGCCAGCTGTCAAAAACACCAAAATAAACCAACCACCTCAACTATACATAACTCTTTATTCTTGATCCAATCAGAATGAAATTATAAAATTCGATTTTCCAATTGGATGGATCACATCTGACAACTCATTAAAAAGCACATTGAAATTAGATCAAGGATTGAAAAGTTATAGTCAATCAATCTGGCTGATCTAAGTTGGCTTCCGAAAGGCCCATTCTCCCTCTCTTATATTTAGCAAATTTTTTCCTTAACAAGGATAATCAGAATTTTCGTTATTTAGTTTAAGATAGTCTTCAAATTTGGAGTTTAGAAAGGTAAAGCTAATTGTGAAGTTAGCATTAACAAAAAACAAAATATTCCAGGTAAACCCCTCATACCTATTCTATTTTTGACTAGATTCCTTTAAATATGGGCTTCTATTAGAAAGGGGTGTTTAATAAATTGTTTAATAAATTATTCATTAAAGGATGATGTGCCAATAACTCCTTCACGACTTGCTGAATTAATTCGACATTTTTATTCGTTAGGGTGGATGCGTGATAATGGAGGTTAATTTAAAAATAATTAAATTAAAATTAAATTTATTTAAAGGTGGAATGGCTGTTGCCTGTGGAGATGTTATTTATAGTTCACCAACTTCGGTGCAGAAGGAAAAACTTTCAGAGTTTTTTTTATAAAAATTTTAAAAATTATTTTTGTTTTTAAATAGAAAAGAATTATTTATAATAGCCCAAACTGACGGGAAAATTTTGAAGCGACCTACAAATCCAGCTTCAGTACCTTCAGCAACCGCTGGATTGCTTTACAAAACTGGCTCTAAATGTGTTGTAAGTTTGTTTAAAAAATAGTACATGAATAAAGATTATACTTAGGCATAGGGTTATCGGTTCACAATCGAACCGAAGAATCAAGGATTCGAGATTTTTCAAACCGATTCAAAATAAAGTAAAGCAGCTGGGCTATAGCTATTTCTCTCCTTTAGCTAGTGCAAAAGGTTATTCGGCAGCTGGGACGAACAAGCATCGTCAGTAGACCGGACTGATGTGTGTTATCCAGTACATCAGCCGTCTACTGCATAGCCTTAGGAATTAAATAGCTATATGCATTACAATAACTAGTGGTTTATTGACTGGTTTTGTTTTTCTGGAATTTATAGTATTAATTGGAGACCGGAATGATTCAATTTCTATATCTTATCGGAAATACCTATTAACCCTACTAGTTAGGCACAATTATTTCTCTTAATTTACCCAATTTATAATTAAAATTCTAATCCCCAATAGTATTTTTCTCTTTTCTATCAAGATACACACACACTCAAAATATGCAAATTTACTAACACAATTAATTAGAGGAGATCATTTTGCTATTAACAATCAAGAAATGATTCAAGGAGTGGAAAATCGTAAAACTGGACGTCGACTTGATAATATTGACAGAGTTTTTGTTCCAATAATTGATTCGGAATTAAATGAATTATTGTTAAGTGTAAGAGAATTTAATAAATTTTTTTAAATTTAAATTTATTTTTCAATAGCCAATTCTTTTGCGAACTTTGGAAAAATATCCAGAGGTAAAAAATATTATTTTTTAGAACTTAAAACTCGATTTTGGTACCCTTTTAGGAGTTGTTTAAATTAAAAGTATAGCCTAGGCAGTTTCCACACCCACAGACAACCCTAATTAAAAATTAAACATAAAATCGAGAGTGTAAGTAAATTAAGGTCCGGATTGTATTAAATTAAGTATTGGAGTAATGTTGGCAGATACGGATACCCGGATCCGAAAAATGTCCAAATATCCGAAAATTTCGGTTCGGATACTGCCAAACCTTGTTGGCAGTGGAGCCCTACTGTTTTTCATCCTAAAACCGGTCTACTTGAAAACCTGAAAACTGGAGAAAAGTTTTCTCTTTTTCTAATCTGGCAGACCTCTTTTTCTGATACAGTTTAATACCCTCTGCCATCACTATAACTATTTAAAAACAATTTCTTAAATTTTAATATAATTTATAAAGGCCTCAGCTATACTAGTCCGTGGACATGGCTTTTTTGCATTTGGTTCTCATTCATGGCAAAGCACAAAATTAATGTAAGAAAAAAATTTTTTAAATTATTTTTTATAAAAATTTTTATTTTTCAATTAAAAAGGTTGGAATGTTATGAATATTTATTTGAATTAGCTTGTGATATGATCAAATACAAATTACCTTTAATTAAACCAATAACTAATGGAACACAACAAATGAGAGCTGTCTAGAATTAATGAATGAAAAATTAAAAAAGTGATCATTGAAAGGAAGCTCCCTCAAAATTTTAAACAAAAATTTTAAAAATAGTCAAAATATTATACAGTCGAATCTCGTTTTTGGATACACCGGTTGAAAAAGTTCACCTTATAATGAGTAGTATTTTAATTAGAGGGTATGTATCAGGGGTGCAGCGAATTGAATTTTGAAAGGCGAGAACGAGAAAACGAGAAGCGAGAATGAAAATTAAAAAGCGAGAGCGAGAGGCGAGACTACCAAAAAAGGCGAGAAAAAGCGAGAAGCGAGAGGCGAGAAGCGAGAATTTTAAAAAAATTGTAAAAATTTTATTTGCCTAAATTAAATAGTATATTTTTATAAATCATACTTATAATCGTATATTTTTAAATTATTACGAAGAAAAAGCAATTTTTCGACATTATCAGGCAACAATCTTGTGCGTAAATTACTTACAACCAATCCTGCAGTTGAGAAAAGCCTAATTATAATTCTTTTATATTTGGATAATTTTCTTGGTCCTTTTCCAATTTATGGACAATAACCCGAAACAATGGAATTACAGTCGATTACCGAAACAATGGAATTACAGTCGATTACTTCTTTTGAGTGTCATTTGCTTTTCCTTTTCCTTGTTCGATTTTTCCTTTACTTCTGTTGATTGATCCAAAAATTGTTTGTGTTGTTCCGGGTGCTTACTTTTTAAATGTGTTTCCAATGTCGTTGTTGGTGCTCTTGGCGGAAAATCTTTTTTATAATCACATTCTTTACAGAATGCAATTCGTCCAGAGAGTGTGAAATAATTCCAAATCTTTGACATCTCATTTATTTATTCCTTGAAAATAAAAATTAGAAAAATAAAGGGATAAAAAATTCTCGCTTAATTCTCGTTTTTTTGAGAAAAAGCGAGAGCGAGAAGCGAGAGGCGAGACTGCCCAAAAAGGCGAGAAAAAGCGAGAAGCGAGAGGCGAGACGAGCTGCACCCCTGGTATGTATTGTTTGGACAGCTCCCCGACCCAATAGTAAACCAATTCTTCAGTTGGTAGAGCACCTGTACGTGGTGAGAGAAAGCGCCTAGCAACAACTGCCAGGAGGTCGCAGGATCGAAGCCTGCCCGGGATTAACATTTTACCTCACTCTTACTTATCTAAAAATGAGTTTCGGCTAATTAATTTTTACACTTTTACCACAAATTTCTAAAATTTAACACAAATGTATATCTTTTATTATAATCCCTTAATTTTATTTTACAAACACAAATAAATATACAAATAAAAATTCAATTAATACACACAAAAAAAATATTTTTATATTTTCCTCAAATCACAAATAATTCTCTTCTCTCATTTCTTCATTTATTGCTTAGCCTGGGGTTCTTTAAATTCCTTTGGTTTGAATAGAGCAAAGGAAACTTCCAAATCCGGACTAATTTTAGCAACAGCACCCCAATTGTTAGTTTCTGGATTATATCGAACTGCTGAGAATACAGTGATTAGTTGGTTGTTTGCAAAGGTTGAATATCCATATTGAGCAGCCTAAAAAGGAGTAAAAATATTTATTTTAGAATTTTTAAGGTAAGGGGCTAAAGTTGAAATTTGCGTTTTTGGCGCACACTTGAGAAAAGAACAAGGGTAACTGAGCGCAATTTGAGAACGCCAAAAAACAACCCTTAGTCTAATTCAAAAATTTAATTTTTCACCTGATGCGCTCGCATAATCATATGTACGCCAAGAGTTTTGCACATTTGCCTAACTGCATTAGGGCCGAACATAACAGAGCAATTTCTGTAGGGATTGGGTTCCCAATCCGGCGGTTTAGGTTTCTCCGTATTTGGATCTGCCCAAAGCAAATCCTGAACCAATCCGGGCGAGATAACCATAGCAATTGGCCGCTTCATTGATCGAATGTCGTTCAGTGATTTTAGATGAGGGGAAATGCCTCCTGAAATTTTTTGAAATTTTTTTTTAATTTTTGATGCTATTTCGAAAGGACCCTCCCTCACTTAAGTGGAAATAAAAAAAAGTAAAGGGATGTATTCTCCCTCAAATAGACCCAGCCATTTTAATTACCATGCATGCACAGGATTTTCCCTCCAATCAGAGCAGCCAAAGGCAAATAGGCAAAAGCATCATTAAAGTCATTCCACAACTGTTCAGCCTGTTCCGCTCCAAAACGACGTACCAACTCATCATAGAAGCCATAAACTCTAAAAATAAAGATTATTTGATTAAATAATCTTTCAAATTTTTACTTGTTGATATGATGCAATTCGTGATTCCCACGTAGCAGAAAAATGTGCTTGGGATACTGAATTTTACAAGCGAGCAGCAGGCAAATGATCTTAAAAAGAAAATAAAAATTTTGAAAGAAAACAACGTTCTAAACAATCAAAACACACCTCCAACGAATTTCCACCTCTATCAACAAAGTCGCCAAGAAACAAATAACGCGTTCGATGTGGAGGTCCACAAGAATGAAAAATCCTCAAGAGATCTGTGTATTGCCCATGCAAATCGCCACAAACATGGATTGGCCCTGTTGTTTCAATTAGCGTCGGCTGTTGTTGAAGAGAATCAACTGCACGATCGACGAGCTGTTGGAGTTGCCCAAATTTGTATCGATAGCCTTTGCGACCTCGGACTAGATGGCGGCGGATAAATTCGCAGAGGTCAATCTGAAAAAAGAAAAAAAATTTGGAAAGAAATATTTTGGACAGTTTTTTAAACTTACTCGATTGAAGACTGCCGAACTTGCAGATTTGCTCATTGTAGTATTTCTTGATCTTGTCTCACCTAAAAATTGATCTATTTTTGAGAACAAAATTTGGAAAATTCTCACTTGGATTGATGCCAGCAGTAGCTCCCTCGCGGTTGGACATCATTGAAGGTGGGGGCTGAAAAATAAAGATTTTTGAAAAAGTCAGGGCAAACAAGATTTTCTTACCCTTAAACTGAGGTTGCTAAAAGAGCCTCCCTTCCCTTCACTTTCACTAGACGCTGTATGGGCTTCTTGTGACTCCTGTCGTTTTGCCATCGCTGCTGGAGAAAGCATTAACGAGTCAGAAATCTCCATCTCTGGAAGTTTTGGCCGTTCTGGAAGAGCTGCTGCTGCTGGTCCTAATGGAGTTGGAGGTGCTTTGGAGCCGGCTTCTTCTTTTGCTGTTGATTTTATGTAGTCTGAGCCTGTTGGCAGGACGACTTTTGGCGCAGCTGACAGATTTGGATCGCCATCATAGTAGGACATAGCTTACTGATTGGAATGGACACAACAATGCTAAGCACAATAGGCGTAAGTAGAGGTCAGTTTTTGAAGCGAGTGAGCGAAAAAGTGTTGATAAATAATTATCATTATGTCGGCTTAAATACTAAAATTTTGAGAAAGAGGAAATCAAAATTACACCCGATCCTTTCCCAAGTTGTTCAAGATGTTTTCTATTACGATAATTCTTGTAGATTTGAGTAGAGGTCGGCAAAATCGCATTCACGGGATCCCGTAACGGGATTCTTTTCAAAATCTTTTACGAGACATCATCCCGCGGGATTAATCGCGTAAATCTTGTTAAAATACGGGATTTCGGGACAGGATCCCGTAAAATCCCGTACGGGATCCTGTCCCGTGCCGACCTCTAAATTTGAATAAAGTTTGTGCTGCGATATAAAATGTTGGCGTTTTGTTTATTTAATTATTGGCATTATGTTAATAATTCTGAAATTTCTTGATTGCTTCTGATTTTTTTTAATCCAATTTTTTTAATTTATAGAAAATAAAAAATCTTTTTAAATGTCAACCAAACAAAAAACAAAGCAAAGAGATTTGTCTTCTGATAGTTCAAAGTCTGGAAGTTCAAAAAATGATTCGAGTGTCGGAGATGTGAAAGATACGTCTCCAGCAAGTGACAAAGTTTTTAATAAATATGGAATGGCTGCTGAAATTGTTAATACTGTTTTGAAGGTTTTTTTTTGTTAAAATTTCGGGTATTACTGAAGAATGGGGGGGGGGGGGGGGTAAAGAGGTTTTCCTTCGGATTTTTTGTGGATTCCTTTTGTGTTTCCTTCAACTTACTTAGATAATTATCCGCAAATAAGTTTGCAGAAAATCCTCCATTTTTCAGTTGTACAATTTCTGAAAAATATTTTTTAAAGGAAATACTTGCCGAATTAAAAGTTGATGCAGAAGTTGGTCAACTTTGCTCTCGTGGTGATGCTCGTATATTGGAATTAACTTCAAATCTCTTCAAGAGAGAGAAGAATGTTCAGAAAGGGATTGGTATGTTTTTCAATCAGTTATTTTTCTTCTTACACCCTTTTGGATTTTATTTTACTTTTTTTTACTTTAGAAATTTTTCTGGAAAGTTTTGCCTGTAAAATTTTTATTTTGGGTTCCGGTTATAATTTTATCTGATCTGAAGCGGTATAAGATTTCACAGATTCTGGTTCGCAAAATCTGTGGGGAATACATATTGGACCGACAGACCCCATTTTTTCCTCCCCAAGTTTCTTCCTATATATTTGCAGAATGGTCAGACTTCTTCCCTTCTTCCGTCCCAACTTTCCTTTCTTCCGTCAAGAGGAAATACATATTAATTCCTTTTTATTGTTTGTAAGATATAGAAAGTATAGAAAGTCAAAGTCAAAATATAGAAAGGCAATTGGAATGGAAGAAAGGGAAAAGTCTGACCATTCTGTAAATATATATGGGGAAAGTTGGGGAGGAAAAAATGAAGTCTGTCAGGTTCAATATTACCAATCTGTGTACATTTAAAACCTTTTCCTGAGTCTTAAACAATAAGATATCTTTCTTTTTTATTTTCCAAATAATTTTTAATTTAGCAATGCCAACATGTATTTCTATTGATAATTGTGTCTGTCATTTTTCTCCTCTTCGAAGCGAACCTCCAGTTCTCCTTAAAGAAGGCCAAGTAGTAAAAGTTGATTTGGGTGCTCATGTTGATGGTTATATTGCAACAGCAGCCCATACAGTTGTTATTGGTGCTAACAGGGTTTCTTTAAATTTTTAGTTTTTAAAAATCAAAAAAAATATTTAAAGGACAATAAAGTAACAGGCAAAAAGGCTAATGTACTTGTCTCTGCTTATAATGTAATGGAAATGGTTTTGAGAATGTTGAAGCCAGAAAAGAATTTTAAAAATGTAGAAATATCTGAGAAGATGGGAAAATTGGCTAAAATTTATGAAACGGTTTTTTTTAATTTTTAGAAGATTTTCTAAAATTTAAAATTAGACACCAATTGAGAATATGCTCTCTCATAATATTGAGCGATTCAAACCTGTTGGTGATAAACAAATTATTCAAAATCCTGGGGATGAACAGAAGTCTAAATCGGAGAAGTGCACATTTGAGACTTTTGAAGTTTATACAATTGATGTACTTATTTCGACTGGAGAAGGTTTTTCTTATTTAGTGTATTTTTGGTTATATAGTTATTTCTTTGGCAAAATTTAACATTTTTTAAACATAAAGGTGCATAAAATTTTCTGCGCCGAGAAGACGCAAAAATTTCGAGTTTTAGCGCCGCAGGCGAAAATTTTGGGACCTGTTTTTTTCAATTTTTCGGGAGTGTGGGATTGATTCTCTTTCAATTATCCTTTTAATTTTCCATCCACAAAAGGTTATTTCTCTGTGACTATTTTCCCAAAAATTCCCTCGTAAATTTTTGAGCATTTTTAATTTTCAAAGTTCAATTTTGACAGCATTATTAAATTTAATATTAATTTTATTAAATTTAAGGAAAGTCAAAAACATTGGATGCACGTACAACAATTTTTAAGAAGACAGATGATATGGTTTATAATTTAAAATTAAAGGCATCGCGATCATTTTTCCATGAAGCACAGCAAAAGTTTGGTTCAATGCCTTTTTCAATAAGAGATTTTGAAGATGAAAAAGTGGCAAAAGTTGGAAGTACTGAATGTGCTAAACATGATTTGATGCAGCCATATCCGGTTTTTTATTTTTAAATTAATAGATACTTTTATTTCCTTTGTTCTCCACTTAAATGTTTCTACTCCAAATAAATATAATAATTATTTCTACCTTTTTGGGGAATCTTTTTCGATATTTATAGCTTTCTGTTTTTGGTACGAATGTCGTTAGGCCTCCTCCATTTCATTTCCAATTTATAATATTGTTTGGATACGGGATAAGCGAGGCTATCTGGCTTTGGACATCCGTTGTTTTTTTTGTGGCATTGTTGTTCTGTTTTATAAATAAACATTTTTTGCTAAAAAAGGTGCCAATAAGCCAATGGATGGTTCCAATTTTAGTTGCCGTATGTCTCAAATCCAAACAAAATTACAAATTCCAAAAATAATTACTAAATTCAAAGGAATGAAAGTGAAGAAGGAGCCCGTACGACACTTAACTAATTTTTTAAAATCCACTATCCACTTTATTTTCATTTAAATTAATATTTAATCAAAAATTAATATTATCATTTTCTAGGTTCTTTATGAAAAAGAAGGTGATTTTGTTGCTCAATTTAAATGTACAGCAATAATAATGCCTAATGGAATATACAAAATAACGGGGATTCCTTTGGATAATGCAATTTTAAAATGTGATGTTAAAATTGACAATAATGAATTTTTGGGACTTTTAAATGAACCGTTAAAACCAAAAAAGAAGAAAGGAGGGGGAGGAGAAAAGGAGAAAGAAATTAATAATAAAGAAGCTGAAAATAATTTGGTAAAGAAGAAGGAAGAAGTTGAAAAAAATGTTGAAACAAAAAAGGAAGAAAAGAAGGAAAATAAAGGAGAAAAATTGGAAGGTAAGAAGGAAATGCCAAAAAAGAAAAATGTTGAAAATAAGCAAAAGAAGAAGGAAGGTTAAATTGAGGAAAGAAGAAGAGAAAGTGTAGGAAAGAAGGGAAGAGTTTAAATTTTAGTGAAAATATTTTTTGAGGAGGTGAGGATTTTAAAGTTATTTTTGTGTGTGTTTTGGATAATGTTATATTTTAATTATTCGGGCGTAAAAAGAGTTGCTAATTAATTAAATGAGAAACCCCGAGAAGAGCAACAAAAAAATGAATTTTGATTTTTTTTCAATTTAAATTAATTTTTTTCGGTTGTTTCTCATTTAATTATTTATATAACCTCTTAAATTTCTGCCTTTCTTTGGCTTTTATTTTTTTTTCAAGTCAAAATCGGTGCTGGGTATGGCCCGGGGAACTAGCTCCTGTGAGAATTTAAAATGTCTGGAGCCTCAAGACGCCTTAAATACCCAGCACTGTTCAAAATTATATATTCGCACAATCATCTTCTGTTTTTAATAATATGATTGTAATGTGTGTGTTTTTTTCTCCTTTTGTCGCCAAACATTGGCGACTTTTGGTCGATTTTTAACCGTTCGATTTTGGTTAATTTTTTGCTCGTTCACCGTTAATTTTTTGTCGTCCACTCTTTATTTTTTGAATTGTTTTCCCGCCTAAATTCCTTTCTTTTATTTTTTGTGTCCGTTCGTGCCAGCCACCCTCTGTTCTCTTACTTATTTTTCCTTTTGTTTTTGGACTTGGCTTCTCTGGCCAAGTTTTCTCTTCTCTTTTATTTTCTCTAGCTACTTCGCGCATTTTTTTCAAACTTACATTTCTTAATTATTTTATTGCCAAATCCCGCCCTTATTTGGGTCTATTTAAGAAGCAGATCAGCCACCCACATATCCTCATTCTTATCCTTCATTCTATTCTTCACTTCTCATTCAACCACTTCAACAACTTCCTGTGTGGGCTGATCTGCTTCTGGCCCTTGCTGGCCCTCAACTTGTTCGCTGCGATTGTTTATTTGTGTGTGAAAATAAACTTTATTGGTTGGACTTGTGTGTTTATTTTTGTTGGTTAAAGTGAACGTGCTCCGTTCACTTCTGCTTCCTTGGTGAACGGCACTACCGTTCACCACTTCTACTCCTTGGCTAAAGTGACTCGTGCTCCGAGTCACTCACTGCCCTTCCTTTGACTGTTGGCACTACCAACAGTCTGGTGCCAGTGCCACTATACACTGGCTGGTGCCACGACTCTTCCTCCTCTTCTTCAAACCAATTTGTCGGGACTTCCCGTCTCCCGACAAACTGGTGCCACGACCCGGGAAGACGGGGACGACAACAACAGCTACCACCACTACACCACCAACAACAGTTACCACCACTACTTTTTTGTGTGTGAGCTGAGCGACAGCCACAACAACAGCCACTACTACTACAACTACTAGTCATTCTGAAGTGTGCTGAACTACAGCCACAACAATGTCTGGTGTGATTCGACTACAACTGGAAACCGTGTTGGCCACTCTGAAGGATAAAGGGCGTGCCGTCTTGACTGCCCTAAACGCTAACAACACTTCAACACAAAACGATGATCAGTTGGAACTCTTGGCATTCCAACTCAAACAAGCTATTGGAAGAGCAGAAGTGCTGGTTGACAAATGGTATGTAATTGTTGCTAAACTACATCCAACACAACAACAAAACGAAATGGATATTTTACAAGCGTTTCCACTGCCACGAGGTGAAGCAAGAATGGACGATGAACTTACTGTTTTGACTCAAATTGAACGATCTTATGAACTGGTTGCCTTGGCCAACGTGGAGTTACAACAACAACGTGCACTAAATCAGGGCTCTGACTTGTCTCAACGAAGTGTGACATCTGCCACTGTGGTGAAAGTTCAAACTGGAAATGCACAACACCAGACACAACCACTAGCTAATGGACCAGAAAGCCATTCTATTGAACAACCTGCTTTGCTTGTACGTCATCCAACTCAAACTAAAGCTAATGGACCTACAGCTGCTGGCAATGGTGCAAATGCTCATCACACTCAGTTAGCTGGTCAAACTGGACCTTTACCATATCAACAGCAAGGAAGGTACAACGGTGCACCAATCTACTCAACCTTCCGTCCATTTCGGCTTGAACCAAAGAAATTTGCTGGTGACCCTAAGGAATGGACTGCCTTCTGGTTGGCCTTTGATCGTGCTGTGAACAGTCAACCACTCCCGCCGTTCGAAAAGCATTTGTGTTTACTACAAAGTCTGGTACCTGGTTCGGCTGCTCGTTGTGCAATTGAAGGATACCCGCCTTCTGATGAGAATTATCCCATGGTGGTCAACATACTTCGACAGCAATTTGGTGATGTCAAAGCACTACGAGAAGGTCTCATTGCCGAACTTCTGCACCTTCAACTGGCCAACAACTCACTGTTTTCACTGCGCAATCTTCGTGACCACGTTGAAAGAATATGCCTGCAACTTGAATCACCAGAGGGCTCGAACTCAACTCAAGATGAAATCGTGTGTGGAGTAATCAGGTCAAAGCTACCACGTGAAGCTCTGGAGACACTGATTGGTTGGGAAGAAGACGATCGTGCTGAATGGACTCTGGGTGAACTACGTAATGGACTCGGACGTCTGGTTCAACTGAAGGAGCGATTGGAGCTCACCATCACCACTCTTCGTCCAAACAAGTTGGAACAACCAACAATGCTTGAGGAACAACCTCACTACAACCAGCCGACTCATCTAAGTGATCTCCATGAACCAGTCGACGACTTTCATTCATTTATGGCCATGCGATCAACAAGCCCACCTGAATCTCCGACTGCACTATATGCTCATCCAATGCAACCACCAGGCCAGCTTGACGAGCAGTATGAACTACATGCTCATCCACTACAACCACCAGTTGAAGAATATGGTTGCTCACTGTGCCACACTGGGTCAACACACAAGCCAAGCCGATGTCCGATGTTCAACTCACGCAACAGACGCAAAGCTCGTCTTCTTGAACAAGGACGTTGCCTCAACTGCTTATATGATGGCCACATGCTCAACAAATGCCGGGCTGCTAATAAGTGCCGTAGATGTGGAGGCCGTCATCATTTCATGTTGTGTGTTCAACGTCAACCTAAAACGGGTCAACACGATGGACCGTCTAGCGCCAACTGGAGGCAATCCCAATCTAATAAGTTTATCTGCTACTACAATGGTCACCACGATGGACCGTACGAAGCCAACTGGAGGCAACCCCAATTTAATAAACGTGTGTATTACCGAACTGGTCACCACGAAGGACCGTCTGAAGCCAATTGGAGAGTTCCTACACCACCGCAGTCTGAAGTGACCTACTCTGGAATGGTCTTCACTAGCTCACTCAGCGACTCTAAAGCTGACACCAAGTCGTCATCTAGCTCAACTGTGCACAATGGAAGAACCAACCGTCACCGTCGACGCAAAGTGTGGATAAATTCTAAACTAAAAGCCAACCTGCTTAAATCTAAAAATGGTCAAGAGACTCCTCCAACTGACAATGGGCCTAACAGTTCCAACCGTTCCAATCGTGTTTGTTCAACATGCTCGTGGCTCATCAACAAAATCAACGCTGGCTCTACTGCCCCCTTCAAGTGCTCGTCTATGCATTTTCTGTTGATGCTGGCCCTTATACTGCTTGTTGGTATTGCCCGCTGGTGTAAACAACAAGTGTTTCAAAATGCTCAACTAAAGCCACTGCAATCAGCAATAACCTTCAATGATGGAACAACCGAAGCTGCCACTGATCAAACGTCTACGAGCTTTTCTAAGGCTGGCAAATTTTTGTGTGTTACCCAAGCTGGGAATAAAGGAACTTCTACTGAAGGACTTACCGAGGCTGCTACAGAACAACCAACTACGAATTGTTCTACTGCTGCAAAAATAAATGTGTGTGCTAATCGAGCGGGAATTACCCAGGCTGCCGCAAGCAAAATAAACAAAATATATCTATTATCTGAGTGCACATCACGACGTCGATCAGGGAAAATTTGTTCATCACGACAAGGACGACAACGAGAAAGCCAGGTAGTGGAGTGCCGCCCCTCACCAAAAGCTCTCAAAAGGGGAAATCGCGAAAAGGCACTACACCACCATCATCAATGCTCTGGACACCCCATGCAACCTACGCAACGTGCTGTCAACCTGTCTTCGGCACTGACTCAGCAGCACACTGTGACTCTACAATATGACTGATGAAGAAAGACAGATGGCGATGAAGAATTTTTGTGATTTTTGTTGGGCGGGGGGAGTGTCGCCAAACATTGGCGACTTTTGGTCGATTTTTAACCGTTCGATTTTGGTTAATTTTTTGCTCGTTCACCGTTAATTTTTTGTCGTCCACTCTTTATTTTTTGAATTGTTTTCCCGCCTAAATTCCTTTCTTTTATTTTTTGTGTCCGTTCGTGCCAGCCACCCTCTGTTCTCTTACTTATTTTTCCTTTTGTTTTTGGACTTGGCTTCTCTGGCCAAGTTTTCTCTTCTCTTTTATTTTCTCTAGCTACTTCGCGCATTTTTTTCAAACTTACATTTCTTAATTATTTTATTGCCAAATCCCGCCCTTATTTGGGTCTATTTAAGAAGCAGATCAGCCACCCACATATCCTCATTCTTATCCTTCATTCTATTCTTCACTTCTCATTCAACCACTTCAACAACTTCCTGTGTGGGCTGATCTGCTTCTGGCCCTTGCTGGCCCTCAACTTGTTCGCTGCGATTGTTTATTTGTGTGTGAAAATAAACTTTATTGGTTGGACTTGTGTGTTTATTTTTGTTGGTTAAAGTGAACGTGCTCCGTTCACTTCTGCTTCCTTGGTGAACGGCACTACCGTTCACCACTTCTACTCCTTGGCTAAAGTGACTCGTGCTCCGAGTCACTCACTGCCCTTCCTTTGACTGTTGGCACTACCAACAGTCTGGTGCCAGTGCCACTATACACTGGCTGGTGCCACGACTCTTCCTCCTCTTCTTCAAACCAATTTGTCGGGACTTCCCGTCTCCCGACACCTTTTGCCTCATAAATAAAAATTGTTTTTGATAATAAATTGTTATATTTTAAATAAAAGGAGAAAATTTTAAACATAATTTTAATTTAAAATTTAATAAAGAAACGTTTTGTTGAAAAACAGTTAAGTTGTATTTAGGGTTTGTTTTGAAGTTCAAAGGGTTGCTGTTAAATTTAAGATTTTTGTCAAAAATTATTTCAAATACAAGTAATTCGCTGAGATTTCGAGTACACCCCCAATCTTCCGTAGTAAAGAGAGATTTATCCAATTAAAATTAGGATTTGATAGATTCACATTGTCAGTATATCTCATCAAATTCAGTCTAATTTCTCCAAGATATACTAGACACCGAGCTGAGAGAGTTTTGAGAGAATTAAGATTGATATTTCGAAAAATCCCGATTCTCAAAAATATCGATCTCGATAACCAAGATTTTTATTCTAGATCATGTCTCAGTCCGATCTACTGTTATTGTTTTGAGGTAAACTGGCTTGCTCCCAAAAATTATTTTTAAATTATTTTCTTGATTCTAATTAAACAAGTGTTCTTTTATAAAATTTTTTTTTTCATAGCTGGAATTTAAAATTTAAATCAAAAACATTTTTAATAGGAAAATGAACATTTGTTAGTTTTAAAAAAAGTACAATTTTTATAGCTCAAAGGACAGAAAAATAAATTTTTTGATCTCATTCACCTTAACACACACATTTTTAAGGGAAAAATAAAAATATTGATTTTCCTTAAAATCAACCCAAAAAATATTTTTTAAAGAAAAAAAAGTTTCAAATTTCAAAAATAAATTTTGTTTGTTTCTATTTTTGTGAATGCGTAAACAAACTAGTAATAAATTCTCTCCATCAATATTCTCAATTGGAAAAGTAATGTCTGATTATAATTTAAATCGGTCTCGTTCTGCCGCTATTCTTGATTCAAAATCTCTTTTTGCTTACCCGGTAGGTTCAAAATATTTTTTTAAATTAAAAGAAAATAGGAAAAATATTGGGTTTTCAAGTCGAAAATAATCTAAGGTCCGGATGATCCTAAAAACACGAGGAGAACAATCATCGTTGTAGCCACAAAAGGCATCTCCAGAGGGCTATAATAAGCCGTCTATTATCTAAACAACATTGCCACCAACTTATCATTAGTGTTTCGAGTTGGACAAAATTATTTTTTCGGGGTTTCGGGTCTAAAAAATAGAAGACTTGACATTTGAACAAAAGTCTATTACAGTGATTTAATCTAAATGATAAAAAAATGCTATAAAGCTGAATTCCACAGATATTCAGGGATACCTGCTTGAAAATATACTAGTAAAAACTAAAAAATAATTTGGATAAAAGTTAAAAAATATGGATAAATTAGAGGGTATATAGCAATAAAATCTTTATTTGAATTTCACTATAAACCTTTAATTTTTATTTAAAAAATTTTTGTTTAATTAAAATTTTAATTATTTAATAAAGATATCAAAAACCTACTCCGTTCCCAATATTTCTGACTATTCAATTAATTATACTTTATATCACGGACTCAAAACTTATGACATTGTTCGACCTACAGCATATACAACATATCGTTCTTATTTTCCTTACAAGAATTATGAGCCTAATTATTTGGTAACAAAATAATTTTTTGTAGAAACCTCTCTTTTGGAAACCTCCAATATTAGATACAATATGTTTTTTAATTTGTTGGCTACTAGATGTTGGGGCGAGGGGACTCTTCTTATGTAGCAATACACCTACTATTTAAAATTCTGGGAGGACTTAAATTTTGGGGCGGGGGAAATTCTAAGAGATACCCTCTACTTAAAATCCCCTCATAATAAGAGATCGCTGTGGAATTCCCTCAGAAGCCCCTGGGAGCCCTCATTAGCCAAACCTGCAATGAGAGGGTATCTGCAAATGAGGGTTGATTGTACTATTTTAATATTTTTAGAACAACCTTTATTGGAATGACAAGCCAACATATTATTCTAATTCATATAATCGTGTATTACAACCTAGACATTATACCGATCACATCAAAAGTCCTTATTTTCTAAATCATTCTTGTACATATTACCCTTATAAATATAATTACAACGATTTTTGGTTGGTTTTATTAAATTTATGTTTAAAAATAATATTTTTGGTGGGAATTAAATGCGGGTTTTACACTAGGTTGGATTATAGATCGGTCATTACTCAGATTTTATTTCACGAGTTTGAACAGATTTTTAGTTATAAAAAATTGAGGGACACCATAAAATGTCTTAACTTTAACGCTGGACTAAGATCAAGGCCTAGATATTTTGAACAAGTATACTAGATTAATAGATTTATGCAAAACATTACTGTTAATTGACTAAAGCTTGTACCTATAATCATATATTGACGTCAAAATTGTGTATAAACGAGAGAACAAACGGGGAAAGACAAAAACACAGCGGATCTCGGCTCTAAACGCTTTAGGTACTGAAGACTGGAGACAGTATCGATACGAGATCCCGAAAAAGAGAGCTTTTACAGCAATCCTTGTCCGGCACCCAATCCCTACAACGCTCCCAGTCCTCAGTGGCCAAATAAATTTTGAATCTGTATACAAAAACGAGGTTGCCTTTAAAATGAGGGAAGTATTTAAAAACGTAGTTCGCCTATATCAAAATAATTTTTAAAATTAATTTCCTAAAAAACTTTTTTAAAGGTATGGCTACAAAACACCTTCATATTACCGAAATTATTATTATGTATCGCCATATTATGATTATTATTCAAACAATACATATAATTATCGTTACAATTATCGTTAAATAATAAGAGAAGGAAATAAAGGAAAATTATTTTTAGGAAATTTTTTTAAATATTTTTTTTATTCTAAAAAATTGGAAAAATGTCTGTCAGGAATGAAAATAAATAAATTTTTAATTTCTGTTAAGTTGGGTTGACTTTAACTAAGTTAAATTTTTAATAATTAAAAAAAAATATTTATTTTTCAATTTATTTTCGTGGATATAAATTTTTAAGAGTATCGTTTTGTGCTCGTCTTGAAGTTTCATCTTGAAGAATTTGTTTAAGAACGGCCAATTCCCTTTCAGCCTAAAAAATAATTTTAATTAAAAAATTATTATTTTTCTCGCCTTTTCACGAGCAGCACCCTCTTGAGCAATTTTTTGTCTAAGGAAAACCAATTCTTGTTTTGCTTCGTTTGCCTCTTTTTCTGCATATTGGAGTTTTTGTTGGGGCTAAATTTAAATCAGAATCAGAATTTTTTTAATTTTTAAATTAGTCGAATCTCACTATAAGATACCCCAAATACTATAATTATTTTAGACTTTGGGCCGTTGGGTAAGGGAAAAGCCACATAAATACTAAGCATCGGGGTGGACTATGTTCTCCTACGTCTTTTGAAGTTTGCATTCATCAGGGATGGATTCGGCAATATGTAGTGTCGTTTCCGGGCCCCCTTATTTCCTCCCCGTTCTTTTAGATAATGGCCAGACTTTGTCCTTTCTTCCATCACAAATTGCCTTTCTATAGTTTGCCTACAAACCATCAAAAAGGAATTTTGATGGTTTGTTTTTTCCTTGCTATAGGAAAAAACCCTGTGGAGGAAAAGGGGCCCGGAAACGATACTATATATTACGTTGGATTCTCTTTCGTCTTCGCCTTCCGATTTTAAAAATAAGGAAGAATACCTCCATTGCGAGCACTCTTACATAGCATTATAAGAACCAAATTTTTAAGCCCCAAGGAGTATCTACAAGGGATGTTTGATAGTATTCCTTACCAATTTTTGTTTTTCCCTTTCTTCAATTAACAATCTTTGCAGTCTCTCAACTTCATTCTGTGCTTTGTCTGCTTCAGCCCTAGTTTGAAGCAATTTATTTTTTACAACCTCCAAAACGGAATCATTTGAACCGTGGGACATTTTTCTAATTTTTTAGAAGGAAAAATTAAATAAAAAATTTAATTAACCGGAATTGAATGAAAATATATGAGGAAGATTTTTAGTTAAATGAGTGGGTGTAGAGAGAAAAAACAGCTGTTTGATAAAATAAAATTCTTTAAGTAAAAGATGTTTGAATGTGTGTGTGACCTGAATATTTAGGTATTTTTAAATAAATGTCAAAATTGTTAAGGAAAAATTTTTTTTTTAAATTAAAGACGATTAAAATTTTTATAGTGAAAGATTTGAGAGTTCGGTTCAATTCGATTTTTTCGGTTTTTTTGTTTCCTAATTGTTTCCATCGTTATCATAAAAAATTCCTATACAAAATATCGCTTTATTAAATATCGGCACGGGCAAAATGTGTATAAGCATCTCATTTAAAAAATAGAGGGCCGAAGTTTTATCTGCTAAAAATAACAGAATACTTAAATTTCATTAAAAATCACAAGACAAGAACCAGGACCGGATTTGAAGTGTCTAAAACGTCGATAATTTCGTTAATGTTGATCGTACATGCATTTAAGTGAAATTCGAGTTTAAAGATTTTTAAAACCTTTGCCGGTTTAATAGAATTAATTGAATAATGTTTAATATAATTAAATAATTTAATTATTTTAAAGAGTTTGTCTATTCATTTTTAATTTAAAAAAGTCAATTAATAAAGTGCATTATTTCTTAAAAAATACTAGTTTTGAAATACTCACGTGAATATTAATATCCTATACAAGTGCGGCATTTATTTATTATTTTGTTTATTATATATTGCATTTCAAAACACACTTTTCTTCATCTGTTTTCTTCTTCATTTTTATTAAATAATTTAAAGCATATAGGTAGCTATTTAATTCTTAAATCTATCCAGGCGTGATATAATAGAAATAAAAAAGAGTATAACAATTCGTTTCAATTTCACAATGAATTTCAAAATCGTCAAAGAAGCGTTAATAATTGCCTTTCAAATTTTAATTTTCTGAACCGGAAAGAGCAGTATTTCATAAAAATATTTTTGAAATATTCACTTAAATAAATATTCTCGTCTTATTTTGTTAACAAACATATATTTATTATTCACGTGAATATTTCAAAAATTAATATTTAAGAAATAAAGCACTTTATCAGTCGACTTTTTTCTTTAAAATTAAAAATAGACAGGCATATGTATCTACATTTTAAAAAGAGATTTTTACACATTTATTCATTCATTTAAATAAATTTTAATTTAATTTTTTAATTTTAAATAAATATTCAACAAAAATGTTTGTATATTTCCATTTTATTCTTTTATTAATTTTATTTTTAAATTTTTCTTTTGGAAATATTCAACAATTGAGTGATCAAAATTTTAATATTAAACGATATAGTGAATATATTAATTTAAAAAATATTTATATTAACGAAAATAAAAAATTAATAGAAATTTCTGTTGAATTTAATTCAATGAATGAAAAAAGGAAAAAAAGTAGACAAGGAAAACTTTATTTAACCCCCTTAAATGAGTATTGCATTAAAAAAGGAAATACAAAAATTTATTCTTTTGAAGATTATACAACTGTTGGGGATGAAATAATTAAATTTCAATTTATTGAAACTTTAAATATAGATTATAGAAAGGGGATTGAAATTTGTCTATTAAAAAATGGAAAGGAATTCTATGACAGAAAAGTTTGTTAATTGAAAACCCCAATTTACTAAATAAATTTGGGTACTTTTCCGTTAATCGACCGCTAACTGAGTACCAGCCGACTTTTGAACGGCTATAACTTTTTTATTCTTTAACCAATACAAATGAATTTTATATCATTCGAAAGCCCTCGATAAGCTCTATCTTTTAACAAATTTATGGATCAGCTCTCTGATCACTCATAAAAAGTTACAAGTCAATAAGTGCAAGAAATCGTTGATTTTCACTATTATCGGGTTATAACTTTTTTATGAGTGATGAGAGCTGGTCCATACATTGGGTAAAAGATAGAGCTTACCGAGGGCTTCCGAATGATATAAAATCCATTTTTATTGGATCAAGCATTAAAAAGTTATAGCCGTTCAAAAGTCGGCTGGTACTCAGTTTGCGGTCGATTAACGGAAAAGTACCTAAATTTCTTTAGACATTGTTAACAATTGAACCTTTATTTCGTTATCCGTTATATTTTGAACCAAAAAAAGAAAATGAAAACGGAAATACTGAAAGGATAAAATTAATCAAAATAGATATGTTCACAAAAAACGAAAATTTGATGGAAATTTGTATAAAATTTGGAAAGGAAGGGAATTATTTTATTGAATTATCTAAAGACTATGATAAATATACATTTTTTAAATTTTTTGTTAAAGTACCAGAAAATGGAGATGAAAAATGTATTTCAAAAATATTTAAGAATACATTAGAGGAAATTGAAATATTTAATGAGTTTAAAAAAGGAATAGAAATTGTTGCTTATAAAACTAAACAAAATTTTGTTGATGGAGAGCTGGTTTTTGCAGGAAAATTACCTTATAATTTTGATGAAATGTTTGATGGCTCATATTTTTTATATTCAGAATTAGTACCTTTAATTCACAATGGAAATTATTTTTTTGAAATGGATAATGAAGGGAATATAATTGAAATAAATGAGAAAATAAATTCAAAAAATAATTTAATAAAAAATTTAAAATTAAGAGAAATTGGTAAAAATAAATTTATAAAATTAAGCGGGGAAAAACAAAAACGTTTTTTATTTAACAACAAATATTATTTAATGAATGATAATTTAATTGCTGAAAAATTAATTGAAGAAAATTAAGAAGATCAGACAGCTCCATGGCAACAATAAAAGAGACCAAAAAAATAAAAAGAGATCGATCCAGGTTCGGTTAACCAAAGTAAAACCGACAACCTTTTAGTTTTGCAACATATACCGTATTTCCTTAATTAGCAACGTGTCCCTTTCCAAATCACCGAAATGGGCTTAAAAAGATAAGAGTTAACACATATTCAAAATTTTAATCTATGTATATTACACCCTACGCCTATCACTAATATATATACTATATTTGTTACTTCAATGATAAACTTGTTTTAATTTATTTCCCATTTTGTAATATCACACAATGGTAGGGTTGCCAAAATGGATCGAATCGGACCGAAAGATCGAGTCAGGCCTAAGATATTTGGCCCAAAAGTGACTCGTAAAGGCACGACTCGAAAACAACCCTAGAGAGCTCACAAAACAGCACAACATTTTGAGTACAAAAAATACCAAACAAAAACACAAACAAAATTTGCGGATAAACATTTGCGTACATGTGGGAAGATTACTTTTATCTGTAAAGATTTTCTAAAATATTTTTTTAATTTGCGCTAAACCAGAAAATATGACTTAAGATTAAGCTTGCTAGTATTTTGTTTAAAAACTTGGCATATCTCTCCAATAAGAAGAAATTTTCGGGTGGATTTCATTCAAATTTAGTGAAATTTTGTCTCCTAAATGATTTTCTGAAATGTTTATTTTAAAAAGTTATTTCTGAATTAATAATATTTTAAATTAACCCTATTTAATTTAATCTGATGATTTGGAGCAGAAATAAATGGAAAGAAAATGGGGAGGAGGTGAGAGCGGGTAAGTAACCTTTATTAGTAAGGCGCGCAAATATAATTCTTATATAAAAATTGTTTTTACGATAAGAAACTATTTCTTTTTGATAAGAAATTGACGAATACATTATTTATGAATACCCTTATGAAATACCAAATTTGAATGCCCCCAAAATATCCAATCATTATAAGCACCCAAAAGTACCCAATCTTATTTTAAAAAACCTATAGGTACCCCATTTAATATATTTGAATTGCATATAAAAAAGTTTAAGAAAGGTATAAGAAACTAGATAACGCATTTAATAAGGCAATATTAGGAACATAACATTATAAAAATAATGCTAATTACGAACTACGTTTAATTAAACCTTTCCTCCACTTGCAATATTATTTTTTAAACATTAACGGTTTCTCTCCAAAGTTTACTTCAAAGGTTGCTTGTGGATCTGCCAACGAAATTGATGGAATTAAGGCATTCTCATTTTCGTAATCCAAACTAGACGCTAATTTTAAAGTTAAAAATGTAACCGATTTTAACTCCATTGTACGTAAAATAAACCTTCCAAGTTTTTGTCATACAATTAATCACGTTGTCACGAGGCTTCACACCAACGCCAATCGTTTTCTTATCAAACTTCGGCCAAACAAACTCTTTTGTTTTTTCCCATTCATCCACAAGTTACCATTACTAGTAATCCTTATACTGTTTTTTAAATGTCCGAATTGTTCTTGTTTTGGAAAATTAATCTTTGCAAGGCCAACTGAGGCATAACTAAAAATTACAATAAGAAAAAATTTTTAAATTATAAAAATACGTGACTCGACTAAAGACCACTTCAAAATAGTCGTGCTCCGCGTTGAGCGGATTAACCGCTTGAATATTTGTAGGCTTTGGATCCAAAGCTAAAAACAAAAAAGTTTGGGTAATTAATGATAAAAATTCACTTTTAAGTGTCGCTTTTAAACAATCCTCAGACAAAGCATATTCTTTTTTTGAAGGCGGGGAAAGCTTGTTTATCATTGGACACAAACTTGCTTCGTAGACATTGATAACTTTTTCCAATTCTTTAGATTTTTCTTTAATATCATCAGATCCTTGCAAATTATCCGCTCCTCATTGAATAACAAGCATTGCATCTTTTATTTTCTTCAAAATCTAAAGAGAGGTAATCCGGGATATGAAAAAAATTAACCTCTTTTGCTTCAGCTGTTGTTTGAATTTTAATATAGGACATGACAAAATACCTCTCGTTATTACCTCTCTAGATTTTGAAGAAAATAAAAGATGCAATGCTTGTTATTCAATGAGGAGCGGATAATTTGCAAGGATCTGATGATATTAAAGAAAAATCTAAAGAATTGGAAAAAGTTATCAATGTCTACGAAGCAAGTTTGTGTCCAATGATAAACAAGCTTTCCCCGCCTTCAAAAAAAGAATATGCTTTGTCTGAGGATTGTTTAAAAGCGACACTTAAAAGTGAATTTTTATCATTAATTACCCAAACTTTTTTGTTTTTAGCTTTGGATCCAAAGCCTACAAATATTCAAGCGGTTAATCCGCTCAACGCGGAGCACGACTATTTTGAAGTGGTCTTTAGTCGAGTCACGTATTTTTATAATTTAAAAATTTTTTCTTATTGTAATTTTTAGTTATGCCTCAGTTGGCCTTGCAAAGATTAATTTTCCAAAACAAGAACAATTCGGACATTTAAAAAACAGTATAAGGATTACTAGTAATGGTAACTTGTGGATGAATGGGAAAAAACAAAAGAGTTTGTTTGGCCGAAGTTTGATAAGAAAACGATTGGCGTTGGTGTGAAGCCTCGTGACAACGTGATTAATTGTATGACAAAAACTTGGAAGGTTTATTTTACGTACAATGGAGTTAAAATCGGTTACATTTTTAACTTTAAAATTAGCGTCTAGTTTGGATTACGAAAATGAGAATGCCTTAATTCCATCAATTTCGTTGGCAGATCCACAAGCAACCTTTGAAGTAAACTTTGGAGAGAAACCGTTAATGTTTAAAAAATAATATTGCAAGTGGAGGAAAGGTTTAATTAAACGTAGTTCGTAATTAGCATTATTTTTATAATGTTATGTTCCTAATATTGCCTTATTAAATGCGTTATCTAGTTTCTTATACCTTTCTTAAACTTTTTTATATGCAATTCAAATATATTAAATGGGGTACCTATAGGTTTTTTAAAATAAGATTGGGTACTTTTGGGTGCTTATAATGATTGGATATTTTGGGGGCATTCAAATTTGGTATTTCATAAGGGTATTCATAAATAATGTATTCGTCAATTTCTTATCAAAAAGAAATAGTTTCTTATCGTAAAAACAATTTTTATATAAGAATTATATTTGCGCGCCTTACTAATAAAGGTTACTTACCCGCTCTCACTCTCACCCATTTTCTTTCCATTTCTTCTTACGCCAACCCATCAGATTAATTCAAATAGGGAGATAGAACAAAAATTTGCTAATTATTTTTACAATCTCCTCTTCGCCTTCCTTCTAGTTATTCCATCTTTTAGCCTTCTTGTTCCTGTTGCTCTTTCTGGATAGCCAATCGCTTGACCCAATGGCATTCCAAGTCTGAAAATTAAAAAAATATTTCAAAAAATGTTTGACTAAAAACCATATGGAAGGTTGTCAACAACATAATGTTTCCCTCCAGCAAGCGGTTTACCACACCAATCACACTGGAAACCTTTAGGAAAAAAATATTTTTTAAGAAAATTTTTTCCTCAATTACATTGAGCATGCCAGTATTTATTCACAGCAAAAAACATAGCGCCAAACATCCTTTGACCGCACTGAGTATTCGCACATTTTGGACGAGTTATTGTTGCAATGAAGCATTTGATGCAATAGGGAAGTTCACTGTGGATCTAAATAAAAATAAATTTTTGAGGGTTTTGAAGAGATTACACAGTCAGATTCTCATTATAAGGTAGACTTGAAAATTCGAAGCTTATGAGAGGTGTCTCTTAAATAGAGGTGTCTCTTAAATTGGAGTGTCTCTTAAATTGAGGTATCTCTTATATAGAAGGCATATAGTTTAGGCATTCCCCCGCCCACTGGCCAACCTAAAAACGTCCCTTATCTAGAAATGTCCTTAGTTTTGTGTGTATCTTATGAGGAATCTGACTGTATTTTTCTTTTTCCTGCCTGATAGTCCTCCTGAAGAATCACTTCACATCGATCATTGCTGCAACGAAAATGTTGTTTGTGCCAAATCTTTCCTTGAGCGATAACAAATTCTTGGTCCACAATCACTTCCCCACATTGCTCACAAGTTTCGCGTTTGTCTCTGGGAACTTCGTCTGTTTCAACAACTACTTGGTCAAGATCAACTGCGGACATTTATGTTGTTGAGAAGTGTTGCTGTGACGAGAAAGTGATGAATTGTTGACAAGTTGGTAAATTATAGTTGGAATACCCAAAACCTTTCTATAGTACTAGCTAAAGTCTAAATCAGTACAAAAAGTTAAAAATAATAACAACTGATAATTAGAACCCCACCCGTCAATGTCAAACTATTAAATAGTCAATTACTGATAACCACATATATTACAAAGGATAAAAACTTAAAAAATCGATTAAAAGAAAAAAATACCAAAAAAAATTCTAAAAAACATAAAAACAAATTAAAAAATACAATTTACATTCTTGATTTCTCTACAACACACTATTTTTCTTTAATAGGATATTCTGTCATTTTTAATAAAAATAAACACAACGCCAAACAACAGCTTATTTGTAAATCTTAAACCACAGTCAAAAGCTTTAAGATATTAGATAGCTTGTTCCTTCTGTACTTGTAGCAGACCGTAATTTGATTTTCAATATTTTTAGATTCAATAAAATTCCAATTAATGCAAAAAATAAAATAGAAAAGAAGAATTTATTTTTACCAAACATTTGCATTACCGTATTTTCTCGATTAATTCCCCTCCCTCGAATAATTCCCCCCTCTCGATTAATTAATTCCTCATGCTAGAGTTGGGTTGAAACAATAATTCCCCACCCACAAATACCTACTTCACGTTCAAATGCCAAAACTCGAATAATTCCCCTCCCTCGATTAATTCCTCATGCCAAGGAAGGGTTGAAAAAATAAATCCCCAGGGGAATTAATCGAGAAAATACGGTATATAAATAAATAATTTTTAGTTTGATTGAAACATTTAAATATAGTAAATTTAGGACAGAAATTTGAAAGAAAATTTATTTATTTGAACATTTGAGAAAGAATTGTTATCTAAACCAAATATTTTATTTAAAAGTTACAACACTCTTTTTAAATATTTTAATTAAATAAATTGGAATAATATACCGTATTTCCTCTAAATTAATGTCCGGGTATTCTATTTTCCAATTAACTCCAAAGGGGCGTTCTATTAAAGAGGCTGGAGTTAGCTATTCTAATAGACAAGGTGTGTGTCACCCATTTTCTGAAAAAAGCGAATTTATAGTCTTCCAAATTTTCAAGATTTTTGCCTGCGAAAAATCCTGTAAAAATCTCTAGTTATGTTACTTCCAGGGATACCTTTAACAATTTCTTAGTGAGAAACATGCAGAGTAAATAAATATTTTTATTCAATTATTTTAAGCCCCTTTAGGTGATTTGGAAAGCGACACTTTGCTAATAAAGGAAAACGGTATATGTTGCTAAACTAAAAGGTTGTCGGTTTTACTTCGGTTAACCGAAACCGAACCGATCTCTTTATTCTCTCTTTTTATTCTCTTAATCTCTTTATTGTTGCCATGAAGATGTCAGATTTTCTCAATTTTCTTCAATTAATTTCTCAGCAATTAAATTATCATTCATTACATAATATTCCTCATTAAACAAAAAACGTTTTTGTTTTTCCCCGCTTAATTTTATAAATTTATTTTTCCCAATTTCTCTTAATTTTAATGTTTTTATTAAATTATTTTTTGAATTTATTTTTCCTATTATTTCAATTATATTCCCTTCATTATCCATTTCAAAAGAATAATTTCCATTGTGAATTAAAGGTTCTAATGATGAATATAATAAATATGGGCCAATGAATATTTTATGGTGTTCATAAGATATTCTTCCTGCAAATACAAGCTCTCCATCTTTAAAAATTTTTTTAGTTTCTGTAGCAAGAATTTTTATTTTTTCTTTAAACCCATTAAATATTTCAATTTTCTCTAATGTTAACATATTCTCAAATATTTTTAAAATACATTTTTCATTTCCATTTTCTGGTACTTTAACAAAAAATATAAAATTTATATTGTAAGGAAATCTACTAGCTAATTTAATAAAATAATTCCCTTTTTCTTCAAATTTTATACAAATTTCCATCAAATTTTCATTTTTTGTGAACATATCTATTTTTGTTAATTTTGTATTTCTGTTCTCAATTTCTTTTTTTGGTTCAAAATATAACGGATAACGAAATAAAGGTTCAATTGTTAACAATGTCTAAAGAAAATTATTTAGTAAAATATTGGGGTTATAATAACGTGCGGCAATTGCAGATATAAAATTTAAAAAAAATTATTGGAGTAATGCCTAATTTTGAAGTGTTTGCTGTTTCCGAATGATTTCTGAATTACCTTATATCCTTTAATAAATACCCTGGGTAATTATTGTTTTGACCTTCCGCTGGAGGGAGTAATTAATCGAGGGAGGGTAATCATAAGAGGCTTTAAATGTGAACGAGTTTTAGGACACTTGTTTGGGGGTAGTTATTGTTTCAATCTATCGCTGGATGGGGTAATTAATGGAAGTGAGGTAATTATTTGAGGGAGGGCAATTAATACAGGTTATACGGTAATGCAGCCCTTAAAACTTTAATAAACCTTTTATTTTTTTAAATTTTATACTGGCAATTGTCGTAACGCCTTAAAATCATACTCAATTAACAAACTTGTGTTCTATAGATTCGCATTCCATACCAATCTTCTCCTTTCTCTAATAGACAAATTTCAATCCCCCTTCTATAATTTATATTTAAAGTTTCAATAAATTGAAATTTAATTATTTCATCCCCAACAGTTGTATAATCTTCAAAAGAATAAATTTTTGTATTTTTATTTTTATAGCAATACTCATTTAAGGGGGTTAAATAAAGTTTTTCCCCTTTTTTTATTATAATTGAATTAAATTCAACAGAAATTTCTATCAATTTTTTATTTTCGTTAATGTAAATATTTTTTAAATTAATATATTCACTATATCGTCTAATAATAAAATTTTGATCACTTAATTGTTGAATATTTCCAAAAGAAAAATTTAAAAATAAAATTAATAAAAGAATAAAATGGAAATATACAAACATTTTTGTTGATTAACTAGAAAAAAATAAAAATTAAAAAATACATTTATAAGGTTGGCGGATCCGGATATCCAAAGATTTCCAACTACCCGCCAACCTTAATATACGGCCTCTAAATTCCATTATAGAGAAATTTTCCCTAAAAATCGCTATCTTGTAGGAAATTTCGAGGGCTTTCGGATAAGTCTAAAATGAAAATTCAAAATAATTCATAAGGTGTTATAATAATTAAAATAATTACTAAAATAAATATTAAAATAATTCATAACTATTCACTAAAAGGTGTGTATTTAAATTTTCAAGAAATTCGTCTCACTGAAAATGAAAATTTTCGGGAAGGAGAAGGTATACTGCAAAGGGTTATTTCGGCGGCTGCGGAGAACCAGCATCTTCAGTTGACAGGACTGATTTTTTTATTTCTATCATACCACGCCTGGATAGATTTAAGAATTAAATAGCTATATACTTTAAATTATTTTTAAAAAAATTATTATATGAAAGAAAAATGTGAAAAAGTGTGTTTTGAAATGTACTATATGTACATAATAAACAAAATAAGAAATAAAAAAATAAATGCCGTCCTTGTATAGTAAATTAATATTCACGTGTATATTTCTAAACTATTTTTTAAGAAATAATGTACTTTATTAATTGACCTTTTATTAATTAAAAATAAATAGACAAAGTCTTTTAAATAATTAAATTATTTAATTATGTTAAACAATTATTCAATTCTATTAGGCAATTTAAAAATCTTTAAACTCTTGGATTTCACTTAAATGCATACACGATAAACACTCAGGAAATTAAAAAAAACTCGAAAAGGATAGGTACAAATTATTAATAGATTCAAGTCAACGACAATAATTAAGAGTAAACCTAGTCGAAGAAATTAGCAAATTCATTAAATCTCAAAATTGAATATTATCGAATTTATCTGTTTATTAAATTCCATAATTCCACATAGTAGTCGATCAAAAATCTCGATTATCGAGATTTAGAATTTTTTAGATCTCGATTCTCGTAGGATATTTCAAATCCGGTCTCTAATTATAATAATATTTGTTCAACCTCTAATTTATTTTGCGGGCCCTGGGTAATTTGACATTCTGTGTTGATCCCAAAAAACAAAATTTCAAATTATTTTTGCTTCAAAAAAGTGCTTGGATTTTTTCTTAAAATAGCTCAAACAAATTTTAATTTACTTTTTTAAATTCTAAATTGACAATATTTTGAACGTATATTTATTTAAAAAATAATTATTTGAATATTCTCTCCATCTCAAACATTCAAACAAATATTTTTTGAGAGAACGCTTTTCAACTTTTCGTATAGCCAAAAATAAAATATAGGTAGATAGGTTGCTTCTTCATTCAATTTCCTTAGTTTGTGTCAAAGTCTTCGTCAACGTTTTTAATTTTAAAATTTGTGTACTTACAACATTACGGGACTTAATTTTAAGAATATTATTTTTAAGAATCCTCTCCCTTTACTTTTCTGAAAATTTCCCCATTTATTTTAGAAAGATTTTTTCGACATTTAATTAGAATTACTGATTGCATTCTATGATTAGGTAAATGAAGTCAATTACTTTGAACTTTTTCTATTTGGCTACATGACAGATTAGCCCTGGACAGGCATCGATCCTGAGACCGTCTGGCATTTATTTTTAATCACATTCGCTAGTCATTGTTAATCCCCTTCGTACGACTAAGCTTCTTTTACCTGCTATTTTAATAGATCTTAAACCCCCACATGGTAAGCGTTTCAAATGTTCGCTAGCGGATCTCCCCTCCCCCTACAATAGCGAACTACATAAAAATATCTGACGTGATTAAAACTCATTGTGATTTTTTTACTTGAAGATCCTATACGATAATAAAAATGTTTATGATAATATTAATATTAAATTTAATTCAATTAATAAATTTTTATCTAAAATTGGCTTCGTGCCCGCCACTACCAAATCCAGATCCATATCCTAATTTTATTTGTCAATTTGAACATTATTCATTAAATCGTGCAAACATAACGCATATGCCGTACACTATGAGACGCAAGTTTTTATTAAAATATGCAATCTCTTTCCTTATATCTATAAATGATCTCGATTATACGATATCTGACTTTCACTTAATCCCTTAAATCCTACAACTCTTTTCTTTAAATCCATCTTTTAATTCCAAATTGGTGATATCAGGCAATTTGGAAGAGAAATCCTCTGATATCCTTCCTAACCTTTAAATTTAGTTAATCTTCGTCGACGTTTGTTTTATACTGCATATGCAGAAGTTGAACTTGCCCGCAATGAGATGGGCCTGGCAAATGCTCTTCAAGTTAGAGAAGAGGAACACGATAAGTAATCTAAAATTACGTAAATACAGTAAATAGGCTCTCGAATTTATACATTCTAGTACCTCCAAAATTGGATAGCCTCAAATTGGTTGAACACTAAGTTGGGATAGTGTATTTGGTAAAGCAGCTGGGATAGTTTTAACAAACTCAGATATTTCTCTCCTTTAGCTAATGCAAGAGTTAATCGGAGGCTGGGAGCGAACCAGCATCTTCATCTGTAGACCGGACTGATGTGTTATCCATTACACTTCGCCGCCTACTGCACAGTAGTGATGTTCGGGTATCCCGACTCCCGACACCCGACTCGGGTATCCCGACATCCCGACACCCGACTCCCGAGGTCATTTCCCGACCCGACTCCCGTTTCCCGATTCCCGAGTTTTTTCTTCTCCCGAACATCACTACTGCACAGCCTCCGTAAATAAATAGCTATATGCTTTACAATATGAATACCCAGAAATACCCTCATTTTTAAAAAACTTTTTAAGCACCAAGGGGATAACGTTTATAAAACACTATCCCCCTCTTCTTTATAAATGGAAACAATTTATATTTTCAAATTTTAGTGACTTTCCTGATAGAAATGAATATACTCTTGAACATTTTACTTACACACTTTATCATAGAAATCAAAGAAATCAAGTCGTTCCCCTACAAGCTTACCAGCCATTAATTAATCTACGGAAAGGAGAGAATTATGATGATCCTGAAAATTTTACTCATCCTATAAGAATCAGAGAGAACATTCAAACTGAAATTTTTTATTTTGTGAATTTGAGACATCAACAAAATATAGAATATTATGTTTACAGTGAAAGACACGTTCTCTTCCCTAGAAGTAAAATAGTTAGATTGGAACAGTCAATCGAGCATAGAGCGGCGATTGATGGATCAACTATTACAATTGAACAATATCGTGTACAAAAATATAAACTTAGCCGTTAATTTGTGGAAGAAGAAGAAAATAAAGATGAGGAATTAATTAAAATGAGATTGTTTGAAATTTTATTTGAATGAATTGAAAAATAATTTTTAAAATAATTTGCGGAGAGTGTTTTGGAGTTTGTTCGACAAGAAGAAGAGTAAGAAAAAGAAGAAAAATTCCCGGAATATTAAAATGTTGCGTTTTTAATTCCCTCATATATCAATAACCACACCTAGAAATTTGCCTTTTACAAAACACAATTTGGCAGCTAGTTTAAATTGGAGTATAGATAACGTCTATTTTTACAATAAAAAAGATAATATTTGCTTTCCAGGTCCGGTCTAAAATTTACTTATTTAAAGGGGCTACTCAAATAATAAAAACTTCAAAAATTAAAAAAATAGTACATAAAAGAATGTTGATTAAAAATAAATTTCCCTCCTTCCCTCTAATTTTATTTTTTTCCATTTATTTATTTTTCTTTTTAAGTTGGAATTTTGTTGAATCGAAAAATTTGGAAAGCCAAAAGCTTGATATTTTAAAATTTAAAAAGGGAGGACAAAAATTCCATTTAAATAAATTAGAAAAGAGAATTTTGAGAAATAATGAAGATGAATTTTTTGTTGATTTTGCTTTGGTTATTTATAATGTATATAGTGAATATTATGATAGATATATGTTTGTGGATTTTTGTTATAATGAGGAAAAATATTTTAATAATTATTGTGATTTGAAGTCGATGAGTAATCCAATTAATGCAACATTTAATGTAAGTTAACATTAGAAAATACAGCTAGACATCCCTTTATTTAGAAAATATTTTCTTTTTAAAATTTGATTAGCCATTGAGTGGGGGAGCTACCTAAACAATACCCTCTCATATTTAATAAAAATCTCATTATAAAAAGGGTACACCCCAAAATACCGCTAGTCAAAGGTACCGCAGAGCTATAACTCCGTTTAAAGTGATCGAATCCGGGACGCCCTGGCATGGTTCGATGCATCTCAACGAGCTGCATCGAAATATACCAGGGCGTCCGGATTATAGCTCTGCGGTACCTTGACCTGCTTTCTTATAAAAGCACATTACTGGCAAAGTTCTGAAGATAAACCATCATTAGGAAAAGCCAAAAACTTGATATTTGATAGTAAAGGAGAGACGCTTATAAATGTTGTTCATTAGGAAACAAGCTCAACTTATTGTTAGAAAATAAAAAATGGGGTTTTGGAAAATTCAATTTAGCCGAAAAAATTTAATTTTTACTAAAATTCGATTCTCGATATGGTCACCCTCTATTTACGAACCGAGATTCGTCTGAGAGAGAGAGAGCGAGATTCGTCTGTATATATTTAAAATTAAGGAGCAAAACTTTGATAAAATTGTTATTTTTGTTGATCAAGTCGTTGATAGTAAAGGAGAGACGCTTATAAATGTTGGAAATAATACGGAATTCGAACTTTATCATTCATATCCAGACGAAGTTATAAAAGGAAATGTTAAAGATATTGAAAAAATTGCAAAAGCCTTAAATGCCCTAATTGATGAGGAAAATATTTATTATTTAAATGAAAAATGTACTAATTTAAGATCTGAACAAACTTCAACAATTGGTTTAAAATTTAAAAATTTAAATACAACAATTAATGTTTCTGGAAAAGATTTAGCAAACCATGGGGTAAGTAAATATTTGTTAGAAATTTTTAAACGTCTGTAGGGGATGGTCATTTATCAAATTGTCCAAAAACTAACAGTTTTCACATTTTGTCAATTGTAAAGGTTCATTTTTACTGAAAACAATAGGGACACCTGAATAATTTGGAGCTGACTAGTACCTAGAATATTTCAAGGGTCGCAATTTCGATCTTTATTTTATTTTAACCAAAATACATCAAGTTAAAAATCAACAAAAAATCCATAAAAATTACGGACTTGTCCCCCCCCCCCCCTTATAGTCAATTTTTCCTCAATTTTTTTTAATTTAAATAGGTGTATTTTGGTTAAAATAAGGTAAGAATCGAAATTGCGACCCTTAGAATATTCCCGGGTCTAGTAGTTGGAATATTACCGGTAATATTCCCGGTACTGACCATTTTGTACATCAAGGAAAAAATTTACTATGAGGGGATGAACAAAAAGAGTACTAATATTATTTTTAATTTTTCAAGTATAAAAATAAGTGTGCACTTGGACTTGGAACTGACAAAGAAAATCAATTGAAAATTTCCTCATATATTTTCAAAAATTATTGTGTTTTATTTGACACTTTATTGAATCAAATAGCTTTTGCACCAAAAGTTGTAGAGTCGGAAGATATGGATACAGAGTCGGAAGATTTTTGTTAAAGAGAAGAAGATTTTTAAAAGATTAGAGATTTATTAATTAAAGAACGAGTTACTAATTCATAAAATTTATTAATAAAATATATAAAAATCCAGCTTTAAAATATTATTGAATCGACCTCTCTTCAAAAGAGAAACCATTGATTCCAGTGAGACGCGTGCCTAAAACTTTTGTACAGAAGTCTAGCTGACTGCAATAGTTTATTAGTTTTTAAGCTTATTCAATTAGGGTGCTTTTGTATCATTCGAATCAGCTCGATGAGCTTCTTCATTTAACATATACCGTATTTTCTCTAGTAATCCCCCAGGGGGATTATTGTTTCAACCCATCTCTAGAGTGGGGAATTAATAGAGTGGGGTAGAAAGAAGGGGGATTATTTTTCAACCCATCCCCAGGGTGGGGAATTAATAGAGACTGGGGAATTAATAAAGACTGGGGGATTACTAGAGAAAATACGGTAGATTGTCCAACTGTAAACTCGGCCGGTTAATTAAATAAAACATAGCAAATGGAAAATTATCAATATTTTAAGAAGTTAATTCATATCCTTCTAACCAAAAATTATTAGCTGAGAAATTAATTGAAATAAATTAGTGACACATGCATAGATAAAGAAGAATATTCAAAAATGTTTTTATCAAAAATAAATTTTAATTCAAAAAAGTGCTCAGATTCTTTTCTTAAAATAGCTCAAAAACTTTATAATTTCCTTTTCATATTTTAAATTTGACAATATTTTTTTAAAAGTTTATTTATTTTAAAAAATAATTATTTGAATATTCTCTCCGTCTCAAACGTTCAAACAAATATTTTTTGAGAGCCAAATATAAAATATAAGTAGGAACCTTCTTTATTTTTCAATCTTCTTCGTTTTTTCAGAGGTTTTGTCGGCTTCTTTAAATATACCCACTACAAATAGAAACAAAACACTACTTTTGGACATCATCGAGCAGTTATATTTTAATATTTTTACTAAGAGTAAGAAGTCACACAACTAAAAGTCAGAGGAATTTCTTCCACAGAATAGTAAAAGATTGGAATTGTCTTTCTTTAGAATCTATGAAAATTAATAAGCCCAAGGACTTCAGGGAATTATTGAAAACCATGTACTGAGTTTCGAATGATATTTACCAATTTAACCTATACATTTTGTCACATATATTTAAAAAAAAATTTTTTTTCACAAATTTATTTATTTTTCACCACTATAATTGCGCAAATGCGCTTGTGGTTTGCTCAATAAATAAATAAATAAAAATAAATTTAAACCCCGCCTTGTAAAAAAAAGCTTATCCCCTACTCCTTACAATAACTACATAGATATCTAACCTGATCAAAACTCATTGTAAATTTTTTTCTATTTTTATTAAGTTCGAACTTTTCACATTGCCGGGCCCGTCCGTGGTTTTTTTTCATTCAGGATGACCCGGGCTGACCCCCTCGAAAACTTTGAAATCCGAACCAAGTTTTATCAAAACACACAGTTTCCGGACTACTGGCCCAGAAAACCCGGTCCTGGGCTTGGACTTGGTTCGAACTCTGATTTTTATTCCAAGATCCTTTACAGTAAGATGCTTATGACTATAATAATATTACATTTAATTCAACTAATAAATATTTATCTAAAATTTGTTTACACTCAACCACAACCAGTTACCTATAATGATTTTATTCTTCAATTTGAACATTATTCAATGAATCGTGCAAACATAACACATATGCCGTTCAATTATAAATGCAAGTTTTGATTAAAATATGCTGTAGATTTCCTAGCATAAATGAGTTAAGATAAGGATAAGAGGACCACCTAGAGATTTTTAGCCACGGCGAGGTTTTGGTTTAACTAGTCTCTACCAGGGGTGTGCCGAAACGGATTTTAAAAAGCGGAACGCGAAACGCGAAAGGCGAAATTAAATTTAAAAAGTGAAACGCGAAACGCGAAATGTGAAAGTAAATTAAAAAAAGCGACACGCGAAACGCGAAATGTGAAAGTCCAAAAAACGCGAAAATCCGCGAAAGGCGAAACGCGAAACGCGAAATTCTTAAAATTTTTCCGATATGATGAGAAATCTCCAAATATCTGTCAACTCTGCTTTGTTGCAAATCACAGCGTCAACTGACTCTTACAATCCCCATTAGGATTTCGATGGGCATTCGGGATATCAAGGGATTTGAGGGGATATCAGACTTAAGCCAGGTTCCATCCTTTATTTATATCCTATATTTTAGGATATTCTTAAGTCTGTATCGGTTCCAAAACATTTCAGTAGAATAGAAGTGGAATTTTGGTGGATTTTCGTTTTGGGTGGATTAAGAGGGACACCGGAGTATTTGGGTAAATTCCGAAGGATATGGAGGATTTGAGTGATGGTGGATTCGTAGCATATCGAGGATCTGGGGGAATATCGGGAATAAACTTATTTCAGGGTTCTTCCTTTTTTAAGCGCCGCAGGCGAAAATTTTGAGAATTTTTGGAAGGCCAAGAAGCCAGACTTCTTCCTTTTTAGAGAATTTTTGAAGATCCGTATGCTAAAGATCTTCCTTTTTTCGCCGCAGGAAAAATTTTGAGAATTTTGGAAGATTCTTAAGCCAAAAATCTTTTTTAAGCGCCGCAGGCGTAAATTAAGAGAATCTTGTAAGACCAAGAAGCCAGATTTCTTCCGTTTTCAGCGCCGCAGGCGAAAATTTTGAGAATTTTGGAGGTTTTCAATTTATTTGGGCCTTATTTTTTTCTCCAACTTAACCATCTTTAGGGGTGTATAAAACTTTCGCGTTTCGCGCAAAAAGCGAAACGCGGAACGCGAAATGTGAAAGTAATTTCAAAAAAGCGACGCGCGAAACGCGAAAGGCGAAAGTCCAAAAAACGCGAAAATCCGCGAAAGGCGAAACGCGGAACGCGAAACTGGCACACCCCTGGTCTCTACGTCACTAGGAGAGAAGGAGGGTTTTAGTCTGAGTTATTCTGAGTTGCGATGCAAAATCGAACAACCACCGTAAAATATAGATAGCCTAGTCCGAAGAAAGTCCTGATATCCGGAACAATCCAGATCAGTAACACCGATCGATACTATTAAAAATATTCCTTTAATCTCAAGATAATTTTCAAGTCTACAGTCTCATGCCAAATGCTAGCATATACTTTATATATTAATTTAAATCTTTGAAATTTAGTTCAACTTCGTCAACATTTGTTTGAGTCTGCATTTGAAGAAATTCAACTTGCCCGCGCTGAGATGGGCCCGGCAAATCCTAATCAAATTATAACCTTTGAACACACGGAGTAATGTAAAATTACACAAATAATATGTATCTACCTCAAAATTAGATAAGCTTAACTTTAAAAGTATCTAGCATTTGATCCGCAATTGCGGCTCCGGAAAATTTTTTTAAATTTGCGGACAACCCTGGTCCCAGTTGCTCAATCAGTATAGCACTTGTACGTTCCGATCGAAAACGCCTAGCGATAACTGCCAGGTGTCCCAGACCCACATTTTTAGGTACCTCTAATCTTCAAATAAGATTTTTAGCAACAAGAGTATATTTAATGCATAGAGGAATCGTAAGGGGGGATCTACAAAAAGCCCCCCCCCCTCTCTTCATTATTTTAACTTAACATTTTAGTAACTTTGCCGATCTAAACCAAGAGACTATGGAAGTTTTTGACTACAAACTTTATCATCAAAATCAAAGGGATGAAGTTACTCCACTCTTTTCTCACGTGTCATTAATTAATCAACAAATGGGAGAAGAGACTTTTAACGATTTTGAGAATTTTACTCAAACTGTAAATATTAGGGGAGACATGGAAACTGAAATTTTTTGTTTTGTTAAATTTAAAAATGGGCAAAATAATGAAAGGATGGCCTACAGTGAAAAGCATGCTCTCTTCCCCCAAGAAGCAACAACAGTTAGATTGGAACAGTCTATAATTCACGAAGCAACTGATGGATCGACCATTAAAATTTATCAATATCGTATACAAGTATATAAAGTTAGTCATGAATAGGAGAAAAGAAAATGAATTAATGAAAATGATTGTTTTAAATTTTATAAAAATGAGATTTGAAAATAATTTTTTAAAATAATTTGGTAGTTTTTTGAATAATTGGTAAGAATAGTGCAACTCATTTACTTCAACGGTCACAGCAACGCAAAGCCATAACTGGCTGGAGATTTTCTGGCCCTTATCAATTTTGCTCTCGATGAGATAAAGATCATTTATTTTTTGGGATTGATCCGTCTATTTATTATTTACAACCGGACATTTACCGACAATACTTTTAGTAGAATTGTACCTCGTCCTAGAGTCGGGGAATTTGACTATTTTTGAAAATTTCCCGTGCCCCCACCCCGTCTTAGAACAACTCTAACTTTTAGGATATTTATTAATATACTTCCCATCAAAAATATTTTGTGGTTTACCCAGATATTCTTTAAGAAAATTTATGAAAAAATATTTTTTTATTCCAACAAATATTTATTTAATGCTAATCGACAAATATATTTTGATTAAATTATAAAATGTTTAAAGGCCCTGAGGAATTAAAAACAAGGCAAAAAAAAAATTAGAAATTACAAAATAAATGAAAAAATAAATTTATAGTATTGCTTGTATAGGCAGTTTTATTGGTTAAATAAATTGTATTTTATGGCCGTTAATTAAATATTAATTAATTTTTTAAGAGTTTCTTTTAATAATTGTGAAGAAAATAAAATTTAAAGAAAGAAAATGGGCATTGTGGTTAAATTAATAAAAAAGAATTTTATTTGAAATGAAAAAATCAGTTAGACCCTATACCTTTAGGGCAGAAAAAATTGTAAACTAGATTGATGTTTACACAAGACTGTGAGGGGTAGTACTTAGACGGCTCCCATGCCCAGTAACCAATCTGATTTTTCATAAATGCCAACTAAAGTGTTCACGTTTAGTTAGGTTTCACATGAGATCCGACTCATTATAATTTGAATTTAGTAGACCTTGCCTAACCCTACACGCTTCTATATAAGGGTTAAAAAATCATTTAAGGATATTCCCCAGATTATTTATAATTAATGCTTAAATTTTTACTTAATTATTTCCTAAAGTAAGCCTAAAAAAATTTTTTTTGAGACACACTAAAATTCGAAAAATTAGAACAAAACTGGACTTGCCCAAGATAGGTTTTTAAGGGACTAAAAAATCCCTAGATTTTTTAAAAAAGAAATCAGATTTTTCAATTTTTAAACCAAAACAAAAAAATGAGTAAATAATAAATAAAAAAAGGCAGCATTTTATTAAAATAGATAGCAGTGTACGTGTAGTTTTTTGAAGAGATTTCAAATAAATAAATGATGATTAAAACGATTTCATGGTTAAAAATACAGTCGAAAGTTGAGAATTTTATTTTAAAAAATCAAAAATAATTACAATTTTTAACCAACCCAAATTAAAAAAAAAAGTTCTCGACTGTATTTTTTTAAAAATAAGGCAAGCAAACCAAGGGGAGAAAAGTTTGAAACAAAAAAATAATAATTCAAAAAAAAAAAAGAAAAAATAATTTATATTAATAGAGAGAAAAAAGGTTAATTAAATAGGTATATATTCCAAAATAAGGTGAATGTTTTGTGTGTTTCTGAGAATTGATCATATTTTTTGGGAAACAAAAAAACAAAATTCTATTTTTGAATTAAAACAAAAATGGGAAGAAAAACAAACAAGTGTTTAAATAGAGCATAATGGACTTTTTTTTTAAAAGAAAAAGTAAAACCTCTCAACATTTTTCCAATTTTTAAGCCCAAAATTTCGTTGGAATTTTTGGATTGAGTTGATCGGTGACTTCCGCAAAATAGCTAGTTCGTTGGTTGTCCAATGCTTGTATGGCCTCTTCTTGTCCTTGTCCTGGCGGAGGAAGTTCGAAAACTTGTGCATTGGACCCATCGGAGCTAAAAAAGGGAAAAATTCTTTTAAAAATAAAATTTGAAAAATTTACGTGTGCATTTTCCAATTGTTTCTGCCTCGCTTTGCCAACTCATCCGCAGAATACAAAACTCCGGGAACGGCTGTAGACATAGCACAAATACCATGGGAATAAGCCAAACTGAAAAATTAAAAGTCAGAAGATTAAAAAAAAAATAAAAAATAATAAAAACTAACGCATAAGTGATGTATTCGATCTCTTCAAGCTTCATTTGTGGCATTCTAGCGGATGGTCCCTGAGGTGGTCGAAATTCGTGTACGACAGTACAGCGCAACGGCTGGGCAGTTCCCTGAAAAAATTTTTATAAATAAATTCAAATCAAAAAAAATACTTGTAGAGCCTTGTGAGGAATCAACAAAAATTCTGTCAATGCAGCATTCATTACTCCTTTGTCCACAACAGTTCCAGGTTGGCAGTTCTGTTCAGGGGCTCTTCCTCGACTGTTGATGCGTTCAGGAACAATCTGAAAAACTCGAATAGGTTTAAAAAAAATTAAAAATAACAAACTCGATAGTTGGACTGGCGCTGGCATACAACAATAGTAATGGCAGGGATATTGAATTTTCCCTTTCGCTCATGCGAGATCTCTTTGCATGCCAATTCAATTGCACCGCCTTCCCAACGAGAAACCTTAAATTTAAAAATTTAAAAAAATATTAAATCATTAAAAAAACCTTTTTAAATTCTCCTTCAGAAGCGCCTCCTCGAAAAACAATCAAATGTTCAGGGAATTGATCACCATTTTCCGTTTCATAAATATACAACGCATTTTTGACGGCATCTACAAGAGGACGCATTTGCTCTTCTTTCATAATTGTAGTTCTGGCTTGCTGGAACCAATATGTTCCTCGAAGTTTAAGCATTTCACGGCTAGTAGTATAGGCCATCTAAAAATAAAAGAAAATGTTTTCTATGAAAAAATTTAAAAAATACATACTCCGACAACTGTTGGAATAGCTGGGGCTTTTCCCGTTTGACGCTCAAATAAAGTTTGCGGTGGAGCATGGGACATTCCAATACCGAAGAACATTCGTCGTCCACCCATCCAAATTTCACTACTACAAAATTATTTTATAAATTTATTTAAAATAATTAATTTATGGATAAGAATCACTTACAAAACATCCTGGTTGTTCCTTATTGCTCTCTTGAAAACATCAGGCGTGACAATGTTAAAGTTGGAACCACCCATTTTCAGGTTGGTCTTCATCAAAATGTTCTCAAAAATCATTGCACCCCCACCACCACCTCCAACACCTTTAGACATCATTTTTGGCCCAACATGTTGTGTAAGGATGTCTATAAGTAAAAATCAATAATAAAATTAAAATCTTTTAAATTAAACAACTAACCATATTTCTGTTCACAATATTTCATTACGTGGTGGAAATCACCAGCATGTGCCCTCTCCTTTCCATCTGCAAAGAACAACACAAACATGCACCGATGTGTGGCGTAAAATTGGAACTTCTCACTGACATAATCACTAAAAATTTGATTTAAAAATAAATCTAAAAATTAACGAAAAAATACATGCTCGACTCCGTATAATGATCAACACGTTGTGGTAACATTGCATTTCCAATACCCCGACGTTGAGCTGTTTGAACAAGCTGCTCACAAAAACGTCTTAATAAACATATTAACCAAATTAGAAAATCTTCTAGTAAAGTTTCAGTTCGAAAACTTACTGGCATTGATCCATTTGAACACAGTTTTGAAGAATAACAACAGCCCAAAGCTTTGGCCATTCAACGGGGTTTGTAAAACGACGATTCTGGGCGCCACCTCCAATCAACTTCCAATCAAGGGCTGAAAAATAAATTTTAAATAGAATTCCAAAAATAAAAGAAATATTTAAAACCTCCATTCTGGCTAGGCTCAACACGATCTGGGTTGTATTGAATGGCAGGAGGGTACAGCATCGAAGCTTCCGTTTTGCACAAGTGCGGATCAATACGGACATTGTGTGCAGTAAAATATGAATTCATATTTTGAAGCATTCCTTGGTCGCGTTGAATCGTGATTTGTTCCTGCATTGCCGCTGGTAGAACTTGGCATTGCCTAATCATCTGTTCCGTCAATTTAGGCGTTTGCTTATCAATTGGAACTCGTTGACCTTGTCTAAATAGGAAGATAAGAACTTTAATTATAATAAATTTCTGGGATCTTTTGTCCAATTAATAAGATCGAGCTGGGTCTAAACCAAGGCCTAGGTCTTGTACCCTGAGTCCAGGCCCAAGCATTTTTTGACCTTCCTAGATTTTTCTTGGCCTACACAGGACTAGGATCCGGCCCAGATCAAAAAATCAAACCCAGGAACAGGCCCAGGCTTATCAAAAATCTCAATCTCTACCAATTACCCCAAATACTCTCCACAAAATTTCAATAAAAATAAAAACATACACAATTTTAACCAATTCCATAGGATAAAAAGATTCCTTTGGACCAGCTTTTTGAATGACACAAGGAAGCCTTCCAAAACGTAAATTTAAGTGGTACGTTTGTTGAAAGTGTTGAACAACACTGATTGTTTGCCCTTCGCGTTGAAACGTAATTTCATTTGCCGGTCGGTTGGTTAAACCAGAATTAGCAAAAGTCACTTGATTTTCCGGTAAGTGGGTTGTTTGAAGAACGAGACCTTAAAAATTCATTGGTAATTTTTTTACAAGAAAATAAACCTTTAATTTGCTTATTCATCTGATCAAAATATCTGCCCATATTTTGCATAATAACATCAGGATGATTCACACCAAGAAAATCGCAAACAAAATTCAACAAATCCACTCCAGGGAAGAATGCAGATTTCTTTGCTGAAAATTGAAAATTTAAAATAAAAATTATTATGAATAAAAACTAACGATCAATTTGCAAAATAGGCATTGCATTCTGCAATGTTTCGCCAACAAAACGAACCTAAATTTTTTTATTAAATATTGACTATTTTAACATTTATAAGTAGGGATAGTCCCAGACCCGACGGAAACCGGAAACAGAAAATGTCAAAAAATCAACGTCGAGTGAGGAAATCAGGAACAACCCTACATAAATTAATAAAAAATAATTAAAAAATTATTTACATTCTTCTGCATTCCACTCTTCAAAATTTGCGGGACGCCTTGCAGCTGAACTGTACTCTCTTGATCATACAATCGGTTGCCAAACGAATAGTGTTGACCCTTCTCAAACATTCTTTGTGAAGACAACAATTCCAGGAATTGAACAACAGAGCGATCACCTTGAAGATAGGACTGAACGGCGTTTTTGAGGTTCACCTAAATTTAGGAAATTATTTTAAAAAATATTCAAGAAAAAATAACTGTTTCGGTTCGAAGCAAATATGCCACAATACGTTCTGTGTTGCGGATATAAGCCTTTGCACGATCCTCGAGAGCATTCTTAAAAATAAAAAATTTGAATTTATTTTAAGGACAAACTTTGGGGAACAATGGAACTATACCGAAAGCCAAAAACTTCGATAAAAAGAAATTGATAGGAAAACCCCAGAAACTATAGTTGGGGCCCGATCCGAAAGATCGAGTCGGGCATTGAATTTAGGCCCAAAAAAGACTCGGTCGTGCCAGGCCGATAGAAATGAGGCCCGAAAACAACTCGAACGTCGGCCTGACTTAAAACCTCTACCCAACCAGAAACTATCCAAAAAAGAAAATATGGTGGAAAAATAGTCAATTTAATCAACTTTCAAGTCCCATATACTTTTCTCGTTTCATCAAAAATTCCCATCATAATATTAAAAATAAATACCCTATCAACGTTGAGAACAAATTCACGTTTAGCACCCGGCTTCATTCCCAAATCACTTATTGAATACAGCAAAGTAGCGCAGTCGTATGTGAACGTCTTCTTGTTGTCCCCAAAGACATCTCTGTTCTGGTCCAACAATTGCTGGAAGAGACTCCAAATCAGACGACGGCGGGTTTCTTTTGACTCACTAAAATTTTATTTGTTTAGAAACAAACTCCCTTAAAAGTCCCAAACTCACTCGTTACGTGGTCCACGCTCAAATTGTTGCTTCTTAACATTCTGCTGTCCTTGAACATTCACCGTTCGTTCACCAACAAATGTCAGCTCAAATTGGAAGACTTGCGGCACAGTTTTACGGATGTCCATCTGATAACCGTTCAACAAGACGCCAATATGTGCGGCTGTTGGGGCTGAACCAGAATTGGTGACCTTTGCTGAAATAAGAGAGATTAGAGGGGAGAAACAAAAATTAAAAATTGCCTGGAAGGACTACATCTTGCTCCAATGTAGATGCCATTATTCGTTGTTAAAATAAATAGAGTAGTGAAGACTAATAACTAATAGGGAGGACGCGAAAAAAATAAACTATTAATTCGATCTGAAAATTAAAATAAATGTACGCATTTGTGAGACAAAAATCTAAAAAAATGAATTTTAAAGTAACCGCGTATGGACAGAATTAAAAAAAATAAATTATTCAATATAATGTCCATTTAAATGACCATAAAAAACAAGAATTAATTTTCCTTAAATAATAAAATAAATGGTAAGGGACGTTTCAGAACAGCCAACTAAAATTGGCCGTTTCAACACTGTGTTAGAACATAAGGTCGAGTACTGTGCGTGTAAATTAGAAGTTATGCCGATGCTCTACTACATATTATTAGAAAATTTTCACCGTATTTCTTAAAATTTTACTGGAAAGAAAAAAAAATGGAAAATTTTAATGTAAAACTCATCCAGAGTATAATACTGGACTGTTGGTTCTAACGCTTAGAGCTTGATTCTAACACTTAGAGCTGGGCACATCGTCATAAATTTGGGGAGAAAATAAAGAAAGGGGGCATACAAAGTTCAAAATTACACAAAAAGTTACTCGAGACCTTCCTAATGATAAAATTTCTTGCAATGTCGATAATTATGAAACGAGTTTTAACGTACATATTGACCGAGGAGGATTAACAGCAGGAATAAAATAATTTTAATTAAAAAAGGAAATTAAAATAATATGTAATACAAAAAATCTATTTATGTACACACAATATAAAATTATTTTCACATCAAATGGAATGTGGGTTAAAATATGTAGTAGCTAAAGTAAAAAATTTTTTCGCAATAATCAATTGTTTCCCTTTTCACTTATTTTTTATTCATATGTATAACCAGTTAAAATTCAGAGATAAAAGTTTAGATTATGCCCAGTTTCTCAGCGGATTTAAATAGAAATTTAACAAAATTTAAGTTTATTTGGCTGGATTTTTTAAAAATTTTAAAACTAAAAGCGAGTAAAAAATTTAAAAAATAAATAATTTCCTAAATAATTTTGACTCAGTAAATGAAACGAGAAATAGAAATTAAAAAGTTCAATTTTAGTTTATGTAAGATACATAAGGTTGTGCCGTTGCATTGGAAAAAAGTTTGTTGGAGGTTTTTTGAGGTCACTCTTACTCTTACTTTTTTATGTGCTTCTTTCACTCATTACTTCCCTAATACAAAAATTAATAAGAGAGAACGCCTATAAGTCTGGGGTGGAGAAACAAAAAACTATGTACATAGCAAGTTTTCTTCCCCAACTGACCACCCCTATTTGGGCTTGAGATATATTAGAGTCTAAACTGGTAGAAAAGTTGAGGAACCGAAAATTTTTAAACGAAGTGATTCCCTCATAATTTAAGTTTTCCACTCGAAAATCAGCAAAATCTTTTTTAGAACAAAAAAATATTAAATAACAAATAAGAAGGAGAAAAACTCCAGACTCAACAATACAAATTTAGTCATTTTGGGGGTTATTTTTAGCTTGGGAAAACACCGCGCAGATTGCTACATATATTTGCTACGGGACAGCAGAGTTGAATGGAACACAGCAAATAAAGAACGGAACGGCAAAAATAGAATGATGGGGGGGGGGGGGGGGGGGGTAATACTATTTGGGTTTAAAAATGCAAATTTCCTTCCTTCCTAAAAGATGAATGGAAATGAAGAAAAATAGTTAACCTATAAGTAAAGCGATCGGAAGGTTAAAAGAGGAAAGGAAAGGGTTTTCTCTCATCTCTCCCCCTAAAAACCAGTCTTTGGTCTTCTCTTTTTTACTTAAAATATCTCAACAATCTTTAAATAAAAATTTTTTTTTGAAAATATTTTTTTAAATAAAGGTGGGAAGTGGACACATTCAACAATCTTTGGTCAAGTCAGAAAAAAATAAAAATAAATTACTTTAGTTAATTTATAACAAAGATTTAAAAACGATAAGAGAAATAAAACCTTAAAAAATTTTAAAAATGGTAAAAAGAATTAAAGAAAAATACAATGAATGATTTTTATGTAGTAAATGAAAACAACGAATTTTTTTGAGTAAGAAATTTGTTAAAAACTAAACAATAAGAAATGACACAAACAATAAAGTTGGGCCCGATGTTAAACGTTTTATTAAAAAGCAAAGATTGGTTGATAAAATTTTTTTATTATATTCTCTCATCCCTGTCAGAGCTGAGCGAGAATTTTCGTTTAGTTTTTCGTGGATTTTCATGATTTTCGTTTTGTTTTCGTTTGAAAATTTTTTTTATTTTTTCTTTCATTTAATGATCACTGAATGATTTCATTAAACTCAATCAGATTTTAATTCTATAATCACACCGATTATAGAACACTGGGTATGCGGCTATTCATTATAAACTTGGTTTAAAAATTATTCGGTTAATTTATTTTACAGTATAAACACTGATTATAAAACCCCGGGTATACTACATAGCTATTTAAAATTGGCTAAATCTACGAAAATAAATTTATTAAACCATTATTAAATAAAGGCAAGAATAAATTAAAAGTAAATGGAAAGAGAAATTTATATAGTATGTACATTATGTATATATGCTCGATAATTAACCTCTAAAATTCCATAATTTTGATCTCTTTTAGAATTCTTAGGTAGAAGCAAACTAAACCACTAAAATGAGCGTACCCCTCCTATATTTTCTGTCTATTTCGAACCCTTTATCTCAGCCCAAAGCTGTTTCCACGGACTAATTTAAATGTCATTCTACTCAGCTCGCCGAGCTTAAAACAAGATGATTTTATTACATTGGTCTCAGCTCGGCGAGGGAGTACGGGAGATATGGCGGAATTTAACAAAAGTAGTATAAATACAAACTTTTTTTGCCTTTTCAGAAGATTCACATAAAAAACTTGCCACCACACGTGGCCGGCCTCATGAATGGCCACGCGGTGTAAATCAGCCGAAGAAAGGTTTGATCCAGCATGTTCTTTATGGATACAACAACAATCCAAATTGTAAAGGGTAGGGCTTTCGATTACTTTAAATCCCGTTACAGGTTTAAGGATCTTAACCGCAGCATTTTTCAAAAATTCGGAAGTAGCAGCTGCAGAAAAAGGATTGAATCTAGATCCATTAGGCAAAGATTTTTTCTTGTTATAGACCTTTATTGCCTTTGATGTAGACTCACAGAAAAAGCTAGCAACCACGTGACCAGCCTCGTGGATGGCCACGCGGTGCAGGTCTGCATCAGATGGAGTCGGTTTGTCTTCATCCGTATTGATTGAACAACAATTGAGGTTATACAAGGTTTTGCTTTGACTAAGGTTTAAGCTGGTAATTGGCTCCATATTAAAAATTGAAGAAGCGGAAGAGGAGGATTTTTTTCCAGATTTCTTTTTGTAAAAAAAGAAATAAATGCACGACGTACTTGAAATGAAAAAATTTATTTCTTAAAAATAAATTTAAACTTACATAGTAGCACCAAAAGCTACTCCAAGTAAAAAAGACAATTGTTTTTCCATTTTTGAGGATAAAGATTTGTTGAATAAAAGATTGTTGTTTTCTACAAAAGTAAAAGTTCTACAAAAGTAAAAGTGTAAATTTTTGAAAAATATGTATAAGGCATTTTATTTAAAAAAAAAACCGTAAAATAAACTTGATTAAATTTGAGCCACCCAGTTTGAATTTAATCAAGTTTATTTTACGGTTTTTTTAAATAAAATGCCTTATACATATTTTTCAAAAATTTACACTTTTACTTTTGTAGAACTGTTTACTTTTGTAGAACTTTTACTTTTGTAGAAAACAACAATCTTTTATTCAACAAATCTTTATCCTCAAAAATGGAAAAACAATTGTCTTTTTTACTTGGAGTAGCTTTTGGTGCTACTATGTAAGTTTAAATTTATTTTTAAGAAATAAATTTTTTCATTTCAAGTACGTCGTGCATTTATTTCTTTTTTTACAAAAAGAAATCTGGAAAAAAATCCTCCTCTTCCGCTTCTTCAATTTTTAATATGGAGCCAATTACCAGCTTAAACCTTAGTCAAAGCAAAACCTTGTATAACCTCAATTGTTGTTCAATCAATACGGATGAAGACAAACCGACTCCATCTGATGCAGACCTGCACCGCGTGGCCATCCACGAGGCTGGTCACGTGGTTGCTAGCTTTTTCTGTGAGGCTACTGAGCGAGCAATAAAGGTCTAAAACAAGAAAAAATCGCCTAATGGATTTGGATTCAATCGTTTATCTGCTACTGCTACATCAGATTTTTTGAAAAATGCTGCCGTTAATATACTTAAACCTGTAACTGGTTTTAATGTCTACGAAAGCCCTACCCTTTACAATTTGGATTGTTGTTGCATCCATAAAGAACATGCTAATTCAAACCTTTCTGCGGCTGATCTCCACCGCGTGGCCATTCATGAGGCCGGCCACGTAGTGGCAAGTTTCCTTTGTGAATCTACTGAAAAGGCAAAAAAAGTTTGTATTTATACTACTTTTGTTAAATTCCGCCATATCTCCCGTACTCCCTCGCCGAGCTAAGATCAATGTAATAAAATCATCTTGTTTTAAGCTCGGCGAGCTGAGTAGAATGACATTTAAATTAGTCCGTGGAAACAGCTTTGGGCTGAGATAAAGGGTTTGTCAAAAAACATAGGAGGGAACCCTAAGAATTCTAAAAGAGAAATCAAAATTATGGAATTTTAGAGAGGATACTTATTCGAGCATATAAGATGGAGGACTAATAAAATATAAACTAATATGTACTAATAAAATGAAACTAATAGTACAGTGAAAATCTATGCAGTAAATCAACAGCTTCTGCAATTAGTCAACGTTGGGTTTGTGTACCTAATTTATGCCCAGAAAATCTTTTAAAGAAATAAAAAGTCGCTCTCACCCAGTTATGGCCCACGCATAAAATAACGGCCCGATGGTTATGAAAAGATATGCCGGGTACTTAGTGACATAGATTTTCCACACAATTATTTGATTATTTTCTTTTTATCTACCAAATGTAATAAAGCTGGAGTTCTTGTTGAGATCTCATTTAGTGAAGAACCACCCATTTCGTTGAAGAAAAAGAATGTTTGAACTGGATATTTAACTCGTTGGACAGAGAAGAAACCGCCACCGGGTGCCATTACCATTGACTGGGTTGGAACAACCATTAATTGAAGTGAATAACTTGAAAAGAAGGGGAAATTTAAATTTAAAAATTTAATTTTAAAAATAAAACCAAATATTATCATCCATAAAACAAAGCGGCGAAAAATGTAGTTGAGAACGTAGAGCTTGTCTTAAAAACAATGGCAGCATTGGAGGACGACTAATTGAATCGGCAGGTGGTTGATGATGTAGCTTTAATGGTCCAAACCTTTAAAAAAATTTTTTAAATATTTTCTATCGATTTCTTGATAAAGTAAATCAATTTGGACCTTATACAGTCGTCCCTTACAACGGGATCCATTTAAATTGAAGATAATGTTTAAGGAGTTCCTCTCACGCCCATTGACTTAAATTGACGTTAATCAAATTTTTGAGGCCTTTACATAAAAGTTAGTTATTGAGGGTACTTATTCGAAAAAGTTTATTATAAAATAGAGTTAAGAATAAAACCTGATTCACTCTCATCTTCCTCTTGAATATCTTCATCAGAGTCACTACTGCCACTACACAATGATGAACTTAGCGAAGAACTTGGACGTTGATTTTGTTCTTGGTTGAGCCCATTATTTGTGTCAGACAAAGGTGGAAGAACCCAAGAATCGTTACAATCCATTCTTAAATTTTTTTTGAAAATTTTTTAAAAATTTTTTCTTTAAAATTTACTCAATAGAAGGACACAAAATTGGCGCTTTTGAAAGCTACTGTACACAAACTGTACACAAAGTTCTAACCATATTCCCCCTCCATTTGGAGTAGTAGAACAACAACAAGCAGGAAATTTGTGAGATTGGACTTGAGAAGAAATTGGGTTTGAAAGTAGATGATCACTGGCCAAAACACTTTAATAAAAAAAGAAATTAATTTTTAATAGAAAAAATATTTTTTTAAACTTTAGAAAATAGAAAAGGTACACCTCGTTTCAGTCTGGGCCTAGTTCAGTCGCGAGCCCTGATTTTTTGAAATGTTGTAGAGCTTTTGATTCTCTATTCATTGGTACTAAGAGAATGAAAAAGTGACAATTCCTTGAATAGTTATAGGGTCCAAACTGAACTGAGGTGCTCCGAAAAATTCTACCACCAACAGAAGCTAACAAACTAAAAAATTATAAATTACCGAACAATAGTGAAGAACAAAAAAGTTTTATTCGCTGTCAACCAAGAACAGAGGTGAAAAATGTAGCTGAGAACGTAGAGCTTGTTTTAAAAATAATGGCAGCATTGGAGGACGTCCAATTGAATCGGGAGGCCGTTGATGATGGAGCTTGAAGGTACAAACCTTTAAAAACCTTTTTTAAATTTCTTTTCTATTTTCGAAAAGTAAACGTAATCTGGAACTCAAATACCCAATTTTTCAACTTGTAAATACTTTCGAAATTCGGTAAACTTCAGTTTAAGATACATTTTTAAAGTTTGGTTGGTCACTGAACGGAGTTAAAAAATAGTGCTTTATATTTTAAATTGAGGGTATTGTTTCTCTCCTCCAATTTGAATAACTAAAATTAAAAAATGTATACTAAATTGAGTTTACATATTCCAACCCAAAAAAATTTTTAAAGTAAACTAGTTCGATAAAAACCTCTGTATCTTGCATAGCCAAGCACAATTTGTCGCAAGATTCTTTACATTCTGAATGTCCCAACAGCACATGTATAGACACAGACTTCAAATTCACCAAATATTTATTTGCTTCAATAATTGCTGATTCTTGTTGTTTATTTGTTGGACTAGAAGAAAAAGAATTTGCTGTTCTCTTTTCATTTCCAGAAGAGAAATTTGATGCCAAACAAATATGTACTTGTTTATTGTCCAGAATTATGTTTATATGTACAGTTATGGCTTTGCGCCGTTATATATCTAGAAAAAGGAGAAAAAAAATTAATGCATAATGCCAAAACGGCGCGCGGCCATAACGGCGCAAAGCCATAACTCGCTTTAAGATTTCTTATTCCTAACAGATTTAGTATCAAACGATTCCTCACATAGAGCTAGGGAGTTTAGTATCAAAATTGACAAGGGCCAGACATTTTCCCGCAAGTTATGGCTTTGCGCCGTTATGGCCGCGCGCCGTTTTGGGCTGTACCCAACTTTTTCGTTTGCTCAACCCAACAAAATTTTTGAAAAGAAACCGTCAACTACGTATTTCAATAGAAACCTCAGTATCCTGCATAGCCGAACACAATTTATCCCCAGATTCTTTACATTCTGAATGTCCCAACAGCACATGTATAGACACAGACTTCAAATTCTCCAAATATTTATTTGCTTCAATAATTGCTGATTCTTGTTGTTTATTTGTTGTTGTTGGACAAGAAAATAATTTGTTGTTGTTGTTAAATTTTTCTTTTCATTTACAGAAGAGAAATTTGATGCCAAACAAATTCTCTCATTTAGTACTTCAGCTAAAAATTCTTTAATTAAATCCATTAAAAATATATAATGTTGTTTTAGGATACGCCCAAAACGGCGCACAGCCATAACGGCGCAAAGTCATAACTTGCTTTAAGATTTCCTAATCTTGCCAAATTTAGTATCAACCAACTCCTCTCATCGAGCTAAAGAAATTGGTACCAAAATTGCGAAGGGTCAGAAAATATCTAGCTAGTTATGGCTTTGCGCCTTTATGGCCGCGCGCCGTTTTGAGCTGTACCCTGTTGTTTTTATTATTGTTCAAATTCTTGATTGCCCAAGAATTTTATCAGAATTTTTAAAAAAAATTTCTAAAGATAAATAAAATGTATTTAAAAATATTTAAGGAATAGATAACTGATTCTTAAAATTGGCTAAAACTAGAAAAGCAGTTTATTAAACCAGCATTAATAAGAGAGGCAAAAATAAAAAAAGGAAAATAAATTTTTATATATTATGTATATGCTCAAATAATTATCTTTTATATCAAAATATTCTTAAATTTGAATATTCTTCTTCAATTGACTATTACCGAATCTTCATTGATTTCATTTAAATGTCAACCAAGAATCAAACTGAAATATAATTTAAATCTTTTTTCCTTTGTAAAACCTGTTCAGTTCAAGTTCTTCTAGTTTTGCTATTTAGAAGGCAACCAGCAATTCTTCGAACCAACTCTTCCTTGTCACGAAGAATTTCAATGCACCTTTCCAAAGCCATTTTAGCCAGATTTTCTGCAAGTATCATTTTTTAATAAAATTTAAATATTTTTATTTATTTGAAAACATACTCATTCAATTCCTTTTCTTCAATTGTATTGATTTCCAAAAGGCGGGCAGCTACTTTCTTTACCAAATTCGAAAAGGGATTACCAAAATTTCCTTTTCTTCAATAAGTTCCAAGCATTTATCATATGCTAACTTTGCAAGGTTCCCAGCATGGATGAGAACCTTTGCTTCCATTTCATCTGTACTGAAGTCGCCAATACCAATAGGCCCTATCTCCGGGTTCATTCCATACTTCATTGTCATCTCCTTAGCCAGATTGTAGACTATGGCTAAATCTTCTTGACAGTTACTTGAGCAATTTTTGATTCGAATTTAATTTAAATATTGGGCCATTTTTGAATCCTTCTTAAGAAATAATACTTCCGCTGCCATTCCGCCAAGAAAAGTCATCATTTTCTCAAAACATTCGTCGGCAGTCAATGAAATTTGGGTTTGTTTGCAAAAGTAGTAAGGCCAAGCCTATTGCGTTCCAATACAATGGCCTTTTAAAAAAATTTTATTTTTTTAAAAATTTTCCACCAAATTTAATCTTGAATACCCAATCTTTCATGCCAAGGTAATGTTCGATTGGTGTCCTACCTGTCCGCAAATTTTTCACTTTTCAGACATTCAAATTCTCCAAATATTTATTTGCTTCAATAATTGCTGATTCTTGTTGTTTATTTGTTGTTGGTAAAGAAAATAATTTGTTGTTGTTGTTAAATTTTTCTTTTAATTTCCAGAAGAGAAATTTGATGCCAAACAAATTCTCTCATTTAATACATCAGCTAAAAATTCTTTAGCCAAATTCATTAAAAATATATAATGTTGTTTTTATTGATATTCGAAATGTTGTTTTTATTGATATTCGAAATGTTGTTTTTATTGATATTCGAAATGTTGTTTTTATTGATATTTCTAAAAGGCGGGCAGCAACTTTCTTTTTTTTTTCTTTTAATTTCCAGAAGAGAATCAACTGAAATATAATTCAAACTGAAATATAATTTAAATTTATTTTTATTTATTTGCAAAACTTTATTTGTATTTTTATTTATTTGTAAAAAATTTTCTTAAAAAATTAACAAAATTTATTAAAAATATTTAAGGATTAAATAATTCCAGTATTAGAACTAGCTAAATCTAGAAAAGCAATGTTTATTAAACCATTATTAATACAAATAAGGCAAAGATTAATTAAAGGGAAATAGAAGAAATTCTTATATATTATGCATGCCCAAATAATTATCCTCTAAATCAAAATATTCTTCATCAATTTGCATCGTCCTTGATTTCATTAAAAATTTTACCAAGAATCAAACTGAAATATAATTTAAATTTATTTTTATTTATTTGCAAAACCTGTTCAGTTCAGTCTCTATTGTTTTGCTATAGAAGAGAGCCAACAATTCTTCTAACCAATTCTTCCTTCTTATAATTTCAATGCATCTTTCCAAAACCATTTTAGCCAAATTTCCATTCGAAGGTCCTCCTGGACCGTATTAGAGACGTTTTTGATGGACAAAATATTGGCCAAATATTGTTCAGTTTTCCAGTTGCTTTTGATAAACAAAAACTCCGTTACGTATCCACCAAGAAAAACAATCATTTTATCAAAGGATTCCTCAGCAGACCAAGTAATGTTCTTTTAATTATGGGAAGTGGTCAATCCTGCCCGATTGCCGTCTTGTACAATTGTAACCTGAATAATTACAAAAATTTGTCTGTTACTACAAAAAACGATTTGAAGGTGATGAACCAATAAAAATATAGTTAATATAATTAATCTCACATACTCCGATTTGGACAAATAATAAGTAATTCGAAAGATCTCGACGAGATGAGTCGAAGGAATCATCTTTGGCCGCGTTTCGCGTGGGGTTATGGGCACGCGCCCCGTAAATTTCAACGGTTGTTCTAAAAACCTTTTCTAAAAAACTCATTACTTTCTTAACTTCTTTAAATACACACTATTTTTCTTTAATGGGACATTCTGCCATTTTTAACCAAAAAATAAACACAACGCCAAACACAGCGCCAAAAGTCTCGCAAAATTCAAGCTGCGGATAAACAGAAACAAACAGAGCATTCTAAAATTTAGCACAGGATAACATTTTTAAAATTAATTATAAAATTATCTGGACTGAAAAATTGTATTTATTAAATTAGTATCCGTTTGATACAAATTTGACAATGATTCTTAACGATTAGAAAATGTTGAGGAATGTTAAAAATATTTTACATAATTAAATTTTTCTTTAAACATTAAAAGGCAACTTTTCTGTTTTCTGCTCACTATTGTTTTTATTTTCTCCTAAAAAATAAATGGCGAATAATGGTAACATAGAATGGAATTTTTGTACAAATTAAGCTGCTTTCTATTATTTTGCGCTTCGCTTATACATTGGTTTTTTTTTGTATATGTATAAGGTATACAAAAATTTTATTGAATACAACATACAAAAAAATGAGTTTAAATTTTAAAAATATTTATTGAAAAAAATAAATGTATTGGCGTGAGAAAGGGCACATACACATACGCAAAAAGCAATGAGTAGCACCAAAAAATATTTAAAAAAGTAATTTTATTTTAATTTAAAAAATATTGGGAGAGAGAAGAGATTTTTTAAAATTATTAAAAAATATTTTAGATATTTTGAAAGAATTTTTGGAACATTTTTAACCCCCAAAAACGTGTATTTTTTTGCCCTCCCCCTCCTCTTCTATTCCCTTTCCAAATTTCCCCCTACATTTCCCCTCCTCTCTTTTCTCCCTCCCTCTCATTTTATTTTTATTTCTTTTTTATTTATTCTCTAAGTCAATAAACGCAGTTGGAGATCTGCTGGATTGGATGGTTATGTTCTCCCGATCGAAAAACATTAATTGTTCCATTATTCTCAGTCACGGCTAATCTAAAAAATATTTTCCTTTAAAAATTTTTAAAAAATATTTCTTACAATTTAAACATGCAGCGCTCATTGTGTCTGTGTCGATTGCATCGAAAGTGACGATTCTTGCCATGAAAAGTCGTCTTATGAACAGTCACGCGTTGGCCCTGTTAAAGATTTTTTCAATTTTTGTCCAAAAATTTCTCAAATTTTTCCACACCTGCCTAAGCGTCTCCAACTCGTCTGCAGTCCGAACAGTGGCATGTGGAATCCAACTCGTTCGCTGTCCTCCTGCAAATGAAAATGGGACAATTGGCAAAGATTGATAAAGGGATGTGGGAGCGATTAGCCCCACCCACCCTGGGCCCGGCATGAAGGCGCCCGACCTGTAAATTGAAGAGATGTACTTGAGCAATGTCACATATGAAAATATAAAAATCATTTAATTGAACAAAAAATTTTTTTTTTGATTTTTTGAAAATTTTTTTGATTTTTTAAAAATTTTTCAGAAATTTAAAAAGAAAAAAATTTCAAAAAAAATTTTTCAGAAATTTTTTTCTCAAATTTTTTTGCTTAACCTGACGGCACCACAGCATGGTTATGTTCCCCACTTCTGAAAACCTTAAATGTGCCGTCGTCAGACTGAATTGCCAACATTTTGAATGGACACTTTTCCTGGTGGCGATGACGATTGCAACGATAATGCCTAAAAATTTTAAAGAAAAAAATTTTTTGTTGTTCAAAATCTCTCAAAAAACACCTAATCATCTGTTGTCTTCCATCTGGAGTGCCATTCGTAATTGTTTTGTGAACAATTGCCTGGCTTTGCACCTTTAATTCTTCTAGCAAATCTTTGTTTTGAACAGTAGCCATAAACTCCATATTTTGTGCTGCAGCAGCTTAATTAAATTTTTTTGTTAAAAAATATCTTTAAAAGAACTAAAAAAACAACTTTAAAAGGATAAATAAAGGCGATAATAAATGTGGGACTCAGACGGGTTCGAACTTCCCTCGAATTTAACAAATGAACTGAGAGCGGATCCACTTAACTAAAGAATAAAAAAATCCCGTTAAAATCCCTTTGCGCCAACAAGTTATTTCCTTTATTTACAGGATATATTTCAACTTTTTTAGAGCTTTGCAAGACTATTTAAATTTACTTTTAATTAATCTATTTTAAGGATAAGAAATTTTAAAAGATAAAAATAGCAGACTTTAAAAAACATGGAAACTTGTTAATTTGAACTCCCTATATTACCCTTCCTATAATTCCTCATCGACAAAAATTATCAAAACAATTTTTAAAAATTTCAAATGAACTCTTAAAAATAAAGGAAGAAAAAAATTATTAGCCCCACCATTCCCCCCAACATATTCAAACTTAACACCCTTCAAACTACCCTTCTTTTAAATATTTCCTCTTTTGACCTTAATAAAATCACGCCTCTCAACCCTTTTCCCTTACATTTTTTGCCCTCCTTTGCCTCATCTTACACCCCTCTTTTTGCCTCAAATTAAAAAAAAATTTTAAAAATTAATTTTAAAAATAATTTAATCTCATAAACTTTCACTTTTTTTATTACCGGCCGCCGCCGCTGCTGAAGCCGAATTATTGCTGCTATTTGATTGTTGTTGAACTCCAGCAGATGGTGCCATTGTAGGGGCTGCTGGTTCTCGCTTAATAACCTGTTGTTGTTGCTGCTGCTGAGCTTGTTGCTGCTGTTGTTGTTGGGCAGCTAGCTGTTGGGCATTCTGTTGCATAGTAACAATTTGGTGTGCGTTTGGTGGAAAACCCATTGCTGGACTGAATAAATTGATAAAATTTTTTCAAAGGTAAACCACTCTGTTAGACGTGAGTCTGGATCGACCCGGTTAATTATCGTGGTTACTTTTGATTTTCCAGGAAATAAAATGAAAGAGGGGGTTAATAAGAGAAAAACTTGCTCACTTGAAATTCACCATTCCCATGCCACTAAAGAGACTCCAAGACATTTTTTGCTGTATTACTTGTATTTTACAATATTACAACTCTGTTAATTTACATTAAAATTTAATTTAATTAATTCGATACTCTTGACCATTAGTTCCATTTTAGGCAGGGTGTAAGGGAAGGTTAAAGGTCTTAAAGGAAAAAAGAGGAAACCGAGGTTACGTAGCGTTACAAATTGGAGGGAAAGAAACCCCAACACCGGGGAGGGGGCCAAGCTGCATCAGCACACGTCGGCGGCGTCGAACAAGGGGAAAGGCTGCAGATGGGGTTGAAGAAGGGCACAAGGGGTGCAACGAAAAGAGAGGACCCCCACCACTGAGGCTGTGTTAGTGGGGGGGGGGGAATTGTAAGGGAACGAAGGATAAAAAAGGAGGTGGTTGTTGGTGAAAGTGTATATTTTGGGGGAAGCGATGTTGTCAGCGGAAGAATTGGTCGATCGGTCTGGGGCAGTGGATAAGAGGAAGAAATGAGGAGAATGGTGGAGGAGGAATGGAAAAAATGGGGGAAGTGTTGGGGGGAGCGGATGAAGAAAGAAGTACTTGTGTGCTGTTGTGGGGCGAAATGGTAAGGGGTAAGGGAAGGGCTAGTAGTAGGAAAATGGGTGGGTGGGGCTGGAAAGGATTGGTGTGTGGCTGTTTTGTGGGTCGGTGTTGGGCGGTTGGGGGAAAGTGGTGGTGACGGATGGTCGGAGGACACTGAAGACGGAGAGAATTGTTGGAGGAAGAGCAAAAAGAGATGACGGGAAAACACTAGCAGGAAGCGCATGCGAGCGTAACGATTGAGGAAGAGTAAAGGGGTTAATATATAGGGACAGTTGTAAAAAAAAAAGGGGTCGACTGGGGTAAGGACGATTGCCGGATGGCAGACAAACAAACAAACACGATCAATTTAGAAAAAAGGAAAAGCTAAGGGATGTGTAAAAAGTGGACATTAGCTGTTGGATATCTGAGACTTCATTTGTTGGGTAAAAAAAAGAAAGATGACTTTTGCAAAAAGGCGTAGTAGACTTGTGTATTTTAGTGTTAGTTTTGGTCCTGTTGTTTTCCTATGAATGGGTGTGGGGAAATTTGTGTAAAAAAGGGGAGGCTGGCGGGACTTCTCTGTGAAGGGTTAGAGATATATTGAGGGGTGCAGAAAGAGTGAGAAGGTGGTAGGTAGCGCGTCATACGGCTGGTAAGGGGTGATGACGGAGAAAGTTAGTGTAAGGGTAGGGGGGAGAGTTTGCAGAATAAAAAGGAGAGAAGAAAAGTCGTCTTCTCCAAGTCATTATTATCAACCAGCCGGGCGAAGCAAGTCATTTTGCTGTTATCGCAGCGGTGTCAATTGAGTAGTAAAAAAGAAAATGTAGTAAAAAGACTTTTAAAAAACTACTTAATATACATATTTTTATTTTTGAAGAAAAAAATAAATTTTCTTATTTTGTAAAACGACACTCAAAACACAGTAAGAGTTAATTATACAGAGATTTTCTGCAAAAATTTCTTTAAAGAAAAATTTCCAGCCATGTCTATTCCCTCCAATCATTTCTCAATTGTTTATCGATTCACGTAATTTTTTGCACAACTTCCCTATTATTTTATCTCTTCCAAACTTTTAATGTTCTTTACGGACTGGCAATAACCAGCCATTACAGGAAACGCCAAAAGATCACTTTTTGAAGGAAAACGAATTTTTTTTCCATTTTTCCTATGAGAGGAATAAATAAATTTAGCACGAGGATTCTCCGTCCTAAGTTAAGAACACCCCTGAAATTTTTTAAAAATTTTCCCGAGGCTTCCTCTGACAGGAGTACTTGGTTCTCCCTCTTTTTAGGACCCCAGGCAAGACTTTTTTAAATTTATTTTGAAGATTAGAGGAAATTTTTACAAAATGCATACTGTATATCCTTTAATAACTACCCTGGGTAATTATTTTTCGACCTTCCGTTGGAGGGAGTAATTAATCAAGGGAGGGTAATTATACGAGTTTTGAAATTTGAACGTGTTTTAGGGCATTTGTTGGGGGTAATTATTGTTTCAATTTATCGCTGGATGGGGTAATTAATGGTGGGGTAATTATTTGAGGGAGGGCAATTAATACAGGTTATACGGTAATGCCAAATCGACCAAAGAAAAAAGAAAGTAGCGCTTTAAAATGTTACAAAAAATTGTTCAAAGACCTAATCTTTAAAGTTTTTTTGTTCTTCAGTTTGGTAGGGTCAGGTAGGATTGAAAAAACACAATAAATGAAATAAGACATGTAAAATCTCTTTATTTTTAATTTAAAATTTAAAAATCGTTTATTTCCTCAAATAAAAAAATTTAATTGTTAAACAACGCCCCTCCATTTGACATCATTTTAGTGCTAGCTTCAGCAGCTTTTCTCCCATAATATGACCAATAAACGATCTAAAAAAGATTTTTTTTATTTTTTAACACTTCTTTAAACATTAAAAAATAAAGAAAAACTTAAATTAAATAAGGCGAACATTGTTGGAAATGCAATTCTTGATATCTAAAAAAATTATTTTTAAAAATATTTTAGTCAAATTTACATATGCATATTTTTTATTTAATACACCCACATAACATGCTAACTAAAAATAGGAAGGATTTAACTGTTGGATTCTACTATCAGTTACTTGTCCCAAGAATGGGAAGGTGCAGAAGATCCCTGGGAACTTTTCAATTTTTCAAACTTCTCAAATCTCATTTTATATTTTTTAGAAGATATACAAAGAGGGGATTAATTTTAGAATAACTTTTTTCAAAATTCACTTTATCAATAGTATCTGGTTGTGCATTAGCTAAGGGTGTTAAAATTATTGTAAATGGCATTAAAATATATGAAAGAAAAGGTATTTGATGATATTTCTGTTGAGGTAGCGCTGAACTTCTCGTTGGAATATTGCTGACAACAAATTCTGTATTTACTCTATAATAAAATTTTTTAAACAATGGAAAATCTAAAAAATATTTTTTAGGAAACGGATTGGTATTTAGTATAGTTAGACCCTAGTTAGACACTGGGCCTTACTTAGAGTACTTGTGCAACTTCTGTGGCTTAGAACTTGGGCTTCTGAGAGGTTTTAAGGTTTATTCAAATTTTGAAAGTACCGGGTTCGGGTATAAAAAAGGTCATAAAAACATACGGGTCCAAGAAATTTGAAAACGTTCGTTAAATTGGAATCCGGAAAATTGAAAAAAAATTTATGATAAAAAATAATTTTGGAAAAATTGGAAAATTGGAAAAAATAAAGTTTGTTTTTATTTACTAAAATAAATTATTTTGCCAGTTTTGGGAAAAATTTAACGTTCTCTTTTAAAATTTTTAATAATCAAAAATCAACAATTTCACAGAGAATAATGAGTGCTAATTTTAAAAAATTCCCTTTTCCACCCTAAAAAAATATCGGTATTTGATTTAGAAAAATAAAAAAAATTTAACCCAAATTTAGAAAAAAAATAAAGAAAAATTAACGGGAACATAAAGCGTCTCTCCGTCCCTTTTTGTAAAGCGGCAGCTGGGCCAAATTTAGGAGATAATTCATCCCCACTAAAATTATCATTTAATTCTTCTACATCGCTCTTTCTTCTTAATTTATTATTATTTTTGTTATTTTTACATAAAAATGTTGGAAATCTTAGAAATTTTAATTCTTTTTTAATTCCAAAATTTGTTGTTTTTTTGTACTTTGTTGGCACTAAAAATTGAAAAAAAGAGGAATTTTTAACTTAAAGTTTTATAATTTTCTCCATCCTCTCACATTTTAAAAATATATCGCCCCTCATTTTTTTTATAAATTAACTAGGGAGTAGACTGAAACAAAAATACACAGAATCAAGAAATGGACGTAGCTTAGTAACGGCAAATCTAGACCGGATATTTTTTACAATAAAACGGAAAAAAACTTTAAAAATATTTTCGCTGTTAGAATTGATCGAATCTCTTGTGGAACATTTGGATTAATTCTTCAGAGATTTGAAGGGATTCGGTTGATATAGGCTGGATATATCACCCGATATATATCGGGGGTATTCCTTTACTCCCAAATTCTCTCTTAATCCCCAAATATCAGAGGATTTGAGGGATAAAAATAAATTTGGAGTATATCGGTGATTTGGAAAGACCGCTGAACCCTAGTTTAATTCAATTAGAGGAAATATTCCAATTAAAAAACACTACTCGATTTCAGAAATTTGGACTTGAAATTATAGTAAATCTCATCCCCCTATGTATATTTCTTTTAAATTTACCAGTAATTTCACTATTCTTTTTCGATCCTCCACTTTTTTCCCTAACTTTAAACCCAACAATTGCCAATTCTAATAAACCTAAAATTTAATTTAAAAATTTATTTTTGAATAAAAATTAACTGCAAAAAACAAAAGACATTGAAACAAGCATCCAAACATCAATTGCTTTTACATAGGAGACTCGAGGCAAATTTCTAAAAATTTTAAAATTAAATTTTTTAAAAATGATTTTGCCTCATAATATTGCCAAATTGGAAAATCATTGCCTTAATAAAATAAAATAAAGAAAATTAAATTAAAGCTGATAAACTAACCAAGAGCGCGTTGACTCCAAGCTTAATAAAAAACATTTAGAAAATTTAATTTTTAAAATTAGTTTCAATCTTTACGGAAATACAGAAGGTTCTACTTATCCCTTATCTTTAAATTTAAAAATAATACATATTAGGTTGTGGGAATTTTTATTTTCGGGATGCATCTTTAGGGTTCTATTTTCCGGAGTTTGAAATTACGTTTAAGACAGCTCCCCAGGAAATCCTGAAAATTGAAAAGTCTAAATCTGGCTTTGCACAATATTAATATATCACGGCACACTATAAGATACGCCTATAATTAAATAAATCCCAGTTTAGGAAACGTTTTTTTAAAATTAAGTAGCTCAATTAGGGTGGGGGTGGGAGCTGCCTAAGCGATACCTTCTTGGATTTGACTGTATTATAATTAATTTCTAAGGTCTTGGTAGGTTTCCTATCCTATTGAAAAAATTTAAATTACCATAGTTCTTGCCGGAATTGCCTTAGGTCCAAGGCTAAACGATACCCAACTTTTAAAATTTTTTTAAAATTATTTTTCAATTCAAAAATTTTTATTTACCTTATAAATATAGTTAAATAAGTAGGAACATAAGCTTGTAGAAAATACCAAATATACCTCTAAAATTATTTTTATTTAAAATTAATTTAATTAAAAAACCCTTTCAAAAGACAATTTAACGTGTAATTCATCCTTTTTTAATTTTATATTTAAATTAAAATTTAATTAATTTACATACCCACATTCCTGCAGGATAAGGCTAAAAGAATCTTTTTAAATGGAAAATTAGGTTAAAATAAAATTTTTTTAATTGGGGCTGTTCACGTTTTGTTATAACCCTAAGTTTCGTTATGTGATCTGAAGCATTAATTGTTCGCTTTTCTGGCTTCTAAACAAAATTGCTAAATTCTCCAATACCCGGACTTATTTTCGAATCATAACCCCAAAACTAGAAAAAGTTGAAAACCCGGACTAGGTTGATCCTTTCCTTCCTTTCGATCTTCTAAAGTTCCTCGTGAACAGCTCAACGGTGATTAATAGACAGGGTCGGTTACTATTAGAAAAGTCTTTAAGATCGATCGAGATCTCGAAAATCTTAATTTCGATAACCAACATTTTTTAATAAAAACAGTAAAAATTTAAATAAATAATCACCTCAACAACTAAAGTAGTTTGTATATTCATAAGATTAAAATCGGGTAATAAAATATTTCCAATAGGGTAAACAGGGTTGGGATTTGCCGGATTCCAACGCATACGGACTTCTTGGTTATTATAATTAAAACTTTCATAAATTAAATGGCAAGTTTGTATATCCATTGGAAAATTGGTTCTTTAAAAAATTTAAAATTTTTAATTTTAGTATATCCTAAATATAATTTACGATTAATAATAACAAGTAAATGTTTGTACTTTGTATTTTATCCTCTTAAAATTCAATTTAATTTTAATTTAGGAATAACAATTGCGGACATAGGTAAATTATAATAAATAGGTACACAAATCAACAGTTTTATGTATTTTTAACGAATTAAATCAGAAAACTCCCGACCCAAAGCAAATTTCTATAAAGATTTTTACTACCTAAACTTGTCCAAGGTTAAACACTGGAGGATTTAATTTTAATTTAGACAATATATTTTAAGCTATTAATACTCACAAATCCATTGCACAGGGGCCTTTAATTCTAACACGCTTTAAATTAAATACAATTTAAAAATATTTTAATTAGAGGAAACTAACATAATTGACCCAAAGTGTCCCATTTGGATATAACATTAAAAATATATTTCTGAAAAATATTTAAAAATTAAATTTAAATACAGTCTAACCTCATTAATAGATATATTTTTCGGGGAATTGTATCTTATAATAAAGTCTCTTACATAGAGGGTATCGCCTAAATATCTCTTCCTCAACACCTTTCACCTACTCAATTATCTAACAAATCTAAAAGACGTGTCTCAAATTGAATTGTATCTTGTATTGAGGGTACTTATAATGAGGTGTATCTTAAATAAAGGTTATTGCTTAGCCATCTCTTCTCGAACTCCTCTCACCCACCCAGTGACCAACCAAAGTAAAAAGCTGAGGTATAATTAATATAATTAATAATGGTGGGAGGGGAGGGGGGTATCTTTTAATGAGGATAAGATAACTCCAATGAGGATAAGATAACATCATTATCTTTTAATGAGGATAAGATAACTCCAATGAGGATAAGATAACATCATTATCTTTTAATGAGGATAAGATAACTCTAAATTTAAATTAAAAAAAATTTTTTTTCTAACTGAAAAGGAGAATTATGTATTTGAGCAACTTTGGAATTAATAAAACAAGAATTAGGTGACCAAAGCCTTTTAAATTTTAAATTAAATATTTATTAACTAAAAAACCAACTTTTCCAAAACTTGATGGCTAAGTGTTAAATTTTGTTTACAGGGACTCATATGCTTTAAATTATTAAAAATTTTATTTTTTATTTAAATTAAATATTTTACTTCAAAATTTAAAGAAGGATCTAACCACATCTAAAAAATAAAAAATATTAAATCAAAGATTTTTTAAAAAATAATTTATTTAAGGAAGAAAGGAAGATCCATCTAAACTGGTAGTATTTAAGACTAGGGTTGGAGTTTTCGAGTCGGGCCGACGTTCGAGTAATTTTTTCGGGCCGGAGCGACAAAGTCTTTTTCGGGCCAAATTCGATAACCGACTAGATCTTTCGGACAGGACCGGGCCCCAAACATTATTTAAGACGCTTGCTAGGGGCTTAAGATCTATGGAAAAAGCGACGGCAGTATCCAGATAGTGAAGCCGGATTATGCACCTGTACGTGATGAGCGAAAGCGTTTAATAAAAAAATTTAGGCGGTCGTAGGAGCGTTGACTGACTGGGACTACTTCCCCCTATACACAAAATCCCTCCCCTATAAATTAAAATTTCTTTTTTTTCAAAATTTACTTCATTAATATAAATATCCATTTCAAAATCGTTTGTAATTTCATTAATTTCTGTTATTGCCTAAAAAATATTTTGTCAAATTAAAAATTAAAAAATTATTTTTACTTGAATCCAAAATTCAATACCAACATCAACACCATTCTCAGCTTAAAAATTAATAATTTGACTTCACTATAAAATACACTCAATATTGGATAACTTCTATTTAACATACTTGGAACTGAAAAATCATCCTATCTCTTCGAAATCCACTAACTCACTTAGTGGCCTTTTAAAAGATCTGTTGTTTGGCCACTTGGCAGGGGTTTAGTCTATACTCTCTATTTAAGATACCCCTCATTATAAGAAATAATTTTTTCAGATTAAGCAGTGTATCAAAAAGGAGGTCCGACTTTAATTAAAAATAAATATATTTCTTAAATTAATTTCTTGGTTAGTCACTGGAAGGTTGTCGGTTTCATCATATTCTTCAGTTAATCGAACCGAAAATTTTCGATTTTTAGGTTCAGGTTGAAACCAACAACCATGAATAGATTAGCGAGGTTATTTCAGCGATATTCTCAGTCTAAGTTATACCTCGTTTTAAGAGACTCCCATTAGTAGATACACTCATTTTAAGATGTCTTTTAAAATTTGGGGGGTCACTTAATGTGTAAAGGGATTTCGAGGAGTTAATTCCAAAGGAGATGTATCTAGTAGAACTGGGCGGGATCGGGATCCCGACGTAAAATCGGGATCGGAATTCAAAAAACCGGGATAATTCTGTCCGACCCCGCCCAACTCTAGTATCTACAAGTGACGTCAGACTAATTAAAAATTAAATATAGGTATGTATTTTTTTAAATTTTCTACCAGGTATTCTATATTTATTGTAGCCTGTTCCATTAAGTAATTTATCAATTATTTGTACTTGAGTAGTACAATTATTTAAATGTTTTGGTTTTTCCTTCAGAAAATTTTTTTTGAAATTCAAAAACTTTAAAAAAACTTTGGATTGTTGATTATTTTCATTTTTAATATTATTCATAAAATCAAAAGCTGGGAAGGGTTTGTCGGTAGTGCTCTCACCTTCCGGTTTTTGTTCATGAAAAATATGCAAAATGCCTTTGAGAAAAAAATTTTTTTAAAACTCTTTCTAAATTTTATTGGGCAATGGTTGGAAGGGGAGCTGTCTAATGATACCCCCAAATGTGTGTACACCTCGGTATTTTGTACAATGTTTTCAGGCCAAGGATGTAAACATAAGTTGTTGTGTAACGTGTTATTATAGTTTAAAAGTCTCTAATTGGATCATAATAGCCCGGCTAGTAGAGCTTCGCCGGAGGTTCCGGTTACGGTAGGTCGGAAGTTCAGGGATTTTTTGGTTCCGGTTCCGGTCCTTCACTCTGTACGCCAACATCGGACAACCCTTGGACATAACATGTAAGGTCTGACTGTTAACGTAATAATAATTTCCTATGCCAAATTTTTTTAGAATATATTCAAATTTATTTTTTATCAAAGTAGGGCACGCCGAAATTAGAAAAAATTTTTCTGAATAATAATTGTGTGGCTGAAAACTGACCCAAAAGACGGGAAAGATTTTTGTTTCGGATTATCGGTTTAATTTCTGTAAAAATATTTATTCGGCATATTTCCACCTTCAGACAAAGGTAATTTAATATCAATTCCAAATTTATATAAAAGATAATTAATAATTACCATAATCAACATCATTATTATCTACAAACTCGTTATCAACACTTGTTGCACTTTGGTGTTCTCGAAAAGGCAACGAATTTAAAATATTAATAAATAAAAATAAAATTAAAAGGTTCAAGTTAAAAAGAACGAAAATCATTTAACTAAATTAATTTAAAAAATAATAATTATTGTTTGTATAACTCGGAAATTCCTTTAGGAATTCTTGATAGTAGATTTTTAAAATTTTAGAGTTTATCAAAGGGATTGGGAGTCAAAAATGAGTAGATGGACAAACGCAAGGGGAGTGGAGGAAAGGATGAGGGGATAATTTCATAAAAACGGTGAAAGATGCTCCTTCCCCCTCCGTCACCTCTTACTCGTGGGTAAACGGGAAGGGTAACAACCTCTTACTTTTTGCTCAAAAAATGTTCGAGATTTTTATATCAGGCGCTATGGCATTTGGCGTGCTTATATGAAAAATTGGCGTTTGAAGCGCCGCGCCAAAATTTGATTGCCTTGTCTAATTACCTCGTACAATCTTAAGTTAATTAAGATGAGGTATTAAAAGATAATAAAAAAATTAATTTAAAAAAAGCTTAAGAAATTTGAAATTTAGTTAAGATTTAAACCAATTAATTAAACCAACTAAAATAAAATTAAAAGGATAAAAATTTATTTAAAAATAACTTTTTTTAAAAATTTTTACAAAAAATATACTGAACGATTTTTTCGTTTATTAATCATTTTTATATTATTATTGCCTTTCTTTTTTAACAAAAAAATTCCCTTTAAAGAGTCTTTAAAAGTCTGTCCAATAAATATATTTATCAATTTTAAATATTCCCGTGAGGAGGGAAAAAAAGAAATTCTCTTCTTTTTGGCAATAATCCCCTTTATTTTTTTTTTAAATTTGTTATTATTTAAGTAAAAAATTTTCTCGAGTTGACTAATTTTTGTTATAAACAGTTTTTTTATTGGTGAAAAAAATAAAAATTTGGGTTAGAGTGTGGCTAGTGAATACTTGATTTATCCAGTTGGAAAAAAGATAGCACTTATCGAGTGCTTTCAAACTCGGATTGGATCAAGCATAAAAAAATTATAGCCGGTCAAGTTAAGGAAAAGGAATGTGAAAATGCGGGGATATAATAATAGAGTAGATTTTTCGAAACAAAAAAATTTTTTTCATAGTGAGACAACCTTTGCCTCGCTTTTAGAATACAGCCCCAAACTCGCCGCTAACAACCTTGCTATATTCTGAGATAAGTTCGACGTTTTTATTCTGATTATTAAAGATAAAAACAGCATTATTAAATAGCATGTTTTTTATTTTTAAGCCCGTAAATCTTTCAAAAAATAAAAATAATTTTTAATAAACCAACCAAAAAAACTTAAAAAAAAGTACTTTTATTTATAAAATCTTTTCAAATTCATAAGGAAATGAAGCATAATATTTATATTTTAAATATTCAATAGTTAATTACTTTCTCGGTTGGAGCGCCACTTTTATAAAAATGCAAAAAAATATTTACATTAAAAAAAACAAAAACTTTCTTTTTTGGGTAAAAACTTGGAAATTTATTTTGTCAAAAAAAATAGAAAAATAAATTTTTATAAAAATATTTTAAAGTATTTTTTGAAGAGGGGTAAAATATTTGTTTAGAAGGACACGTTTGTGGCCAAACAAATTTTTATGGAGTAGAAATTATTTGGGAGGAATTTGGCATTGGACATGAAGGATAGAGGGGATTACATGGATTACATAAAAGTAGATTGAAGTGTCCGAGGTTTATATATTTATTTATTTTCTCTCAATATTCAATTGAGGCTTCTATTAATAACTTAAGTCTTTTATTTATAAAAGTTTATTTTATTTAAATAAGGGCAATTAAATATAAGGTGTAGGTTAATTAAAGGGTGAAAAATAAGGATAAGCTAAATGCTTATATACAGACAAACGAGGCGGGAATAGGAATTGGAAATATAAGTATGATTGACAGGTATTTAAATATATGAGGAGAAATGGCGGTTAGGTAGAAAGGGATTTTTGAATATTATAAAGGGGAATGCCAATCAAACATAAAGAAAGAAATGATAAAAAATAGGAAAATGGTTTAAGGGAAGAAGTATATTTGAATATTGGGAAAAGGTCAAAGTTAAATAAATATTAATTTAAATTATAATTTCGAGTACACAACATTCCTCCTTCCTTTTTGAAAAATTTGGCCGAATTTTTTTTCTCCCTTTCCATAGGGGATTTTTTAATGGGGATATCTTTATATCTTGTGTATAGCACGATAAAGGTTTTCCTTTTGTTATCTCCATACAATGGGTATTTCTAATTTTTCCTTTAAATAGATTTTCTCTTTAATCTGCAGATCTCCATACCATAATGGGATTTTAAAAGTTTAATTAATTTTAATATTTCTATTTATTTTTTCCTCTTTTTAAAGTATTTTTATTTCTCTCTATTCAGAGGTTTTTTTTCAATAAAAATGCTATACTCCTTTTAAGGTTTTCTCTCTTCAAATTTAGAGGCTTATTACCGAATGCAATATACTAGCTAGTAAGGAAAAAAAATTTTTTTTAATAGATATCCTCCATTTTAGGTTGTTACATGTTTGAAGGACTATGTTGATTTTTCAGTCGTTTTTCATCAATGTTGAAGTCAAAATAAATTTTTTTCAATAAATTTCCACCAAAGATTCATTTCCAAGAAAATTAAACAGTAAACAAATAAAATTAAAATAACATCAATCATTCAAAAATATATATAAAACAAAAGAAATAAGCAAAGTTAGAAATCTAGCACAAAGGATAATAATAATAAAACAATAAATATATAAAGTAGAACGTTGAACAAAAAGAGAAGCAAGAAGAAAATTTAAACATAAAATATACGTATTTTAAACAGCTCCATTCAAATGGGATTTAGTATTCTGGACTTGTAGCCCATATTCTTGTACTTCCTCTTCTAAATTGAGGAGACAGTTCTCTATTTAGACCAAATTTACTACTTTCTCGACTTGAAGATCGGCTCGATGAACTATCAGATAACTTATCATAATCTTCTTTAGAAGTTCGGCGCCAAGACCGATTATCACCATCATAATCTCTATACCGTGTATAGGAATAATTATATTCTTTATTTATATTTTCATTTTCCAATCTTTGACCATTTTTATTTCTATTTCCATATCTACTATTATAATAAGCTCTAGACCTACATGTCTGTCTTCCTCTAGAATTTCCGGATTTCTTTTCAGGACAATCTCTAACTAAATGGTTAGGGCTTCGACAATTAAAGCAGGTCTTTGTATTACCTTTTCTCTGAAAAGAAAGTGCTTCAAATTCATCTTTTAATTCCGAAGTGTATATACTAGTTGCAGACCTTTTCTCAGCTAATAACAGTTCAAAATTTAATGCCAATTCATAGGCAATCGTATATTCAGCTGGCCTTTGCGACTTTACTTGAAATTTTAATTCAGGCTCAAGTCGATCAAGGAATTCATACAGTAGGGTATTTTGAATTGTATGTTCATTTTCTCCTACATAAGCGGTTCTGACTAAATCTGTAAGTCGATTAGCAAAATCAAAAACAGACTCGCCAGAAGCTTGGCGGCAATTACTCAGTTTCTGCCTAGCAATAATTTTAGTATTTACATTCTCAAATTTCGTTTTAAGATAATTTATTGCTCCGCTTAAGTTTAAAGGTGCGGGAATCATCATATCAAATGTATTTCTAGCCTGTCCTGATAAATAAAATCTAAGCCTCACCAACTTTTGCTGCTCAGTTAGTGGAGTTGTTACGAGCGATAAAACATCTAGGAACTTTTCTGACCATTTTGTAAAAGATTTGGTCGGGTTCCCGTCAAAATTTTCAATAAAAACTCCATTATTTAAAAATGGGTCGGAAACCATTATTTCCCGAGTTTCTTCTAAATTAATCACTTCAGGAATTATCTCCAAGTTATTTTGGGCTAAATTGATATTTTTCAAATTTCCTTCAATTCCTCGTATTTTCTTCCAAATTTTACTTCCAAAAGCACTAATTTCTCCTTTTGTGGCCATTAAATCACTTTTATTTTTATTTTCTTTTAAAATACTCTCCTCAATTTTTGCTTCAATTTTTCTGAGGGAATGGGCAACAGACTTTTCAAATTCTCTAAGTCTATCTAAGATCGGCCCAAATTGCTTATTTTCTTCTTTAGAAAAATATTTGGGATCAAAATCCGACATTAATTAAAAAAATTTTTTTTTTTAATTAAAATACTTATAAATTTTTATTTCACAAAACAACAACAAGCGGAATATACCTCGCTTAGATCCGTGTGTCTTCGCTCACAAACTAATGAGCGGAATTTTCAAAAAAATTAAAAATTTGCACTCAATTAGTGCTTAACTTCAATTGCTTTTCCCTCGCTCACACAACACAGAGCGGAATATTTCCAAACAAAATTTCAAAGCTTTCTTCGCTCACACCTCAGCGGAATAGCTTTCTTCGCTCACACACCACAGAGCGGAATATCTTATCTTTAAGCACTTTCAAGGCTTTCTTCGCACACACCACAGCGGAATAGCCTTCTTCGCTCACACAACACAGAGCGGAATATCTAGCACAAAATCCTCAACGTTCTTTCAGAAAATTTTTTCTTTCCTCGCTCACTTACCGAGCGGAATGAAAGCCTTTACAAAAAAATTTTTTTTTTAATTTAACAAATCTTTATATCCTCTTCTCCAAAAAAAATTTTTTTTCCAGGGAGTTTTCGAACCAAGGGCCCTTTGGTTTTTCGAACTCCCGGGTTTTCGTCGACCGCGCCAATGAAGTGTCCGAGGTTTATATATTTATTTATTTTCTCTCAATATTCAATTGAGGCTTCTATTAATAACTTAAGTCTTTTATTTATAAAAGTTTATTTTATTTAAATAAGGGCAATTAAATATAAGGTGTAGGTTAATTAAAGGGTGAAAAATAAGGATAAGCTAAATGCTTATATACAGACAAACGAGGCGGGAATAGGAATTGGAAATATAAGTATGATTGACAGGTATTTAAATATATGAGGAGAAATGGCGGTTAGGTAGAAAGGGATTTTTGAATATTATAAAGGGGAATGCCAATCAAACATAAAGAAAGAAATGATAAAAAATAGGAAAATGGTTTAAGGGAAGAAGTATATTTGAATATTGGGAAAAGGTCAAAGTTAAATAAATATTAATTTAAATTATAATTTCGAGTACACAACATAGATAACGAAACCCGGACTTTCTCCGACCTGAAACCGGATCCTTAGAAAAGTTTGTAAACTCAAGTTTCGATAGGTACGAAATGTCTTTACTTCTTTCATGTAGTAGAAGTTAGTTTTGACTCTCCTTATGACATAGTCCCATGGGAGTACATATATGCGTCCCAGGGAAGTATACGAAACCTGGAAGTTATTTTCGGGACGCATTTTATTGCAATTATTGTTTGGAATTGTCGTCTGTAGTGCTCTATCTAGGGTTGTTGGCGACCGGTAATTGACCGGTACCCCCGGTTTTCGGTTAATCCAAATTTTAGAAACCCGGCTTTCGGTTTTGAGTTTTAGGCAAATACCGGTTTTATTTTGGGGGAATTTTTAATAAAATCATTCATTTTCACAAATTTCCGGTTTTTAAAATTTTCTAAAAACGGTTAATTTTTGGCAAAATTTTCAAAAATTCCGGTTTTAAAACCGGCCGCCAACAGCCCCACTCTACTCCTAACCTCATTTGTTTGTAAAGGCACGTAATTTCTTTGTAATTTTGTTGGCCACTAGATGGCAGATCTATCTAAGCGGTACCCCTTAAGGTATAAGGTCATTATAAGTAGGGATCGGATTTATATTGAAATAAAATCGTAAAATATGGCCATAAAATATTGAAATAAAATGGCAAAATATTGACAAAAAATGCCAAAAAATAGTGAAATATTGAAATAAATTTTCATATATTCACTAGCAAAAACCCAAAATAAAGTTGAAATTTAACAAAAAAAGTTAGTCGCGTTGTTAAAATTAGAGTTGGACAGGACGAGACCGATACCGAGACCGATACCGAGACTCTCGGCTTTTTTCCAATATCGGTCTCGGTTTTTTCATTCTCGGTCTCGAAACCGATACCGATATTCTCGGTCCATTTCTCGCCGAGAAACGATACTGACTCAAAGAAACAAAATCTCCAATATTGTCCAAGTTTTCGTCCATAATTTTCTTCGGATATCCGTCCATAACATAGAAAGTGAATTTTTTTCAAATAAGGTCTTCTAAAATTCAATAAATTTTCGCCTGCGGCGCTGAAAAAGGAAATAATTTGGTGACTTGCTTTCCAAAATTTAATAAATTTTCGTCTGCGGCGCTGAAATGTTGAATTTTCCGAGCCCTCGGCCGTTAGATTTTCAAGATTAAGATTGCAGAGTCTTCCTATTTTCGTCAACTGTTTTTCACTTCGGCCATTCGCAGATACCCGCGGATGGATATGCCTCAAAAGTTGTACGGATATAACGGATACGGATGTCGACCTCACGGATATACCTATTCGGATACGGACACAAAAATTTGTATCCATTTCCAAGCCTGATCGGATCCAGATGATGAAGAGTATTTATCTGATGATTTGGATGATGAAAATAATGAATAAATAATTTTTACACGTATTTTTTGACATAAAATAAAAATTTTTGTTAGTCTCGGTCAGTATCGTTTCTCGGTATCGGTCTCGGCTCAAAATGATGGTATCGGTCTCGGTATCGGGTTCTTGAGTATCGGTCAATCTCGGTCTCGGGTTGGCCGATACCAGTATCGTTTTGTCCAACTCTAGTTAAAATTGCACATTAGATTTATTGTTCGCCGTATTGGCTATTTTTACTCTCTTGGACATCTTAAGTTTGACGAAATGAGGGTGGGACATTTTGTGGGTTTTGCTCAATGTGCCATTTTGGGGGGTTTTGTCCAGTGGGACATTTTGAGTGAAAAACATTTTGGGATGGGCCTTTGTGGGGATTTTGTTCCGTTAAACAATTGAGGTTTTTGTTAATTGGGAAATTTTGGGCGCCATTCTAGGGAATAATTAGTGTAAAGGCAACGGCACTGTAGTGAATAATGGGCCATAATATCCCTTTTTCAGCGCCGCAGGCGAAAATTTTGAGAATTTTGGTTTTCAATCTGTTAGATTTCTTCACTTTTTTCCTAAAATTAATGAAAAATCCCAAAATTTGGTAAAAATATGCAAAAATATTGAAATAATCTGAAAAAAGTGGAAAATATTGAAATAACTGGAAAATTGGAAAAATATTGAAATATATTGAAATGTAACTTCGTTCAAAATCATAATATCGAAAAACTAATTGCATATTTGGGCTTTTCTCGGCATAATATATTTAGGAAAAAAAAATATATTTCAATACAAATCCGATCCCTAATTATAAGATACAATATTTTCAACCTCAAGGATGTGCTTACAAGTTAGACCTGACTAAATTTATTTTTTTATTTAAAAAAGCATTTAACATCGATTTTCCTTTAAAGACTGGCAACAACAAAAAATAAATAAAAATAAATGCTAATTAAAACTTGGGATGTCCAAGAAGCTAAACGGTTAAATATGTGTATGTGTTTGGATGTTTATTTGAATTTAAAATATACTTAGGCATTTTATTAAGCATTTTATAAACAGTTATTTTTAAAGAAAAAAATTGGAAAAAAAACTTTTTTGAAATTAAAAATTAGAAGGTTGATGTAGGGAGAGTTCCACATTGTTTCTACCCATCCCCTAGTCTCCAATCTAATAAGCCTCTCATGTTAGGGCTTCTAATATAAAAATTTAAATCAGACCTGGTCATGGATACGGATTTTGCTATCCGTATCCGGATATATTCGTAGGGCCAATATCCGTATACGTTTGTATCCGTCCAACTTTTGAGTCATATCCATCCGCGAATATCCGCGGATTTGGAGCATCATATCCGTATCCGTCCGATTTAAAAAAAACTATCCATATCCGTTCGTACCCGCGGATATCCGCGGGTATCCGTATATTATCCGTATCAGTGACCAGGTCTGATCTAAATTGGTATAATGTCAGACCTCTATACACCAAGATCCTGCAGACAGGGAAACGGTAATCCCTGACAAAAATAAAAATTCCTGGCTTTGTGAATCGGAAACCTACTGCCGCTAAATTTTGCTCTTCCAATTTCTTCTAAAAATTAAATTTTTAAAAATCAATTTTTTAAAAATTTAGACAATAAAAAATTTTAAATAAATGTGCCAGACATTAAAAATTAATTTTTCAGTTGTCTAGTCAATTTTCAAAATTGAAAAAAAATTCTTTAAAATCATAAGATTGTCTGGCTTTTTTTATTTATATTTTAAAATTTAATTAAAAAATTATTTTAAATATTTTTGTTTGGAATTTCTTTGTTTTTTGGATTTTTGGAATTTTGTTTATAATCTGGTAGTCTTAACAAACTTTACATTGGAGTGCACTCAGGGTCATGCCCAAACCAATCTTTTGCTAGTTTTTACGAGTGGCCTTAATGTAGATTAGTGTTCACCTTAATGTAGATCATTGTCAGTTTGTGTTTGTGCTTTTGACATCTTGACATTGACATCAGTGCCAAGTGTCACTTATTCAGTGTCAAATGGCTAATGTTTGATTTTCAAGGGTCATTGCCAAATGTTCGAGCTCATTACAATTGAAAAAAACTCATTATTAAAATAGGATTTTTCGATTAAATACCTAAATTTAACCTGCCAATAACAAGTAACTTCATTTCTAATCCTTCAACCCCACGGAGTTATTTACAGCTGAGACCCGCCATAACCCAAATTTATTAATTTAAATTTATTTATTTAAATTTAATGTAGACTATTGATTGTTGAAATTCCTTTTGAATTCCCCATTCTAATTGATTTTCAGTTGCACTTTAATTTAAACAAAGCATTCGCAGCCCTCGAGGCCTCACGTGAAGACTGTGAATAGGGAGAGAGAGAGAGGGAAGGGCAGGTGGAGGGGGGAGCGGAGGTGGGTGGAGTAGAGGAAGGGAGGAAGGGAGAGGGAGATGGGGGGAGGGAGGTGAGGGGGAGGGGGAGGGGGAGGGATTGAGGAGGGAGGACGGGAGTGGCGGAGGGAGGGGAGGGGAGGGAGAGAGGTGGTGGGAGGGAGGGAGGGAGGGAAGGAAGGAAGGAGGGAGGGGAGGGAGAGAGGTGGTAGGAGGGAGGAATAGAGGAAGAATTTTTTTAGCGATGTAAATTTTTGTCAATGGCTAGAGGGGATTTTTAAATAGAGAGAGAGGAGGCTAAAGAAATATTAAAATTTTTAAATCAATTTTTAACGCCTTGCCATTGGGCATATGCTTGAATAAAGTCGTAAATAAATTCTCGATTTTCTCCATTGCCCTTTAATAAATTAAATACCATTTTATTTAAAAGAGGAATTTTTATTTTATTTTATTTGCAAAAAAAATTTTTTTATATGTATGTTTTACAAAGCCAACTCCTTGCTTTAACTTGTTTAAATCCTACTTTAGCCGCCCTCTATAGTTCTCCGCTTTACAGTTTTTTAATTAGGTATGTTTGCAGCTTTTGCCAAGAATTTTTCTTGTTGTTCTGACTTTTAGAGATCGAGATTTTTGAAAAGTCTGGGCCTGTTCCTGGACTCTGGGTTTAATTCATTGACCTGGGCATGATCCTGGCCTGTAGTCCAGGAAAAACCCAGGCCCAGGAAAACACAGGAAGGTCAAAAAATGCCTGGGCCTGAACTCTGTGTACAGGAAAAAACCCAGGCCTCCAGACCCCGCCGATCTCTATGATTTATTATATTCATTCCCATGTAAAATTCATTGGATACGAGATATAATAGAACAAAGTTGGAATGCAGCTGGGACAGCATCTTTCCTTGACCGGACTCATGTTTATCCAACCTCGCCACCTCCTTCATAACCTTAGGGATTAATATATGCTTTAAAATAGAACAATTATGGAAGGGATTTTTACCTTCTTTTAGTTAAAAATCGTTACCAACACTGAGGTTTTTGATTAATACTTCATTTGAAGCCATGGGAGCAAAAAAAGTGCCAGAAAGTATAGGTGATCCTGTCGTTCCCCAATTCCTGAAAATTGGGAATTTACGACATTTGTTGGATAAGTAATCCATTGAAAATTTTTTGTGTATTCCTGAAATCCGGTAATTTAATTTTTCCTTAATAAACAGACGATATACTAAGTCCATCTACCTGTAATTTTTTAAAATAAATTTTAGATGTTCTCCTTTTTGAATTTATTCGAAAAAGGAGTAATTTTCTTAATAATTCTCCTTTTCATTTTAAAACAAACAAATTCAACAACAACAACCCCAGACAATGGGGAAACAACAACAATTTTGTCTTCAAAAACAGAAAACAAAATTGTATTACCTTGGGAAAATTATAACAAAATGACAGAACATAAACGAGAAAAACGCGAATTTCTCGCTATATCAGGAATATTAATTCTAGTTCTTTGGAGTTTCACACTTGGGCCATTTACCCAAATGCAAATTACAAGCAGAGTTAATATGATTGGATCATTTCAAGAAAAGGTAAAACAGAAAAGTCTAAAACAGTTAAACCTCGTTCTTTGAATATGTACACACTTAGATCTCTCCTAATAAGGTTCTCGTACGTAGTGATGGTCGGGAATTAAAGAAAACCGAGAATCTCGACCATCACTACTCGCCTGAGACAAATTAAAACATAGCTGGTTATTTAAAAATGAGGTTAATTGTATATCAAGAATTGGCCTGTTTAGGGAAATCGGTTAAGGGGAATACCTAGTAGGGTCAGGTTTCTGGTCGGAATTCCAAAATTTACTTCGGATCGGTCACGAATTGAAAAAAAAATTTGGGTTCTGAATATCCTTTTTCAGATAACCCAACTCATTCCTGATGTATAAATATGTAATAAAAAAATAAAAATCCTCTTTAAATCTCATTATATGTATAGACTAATTGTTGTTAAAGGGCTAAACAAATAAAACAAGGAAATGGGAAAATAATTTTTCCAAAAGCTATTAGTATTTCCCCCAAAAATTGTCAATAATAAACCTGCTACAAATAATATTCTTCTCGATAACGGGATAAATCTCTCTCGAGAATTGTTATAATTGTAAAGTATATCGCTATTTACCGTATTTTCTCGATTAATTCCCCTGGGGGATTATTATTTCAACCCATCTGTGGGATAGGGAATTATTCGAGGGAAGGGAATTATTCGAGTTTTGGCATTTGAACGTGCAGTAGGGTAATTGGGGGTGGGGAATTATTATTTCAACCCATCCCTGGTAGGGGGAATTAATCGAGAGGGGGAATTATTCGAGGGTGGGGAATTAATCGAGAAAATACGGTAATTCCTAAAGCTGTGCAGTAGGCGGCGTGGTGTAATGGATAACACATCAGTCCGGTCTACTGAAGATGCTGGTTCGCTCCCAGCCGCCGAATAACCTTTTGCACTAGCTGAAGGAGAGAAATAGCTATAGCCCAGCTGCTTTAATTAACTTTAAGTTTGTAATCAGTGGAAATATTAAAAATAATTTTTAGGGGTGTGTTTACAGATTTATAACCAATGGCTTCAAAAATTGGTGTGCCCCTACGGAAAAAGAAATAAATGATAGGCATTTAATTCAACAAATTTTTATGATACTTTTCAAATATATAACTAAAACTGCTGGTGAGTTTCAATTGAAGGGGCTGTATGGTATTCCTTCAGGACATAAATTTTTAAAATAAAGCCCCGGTTACAATAGAGCCGGTGCTTAAATTTACAAAAGATGAACCCGAGAAGGCACCGATCCTTCTACCTCCTGGCAGCTATAGCTAGGTGCTTCTGATCATCATTTATAGATATTCTACCGACCGAGATGCCGGGCCGTTTCTTTCATTTCTCATCTAATAATCTTAAACCCTCTCCGTAATCCACCGCTCCCCTCCTTAGACCCTCCCAATTATAGTCCTACAGTTAGACCCCCTCCTCCCTCACCCCTTTTTAAACTCCCTCCCTTGCTACTAAATGTTTTAAATGCTAACCAGCTTTATCTCCCTTCGTCCCTAAATAAATTCATAAAGCTTCATTGGAAAGTTCAATTCCTAAAACCACAAAAATTTTCGCATCTTATGGTCTTTGGACAGTATTTAAATTTTCAATTCTAGTCCTACAGCCAGATTCCTTTTTTCAATTTATTAAAAAACTAATTTTTTTCCAACTTTAACAGCCAACCTTCTTCGTTATTTGTATTCCGCCACATTTGGTCTGCTAAATAGATCAGAATTCAAAATTGAAGAAAACTTAACTCTTCGAGAGGATTTTTTTCTTTTCCTATTTAGACACCAATTAGTTCCTATTGGGTATGTCCCGGAGGTTCTTTTAACAAAAGAAGACAAAAAAGCCTGGAGGATATATGAAGATTTTGTTCAAGGAACACAAACAGATGAAAGCATGCATTGCTATGAAATTTTAAAGGAGTGGGGAAATAAATTGAAAAATAAAAAATTAAAAGAATTTGATCATGATGAATTGGAAAACATTTTAAGATGTGGATGTAACAATTTATTTAGTAATTGGGCTGATTTAGGTTTGTTTTCTTTTAACTAAAAATACAGTCAGACCTCATTTTTAAAACATCCTTGGGAATGGAAAAATCGTATCTCATAATGTATAGTAAAGAGCTGGGCTATAGTTATTTCTCTCCTTCAGCTGTGCAAAAGGTCATTCGGCGGATGGGAGTGAACCAGCATCTTGAGTAGATAACGCATCCTACTAAATAGCCTTAGGAAATAAATAGCTATATGCTTTACAGTATTAGATGTTTATTAGAATCCAATTTTAAATGGAATATCATATTAACTTTTTTAGATCCATATTAGAATCCAATATCTTAGAATCCATTCGCTCAAATTTTTTTCCAAATGTTTCAAACCCCAGACTTTTAGGCTAAATTTGGCCATTTGGATTTTTTAACATTTTTTGGGGTCGAAGCTTATAAATCGTTTTATCGAAGAGGCAATAGACTCCTCAAATAAATGTTACAGAAGTGATATCAAGGGTGGGTTGGGTTCCCGAAGCCCTAAATTTTTTTACTGTCGAAACCGACACGCTTTTTTTACCCTGACATATCCCTTGAGACGACCCATCCTTGGCATATAGGAAATAATTATTTTTATTTAAAATTAATAAAAAAATGAATAAAATTTTTAGAAACTGGACAATTAAACAGGAAAATTGTGGCCAAAGATTGTTTAGAAATTTTGCAAATTTTGAAACCAAATAAAAAAGAAATTTCATATTCATTACAAGGTAATCTACTAATTGGGTAATTTAATGGGTCAGAAATTTCGATTTTTGACTTCTAATTTGGCAAAACAGAAAAATTATTTGAGTAAAAATCTGTGCCTGAATGCTCATACCATAATTTGAACTTGTACGAGGTTCCATGTACGAGCAAAAAAATTAGAAATGTTATGGCCAAAAAATAGGCCATGGTACAGAAATGAGAAAAATCAGGGGACGGTCGGAAATGACGATAGTGTCGGAACTCTGAATTCCGACCGACCTCCTTTATGAAGTACGAGCAAATCTGTAATGTCCCCGCGTTTGTAAAAATCAGTCTTTACTTAATAAATGAAGAATGACGTTCATTAAGTATTCTAGAATATTAGCGGTTTTTAACGAGAGTTTATTAAATAAATAAAACTACGTTAAATTCCTCCAGTTAAAAATAATAAAATTTTTAAGCTTCTGATGAGGATGAAAAACAAGAAAAAGAAACTGCCAAAAAAGAAGAAGAATATTTTAATGTTGAATTAACAAAGAGTGACAGTGTCGCTGAACGATCAAAAGAATTAAAGGCTATTGAAGATAAACGGGCAGATAGGAAAAAACTTGGAAGGGAAATTTTGGGAATGATTTTGTAAGTAAATTTTAAAAAAATTTCTTTGAAAGAGATATATTGTTTAATTGGATCATACTAATCCGGCTAGTCCAATCCAAATTGGCCTGGGATAGTTTCATTCTTGTCGACATTGAGAAATCTCGAACAACCCTATCAGAGGGAACGATACCTCATTTAAAGTATAAGACAACTTTTTTCAGCCCCAATGGTCTGTCTAGGCAAAATCTGCCTTTTATTTCAGTCCCACTCAGGGGTGGGCGCATTGCGTTTTGAGTTTTTTGCGTTTTTGGAGATTGTCTCTTGCGCCCGCTCCTGGCCCTAATTTCTCAATATCCCTCCTTTATGTTAATATAGAAAAATATATTTTGAATTAAGGAAAGAAATAGAGAAGGAAGATCTTAATCAAGTTAAAGAAGCATTAAAAGAATCACTCACAAAAAAGACGGAAAAATTCGAGAAAAAAAAATTTGCTTCTAAAAAAGAAGAACCCCCAACATTTCAATTTCAACACGTATTTATTAAGGAAAATAAAGAAATTCAATGTGTCCCAGAAATTGCTGAAACATTTTTGAATGAGGATTGTTTAATAATTATTACAAAGAGTGATTCTAAAGTTATAAGGATCGCTGATATTGATCTTAATGAAAAAAAAATGCAAATTTTCAAAAATAATGCACCAAAATTATTTAAACTTTTAGAAGTAAAAATTTTTTTAATTAAAAACTCTTTCGGACCCCATGACAAATGTCCATTAGGGGATGTTTCCCCGTAGGGGAAAATTTTTGGTGAGTAGGAAGCACTACTGGGTGAGGTAGCACTACGAAAACTTTTACTAGAAAATTTCAGAGAATAAAAAAAACGTTTTGTTATCTGAGATAATCTCATTATAGAGTACATATGACTACTCAACACCTATAATTAAGGTGGGTCGGAACAGTCGGAAATCATTCGGAACAGTAAGAAATTTGAAGAGCCGGAAATCGGAACTGTCTCAAAAGTCAGAAATCGAATTTTTTTTCTGATATCAAAAGGAAAAAACGTCGGAAATCGGAATTCCGACCCACCTCTGCTCTTAGGCTAGCGTGTCAGGACAGTTTTCAAAGAAACAGTTCATCACATGGGATAATTCACAATAAATCTATCCACCACATGGGGAAAATTGACATTCACCATATGTGCATCTTGACATTTACGGATCGACATCCACGACCTTAGGCATTCGCTAAAAATATTTTAGTGTTTCTCATTTTTCAACAAAACTCTCCTAATTTATTTTATTTTTAGGAAATTTTTAAAGATACTAAAAAACGATATGGAGACTCAAAATTCTCCACAACCATGTTCGAACTTTCCTACAAACATGAAAATGAATTAATAGTAAAACACATTTATCAAACATATTTTGTTGTTGAAATTCGTAAAATATTTTGTGGAATATTTGATTTTGCAAAAAATTGTAAAAAATCAAAAAGAAAAGAAAGGTTTTTCTTTTAATTTCTAAAAATAATAATATATTTAAAATTAATTGGTCCCTACTACCCCTCTCGGAATTTGATTTTTCAATATGTTTTTGATGGAGATTGGACCCAGACGAGATCTCGAATAAAAATCTCGGTTAAAAAGCTAAGGGTCCTACTATGAGCAAAAAATTTTTCGAATGAGAACAGCGCTAATTTAGATTCTGGAGAGTGGGGGTTCTCGATATCCCTCGACCCTCGGGACCTAATTGAGTCGACATGAATGAAAATACCCTGTATCGGTCGTCGGCTTGGGAACGGGCAGTCGTTATATAGAGATAATATTATACCACATTTTAACAGTAAAAATGGAAGAACTGAAAGTACAACCCCGTTAATCGACGACGATTATGATGATGATGACAGTAATAAAGAAGAGGATTGTAAACTTGATTTGGATAAAGTTGCATATTTCAAAGGAGTCTGTAACCAATTTCAAAAAGAAAATTTAAACGATCGTGTAGAATTGCTTCGATTTAAAGGCTTTGATGAATTGGACAATCAGATAAATAATTTGGATTTGGAAAAATTGAAGAAAGACTTGCCCAAAATAAAAAAAGAACAAAATCCAACAAAAGAAAAAGGGAATAGTTGGAGGAAGATTAAAAAAGCTGTTTCTACAATTATGCCTTTTGGAAAAAATAATAAAGGTAAAGGTAAAAATAAAGATAAACAAAAGATCAAAGCAAATTCAATAGATATTGAACCACCAAGGCGAAGTTTTGAGTTAGATAGACCAGGATCAAATATAACAGATCCAGCAAGAAAAAGTTTTACTGGCATCCATCAGAGTTTACTTGACTATGATTCATATTATTCAGACGATGGACAACAGTCGAGACAAAGTCTTGATCTTCCTCTTTTGAAGCATCAACAAATTTTTCATAAAGAAAGTAAGGAAAGAATTTAAAAATTTAAAGAATATTACACTCATTCTTATTTAAAGCATAAATGGAGGACTTTGAGAGTGGCCACAGAGTGGTCACTGGTGGTCAGTGGTGGTCAGTGGTCACTCTGGTCCTGAGTCTTGACTCAAGACTTTTCTTGGGTTTTTAGGTCTTGAACAGCTCTAGTATTTAATTCCTAAGGCTGTGCAGTAGGCGGCGTGGTGTAATGATGTTGGTTCGCTCCCAGCCGCCGAATAACCTTTTGCACTAGCTGAAGGAGAGAAAATAGCTATAGCCCAGCTGCTTTACTTTATAGATACACTTTTGGGATTGAAAATCGTGTCTTAAATTTAGGGTATTTTAAATAAAATAGTGTCGCTTAGACAGCTTCCTCTAACCTGGATAACCCCAACTTTTAAAAAACGGATATTAGGTTGAGTAGTATTGAGCAAATTTCTAAATTAACCGAATCGAGTTTGATTAGCTTTATTTATTAATGAGATCGCTACAATAAAGTTGACTCTTTTCTGGACCTTATACGGAAGAGTATCCGGGCATTGAGTGGAATTTAATTAATTTAGGTAGCTAAAGTTTATCCTGACTTAGAGCCTAAACGATTTTTGCCAACTCGAACGCAGATGCAAAAAAATTAAAAACCTATAAGCAAATAGAAAAATAAGTACAATGTAAATTTAAAAAATTCTAAAATTAATAGATCAAAATCGCCATCAATCGTCACAAAAGCAAAATTCAGAGTTGAGCAACTCTAATTTTTTTCGTTTTGATCCGTCGCGAGTAAAGAATAATTCATCTGATAACCATTTATTTGGAAAACGTAAGAATTTTTTAAAAATTTTAAAATTCTATAGACTGTGCTAGGCTTATTTTTTGATTGTAGATTTACATTTGAAACGTTTTCTGATGACTTGATAGAAAATATATACCGTATTTTCTCGATTAATTCCCCTGGGGATCGAGGGAGGGGAATTAATCGAGTTTTGGCATTTGAACGTGCAGTAGGGTATTTGGGGGTGGGGAATTATTGTTTCAACCTAACTCTAACATGGGGAATTAATCGAGGGAGGGGAATTAATCGAGGGGAATTACTCGTGAAAATATATAATTTGATGGGGCTTACCCTGAATTTTAGCTTACTCTGAATTTAAATAATATACCTAACCAACTCGAAATCTGAACGAAAAAAAAACTAAAAACATCTAAACGAGGAGAAAAATAATTATTTAACCAATTTCAGAATTAATAGATCTAGATCACCATCAATCCGACAATTCACAAAAGCAAAATCCTGAATTAAACAAATCGGATTCGTTTAAGTTTGTGACGACAAGTGGACCAATAAATTTATCTGATAAATATTCATATGGAAATCGTAAGAATTTTTTTTATTTTTAAAATTTATAAAAAAGAAGGAGATATGTTCGGAAAAAGTTCGGATTATATCTCCTCAAAGAAACAAAAATTCAGAAGGGTAATTGTCCGACCACTAGGTATGTCCCAGTAGAATTTATTTAATCTGTGTAGTTGAAAAAAAGATGTAGCCAATGATGTTCCAGAATGATTTTTATAAGTACCTTCAAAACCCTACATATAAATTGACAACCCCCTCCTCCTCTTATAATGAGGAGTATCTCCTAGATTTGGGTATCGGCTCGGCATCCCCTTGGGTACGACTAGGCGCGCAGCCAAGTAGCTCAAAAAGCCATAACTTGCTTCAAGATTTTCGAATCTTTCCAAATTTAGTAGTAAATGATTCCTCTCGCTGAGTTAAAGAGAAAGGTACCAAAGTTGATAAGGGCCTGGAAATTTCGAGCTAGTTATGGGCCTCTTTGGCCACGCACCTTCTCACTCCACCCAGCAGCCTACAATCTTTTTAAAAAGCTCCTAGATTGAGGTATCATGGGTACAGGAGGTCCAAATGTTTTCCTAAGACCAAAAAATACTTCTCTTAAATTAAGACAAAAAATTATTAAATTAATTTTATTATTTTAATTAAATTTCTAGCTGTACTTGTAAGAAAAAAGCGTCTTTTCCCTTTAATTGTGCCGGCCATCGCTTTTGGAGGAGCTATAATTTTCCAACAATTTTTTAAAAGAATAATTGGTACTAAATATGATCCGATACAGTGGATAATAAATTGTGTAATGAATATAAAGACGGGCGGGTGTAAGGTTCCGGAAGCGATACAGAATGAACGTTCATTTCTTGTAACAGCAAAGAAATTAGTCATTGAAGAGATGACTATGGAAGCAGGCTGGTTTTTTAAGTCTAATTACTTTATCTATGGAAATAATTACCCCGGGGGTGTGTCAACTACCTTCCTCTTTTATCCATCCTTATATTACTAAAATTGGTCAAAAATTGGGAAGGAAAGATTTGATTTTTGGGGAATGCCCCCCTTTCTCCTATTTCATCTTTCATTTAGTTTTGCGACCTAGTTAATACCTATGGAAGGGCTTGTGGTTCGTTTGGGTTATTTGTACATACAGAAAAAGATGCACTATAAGATAGGATCAAGACTAACGATCAGGCTGAGATTCTAACTAAAAATTGGGCTGAGGCGGGAGTCCGAACAAAAATTTTCGTTATCGAGAATCGAGATCTTTCGAGGTACATATCTCGAACGATCCCTGCTAGTCCTGTCCCTAATCAAGACCCTGTTTTCTTAGCACATCCAATTTTTTAATTTTATTTTGCAGTTGTGGAAATTCGAAAAATTTTTGAAATATATTATTTAACATATTTAAAAGATAAAATTAAACCAACAAAACAAAAACCTCCAAGTGTATATTTAAAAAATTTAAATTTTGCTTTGCCAATTAAATATGGTTATATACTTGATTGTTATTATTATGATTGGGATAAGGAATATGAAAAAATGACAGAAAAAATGAAAGAAGAAGACAGTAAAATTAAAATACCACAATGGTTAAAGGATTTAAAATCCAATCCAAATTTGTTAACACCACTTATTAAAGTATCAATTGAACGTTGCAAACCTTTTGAAAATTTTATTGAAGAAGATAAGGTATGCCTTATTATTTATAAATATATGGCCGGAACTCATAAAACATAACCACCACCACCCCCCGTCAATTCACCCGAATTTAAGGCCCATTTTTTAATTTTGGTTGGTCGAAGGGTGGAGTGAGCGATAACCTCTATTTAAATTACTCTCGTTATAGGGAAGGATTTTTAGCTTCAAGGAAGTATTTCATAATAAGGTCGACCCTCTCTAATGAGATACTCCTTCACACGTCTCTTTCTGTGATATATCAACTAAATTCGGTCCCAATTATTAGAAAGGTCAAAATATTTTCTATATATATATTTGTTTAATTTCTTAACAACTTTAGATACCCGAGATGTTAATACATATAGACAAACATTGTTCAATGCCCAGCAATATTTTCATAAGATGGTTAGAAGCATCTGATGTCGAATTAAATCTTGGTATAATTAGCCGTGATGATAAGTATGCTGAGTCGATAAGAAAAGATCCACATTTTCGCTTTAACTGATAATTTTCAATTTCCTCTATTTGGGGGTTAAAAATGATTCTTTAGCCCCTTTTCCTTCCAGGAATGGGCTAAAAATAATTTTTAATCTTTAAAAAGGCTAAAGAACAAAAATATTTAAAATGGTTTAAAAACTGCTCGGTCACTTTTGGGACACCCTCTGTTACATTCGAAAATCAATTTTACGTACATCCTATTTTTTTAAACCGCATCTTTAGGTAACTTTTTTAACCCCAAGGGTGTACATAAAATGAAGACCGACTGTAAATATTTTTATTAATTTTATATCCATATCCAAAGACATTTTATCCAGTTTTTGAATTTTTATTTATTATTCATTCCTTGATGTGAGTTAGTCATATACCTCACTATAAAATCAGACCTCACTATAAAATAACCCTTATACTAAGTAAACATTGATTACGTTTTTTAAATACTAGTTGAGAGAACAGGATGAGGGAGAAGTCTAAAGAAATACCCTCCATTTACGATACCCTTATTTTAGGGCAGTTGAGGGAACAGGATGGGGGAAAGGGCCCAAAACGAGGCACAACCGACTGTACCGATGATGGGTTGGTTATTTATAGTATTTTCATTTATGTTCTTTCTGCATCTGCGGACACAACATATAGGTTATCTTATAATGAGGTTCAATTGTGTTTTAAATTCCTATACTTTTATTTTGGTAAATTTTAGAAATTTTAAGGTTTTTTGGGGTTTTTACTGGGTATTTTTGCATTTCTAATTTTTTTAAATTTTATCTAAAACTACCTTAAATCTTCTAATAAAACTCTTTAACTAAATTTTTTCTACGTATTACAAGAGATTTTAACAGACAACATAATTTTATTAGCAGATTTTTTTAATTTATTTTTCTCAAAATATGAGAGGGTATTCACCAGATATTTTTAATCTAAAATTGTAAAAATTTTTAAGACTAGTTTCTAGTTAAGATTAGTGTTCGACACGGAGCGGTACTACCGCGGAACTGACGATATCTTTCGGACTGGTATTTTTCAGTACTACCGGTACCGAAAATATCCATTTCATGAACTCTAGTAAAATGGATTTTAGAATAGAACTAGGACGAAAAACTAGGAACTGGTCGAGTTGGTGTTTTTAACATTTTTTAAATTTGAATTTTGCTTTAAATTTTTGTGTTTATTTAAATTTTGGTAGAATCCAAATTTTTATTTCCGAATTTTATTTTGTTGTGGGGAATTATTATTATTAGGGATCGGATTTTTAGATTGTAAAAACCTTAACAGCTATTTTAGGGTTCTTTCGACATTAACTATTACAAGAAAATTAGGTTATAACCTAAAAATCCGATCCCTTATGATTTATTTAAACTAAATTCAAAGATAGGTATTTGGGTTTTTACTTTGTTAAATTTAAAAAATTTATTTTTGTGTAAATATTTTATCTATTAAAAAATTGTAAAAAGTATTTCTGATTAAAGAAAGTACATATGGACTTTTTGAGGATAATTTACATTAAATTAAGCGTAAAGTCAGGGATAAAAAGGATATGTAAAAGAATTTAATTTTATAAAAACAAAGTGATAATTAGCCATAAAATAATAAAGGGCTTGAAAAGGAAATGTAGTTCCCGGGGTTATTTTAGAAACTGTAAATCAGGCGAAGTTTCCTCTCAATCAGAAGTGGGTCGGAAATGACGAAGGTGCTGGAAATCGGAAATGGCTCAAAAGTCGGAAATCGGAATTTCGATCGACCTCTGCTCCATGGCTGGCTCCGCTTCCGCGATTCACCTTCCGAAGAATTCCGCCTTTTTGAGCCTTCCGCCTCTTGTCTTCCGCTTTTTAAAATTCAGAATTCTCCAGCCCTGCTCCCAATCTAGCAAGTAAAGCAAAAACTGAGAACGATCATTCGGTGGCGGTTGAGCGGTCAATAACCTTGTATCGGTGAACTTTCAGAATCAAATCCCATCCACTTATTTAAAAACAATTTAATAATGATTTTTAAAAATTAAAAAATCAAACAATTTTACAGAAAAAATGAAGATTAATTTTATATTTGAGTTGTTTTTTTCCACCTTTTAATTACTCGACATGTAAATTTTGGACAAAGAACTGGAATTCCAATTTCTCGTTTCAATGAAGGAAAAGAATCGCCTGGCGATATCTAAACAAATTATTTTTTAAAATGTAAATGGGCAGAAATCGGACTTGTAACCTTTGTTTGGTAACTCCATTGAAAGTTAGGATAGGTTTGGGGGATCCTGGGAAAGCCCCGCATATCCAGACCCAAAAATTCCGGACATAGGGACATTTCGCGGAACTGAATATCTGGATCTCCAGCACAAAGTAAGGCACGATACTCTTCCAAAAACACAATTAACCTCCATCGGTTAATTATCAGCAGGGGTCAATCGGAAATGACGAAGGTGTCGGAAATCGGAACTGTCGGAAATCGGAAGTGTCGGAAATCGGAACTGTCGGAAATATTCATAAGTCGGAACTCGGAAATCAGCTCAAATTTTCGGAAATCGGAATTCCGATCGACCCCTGATTACCATTAAGAGAATCGAAGGTTTCCCTGGGTAATTAATCGAGTAAATAAACGATAATTTCTCCTTCCTAAATGGTTGCCAACTAATTTTTCCACTTTAAATTTTAATAAAATTATTTAAAATATTTACCATATAACGATTAAATATATTGGCAAAAAACAGAAACAATTCCATTCTAGCCAAAGACTCTCCAAGGCATTGACGCTTTCCCAATCCAAAGGGTATTAAATGGTCAGACTTAAGTAAATTCCCATTTTTGTCCAAAAAACGTTCTGGTCGGAAACTTTTCGGATCAGAAAAAATCTTTTAAAAGAAAATATTTTTTTTGGAGAATTTTAAAAACATTTTCTTACATTTGGATCAACTAAAACAACTGAAATTTGTGCCACAATCGGTTGGCCTTTTCGTAGCAACCATTTATCAACCTTTGTGTCTTTCATCATTCTATGGGGGAAATCTTGTGCAACAACATTACCAACACGAAGAATTTCCTTTTAAAAAACGAATTTTAGTTTGGTAGTTGGAGAGCCCTTATTATAATATAAAACACACCTAATACTGGATACACTCAATTTGGAATACGTAGTATAAAATTAGATTAGCCACAAAGTGAAGGAGATGCTTAAGCATACCCCCCCCCTACTTAATTACTTAGCTAAAATCGTGGGGTAAAGTAGTCTAGGTTAACTTGTCGCGGGCTCATAATCAAACGATTAAAGGTTTTATCCTCCCCCGGCCCTCAAAAAACACCTAAATGGCGGAATTGGTAAATGTAATTGAATCAAGATCACAACTGAACATAGAATAGTTTTTCAGCCTAGTGATTAAATAAATCCCCTTTATCTTTACTCACATTTACTACCGCACAAGTGTAAGGTAAAGAAGAACGATCTGACCAAGAAACTAATTCTTGTTCATTACCAAATTTATTATCCAATTCTTCTTGTACTTTTTCCATTACAGAAGGATTGTGTAATAAAAGGGCTATTCCCCAAGACAGAGCGGTTGTTGTTGTTTCCTTGGATAAATGGAATTAATTGTTAATTAAAAGTTGATTGGCTAACCTGCCCTGAAATCCAAAGGTCAAAAAGAATAGCCTTCAAATGTTCATAACTAAATTTACAAATAAAGTCTCGAAGCAATGGGATGTAGGGGAAAAGGATAAACTATAGATAATAAAAGGTTCTCCCACTAGGGTAGAGGGAAGTCCAAATCCTTATAAATGCTTAGTTAAACATAGGATAGAAATTTTAGTTAACGAGCCTCTTATACGGGATATGGTACTAACACTGGGCATTAAGGTTGGCGGATCCGGATCCGAAGAAAGGCCGGATATCTGGAAATTTTCAGGTCGGATATCGGCTCCGGATATCCGAAGATTTCCAACTATCCGTCAACCTTACAGTGTCTTATTTTAACAGATTCCAGTTAATATGGTCAAGTTCCACTGTGCCAAAATCGCATCGATATAGGGGGACATAAGGAAATTTATTCACTAAACACGCCAATAAATTCAATTTTTGAGGCATCATTATTATAACTATGTAGGACTAGCCAAACATGCAAATGCATGTTTTGTATGCGGGTATGCCTTGAAGTGGGAAGCCCAAAAATGGGGTTTTTACAAGGTCCTAGCACTTTAGGACCCGGTTCTTAATGCATATTTTTGCATATTTTGCGATTTTCCGTGCATATTTTGGCTAGCTCTAATTATAACCATGATTAAACTTAATTTTCCCCAAAAATTCTGTTTATCCTTTTTTTAAGTCATTTTATAATCTGTAACGAGAAAAATTCTTTTTCCTCACCTAAAGACATCTTCCCTCCCATTTTCCACACTTTCATCACACTGTAACTTTTCTCTAAGAAAAGCTTCCATAAAATCGCTAGGTGGAGGTAAAATACTTGAATTATTTAATTTTTCTTTATTTAACATTAATTCCTTTAAATGTTTATCAATTTGTTGTTGAAAAAATCCAAAAAAACATTTGTGGGTATTTTTAACTAAATTATAGGCATCTTGACATAAAGGGAAAGATTTAAAAATGTCCGGGCGCCACATAAATAAATTTGTGGCAAAACTTTGCATTCGGTTATTGAAACGCCATAATTGGTTATTTAGTTGGTGATAAAGTTGTTCATGCTGTTTTAAAATTTAATAATGATTAGACTTTTTAAAGTAGGTCAAACTGTTACATTTCCCGGTAGGAGAATGGAACTGTCTCAACCAGGGCTGGGGTGAGTGATACCATAATATATTAGATCTGGGGATTCTAAACAAAATTATGAGACTGGATCCTCGGTTGGAAAGCTTTTTGTGTCTCTGAAAGCGATTAAAACAAGCGGTCATAATTATGTTGATTTAAGTCGGCTTGAAGAGCTCTTTCAAATGACATATAATTTGCTATAAAAAAGAAATGTCACAAAGGGATTCGGGAAAAAGGGGGAATAAACGAAGTATTGGGGAAATTACAGATGTTAGGTATATTGGATATATTAGAGATGTTATAAGCTACTATAGTAAAATGAAATCCCTCACCCCTTATTTAATTTTAAATTTATTAATTAGAAAAACACCTCTTCATCAAATCTAAACCCAACAAGTAAAACATTAATTATCGAACTAATTGCACGTTCTAAATGTTTAACAATATCAATTTCTATCTCATTTAATTTTTGTTGTTCATTAATTTCTAAATCCAACAATTTAAACATTTCTGAAATTTCTGTCAAAATCTGGAGGAAAAATTTATAAAAAAAATTTTTTAGAATTTAACTCTTTCTTGCATAATATTTTTTCCAACCCCAAAATCTCTAAAAACGTGTAAAACAAAGCGTCGATGTTCTCTCCAAATTTCCCCTTCAGTTTGTAAAACGCCATAAATTCCTCCACGAATTATCCTTTCGTAAGCTTCTATTTAGGAAAAAATTTAAATGGTATTCGAACCTCATTAAAATACACTCAATGGAGAAATAGTGGAGATATGTTTTCTTAAAGTTGGTTGGCTAAGCCGACATCTTCCAATCTAACGTTGTAAAATACACCCTTTACAGCCCCAAAGTGTATATTATAGTGAGGTTTGGCTCAATTAACAATCGGAAGTTAGGTAGATTTTGTCCCTATTCCTAATTTAAATTTAGAAAAAATTCCTAGTTTGTTCTTGACCCTGTTCTAACAAGACATAAATCAAACCAGTAACAAAAAGAATAAAGGAACAATAATCTATTTATTTCAGCAGTTTGTCCATTTACTACTCGAGTAGTTGTTTATTATTTCTACTCCAAAAAATTTATTCGGATCAAGTTATAATTCTACTTGACTGGACCTTTATGGATATTCGAGACTACTAACTTTCGCTGATTCCGACTAAATGTATTTCCCTAAAATGGAAGGGGAAAAACGACCATCAAGATTTTAAGAACACCTATCTTCACCCTCACTCAATCCCCTCGGGATGCCACAAAATCCGGATTCAACAAATTAAATTACCAATTGCATGTCTCCCAGCAAATGCTTCCCCTCCACGTTGGTAATATTCAACAATTTTGTTATACTCAGCGATACAAATAACTGGAGTTTCTCCTAGCCAAAAAGTAAAAATTGGACCAAAACGTTGTCTCCATTCAAGAAAAATATCTTCACCAGGAGGATGTCGCATTAAAGTAAGGCTGTTGCCGAAAAAAGGGAGTGGAATTGGGCCTTAAATTAAAAAAATAGAACAATAACCGATAATAGAATCGGGCATGTTTTTTTGGTTTTCTTGGCTTTTCTGGCCTACTAATTTAATTCTAGCCGGTCCAACCCTAGATTTTCTTCCAAAATTTTAAATAGGAATATGAATGAGCTTGTAAAGTGTATGGGGTTTTAAAAACTTTCCGTTATTTCCCCGTCCTTTCCTTTTCCAGAAACGGAACATGGGAACTTGACAGTCAAAAATTCGATCCTCAAAAGATAGTTTCCCGCATAAAATCTTTCAATAATTTCCCATTTTTATTAAAGTTCTTGTCTAATTTCGTAAAAAATTTTCTAAAAATTTACAAAAATTTACCTGGAGGTAATCCTTTACGTTTATAATGAAAATTGTAAAAAACAAAAATTAATATTACAATAAATACGAATAAAAAAGCGGCCATTTTTTATTCTAAATCAATTTTTAAAAATTAATTTTTGCAGAGATCGTTGGTTAATTTAAACTAAAATGTAGAAAAAGGAATGAATGCAAAAACCGATAAAAATAAGTAACTGATAAATTATTTTTATCATTTTTAAGGAGACTGTAAAGGTATTTTAATGGACTCAATGGAGGTAAAAAGAAGAATTTTGTTTTTATTAATTTAATTAGGGTTGCACCGAGTTGTTCCACACATGAAGAAAGAATATAAATGAAAATAAATAACCTAGCATTGAGTTTGGTGGATCTCGTAACGGAGATTTTTTTTCAAAATTTTTTACAGGACGGGCAAAATCCCGTAAAATCCCGTAAACTCGGTAATCCCGTTTTCGCTCCAAATCAGGGATTCCGGGACGGGATCCCGTAAAATCCCGTGCGGGATTCCGTCCCGTGCCGATCTCTACTATACAGTACATTAAATTCATTTTAAACTAGTTGAAGTGAAGTGGTCTTTAATTCTATACAATGCCGTTTCATCGCGAAATTTTTATCGCGCTTAAAATTTTTTCTAAATTTTTGAATTTTTTCAGGATTTTTTTCCGTTCTTATATTTTTTTAACAAAAATTTTCTCGATTTTAAGGGTTATGGCTATTTCAGGCTTAATGGCAAATTTTTCAATTTTCAACGAAGGGGAGACTTTGAAAATTAAAATTTATTTTGAACGTCAAGTATTTATTGTTTATTTATCTGAAGTTATCACAATTGACCTATTTTATGCAAAATTGAGAGAAATTTTGAGATTGGACACAAATCAAGTAATTACTGTTAAATGGATTGATAATGAAGGTTTTTTTGGAGTTGAAAAATTTTTAAAAGAATTTTGATGACAGATGATCCCTGTACTATTTCTTCACAAATTGAACTTTTTGAAGCAATAAAGCTAACTTTGGAATTTAGAGATGCTGAATTAAAGGTTTTTTTTGTTTTTAAGTTTTTTTATTTTTATTAACTCCTTTTTGGGTCTTTCTTTCTTATTTCTTCCATACTTTCTCTTGTTTTGCCTCTGGGATCTAAACCTATCAATTTTGGTTAGCTTCTTATGAGTAGGGCGTGTAATTATATGGATATAAAATCAAAAAATATGGCCATAAAATATGGATATAAATTCCCGAAATATGGATATAAATATGGAAATAAACACTAAATAGGGATATAAAATCCTGAAATATGGATCAAAAAATAGTCAAAGGATATTTTAAAAATCAGTATTTTATATAGAAAACAATAATTTTGCCTTTAACTTTGCATTTTAAGAACATTCTAAAAGATTTTATGGATTTAAAATTTCCGTTAAAATTTTTTTGAAAATAAATTTATCCGAAAAAATTTCAAAAAAAATTTTTGGCCAAAAATTTCCAAGATTTTGAAAATTTTCGCCAATTTTTAGTAAAATTTACCAAAAAATGACCAAATATGGACAAAATATGGAAAATATGGATTATAAAGACCATTCTAGAAAACCTAAAACAAGCCAAAAACATGTTTTTCGTACGTTTCATAGTCATAGGAATTCAGGAAAAAAATATGGATTTCCATATAATTACACGCCCTACTTATGAGGTTAGTTGAGCGTCCTCGACATTTAGATAGATTTCAGTTTGGATATCGGATTTGGATGTCCGATCCTTCCTCAAAATAGTTGGCGGCATTTTCCAAATAGAGGTAAAACAGGAGAAATGGGGAAGAAAAACAACCAAAAATCCCTTATTTACATATTTATCCATTAAGTTTTGTCCATTAAATTGAAGGGGCAAAAATCAAAATTCAATGGGTTAAGAAAATAAGCTTTAAAATATTTTTGGGACTTTTATTAAAGACAACCTTCTAATCAAAATATTTTTTAAGGTCCACGTATTCCTCGGCCAACCAACAACCCCAGGCGCTCCCTGCCCTGGCGAGGATAAAACAGTTTATCGACGCGGCGCTCGCCGTTGGGTTCACAAAAAGAAATATTTTATTAGCGGTCATTGTTTTCAACCTAAACGATTAAATAAAAGAACAATTTGTGCTTTGTGTGAGGACACAATTTGGGGGCTGGGACATGCAGGTTTTCGTTGTATGGACTGTGGAATGTGTGTACACAAAAAATGTCATAAATATGTTGCTGAAAAGTGTTGTTCAAGAACTTTTGTGGTAGGGGAGGAAAATAATGGAGGAGGGGGAATTTCTCAGCATAAAGTGCCTTCTTTGAAGAGTGCAACTTCTATTAGAGGCGATGAAAATTTACTGCCTTCTTCAGAGGTTTTTAATATTTTTTCATGGTTTTTTATTCTTAAACCAATTCCCGCCCCTATTTGATTCTCACAGATTAAGAGAATTAGTTTTTTCTGAGACAGGAAATAATAACAGGAAAATTAATCTGAGACTCAAATAGGGGTTGGGGGTGGGTTGTTTTTTATAGGTTTGACCCCGAATCGTGAGGGCGCGTTTTTCGAGGTGCGTTGTAGGGTGACTGACAATAAATTGTGAGTGTTATTCTGTCAATCATCCTCCAACGCACCTCGAAAAAGCGCGTCCTCTGGATTCGGGTTCAACCCCTAGTTTATGAACAAAGTGCCGAAAAATTTGAAAAAAAATTTTTCTTCATTTTTTAGCATCAAAAAATTGAAAGAACAATTTCCAATACAAACGGAATACCAGATCCCAATTTATTGGAAGTTGGTGGAACAGTTGGAAATGGAGGAGATTTACCTGTTCAGTGGAGCATGGGTTTGGATGACTTTGAATTACTTACAGTGATAGGACGTGGTTCATATGCAAAAGTTGTGCAAGCTGAGCATAGGTTTTCGATTTTTCAAACGATCAACTTTTGAAATTTTTTTATCTATTTTTAGGCGAACAGGCCAAATTTATGCTATAAAAATAATTAAAAAGACTGTTTGCATTGATGAAGAGGTTTGGAAATTTTCCAGGCTTCTGCATTCTTTCTATTTTTATCTGTGATAAGTCTCTTCAGAGCTTCTGTGATGATGGCCACTCTCTTGCATAAAAAAGACGCAGAAAATTTGTAAAGTTCTTGTAAAACATGAGAAGACTGGTCAGTTTTTCTTCGTCTTTTTTATGTGATAGAGTGGCCATCATCACAGAAGCTCTGAAGAGACTTATGAAGGATAAAAAGAGGAGTGCACAAGCCTGATTTTTTCAAATTTTTTCGAGTCTTCCAAAACTCAATTTTAAGGACACTGACTGGATCCAAACAGAAAAATCTGTCTTGGAAACTGCTTCTAATCATCCCTTCCTTGTTGGATTGCATTCTTGTTTTCAGGTTTTTCTGATTTTTTTTAATTTTTTGTTTATTTTCAGACTGCTTCTCGTCTCTTTTATGTTATCGAATTTATTCCTGGAGGTGATTTAATGTTCCATATGCAAAGGCAACACAAACTACCTGAAGAACATGCACGTTTTTATTCTGCTGAAGTTATTTTGGCTTTACATTTTTTGCATACTAGAGGTATTTTAAATTTATTTGATTTTGTTTGTTCTAATTTTTATTCCATGATTCTGTCTAAAACCATTTCCAACTTATAAAAATAATGAAATGAAAAATAAGTGTCACCTACCTTTCGGTTATTTTCGGACCTCAGTTTTCTAATTTGCATGGCTATTGGGTGGAGGAGTTCCCTAAGCGTACCCTAATAAGCATAATGGACTTCACATGCAATTTTTTGACTTCAAGCGTTACGTAAAATTGAGGTTCGACTATATTTCCCTTTAGGTCTCTTTTAAAGTCTCCTTAACCCTCTTATTATAAAATACATTTTTATTTTTGAAGGCATAATTTATCGTGATCTAAAATTGGATAATGTACTATTAGATGCTGAAGGACACGTCAAATTGACTGATTTTGGGTTTGTTTTTGTATTTTTATAAAATTTATTTTTTTTAGAATGTGTAAAGAAAATATTGGCCCAAATGATTTAACTTCAACATTTTGTGGAACTCCAAACTATATTGCACCTGAAATTCTTCGAGGCGAAGATTATGGTTATGGTTTAAGACTATGGTTTAATATTTTAATTAATTTTTAATAGGATATAGCGTTGATTTTTGGGCTTTGGGTGTTTTAATGTTTGAAATGATGGTTGGCCGTTCACCTTTTCAAGCACCTATTGAAGAATATCAGGAATATTCTGAGGTTTTTAGTTAAATAAAATAAAGCTTTTTTGTTGGTTATTTTATTCTGTTAAAATTTTTCGAGTAAATAATTAATATTATTATACTCTGGACCACCTTTGGGTTCCGCGAGTTAGGTGAACCCAAGCGCGGAAGGGAAAAGACTCCTTAAAAGACCCTCCTTTAAAGTTCATTTAATGATCAAATAAACAGATTAGCAGAAACGCCGTAAAAAGGGCCTAGTCGACTTGAATATACGATAACTGGACTGATTTATTATCCTAGGTCTTCCCTCTTATATCTATCAAATTAAGGAGGGGCAAATTTATTATATGACTATTCCTAAAAAATTATTTTTTTCAGGATTTTCTGTTTCAAGTTATTTTGGAAAGGCAAATCCGAATTCCTCGAAATTTGAGTGTCCGTGCTGCAAATGTATTGAAGGTTTAAAAAATTGTTTTTCTCGTTCTAAAATTATTTTTAAGGGGTTTTTGAACAAAGATCAAAACGAAAGATTGGGATGTAAACCTGATTTGGAAGAAGGACTTAATGACATAAAAACAAATGCTTTCTTCAGATACAGCATTGATTGGGAATTGGTTTATTATTATTTTTTATAGAGTCGTGACCTCCCTGTAAGATTTTAATGAGGGTATCTTACAGGGCGTAGCTGAGGGGCTGAAGTCACCATTGATCATTTCCCTCTCAACTTTTGAATGATCAATAAAGTGACTTCAGCTCCCCCCCCCCGAAATGGGAGAAAGTGAAAGAATGTTGGGAGGGAAATGAACAGTGAAGTTAATTTTTTTCCTCTACAATCCCAAAATAAAAAAATTTATGCATAAAAAATTTTGCGTACGATAAATATAAAAAACCAGGTTCCCAGGTTAATTTTTATTTTCTTATAGGGAAGTTCGACTGTTTAATATTTTCTCACTAAAATCATAATTTAAAAAAAAAATTTTTTTTTGATTAGCTGGTTGAACGCCGAATCACCCCTCCTTATAATCCAAATATTAATGGTGACAGGGATTTGCAACGTTTTGACACTAGTTTTACCAATGAGGATCCGGCGCTTACTCCTGGTATTATTTTATTGGTTAAATAAATTTTATAAAAATTGGTAAAACTTATAGATGAACCAGAAGTTATTGCTCGTATTGACCAATGTAAGAGAAATCTTTAAAAATAAATTTAAAAAAATTATTTTTATTTTTTAGCCGAATTTGATGGATTTGAGTATGTAAATCCATTAATTTTTAACAAGGAAGATTCTGTTTAAAAGGAGAAAAATGGAGAAGAGAGTCTCGCAGAGTTTTTTTGTTATAATAATAAGAAGGCAAATAATAAATTAAGGGTCAGCCCATGCAGGCGCAAAGCCATAACTTTTTTCAAGATTCCCGAATTTTATTAAATTTAGTAATAAATGATTCCTTTATTTGAGCTAAAGAGAGTGGTATAAAAATTGATAAGGGCCAGGAATTTTCCAGGTAGTTATAGCTTTGCCTGAGTGCCTACTTGGGGTGCCCCTAAATTAATAATACCTAAATTATTTTTTGGGGAGCAGCAAAAGAAAATAATATTTAAATGTGCAGCTTTGATTATTTTATTTTAAAAATCAACAAAATGTTTAAATTATTTTTGGGATTTTTTTGAATTTTTGGGAATTTTGTTGATTGAAATTTATTCCTTTTTTGACCCTACACTCATATCTTTTAACTTAAAAGCAGCTTGTTTTTCATTCCATTTAAATTAATATTATATACCTTATTTTCTTCTTTTATTTTAAATTAGAGTTATTAATTTGGTTTTTTGGGACTTGCTGATTTTAACATTGAAGTTTAAATTCTGGATTTAAGAAAGTTAAATAATAATTTTACTAACTCTAATTTAATTTAAAGATATATCTCCTTCCCTTTATTCCTTTACTTTCCAAAAAGAACTGTGTCTTAAATTTTATTCTGTTGCTGTTCGACCTCACTTTTATTTTGTGATTTAGACTTAAATTGTATCTAAATAATGAATTGTGCCCTAAATGGAGCGTATACACATTAGTCATGCCCGGGAGAAGAAAAACCCCGGGAAACGAGAGTCGGATCGGGAAATGACCTCGGGATCGGGATACCCGAACATCACTAATACACAACTTCCTTACACCCAATAGCCAACCTAATTAAAAAAACATCGTATTATTGGGTATCTTTTAGTGAGGTCCAACAAGCCTCTTTTAATTCTTTCACTTTTACAACAAAATTTTTTAACAAATTTGATAGAATTTAAAAATGTTGTGAATTAATCATCCAAAAACATATTTTCTTCTATTTTTCTATTTTGGCCCCTCACCTTCAATTGTTTAAAATATAGAATTTACATATTATTTTTATTACAAAATTATTGTTAATATATTAATACAAAATTATTATTAATATATTATTAATACAAAATTATTATTAATATTACAAAATTATTTAATTTTCAATGTCGATTATTGCCTTTGGAAGATTACTTAAACGAATTTGAATATAAAAATTTTAAAAATACAATAAATAATTATTGAAATAATTTATTTTATTTGACTTTATATTTTTTAAAATAATTCATAATTTAAAAAGCAAGAGAATTAGACTAAAATTTCAGATGGTTAATTATATGCACAAAATGCTTAATTGATCTGAGGTGGGTTTTATTATTATTCTAGGAAAATTTTCTGAGAATGTTTTTCCTAATTAGCGTTATTAGGAGCCGTACAGAAACAGAAGTTTTGAATTCCAAGATTACTTAAGTAACGTCCTTGTCTAACAAATTAATATTTGAATTTAACATTAACCAACGATTGAAGTTAGGCAAGTATATATTAAGCATTAAAAGCTTCCCTAGCTAATGCATTCCAAAATTTTAATTGCCCTATTGACCTCCTTGTAAGCTTTCCATAAGTGGAGATGAATATTCGATCGGATACATCGAATTCGAACTTCGACTTGCCTTTTTTGAAATTGGATTTTCGAATTCGATTTTAGTCTAGTCTTCGAATTTTGGTTTTAAATTTTGGTTTCGAATCCCGTCCCTCCTTTCTCAACCCGTGACATTCCTAATGTGTATTTTAAATCAGTTTATTAAAATTTATTCTCATTTGAGTTAGTGTCATATGTTTGAATTTTGCATAAACCTTACTCTCTTATTTTAATATTCGATCCTTCAATCATTTAAAAATTGTTTACAATTTTTTAAACTTGCTTTTTTTAGATTTTTAAAACGCACATTAGAGCGGGGAGGGGGGCTTTACATATTTTCTATCAAATTTTTTTGCTTTTGCAAAGCATCTTTTTTCTAACCAACAAATAAATACACGATTAAATAAAAACACTTTTTTTATTCTACACAATAGCTACCTCTACCCACCTCTTAAAAATACGTTAAATAAAAATGTTTGGCCTTTTCTGCGATTTTTATTTAATCTGAATTTTTTTCAATATTTTCATTTATTTTTACAAATGTTTTCTCCAAGCTGTAAGGCAGAGCTGTTTTGAAATAAAAAACTTCGAAAATCGTAAGAAAAACTCGTCTAAATTTCGAAACGGCTCTGCCATAGAAACAAGCACGCCAATTGGAACGTGCTTTTTATTTGGGGTATTTGATAAGACTTAAGTATGGGTTACCTTACTTCTTAATCGGTTAGGCTCTGACAAATGAGAGTGAATCAGGTCCTCAGGCTTGCCATGGCATAGATGTTACCGCTAACAATAAGGGTATTATTTGATAAGACTTAAGTATGGGTTACCTTACTTCTTAATCGGTTAAGATCTGAGAGTGGATCAGGTCCTCAGGCTTGCCATGGCATAGATGTTACCGCTAAGTTGTTAAAGCGCCTTATATTTCTTATTATATAAGAAATATAACATTACATTAATGATGAAATAATATACCGTATTGCCTCTAATACAAGCCCTGGGCTTATATTTTTCAATACCCCTCATTGGGTGGGCTTCTATTGGGGATGGGCTTCTATTGGGGATGGGCTTCTATTGGGCATGGGCTTCTATTGGGGATGGGCTTCTATTAGAGACAATACGGTAAGTGTTACTCAGTTTTTTGAGATCTTTTATTTTTGATTCCGGCATTTTTTAAAACTCTTTTTCCGATTTCCTTGTTTCGTAACGTATCTTTGGTGGCATCATTTTGTTTGTTTATTTTTTAAATTTAAAAATTAAAAATTATGACTAATAATTTTTAAATTGTTTGTCTTATTTATTTTTCATTATTTCATATTTGCACTTTATTTTTATTTAAATTACATGCGCGAACGTATTATTTTATTTTAGCATTTTTACGTCTAGAAGCACTTTTAGACACCTTAAAAAGAGCTTTATATTTTCTTTCTTACCCCACATTTTTTATTTACCCTTTACGCGCGTACACACGCTCGCTAATTTATGGATTATCTGCCACAGGCGCTAGTAAAAAATACTAAAAGCAGCTTATATTGAAAAATGCCTTAAGAGAGAGAGAGAAATGGCCTTACCCATATTTTTTACTTATATTTTTTTATTGGGAACTTGGAAAGCCTGAAAAGATGTGAAGATTGTTATTTAAAAATTTAATTTTTAATTTGGTTTTCATTAGAGCCCGGAAGGTACCTTACTACGACGGTATTTTTCTGTATTTTTCGGTATTCCTATATTGGTAGTAAGTTACGGAATACAAACCGATAAAATTTTTTTTATTTTTTCCTTACTGTAATACGGCATCTTTGAAAATATATTGGTATTTTTCGGTATTTATTGGTATTACAGTCGGTAATACGGTACGTTAAAATTTCGAATTTTATCGGTATTTTTCGTTCAGTACGGAATACCGTGCACCAGAAAATTCCGGGCGCTAGTTTTCATAAAGTAACATATTTGTACAATAACTATTAGTGTTTGTATTTCATACCTTGTATTTGTTCTATAGATAAATAAATTCATTAAAAACCATTTTTGGTCTGCTGATTAGTTGTTTATTAACGATAATTACTAATTATGTACTAATTGCTCATACATTTTACACCCCCTTTTTTAAACTTTTTCTCCAAACAAAATTTTCTTTAAGCATTTTTTTCCTTTTAATCCACATTTTTTAAATTCCATTTTTACTTCCTTTATTCGTAATATTGTCTCCTTTTATCCTTTCAATACTTCCACCCGCCTAAAGGTTTTCTCACACGCAACCATTCCTTTAGAAATTTTTAATTTTCTTTGAATTTGTTTCATTTTTTAATCAGAGAATTATCAGAAAAAATTAAATATGTATGTTAGTAAAACAATTCGCTAAAGGAATTTTGTATTTTCCATTTATTTGTTGTGGTTATTTATTTTTCCGTTTATTTGTTTATCTTTGTACACCTATGCCAGAAATTGCCGATTTTTCATTTTGCTCTTTTTTTATTTTCGGTTCGAGACGAAACAAAAAATTATACCGTCTCGGGACGTAACGAAAGCTGTCTTGAGCTTTCAATTTTGGCTCCTTTGTGGTACAGAATTTTTTTTTATTTCGCCTATCCTAAACCTATACATAATTTCTTATTATTTTTCCCTGTAAACAATCCATCTCTAATTTTTTTTCAGAATTTAATTTATTTCTGCTATATAATGGATTTTGTCCAATCTATCGACTCTTCTTCCCGTGTAATCCCTTCATCTTCCGCTTTTTACAATAATGTTACTTCATCTTCCACAACCAAAACCCAACCAAATATTAATGAACAACAACGTTTGGGTGGCTCTCTTAGAAGACTCAAAACTGTTTTGGTTATTGACAAAAAAGTCCAAAAATTTCTTAAAGTTAGAGAAATGGCTTGTCAAGATATTGAGGCAGTCTCTGCTGCTTTGAATGTTAATTTACAGGTTTTTAAAAAATTTTTAAAAATTATTTGGTAATGTTGAACAGGACAGACCCTCTTTTTTCCTACCCAATATTTTCCCCCTATATTTTTGCTAAATGGTCAGACTTTCCTTTCTTCCATCCAAATCGCCTTTCTGATTTTTGCCTACTATCAAACATAAAGGATTTCTTTGTTATTTTATTTTACATTTTTTCTCCCTAATTTTGGATGGAAGAAAGGAATTTTGAAAAATATAGGGGGAAAATTGGGGAGGAAAAAAGGGGTCTGTCCGGTTCAATATTACCAATTATTTTTACAAAAAAAAATTTTTTCAGTTAATCGATTTTGACCGATTAGATTTTGGAGAGTCTTCAACACTTGACAAGTTTTTTTTATTAAATTTAAAAATTCTTTTAATTTAAAAATTATAGTTTTTATAATGCTGACATTGCACTGATTGATTTTTCGATAACTCATCAACAGCCGGTAACCTAAAAATTAATTTCTAAATGATTGTAACTTTAAAAATTAATTTTTTTGGGTATTTAAGCTTAAAATTATAATTAGAGAGTAGATTTGTCTTTGGGATATTTTAAATATTTTTTACTAGTACATAAGTTAATTATTTTAATTTTATGTGGTGGGAAGTTTTGGTTTTTTTAAAAATTATTTTATGAGCTTGAATTTGGATTTACCCGTTTTCTCGATTTTCCGGAATAAATCCTATCTCAATTATAATTTTACAAATTTAATTTTACTAAATTTTTAAAACGTAAAATTTTTTTTTCCTTTTTCAGAGCCTTTGCTATCATGTCGGGTATTATATTTTTAATTTATTCTTAAAAAGGACAAGTTTTGTTTTATTAGTGTTCGAGAGTCAATGGGACAAACCTATAATATAATAATTATGTGTTGTTCACCACCTGATATCCCTGATGATCAAAAATGTGAAATGCAGATTGAAGCCTTAAAGGTTTTTTTAAATAAATTTAGGTATTTTCATGACCATTCCTTAAATTAATTTTTGATTTTTTATGATCCATTTTTCATAGAAATATCTGAATATAAATAATTTGGCTCTGGTCTAGTTTTCCAACGAGTCTTTACAAGTGCAATGAAATGTTGGGAGCCTGTAGGCCAAAAAATTCACTCTTACGGGCCTGGCTGTTGGAAAAAATTGGGAAAAGGATCTTCGAAAAATTTAGCCTCCTGGAACCAATCCCCTTGGATTAGAGCCAATTTAGATTACTATTTACTTTAAATTCTTTATTATTTTTTAAAATTTTCAGCGAACTTTAACACAATGTTCTTTAATTGTCTATTTTCTTGCCAAAGAGGACGGTGGCTCAACATTACCCCCTGTTTTACTTTCCGCTGATCGTTCTTCCAAATTGGGATGTTTTGAACGTCACGAATTAAAATATCAAAAAATGTTGAAAAAAGGACGTAGCGATTCTTTTGTATTTTTTGGAAATTTTTTTAGATATAAAAATTAATTTTTAGGGAACTTTTGCTGATCGAATAAAACAAGTATTAAATAATGTAACAATTGAAGCTAATGCCCATGCAAGAGAAAAATTTCTTAGTGATTTACGCAAAGTTAGAGATATTGATTCGCATAGAGAACAATGCAAATTTCTTGAAAGAATGAGGACGAGGCTGGATAATCCTGGTAATTTTTTAAATCAAATTTTCAAATTTGGGGGTATTTCTAATTGTGAGAGAATTTTTCAGTGGATAAAAGGCCTCCAAAATCGCTGGATAATTCGAGGCCTAACCTAAGTTTTTTATATTCATGCTAAAATTACAAGAATATTCAAACCTAACAACAGGGTCGCTCTCTTAGAAGGGCGTGTTAAGGGAGCTTGGACACCCTCCCTATTATAGCCCTTTTGAAATGGTTAACCCTTGATCTTTTATTCATGAAGAATTTAACGGATTTAAAACCCGGAAGGCAAAAATTGAGACTAACACACCTGACCTACTCCTTTTAAAATTCACATTTAAATATCTTATTACATATGAATAATAAGCCAATATGTATGTACTAAAAATGGAAATTAATTTATTTTAAAGATGTTTTGTCTGTTGATACTGTTCATCAATTTCTTCTATGTTTGCGTGATACACAAGACTATGATGGAATTATAGGTATGATAGATGATTTGGAACGTATTGACCAAAAACAAATAACCCATGCACAGGTTTATTTTTTATAATTTTTTTTTCTAAAAAATTATTTTTTAAAGGCTGTCCGTTTTCTTTATGCATTTGCTTTAAACAGAAGAAATAAAAACGGGGATCGAGATAAAGCACTTACAACAGTTGAACAAATTATGGACTCTTCTGGCAATCAAATGGTTTCGCCTGGTATATTTTTTAGATTTATTGTTGGAGATTAATTGGGAATCAAAAAGCTATAAATTGAAAATTTTTTGATTCTATTCTTTGTCAAAATATTGAAAAGAATCGCGATTATATACTATATTTATCCAAGCGGATTTTTATGGAAACATTTTCAATAAACTTTGATTTTTAAAAAATTAACAAGGTTTTCGATGAGCCTTTGAATAGTGTTGTTCCCCGACAGGGGGCGACGGGGAATTTTCAAAAAATCTCTCAAATTCCCCGACTTTCGGGGACAGGAACGGTGAACAACCCTACCTTTGAAATGAAAGAATTTTTCAAAAAATATTTTTGATTTACCCTTTTTTTTAAATTGTTTTGTTTTTTATAAATCAAAATTGATTAAAATTAATTAATTTTTATAGATGTAATCTGTTTGGCTGGTCGTGTCTACAAAGATAAATTTATTTCTAGTGGTTATGAAGATAAACAAGCGTTGGATAAAGCAATTGAATGGTTTTTAAATATATTTTTAAAGAATCAATTTTAATATTTTTCAAGGTATCGAAAGGCTTTCAATCTTTCTCCATTGGAATATAGTGGAATTAGTAAGGATTATTGTTTAATTATTGTTTCAAGCGAAGCGAAACAAAAATTAAGGGGAGATATAAGGGATTTTTCAGATATCCGCCTTAATCCTTTTGATATCCTTTTAAGTCTCCTGATCCCCTCTAAACTGAAAAATCACATCGAAACATTCTCTAAAAAATATTTAATCCTTTTAATTTAATAAAAAAAGATTTAACAACAATGCTTCGAGCACGTGGTGAAACATTTGAAAATTCTCCAGAGTTACAACAAATCGGTTTAGTTTTGAATAGCTTACTTGGCCGAAAAGGAGCACTCGCTAATTTAACAGATTATTGGGATGTTGCTACATTTTTTGAAGTGTCAGGTAAATTAAAGAAATAAATTACCATTTAAATTGCTAATAAAAATTTATTTTTAAATTTAGTGTTAGCAGAGGACTACAATAAGGCCTGCCAGGCAGCTGAGAAAATGGCTATGTAAGGGAAACTTTTTCTATTTTTTGAGAAATTTTTTGGAAAGAATTTTTTCTGAATTTTCATTTTTTCACTTACTTTCCCTCTACCGAAAGTTGTGGAATTTCATACTATTTTTGAAATTTTCAATGAAATTTCTGAAATTTTCCTTTTCACGTTCCGTAGCGCTACCTTCCTGAAAATTATTTTCCTTTAAACTCTCTTTTCCAGACGGGGAAACAACCCTAATATTTTTCTAATTTTTATTTAAAAATAGGTTGAAGCCCCCTGTTTGGTTTCTCAAATCTACAATGGAAAATATTAAATTAATCAATCGTTGTACTGCTACATTGCAACTTTCACCAGTTGAACGTGACAAAAAGACATTTCTTTTTTGGACAGAATTTTTTATGGAAGCAATAGATTCTCAAAAACCTCCAATAAATCAATCCAAAAAACGCGAAAATGTGGATACGGATGATAATGAGGAAGAAGATGATGATGAAGCAACAGAAGAAGAATTAGTTTCTACAAGTACTCGTTTTCCTGTTCTTATTCAGGAATTGAACAAAACGTTGACTCCAAGCTATTTGAATGTTAATCGGGATAATGTTTGTTTATTTTTATATTTTATTTTTAGAATATTGCCATGAAGGCAGCAAATTAGATAAAATATTTAAAATAGTAAATTCAAAATAATTGGAATTCTTTTTTTCTACTTACCCATCACCGAAAGTTGTGGTATTTGAGATCCTCCCCTTTCACATCCGTGGCGCTACCTTCCAGAAAATTATTTTCCCATATACTCCCTTCTCCAAACGGGGATTGAGTCTAAAACTAATTTCATGGGCGTTTTGGTGGTGTCGGACAATCCCCAACTTTTAACATTTTTGTGAAACGGGTCAAGGATCGAGTAAAGAAATTTCCTAAAAATTATATGCCAGCTGAGATCAACTAGAGACGATACTTTAAGTAGGCATATAATTGTGTAACTCTAATCTTCTATAGAATTTTTTTTTAATTTATAGATCATCCTCTACCACGTACTAAAAGAAAGTCAGAAAAAGCGTGAAGATCTTAATTTGTCTGATGGTGTTCATCGTTGGGAATTTAAAGCAAATAATATAAAAGCAGTTAGTGCATCGAAACGTGACGATAGGTTTCTTTAAAAATTTTTTTTTGAATTTTTATTTTTCTCCTTTTTAGATCAATGTTTTTGTATGTTTACGAAAATTCTGATGATTTTAATTTAACTTTTCCATCTGCAATTCACTGTCAAAGGTGAATTTTTAGTAAAGTTTCAATAAAAAAGAGGATTTTTTGTAGAATGATAACTCAAATTCTTGCAATGGATGGCGGGGCTGAACGTAATATTCTCGCAAGTGTTGAAACTGATTCACTTAAATTTGAGTATGAAGTTGATAGTAATCGTGAAAGAATCGTTTTGGGACGAGGAACTTATGGAATTGTAAGGAATTTTTTTAAAAATTGTGTGAAAAAGTTTATCCACTGGGCAGGAATCGAACCTGCGACCTCCTATCTGTTGTTATTCGGTCACTTCGTTCACCAGTTTCATGTGTTGTCATGTGTTGCCCGATCCGGCCCGGTTTGAAAGATCGAGTCGGGCATCGAATTTTGGCCCGAAAAAGACCCGTTCGGACCGGCTCGATAAAAATGAGGCTCACAAATGACTTGAACGTCGGCCCGACTCGAAAACCCCAGCCCTAATTAGCAGAATTATTTTTTGATTTTATTTTATAAAGCTCTACTTCCCCCTCATAAATAGAGAACTCTACTTCGACTAAAATCTAAATAATAATTTTAAAAATAATTAAAGGTTTATGCAGCAAGAGATGTAACATCTCAACGATCTATAGTTGTTAAGGAAATTGAAGTGAAAAATGAAGAAGAGGTGCAACCTCTTATGGAAGAAATACAGGTTAATTTTGACTTTTTCTTTTATAAGCTTTAATATTTTTAGTTACATTCTACTCTGTCTCATGACAATATTGTCAAGTATTTGGGGTCAAAATTGGATAAACGTGAATCTGGAAGTTTCTTTCTCATTTTTATGGAGCAAGTTCCTGGAGGTATTTTTAACTTTATAAATCTTAAAATTAATTTCGAACCTCACTACATTATATGTAAACTTAATTCTATCCTATAACGGAAGTCATTCTAAATAGAAGATATCGCTTAGGCAGCTTCTCCAACCAGTAGCTAACCAAATTTTTGAAGCATGGCTTGAATTTTAGGTTATTATTATTGGGTTTATGTGAGGCTTATCTACTAGCTCGTTTCATAAAATAGTTTCTTTTATGTTCTAAAGCTGTTTTTTAGAATGTTTTCTAATTGATCCCAAAATTTGGTAATTTTTGGTTAGGTATTCAGGGAATTCTGATATTTTAATAATTTGTCATCGAAACGAAAAACAATTTTTAAAAATTATTTTTAGGCAGTCTAAGTTCATTAATTCGCTCAAAATGGGGTCCTCTCGATAATCTTCAAACAATGGCTATTTATGCTCGTCAAATTCTTGAAGGACTGAAATATTTACATTCACAAAAAATTGTTCATCGAGATATTAAAGGAGAAAATGTTTTGGTTAACACATATTCTGGATTGTGCAAAATTTCTGATTTTGGTACCTGCAAACGTCTTGCTGGTCTAAATCCAGTGACAGACACGTTCAAGGGAACGTTACAATATATGGCTCCTGAAGTGATTACTGGTGGTCAAAGGGTAAAGGAATTTTATTTTTTTTGTTAATTTTCCTATCCTTTATTTTCTTTGTTATTAAAAATAATGCCTGAATTTTATGGTTTTCATTCGCCTATTTTTCTAAAATATTTCTTTATTAATTTTAACAATAAAACCTATTTTCTTTAAGGGTTACGGACCAGCTGCTGATATTTGGAGTTTTGGTATTTATAAATAAATTTTTTTTGTTGTTTTTTAAAATAATTTTTGTTATTTACAGGTGCAACTTTAATTGAAATGGTTACTGGCAAGCCACCATTTATTGAAGTTATTTTTTTAAATTATATTTATTCAAAATTTAATTTATATTCTAGTTGGGCATTCCGGAAGCTGCAGTTTTCAAAGTTGGTATGCATGGAATGCATCCACCAATACCTGGACATTTGGGGGATTTGGCTACAAATTTTATCAAAAGGTAAAGAAAGATTTTCTTGTTGGTCTTTAACTGTGTTTTTAGTTGTTTCAAACCAGATCCATCAGAACGACCTACAGCAGCAGAATTATTAAATGATCCTTTTATTTTACAATATTTTGGAAATTCGTTTGTTTTTTGAAAATTTCTTTATTTTTTTGTTTTAGAAATCGTGGAACTAGTAGTAAAAAGAGAATTGATGGAGCTCCCCCTGTTAAACATCCAAGTAGTAAGTTTTATCATTCAAAAATTTTTAATAGTCGGAACTATCCTTTGTATCCAGAATAACCTTTAAAACTATCCAGAATAACCTTTAAAAAGCTTAATTTGATAATTTTAGAATTTTATCGCTCCGCTTCACATATGGGTGGAATGACTGCATCTGGGGCAACTGTTTCTGCATCGATTTCTGGTTGGATTTAAAATATTAGAAAATATTTTTTCTAATTAAATAAAAAATAATTTTTTTCTCAATTAGAAACAGGAAGCAGCAAACCTTCCAATAAACACCAACAACAACAATCCTCATCTCGAAATTTGTCACCTGTTACAACATCCAACAATATAAATACTACTACAGCTGTTACTTCTCTCCATATTAGCCCAATGATTGCCACAAAAAGAGGAAGTTGTGGGACAACATTAGAAAATAATAGAAGCACTGGAAGTGGTGGAGGTGGGGGTATTATTGGCCGTCTTGGTCATGAAAGGAATTTGAAATTGCGTATTGAACCATGCCTTTCGACACCTTCATCTCTTGGTCATTCTGGACCTTCATGTAAAGAAAGACCTGATTTTGAGTCAAATGAACTTTAAAAAAAAATATTTTCAGCAGCAAATCCAATATTAATTAGTACTGCTTCAACATGTTTTTGCACTCTTCCTTTCTCTACTTCAGTCTCCCCAAAATTAACACCATCATCGGGTATCTTTTGTAGTTCATCAACAACAGCCTCCTCTTCATTACTTTCTTTAGAGGCAACTTCACAACAACCTTGTACTCAAATACAAACATGTGGGTCTGGTTGTGCGGCAAGTGGTCAACAACAATATCAGCATCATCAAATGCGTGTTTGTTCAGCACATCCTAGACAACAACCTTCTAGTCCTTTGGCTATTCCTCATGTTTCTCAACCTGCCAGGTACTATGATATTAAGTGGAAAAATTATTTGTGTAGTCGGACCTCATTATCAGTGTTGGAAACTCGTACCAAAATTTGTACTTTACCTCTGTACGAGTACGAGAAAAAAATTAGGTATGAGTACGAGGTAGAAAAAAGTCCGTAAGAAAGTACGAGTACGAGCAAATTTCAAAATTCCAGCCACTGCTCAATATAAGATGCACCTCTTGGGATGGGAATATTTTATCTTATTATGAGGTAGTGTATCTTAAATACATAATTAGTTAGGGAGCTTCACCCAATCGGTAGCATTATTGAGCGTATATCTTAATACGGTGTGATTGTATTAAATAATTTTATTAAAAACATACAAAACATTTAATAAAAATTATTCTTACACCTCTTGAAACCACCACGTATATTTCCTTCTTATTATAGAAAATTATTTTTGTTGTTACTTTTTTGACGCGCTTTTCCACCTTTCTTTTTATCATTTTTGTCTTTATTTATAATTTTACAAACATTTTCTCCCTCACTTTTTTTCAAATGATGTTAATTTTTTTAATTGGCAAATTATTTTAACATCGATACAAATATGAGTATATAAAATATATTTTTGAACTAAATACAAATATTTATGTATTTATTAAACCATTTTTTCTAAACAATTGAACAAAAATTTTTTTTAATTTCTTTTCTTTCACCGTCCGCTTAAGAGGATTGGTGGTTTTTACAATCCATGTATAATTTATTTTTTTTAAATATCGATACTAAATATAAAAAAATTTTTGTAAAATGTTTGTTTAGTAAAAATTAACTCCAAATACAAAAATAATAATTTTTAAAAATACAAAGATTATTTTTATAAAATCTTTTTTTGGGTTAACTAACATCTTAAAGCTTTTAAATTTTTAATTTTTGCTTTTTATTCATTTCTTGTTTCTCGAGAAGAACAATCACCTTCATTCTTTATCGACTTCATTTTATTTTTATTAATAATTATAGTGACTGGATTGAGATGGGATTTCAAACGAAAACCTCACTCTAAAATTATCGAGATGATTTTTTTCGAACGCTCCAAGTCCAGTCTCTAAATTATTATTCTTTCCGTCTAGATTTGTAGGTTCTTGGAAAATCCTCTAACATCCGAAACCGAAGAACCTAACCTGAGAAATCCTCAGTTCTTCGAGTCGATTCCGAACCTACAACTCTACTTCTATTCTTTTTCCTTCTATTCCAATCATTTTTAAAGCTGTTTTGATTTTTAATATTTTAAGTGCATTCCTGTTTATTTTTCTAACAAAAATATTTATATAAATTCTTACACGTTTTCTAAAATTATGTAAATTCTTGATTGTTATTCTCACACCTTTTTTTTATGTTTTACAAGGGCAACATTCGTTTTTTACGTAAAATACTCTTGCCAACGTTGCGAATCATTGAGATGAGCATGAAACATTAAACGTGACAAAGTGTTTTTGAGGGGGATGAAAAAAAGGAGGGGGGGGGGGGTAGGTTTAGAATTTAAGGGTTCATCACACATTTGTGTGTGAGGCAAAACAACAGCAATATTATTTATTCACTCAATTTCTCCTCATTAAACTTTTTTTTTTATGAAATTGTGTTTTCGTTAATTTTATTTATTTCTCAATAAATTTTTTTTCATTCTTTTTATTAATCAAATTATGAGGCAAAAAATTCATTATTTTTTTATTAAAATTAAAAAAATTATTTTAATTTTTTTAGTCCAGTCCGTGATTTTCAAACGCCTTTAACAGCCAGTCCTTCTTTTGGTTCAGAATCCGGGCCTTTTATTGCCGGAATTTCTCCTTCAACAGCTTTAAGCATTCCGGAAGAAAATTCTTTGTGTAATTTTTTCTTCACTCTTCAAAAGGAAGGTGAACGTCGTGCAACGTTGTTACTTATGTTAGAACAACATGAAACACAGGTATCCTTGAAGATATATTAAAAATATTTTTAAACACCTGTCTGTAAGGGTCATACGATAATCGAGATAGATGGGATTTTAGTTCGAGATCTCGGCTTAGTCCGATCTCGACGCACGACTGTTTCGAACTTCCAATTTTGATATTTTCAAACTTTTCGGTGTCTGATTTTCGAAAAATTTTTTTTTGTGTTTCGAAGCGCCTTTTGTGAATCTATTAAAATTAATTTTAAAAATAATTTTTCTTCTTTTCAGATAATAGAAAAATGGCATGAGCAATTATCCTTGGAAATTGGTGTTGATGAGCTAATAATTTCTAAGGCTTCACTTACTCAATTATTACAAGGCTTACGCGTGCGATTTTAATCTTCTTTTAAACCTGAGATATTTTTTTGTTTTTTAGCTTTTTATTTTGCCAAAGGAGGGCGGTGGTGGTTGCGAAATGGCAGCCGAACATTTACAAAACACTCTCTCAACAATTTCACAACAAAATTTAAGTCCTAGACAAGAGCCGGGAGCGCCAATTAATCAGCTGATTATTGCACTTTATCTCTTTCCTACAACGGTAGGACTGACTAATTAAAAATAATTTGCCCTTTCGATTTACTTAATTGACAATTGTAATTAGATTTTTTATTAGTATATGAAAGATGATTTTTGACTACATAGTAGAGCCACGGGTATAGCTATGCATCTTGCGGTCATTTTTAGCATTGGGTTGCTTTTTAAGATTTTTGAATTTGTCTCTTGTTCTCCCTTTCTTTGGGGACTCATTTTTAGATTTAACTAATTTAATCGAATACTGGAGAGCTGCTTAAGCGATACCCCCTTTTTTCAAGAAAATCTATAGGGTACGATTTTTTTCAACCCCAAGGGCTCTATCTAAAAATGAGGTCTGAGAATGTATATCAATAAATTTTTATAATTTTTAAAAATATTCTTCCGTTGCATATTTTAGAAGAATTTTTTTTCAAACTTAAAGGTTCAACCTCTACTTAAATTACAAAAAATCAAGCCACATTGGATGTTTACATTAGACGATCTTATTCGTAATGCAGTTCAACAGGCCTTACGTCTTTTAAAACCAGAAGAGCAACAACAAACAGCAATACCTGAACAACAACAACAACAATCTTTTATTCAACAACAAATGCCTTCAGTTTGTTGTATTGATGCTAATAATCGGCAACAGCAACAACAATCTTCCCCTTCAATTATCCCTCCTTCTGGAGGTGCTTCCTCTTCTTCATTGTCTTCTTATTCTGAACAAATTAAATTGTAATTTATTTAAAAAATATTTTTAAAAATATTTCTAAGCCCCTAAGAGTGTATATCAGAGCTGGGCAAAATCTAAAAATAAAAACGGAAGGCGTGAGATGCGAAATTTACCCAGCCCTGGTTATATCTAACACAAATATTGGGACTCTGGGGGAGCTCTGCTTCTAATTAAAAGTAGTTTTGTGTGTTTCAATACAGTTAAGGCCGTACTTGAATCGAGATCGATAGCTAGAAAAATCTCAACCTTTAACCGAAAATCTAGTTTGAGATTTCGTCTCGGTCCGGACTCTAATTGTAGTTAAAATTCAATTATGACAAAATTAAATTTTATTTAAAAAATTTTATTTTATGGGAAAAAATTTCTTTTTTATTTTTATAGACTTTGTGATGAACTAATTGCTGTTGAGAAACGTTTACTTGGAGTTCTTGAAGCAGCCTTCTCTGATCGTCAAGAACGTATACGAACATTTTGTAATGTTGCTGCATCTTCTTCTTCTAATCATTTACAAGAACAAAATAATTTGTTAATTTCTTCCTTAAATGAAGATAGCGGTATTGGAAGTGGGGGGACATTGACAACTAATGCAACAACGTAAATAAAAATTAAAAAAATTTTTTTTTGAAAATTTCAAAATTTTTTTTAAGCGGCGATGTTGATTGTGAAGGGGATGAATCAATCCGTGACTGGTTACGACGAATAGGCTGTGATTTAACTTCAATTTTGTTGATTGAAAGTGAATGCTATACAAAGCGTGATTTACTTGAATTGGTCACTCGCGAAGAGTTGATTCGATTGGGGATACGGTGAATTTATTTGATTGTTATTATTTACTTTAATTGGCAATATTCTACTCTCTTTAGTAGAGTGAATCGATGAGCGAATTTTAAAGAGGGGAAACTTAAAGGCCAAAAAATTTGTGAATTGGAGTGAGACAGGGAGGAGTAGCTCACTTTTAGTAAATAGTCTCATGGCCCGCTAAATATCATATATTTTTACAAAAAATTCTTTTATCGGATATTTTGTTTTTGATGTTTTTTTCATTACGAAATTTTGAAAATTTCTTTAAGCTACTAGATCCCGGGGGGTTGGGGGGGGGTCACCCTTTTCCCCTTATTTTCTGACTATTCTCTTCTATTTATTCTGACACAAAAATATTATACATGTCCAAAATAATATCAATTTTTATTCTAAATAGTAATTTTTCAAAAAAATATTTAGTGGAGGAATTGCTTGCCGAATTTGGCGTCATATAGTTCGGTCAAGAATGGATAGATCTAATTTTAAAGTAATTATAATTACCATTTTAATTTTATAAAAAAAATTTTTTTTGAAAGGTATTAAGCCCAACAAGCCCTACAACAACAACAAATTCAATTTGTAACACTCCCCCTTTAACTTTTGGATCTTCTACTACTTTTTCTTCTCGTAATCAACAACGGCACTAAAACATATTTACTAAATTAATTTTGCCATTTTTATTAATAATAATATCAATTTTTATTTTTTTTATTTTCCCTAACATTCCGGGTTTTTTATTTTATTAATAATCTTCATTAGGTATTTTACCCGGTTGTTTTTGCCCAAACTTTTTTTTTGAAATTTCTATTGTTTGTTTCTTTTATCTCTTGTATATTAATTATGTTTTCTACAAAGTAGGTATTTATTTTTAAAATACATTAGATATCGGTTTGGCGGTTCCGGATCCGAAAACGGTCCAGATATCAGAATTTCTTGGTTTAGATATCGGTTCCTGATCCGAATATCTAAAGAATATTGTTTTTTTAATAATCATTACTAAAAATTTAATTATAATTAATTTTCTAATAATGTTTTTTATTTTGATTTAATTATTAAATATATAAATGTGATATCTAAATTTATAATTCTCGATTTTTAAAATTTCGGGAATCTGGATTCGAGAAATTTTTAGTGCTGAATTGCGAGAATCGGGATGGTTGGATTCTTAATATACAATTTATTACAAATCCAAAATTTTTTTTCTAGTTTTTCTTAAGTTAATTCAAATTTTGTGCAATAAGTGATGACCCGATAAACCTCAATTCCCGGCATTAAAGAATACATAAATTAGAGGTTGAATAATCGGTTGAATAACTGGGCTAAATAACCCGAGTTTCAAGTAAAATTGGTAGAATAACTCATTTATTTATTACAATTCATACATAAATACACACCTATATATACAATACCCATACATACATATCTACATATATACAAAATATCAAAAACAAATATTATCACAGACGACAGATTTGAGAATTCTAATGGCCAACTTTGGATAAACTTCTTCAACTTCTTCCCATCCTTTGCTTTTCAAAAATTTCTCTTTATTAATTTGAATATAGACCTTACATCCCTTTAAATTAAAAATATATAGAAAATCTTTAAACATTTATTCACCTTCTCAAGAGTTGGCGCATCATAGAAATGAACCATCCCGCAATATTTCAAAATCTTTTCGTCATCTGAAAAATTATTTTAGTAATTAAAGTTTATTTTTAATTTCAAGTTTGTAATTACAATTCAAGTTTATTTTTGTGTATTCCAAGTTTGTACTTGATTTTTATTGTCTTGTAAACTTAAGTTTACAAGTTTTCCCAAGTCTATTATTAAAATAAAAATATTCCAAGTTTTGTTCTTTAAATTGGATTTTGTACTCCTGTATTCAAGTTTACAATTGTAATTCAAGTTTATTTTTGTATGCCCCAAGTTTGTACTTATATTTTTATTTTCTTGTAAATTTAAGTTTCCAAGTTTATTCTTAAAATGAATTCCAAGTTTGTAATTATATTTTTGTTGTCTCGTAAACTTAAGTTTTCCAAGTTTATTATTAAAAATAAAAATATTCCAAGTTTTACTTTTGTAATTTGGGATTTGTAATCTTGTATTCAAGTTTACAGGTGTAATTCAAGTTTATTTTTAATTTTACTTGTTTTGTGATTTCCCTTAAGATATAAAAATTCTATTCCTTACCAATCAAGTTAGTCATAAACACCTCACATTCATATTTTAACGGCAAAACTTGATATTTATGTGCAATTGCAAAAATAGCCTCAACATGCTTTTCCAACAAGTCTTTATTAACTTCGCCGGTATAGAAAAATTCCAGCATTGCCTGAACAGGTTCTGGTTTGAAGTAGAGTAGGTCGAGGTCGAGGTTTTTTGAAAAAACCGAGACCGAGGATCACCGAGGCTGAAAAAGCCGAGATCGAGGTCGAGGGGCAAATTTTGGCCGAGGTCCGAGGTCGAGGTTCGAGGATAACCGAGGTTTTTAAAAAATTTTATAAAACGTCAAAATCTAATTAAATTTACCAAATTTTATCAAAAATTTACTAAATAATTATTAAAATCATTCTTTTAATCTTATTAGATTCAGTAGGTAGCCAAATTGTCAGTTTAGATGTCTAATATTATTTTGGAGGATATGGGAAGACTAAGGGAGATATCGAGTGACTACTCTAGTTTGAAGTCGATAATTGTGACTTCTCCCTAAAATTTTTATTTTTTATTATTTTCAGAAAAATATTTTTTTTGAAAATTTTGAGGATTCCCTCCCCAAAAACTACCACCAAGTTTACCCAAAAATTTCAAATAAATCCCTCCCCAGAGAAAGAAATAATCATTTTCTCTTTAACGTAAATTTTTATTTTTAACTAAAACACACAGTCACCCCCTCAATCATTTCCGTCTGCTCAAACATTTTGCGGAATACTTTGCTGTTCTTTGCTAGAATGCAACGATGTGCTTTTATGGCCCTATCTGCAACCTGCAAAAATAAAATTTTGTATTTTTTAGACTATTTTAGCTTCAATCGGACCTCACTATAAGATATCCCCAAAATTTGTTAAACCTCCGTTTAAGGTACGCTTTTCAAAATTTGGCTGACCACTAGGTAGGGCGATACCCTCTATTAAAAAGACACTACGTTATAAGAATACTGTATCCTATATCTTTTGACCTCTCCTTTATCTCACGGCGTCTGGATGTTAACACGTTACCCGAAACCTGAACTTTTTTCGGTCCGTACCCAATCCGAGAAATTTTCCAATACCCTAGTAGAGCTTCGCCGGAACCGCAAATTTGGCCGGAACCGGATCTAATTTTATGGTTCCTGGCCTAGACCAACCCTAGACACAAACTTTGTTTTTCAAAAATCATCAAACAAAATTTTCGTGCATCTATGTACCCAACTGTACTTCACTCTAAATTTACCCTGATTTTCACCCCCAAGATGGGGGAATATCTTATAGCGAGGTTTTGGATTATACCTTAATCACACAATCTGAAAATAATTCCTCTTCCCACATATGACGATATGTAAATTTCAGATTATCAATTGCAGCATACCAATCTACCGAAACTTTACATTGAAGGTTTAGAGTATCTAAAGAAGACATTACACATTTGGTTAAAAACTAATTCTCTTACTATTTTCAAATATTTCTTCTAGAATATCGAAAACGTTAGAATATCCCAATTTGTCCTGATTTTCAAACTTGTTTGTGGATCTGAAATTGAAAAAAAAAGATTATTGTTCGAGATCTTGTCTCCGTCCCCGATCTCTGTTATTATAATGAAGGTAGTCTCAGTAACAATATGTCGGTAGAGCACCTGAATGTCGGGGAAACACCTGGCAACAAAACGAAAGGCGGACCTTTAAGCCTAGCGGCCAAACTTTTACCCAATTCATACTGTAAAGCATATAGCTATTTATTTCCTAAGGCTGTGCAGTAGGTGGTGTGGAGTAATGGATAACACATCAGCCCGGTCTACTTAAGATGCTGGTTCGAACCCAGCCGCCATTTAACCTTTTGCACTAGCTGAAGGAGAGAAATAGCTATAGCCCCAAACTTAAAAACACCTGGCAAAGACACGCCGGATTTTGTTTTTGACCATAAAAATCTCATATTGCGTATTTACAAGACCACCCATTCCATTCGGTCCTGTTTGTCGAAGGTAAATAGCAAAAATATTGTAGCGTTTCATCTCAATACACAACTCCCATTGCACCTTGGTAAAGTTGGGATTGCCAAATCGTTTACCTTAAAAAAGAAAAAGGTATATTTTTTCTGAAAGATTTATTTACTTGTCATTAATATTGAAGAAGAATAATGGTTGTCAATATTCTTCCAAATCTTTTTCAAATCCTCGATTTCCCATCTGACTCTGCAAACAACGGTGTTCATCTAAAAAAATAATTTTTTGGATAAATTTATTAAAATTTATTTTTGTTACCTTGACAAGCAGCCCAAAATTACCTAGGAACGCAGCGAGAATAATGTAGAGAACTAAGTTTATGGACTTATTTTAGGAATATGAGGTGGTATAGTAACTAATTATAAGGGTGCTTTTATAGTAAAAATAAGGGCGATTTTATAGTAACCCGTCAAAGCACAAAAATATCCGAGCAGTTCAGTTGAGTTCCGGCCCTATATGTCATGAATAGGGTTGGGTTTTCGACTCGGGCCGACGTTTGAGTCTTTTTCGGGTTCCATTTTTTCGGGTCGACCCGACCGAGTCTTTTTCGGGCCAAAATTTGATGCCCGACTCGATCTTTTGGACCGGGCCGGATCGGGCCACCAACCCTAGCATGAAGAGATGATCACTTCCACATGTTCTTGGTACCATTGGATAGAGAATTAAAAGCCTTACACATACCAAAAAATCAGAATTCTCAACTGATTGGTAAAAAAGTTAGCGATTTCTCGCACTTATTGACTTGTAACTTTTTATGAGTTATGATCTGAAAATCCATACATTTGTTAAAAGATAGAGCTTATCGAGGGCTTTCGAATGATATAAAATTCATTTGTATTGGATCAAGAATCAAAAAGTTGAAGCTGTTAAAAGTCGGCTGGTACTCAGTTTGCGGTCGATTAACGGAAAAGACCAAAAGTTATGATCCAAAAATCAACTTTTTCAGAAGTGACCTTTCGGCACTTTATCGATTTTATGATCCTATAACCTGTTCAGAATATATGAAACTTCAAAAGTTTTCACAAAAAACTCAAAATACTATAAAAAGGTTTTTGGTTATTCCAACTTTAATTTACCAACTTGTCAACAATTCATCACTTTCTTCTCATCACAGCAACACTTCGCAACAACATAAATGACCGAAATTGATATTGACCGAGTAGTTGTTGAAGAAGACGAAGTTCCTAGAGACAAGCGCGAAACTTGTGAGCAATGTGGGGAAGTGATTGTGGACCAAGAAATTGTTATCGCTCAAGGAAAGATTTGGCACAAACAACATTTTCGTTGCAGCAATGATCGATGTGAAGTGATTCTTCAGGAAGACTATCAGGCAAGAAAAGGAAAAATACAGTCAGATTTCTCATAAGCTACACCCAAAACTAAAGACATCTCGAGATAAGACACGTTTTTAGGTTGGACAGTGGGCGGGGGAATGTCTAAACGATATGCCTTCTATTTAAGGAACACCTCAATTTAAGAGACACCTCTATTTAAGGGACACCTCTCAATTTAAGACACCTCAATTTAAGAGACACCTCATAAGCTTAAGTTTTCGAGTGTACCTTATAATGAGAATCTGACTGTGTAATCTCTTCAAAAACAACAAAAAATTATTTTTATTTAGATCCACAGTGAACTTCCCTATTGCATCAAATGCTTCATTGCAATAACTCGTCCAAAATGTGCGAATACTCAGTGCGGTCAAAGGATGTTTGGCGCTATGTTTTTTGCTGTGAATAAATACTGGCATGCTCAATGTAATTGAGGAAATATTAAATTAAAAAAAATATTTTTTTCTGAAGGTTTCCAGTGTGCTTGGTGTGGTAAACCGCTTGCTGGAGGGAAACATTATGTTGTTGACAACCTTCCATATGGTTCTTAGTCAAACATTTTTTGAAATATTTTTTAATTTTCAGACTTGGAATGCCATTGGGTCAAGCGATTGGCTATCCAGAAAGAGCAACAGGAACAAGAAGGCTAAAAAATAAATGGAATATAGTACCTGGAGTGAAGGCGAAGAGGAGAATACATATAAAAATAATTAGGAAATTATTTTGTTGTGATTTATCTCTAAATTGTATTTATATATTTTTGGTGATTGTGCAGTTTATTTGATTGAAAAAAATATTTTTTCCTAAAAATTTTTTGCTAACAAATTGGTCAGCAAAATTAAGATAGATTTGAGCCGAATAAAGAGCCGATTATCTCGTTCAAGTATTTTTTGAGAATCTCGTATCTCGTATTTTATGGCACTTGCGCCACCCCTGGTGCACAGCAGCCATCAACCACAGTTCAAATGATTGAAGTTGGTTGGTGAGATTTGATTTTCAACGATAACACGTAATACTTTTCAAGTTGTACTTTTAAATTGTAATATGTACATTCAAGTTTAAATCATTTAAATCAATTTATTTCGCTTAAATTTTACTTAGAAAAACATAATCGAGTCAATTAAATCCTTGTATATCTATCAATACCCGTGGGTGTACATTGTGCATCTAATATCTCTTTTGTCGAATTGTTTTTTCCATTCCTTTATTCTTAATGCCTTCGCCAATTCGAAAGCTAGCTTTTTTTCATCTGAAAAATATAGTATGCACTTTATAAATTGTATGTTTTCTATTTTACTTTCATTTAAAGTAGCTCCACTTTTGACCTGTTCAAATTGTCCATTATGTGTTTTTTGCTTTCCTGAACGTCTCAATTCATTAATATCTAAAACGGATCTTATTATAAAGTCAATTTATTTTTTGGCACATTTCCATTATCTGAGGGACGAAAAATAAACCAAAATTTTCCCTACGGGACCAGTCTTGCTAATTTTCGGTCTGGTAATACTAAGGCTGGCCCCCTTTTTTACTGCTTCCCTGACCATTTTGAGCTTTTTTGCCTGACATATAATTTACAATATATCATTGAAAAGAGCTGTTCGAGCTGGGGATAATGATACTATGATCGGTTAGATTTGGCGATTCTGAACAAAATTATGAAGCTAAATCATCGATGGACATGATTTTTATGATGTTAAAAGGGATTAAAACAAATGCTCATAACTATGTTGGTTTAAGTCAGATATCGATGATTTTAGTACCGTATTTATAACTCAGCTCGAAGAGCTCTTCCAAATGGATATAATTTGTCATAGAAAGTGAAAAAATAGAACATAAAAAAGGGGACGAGCCTTGATATTACCTTCGGTCTTAAGCAGACTAGCACACGGATACTGATTTTGGTATCCGTATCCGCATATTTACGACGGATATAGGCGGATACAGACGGATATCCGCAAGAATTTTTATAATATCTGTATCCATATCCGTATCCACGTGCTAGTCTGGTCTAAAGTCCTTGGGTCAAGTCTTGGTCTTTAGTCATGGAAAATTTTCGGTCTTGGACATCTCTAATATTCAGAAGAGAAAAGAATAAGAAAAATGTTGACAGACGTAAACACTAATTTTTCTCTAATTTGGTCAATTATTATGGCTAAAATCAAATGCTTTAAAAAACTATTGAAAAACATCCCATTTTCCTTTATAATAGGTATTTAGAGCGTATAGGGATTTAAATCCTAAAAAATACCTCTAGCACCTCTAGGTCCTATATAGAGGTTGGCCCATCCATTCAAATAAAGTTCTATTCTATATTTGCGGTCGCCTATGGTTTTTTCACAATATGCCTGAACAATTCTACTTGCAAGCATTTTTAGGAACCCCCACAGTGTTTCATATCCTTCTTTTGCCATTTTACAATTTCGATATTCAGCATAACTATTAATAGAAGGTTATCTTAATACCTTAAATGCTTGAATAATTACCCTCTCTCAAATAGTTACCCACATTAATAATTACCCTCATCGATCTATTGAGATATACCCCCAAATTTAGCACTTCCTTCGATTAATCCCCCCAGCACAAGGTCGAAACAATAATTACTAGGGATCGGATTTTTAGGTCGTAAAAACCTTAAAATAGGTACCTAAATAGGTCGTATAAAATGCTAAAATAGGTGACAAAAATAGGCAAATAGGTCGTCAAAATAAAGAAATAGGTTGCAAAAAAAGGTCGACATATTGGGCAAGAAAGGCAAAAATGCCGAATAATTTCTATTTTAGTTCATAAATTTCAGCGACAAAGCAAAAATGTTGAAAAATTCTAGTTTTACAAAAATATTGAATTTTTAGAAAAATATTTTCACAAAAATTGAAGAAAATTTTTTGGACTTATAAGAAAAATTGACAAAATTTTTGAAAAATTTTTAATTTTTTTCAAAAATTAAAAATAATTTTTGAAAAAAATCGAATTCTCATGAAAAATGCCCAAAATAGGTGACAAAAAAGTGGAAAAAATCATAAAAAATTTAAAAAAATTCAAATTTGAAAAATTTTTGAACTTTGAGGAAAATATTTTTCAAAAAAATTGAAGAAAAATTTTTGGGCTGATATAAAATTGATCAAATTATTGAAAAATTTTAAATTTTTTCAAAAAATTTAGAAAATTTTTGTTAAAAAATCGAAATTTTATGAAAAATGCCCAAAATATGTGACAAAAAGTGAAAAAATGACAAAAACATCCAAAATAGGTTACAACCTATTTTAGGTTGCAAAACGCCAAAATAGGTTCAAATAGGTCATAATAACTCCCCGTAAACAAAAGATTTTCAAGAAATAACAACGGATTTGAGCTCAATTCATCAGGACTATTTCGCAGAAAAAATAGGTTATAACCTAAAAATCCGATCCCTAATAATTAGAGCCAGGATTTTCAGGCACGATAAAGTTAAAAATAGGCGCCTATATAGGCACTAAAAAACTGCCAAAATAGGCACCAAAATCCGAAAAAAAGGCAAAATAGGCAGTATTTTTTCGAGATTTTCTGATTTAAGTTGATTAAATTTTATCAAAAAAGATAAATCTAAGCAATAAAATGTTAAACAAATTAATTTTGACGAACAGAATTACATATAAATTAATTTATATTAATTATTTTGTTTCCAAAAATAATTTGATAAATTTTTCAGAAGAAAATTTTTCCCAAAAAAATTTTTTGACAAAAATTTTTTGGAAAAATTTTATATTTTACAAGAAAAAAATTTTTTAGACAACAATTTTCTCAAAAAATGCCCGAAAAATCACAAATTTTAGCAAAAATGTGCAAAATAGGCTGAAAAAAGGCATAATAGGGCATTTTTCCAGAAAAAGTTGAAATAGGCAATTTTAGGCAACGATAAAACTAGTTAGAAAGAAGATATTAGTGAAATAACACCTGATTTGGACGTTTCAGCATCAGGCCTATCTAGGAAAAAAACAGGCATTTGCCTAAAAATCCTGGCTCTACTAATAATTACTCAGGGTAATTATTCGAACATATACGTTAACTTGAATTAAAATAACCTTTGAAGACGAACCAAAACTCCTGCATCAGCAATTCTTTCCCCATTACGTTCAGGTTTTTGAACATTTTTCTTTTCTGGTTGTAATATTCGTAACTGAATTTTAAAGTTATACATTGAGTTATTAAATCAGGGTTTCGATATCTGCGGAGTTTTCCTCATTTTATAGTTTTTGATGGGGCGATGAGGATTATTTTTAAAAATGTGGATTTGCGGATTTTTGTGGTCTTTTGAAGATTATGAGGATTTTTTATATTTTATTGTAGTTTTTAGTAAAAATGTCATTATTTTTCTGCTAAGACCTTCAAAATCCTCAAAATTTTCGCATCTAAAAAATCCGCAAAATTTTAATTCAAATCTTGTGTTTGATAAGTTTTTGCGGATTTTTGGTATAAAATGCGGATTTTTTCGATCAAAATTGCAGATTTTTAAAAATTCGAGATCGAAACCCTGTATAAATCATATAAAATGCATTTACTTCTTGTCCTATACCATTTTGTTCTAATTGAAAAATTTTGTCAATTGTTTGATCATATTTAGACGATGTCTTTTCTAGTGTAGCAACTATTGGAGAGTACCCTCTTACATATGAATATTTATAAAAAATGCACTAAAAAGAATTTTAAAGAAAAGCATTTTATATAAAAATATATACTCTTCCCAATTCATTTACGGCTGTGTAAGTACGAGGGATTGTTGGTAGTGGCCATGGTGGTTGACGTGAAGCATAAATTGTCGGCTTAATAATTTATGAATTTAAAAAAATTTAAAAAATTCATTGTTTTGTAAACTAGTAGCTAGAATTGTTCCCCGTCGGGGGGGGGGCCATGGGGAAAACTTTTCGGGGAGACGACGCCATGGGGGGGGGGACGGGGAAAATTTTTTATCTTTTTATGGGGGGCTTATGAATCCTGGCTCATGAAAGATACGGATCAGGGGTGTGCGAGTTTCGCGTTTCGCGTTTCGCCTTTCGCGGATTTTCGCGTTTTTTGGACTTTCGCGTTTCGCGTTTCGCTTTTTTAAATTTACTTTCGCATTTCGCGTTTCGCGTTTCGTTTTTTGCGCGAAATGCGAAAGTTTTATACACCCCTAATGACAGGTGAAAGATGGTAAAGTTAAATAAAAAACGAGGCCAAATAAATTGAAAACCTCCAAAATTCTGAAAATTTTCGCCTGCGGCGCTGAAAAGAGAAGAAATCTGGCTTAAGTATTTCCAAAATTCTCAAAATTTTCGCCTGCGGCGCTGAAAAGAGAAGAAATCTGGCTTAAGGTTTTCCAAAATTCAAATAATTTTTGCCTGCGGCGCTGAAAATGGAAGAAACTTACCATAAGTTTGTCGCCCGATATTGCCCTAAATCCACTATCACTCAAATCCTCCATATCCTTCGGAATTTACCTAATACTCAGGTGTCCCTCTTAATCCACACAAAGACCAAAACGAAAACAACTAAAATTCCACTTCTAATATATATTCTACGAAAATGTTTTCAAAGCGAGGTACGGACTTTTGAATATCCTGAAATATAGGATATAAAATAAAGGATGGAACCTGGTTTATGTATGATATCCCCTCAAATCCCTTGATATCCCGGATGCCTGTCAAAATCCTAACGGTGATTGTAAGATTCAGTTGAGGCTTTGATTTGCAACAAAGCACTGAGTTGATAGATCCTTAAAGATTTCTCATCGTATCGGAAAAATTGTAAGAATTTCGCGTTTCGCGTTTCGCCTTTCGCGGATTTTCGCGTTTTTTAGACTTTCGCGTTTCGCGTTTCGCGTGTCGCTTTTTTAAATTTACTTTCGCGTTTCGCATTTCGCGTTTCACTTTTTAAATTTAATTTCGCCTTTCGCGTTTCGCTTTTTAAAATCCGTTTCGGCACACCCCTGATACGGATGGATCCATTCTTACGCCTTGCACGATCGTTCTTAGTTTAAAATTTTGAAAAGCTAAATTTCCGCCTTTTTTAGCGTCATCCTAATTGTCCCAGTATAGTCCTCTTCCCAATTGTCCCAGTAACAAATATTTACATATTTAAACCGTAGCGCGAAGCGGAATTAAAATAGGGGACCGGAAAAAAGTTCAAGTCCGCAATGAATCTGCAAAGTTCGAGATGCCGTTTAAACAATTACCTTTTTTTCCAATAAAATTTTCCCAGAAAATTTGTAACAAATTTTAGAAGAGGAACAAAAATTTTTATAAATATCAAACGATTTTTTAACAATATTTTTACTATTATCCAATAATTCTTCTGGGTAACAATTAACAGAATTAATTATTTCAAATAACAATTCCATTGGAATAGGTTTACGTTGTTTTAATATTTGCTGCATTTTTAAATAGTAAAAAATTTGCTAAAAAATATTTTAAAGTTTTTTTATTTTATACGTTATTCCGAAAAAATTCTGGCTTAGATTGGTTGATCTGGATAAAGCTTTTGTTTTATTTTATATGTTATTCCGAGAAAATTCTCGTTCAGTTTGGTCGGAACCTCTGGAGTCTTCATATGGGAACGGTCTAAACTGGAACATATTTAGAGATTAGGTAAAGATCTGGGTTATATGCAGTAGAAAAGGTCTGGATCCAGTCTGGATTTTTCCTGGATCCAGAGTCCAGATCCATGCATTTTTTGATCGTCCTGGATTTTTTTGGATCCATTTTTGAAAAGCACTAATATGCAGTGCTTTGACGCCAATTGATTACATGCTGATTCCATTTTAGCAATTGTGTGGATTTTAAATTTTAAATAAATTTACAAATTAAATTTATTATAAAAAATATTGTGAGAATTTTTTTAATTTTAAACGAAGCAATAGAAAAATTTAAAAATATTTATTGTCACACCTCCTGTTATGAAGGGCTTTTTTAAATATACATGAATTTGCCTATTCATTTTTCTCAGCCAGATAATTCTTTATATTTTCAAATTCTTTCATATGGGGTCGGTTTCTTTTGACCCCATATGAAAATTTCTCACTAATTTATTTTGCCTTTAGAAACTTTTCAAATAATTTTCTATTAAGAATCACGTCGATACCCAAAATTTGCCCACAAAAAGGATAAACGCATTAGGGGCAAAACTAAGAAATGCCAAAACACGGAACAGACAAAACGCGGTCCAGAGATTTCAATTTACCAAAAATTGCTGATTTCACTAATCATTTTTTGATATCAGGATTTTAAAATTTATCAACAATATAATCATCGTTGTATTAATATTAAATAAAAAAGCCTTAAAGAGAAAAGGACAGGAGCCGAGCTGATTTCCATTACAATTTAGTTAACATTAATTCAAGGTCTAGTGTTAAGCCACTTAAAGCCTAATCGATTTTCAGAAAAAATTTCCACAAGTTAAGATTCAGATTTCAACGGATCCACAAGTTAAGATCCGTTGAAAAAATCTTTTTCACTCTTCTTATGGCTCTGGTTCATTTTTTATATCTGTTAAAAAATTTGTTTCGAGATGAATTTGGATGTTTTTCTTTGTTTTCCTATTTTTCTCGGATATTAACGTAAAAATTTAATTATAAAATAATAATATTATGTATTATTTTTAATTTGAAAATGTCCTTATCGACGACATTATTTTTTATTAAATTTATTTCCCCTATAATTCCCCCCTATTTTTTAAAGTCAACTAACTCTATAACGACAACAAATCCGTTTAATTTATTTTTTAATTTTGACATTTAAAATATCAGGATTAATTTCTTTTTTTTTCTTATTTTTTGGTTTAATAGCTAATTAAATTTGTTAAGAAAAGAAGAGGGGAGGATAAAATGTCATACGTGTTGTTTATATAAATATTGCTAAAATACAAATTAAATAGTATTATAATACAAATTAAATAGTATTATAATTAAATATATTTTGTGAAAAACAAAGAAAAATTATAATTAATACATATAACCATAAAGTACACAAAAATAATAATTAAATGATGTATTTTTTGAGACTATTTATTTTTAAATAAAAATATTTACTGTAAATATTTTCTAATAATACATGGAATTTTATTTTTAAACCCTCTCGTAGGATATACTTACTGTATTTGTTAAAATACTTACCCAGGATAATTATCGTTTCAACCTCCCGCTGCAGGGGGTACTTAATAGGGAGGGGATAATTATTTGAGAGAGGGGCATTATTTCAGTATTTACAGTATATTATAGCGTGTATTAAAGGATTTATGGAAGAGATGCACTCTTTATCTTATAATGAGGAGTATCCAAAATTGTGGACGTCTTGCTTTTAAAAAAACAATATCAACATAGGTATAAATAAATTGCTGCTTAAACTACAACCCCAATTATTTCCTAAAATTTTAAAAATATATCATTAATAGAGGTCATTATTAATTAAATTCATTCCAGTATTCATTCCTTCATTTTTATTCAATAAATCTTTTTAGTAAATCATCCTTCTAGAAAAAAATCCTCTGACGTTCTGCTGTCGCTTGGAACCAGTTGAATTTTTCTCAAGATCCAACTACTCCAATAAAAATTTTATTTTTACTCAACCGAAGTTTTTTTGATTAAGAAAATTTCAAATCAAAAATATTTCAAATTAAATTTAAAATTTTTTAGATACTTTTTTTAAATCTGTCAGATTTCTTAATTCGAAACGATGTTTTTATTTAATACTTATAGACATTTTGCTCTCTTTTTAATGAATTGAAGGAAAAAAATTTTCTCAAAAATTAGAAATTTTTTTCGAGTTTTTTTAGTAAATACATATGTTCGTTAAAAATTATTTAAAGACAAAAACAATAGATTAATATTTATTATTTATTAAAAAAATTTAATTACTTTAACGTCAGAATACAAAAATTAAATAATAAATAGGGCAGATAATAAATAACAAAAAAAGACATTTAATAATAAGAAAACACCTTGTATTAAGCAAATATTTTTTTTCAAAAAATTTTAAAAATTAATTAATTAAAGGGGAATTAAATTAATTAATTATTTAAATTTATATAAACAAAAACATTAATTACGTAAATAAATTGGCATTCTGTTTATTTGTTTTTTAATTTTAAGGGATTAACGGATTAATTTATTTAATAAGATAAAAAATAATTTTAAGGTTAAATTGGCTGGAAAATTAAAAAAAAAATTTTTTTTTGAATAATAATTATTTAAATATATAGTAAACATATTTTTATTTTATTTAAATGTTAATTTTTTAGTAGGTAGAAAAATTATTTTAGGTAGAAAAATTATTACATAGGTAGAAAAATTATTTTTTTTTATTATTTTTGGTTTGTTTTACTTTTGAATATTCGTAAAAATAGGGGGAGAGACAGTACTAAGAGTTCCAAACTTTCTAAGAAAAAATACTGTTTGTATTTTCAGTCTTGTCAAGTTCCTTTTGATATTCGGGAAGAATTGAAGAGAATAAGATCTTGGTGTAGCTTCTTTTACTTCTTTGCTTTCCTCTCTTGGTAATAGTTCGGTTTAGACCCCCACTCTTTTTTCTGACCATTTTTTCATTTTTCCTTCTCTCTCTTCTTTATTTTTAACGAGGCAAGTGATGTTTCTCAAGTATTAAAAAGGATTATGTAAGTATATATGAATGAATGAGAAAATTTCTGGAAAAACTCATTTACATCATTCAATAATCAACATGGAGCAACTAAAAAATTTTAACATGATTGTGATTTGGCTGACAGACCAAGATTAAGCGACAGCGATTTCGAAGCTTGGCTCGAAAAGCTGGGACTTCATGGAAATATCTCAATTTGGTGATGTTTCTCAAGTTTTTTTTATATTTTTGGTATCATGTTTTTCGATTTTATTCTGTTGAAAAAAGTAAATAAATATTAAAATAATCCTCTTTAACACATGCCTCATGAAAAATAAAGGAGAAAGGGAAAGAAAAATGAAAAAATGGTCAGAAAAAAGAGTGCGGGGTCTAAACCGAACTATTACCCCTCTCTTTCCTCAATTATGCTCGATTTCTTTTTGGCATTTTCAGAATAGAGTGGATTGATAAGGGATATATAAACTTTCTAAGAAAAAAAATATTAATTTTTTTATTATTAAAAAAATATTAATAAAGGATATTCAGTAGGGACCGGAACTTTTCTTTCTGTCAGTAACATATGTTTCTCTTCAGAGTGCCTGTAACAACAGAGGCGCCTTGAAAAGAGACATATACCGACAGACATAAAAGTTCCAATCATCAATATTAAGAACGTTCACAAACTGGTCAATCACCTTTTGATCAAATTTTAGTTGCTCCAATTTGCCGGGTTTCTGCAGTCTGCGTTCTGTGCACAGACCGAGAACCACAGAACTGCTGTTTCAATTATTCTGCGGATAATTGAAATAGGGCCCTGTTGGACAATTTTTAGTTGCTCCAATTTGCCGGGTTTCCTCTCATTTTCTACATTCTAACTTCAAATTTCTAATCTTCTTAAATTTTCTATCTTCTTTCGCCTTTCGTCTTTCGCCTTTTAAAACCTTATTCCTGAAATTCCCAATCTAACAAACAAAAATATTTCCCCAATTCTTTGTTCTATAAAATAAATAAAGTTGATTTTAGCTAATTTTCTATAAATATTTTTCATACTTATATTTTTGTTTTGGTAAATTTATTAGAAACATCTTTTTAAACTTTGGACTATAAAAAATATTTTTTTGCAACTTAATTTGTAATATTTTGGTCTTTAAATCCCCCCATCATTTTGCTGTATTTTAATTCATTAAATATATTTTTAAACATTTATTTTTATTTAATTACCCACTAATTATTATTTGGTGGGTAATTACAGTAAATTTTTTTTTTAAATTTATCGCTCTGAACAGTATTATAAAGTGAGAGAAGTGCTGGAAGGTGCTATGAGATTCGGCTTTATCTAAATTATTTGACTAGATTACTGTTAGACCTCATTCTTCAAGAATCCTTGGGGTTGGAAAAGTCTTATTTAACAACAAGGGGTATTCTCAAATTGAGGGATGGATTTTCTAAATCGAGGGATATACAGCCTCCCCAAGTTTCAACCAAATTAAGTAAACGTATTTTATAAAAATGAGAGGTATCCGAAATTGGGATTATTTAAAACATAGGTTAAACCTTAAAAGAGGTTCTATTGGAGATACCCCCTGCCCTCCCCCCTCCCTCCCTCTCCCCTCCTTCCCTCTCCCCTCCCTCCTTTCTCTCCCCTCCCCTCCCTTCCTCTCCCTTCCCCCTTCCGCCCTCCCTCGCAGTGACTAATCGATTTTAAAAATTTATTTTAAATTGGGACTGATGTATTTATTATTGGGGGAATGTAAAATTGAGGGCTCGTCTGTATAGCTTCTCTTCACACAATTGCCATTATTAAATATTACATATAATGTTTAGTTATAAATATTTCTATTTATTTTATTTAATTCCCAATTACCACCTACCTATTATTAAATCTAAATAGGCTATTTTAGTAAGCGTTTTAGCGCATCTTCCGGTAAACGTATTTTATTGGCATTCTGTTTATTTATTTTTATTTTTTGTATCAAACAAAGCCCTTCTTTCCAGATTTAGAAAATCCTTTTCCGGTGTGATTACATCCCTTCAAGATTATACAAATATAAACTACCAAATTTCAAATCCGGATATATCCTTCCACGCATCTTTGAAGAGAGAGAGGCATTCAAAAAACATTTCTCTCTCTTCCTCTCCTTCCGAAAAAGAAAATACGCAAGCAAAGGTGGAATGCGTGGAAGGGATGGGAGAGGGGGGGAAGGGGGAATGGAAGAGAGTGGAGGGAGATGCGCATCCATTTTCCCATTTCCGGCCTTTTTCCTTGCCCTTTTTGGTTTTTCTTTTTTTATCCAACTATTTTAGAAATCCTCTTCCGACGACAATCCTTCCCTCTTTCCTTTTTTCTCTTTTGTTGTTTACTTTTTTTCTTCTATTTATTAAAATAATATACGCAATTTTGCGCATGTCGTAATATTTTTTATATATTAATATATTATATTTTGTTTTTTAGTGATTAAACAAAAATTTTTTCTTAAAATTCTATATAAATATACTTTTTCTTTTAATAAAATCCGAACAAATTAAAAAATACAATTTTATCTTAAATTAACTTTCCCGTTATTAGAATGGCTTGTTAACTATTTACTTATTAGCATTTATCTCTTTGGACCTTTACTTTTTAATTATAAATAAAAATAAAGTCAAACTTAACTTAATGATACAGCCAGCTGCAAAAAGCTTGAACATTTTTAGTTCACTATTTTTCGATACCAAAGTCAAAACAAAAATATCTTCAAAAATTTTATCGAACATAAATAGGGTTGGGGTTTTCGAGTCGGGCTGACGTTCAAGTCATTTTTTCGGGCCTCATTTTTATCGGGCCGGCCCGACCGAGTCTTTTTCGGGCCAAGATTCAAGGCCCAACTTGGCCCCCAACCCTAAACATTCAAGGCCCCCAACACTAAACATAAATATTGATATTATAATAAAAAATAGAAAAGACTAGTTGCTTTAATAATTCTCAACAAAATCCTTTTGGGGTTTGAAAAAATCCTGAGGTTTACATTACAGTGGAGATATCGCTTAGGCCCCCCCAACTACAGGCCTACCCGCCATTTAAAAAATCTGAACAAGTATTTATCTGAACAATTATTTTTTAATCTGAACATGTACATTAATTAATGCATTAATTTTATTAATAATAAGTAGATTAAATGGCTAAATATAGCTAATAATGGCCACCTACCAACAATAAACATAATAGCAACTATTATTTTTATTTTTGTATTCTTTAATTATTTATTTTTAAATATTGGCGCTAAAAATAGTTATTACTTTTTGAATCTTGTTATACTGTACGGGGTTCGAAAAATATCATACACTAAACTGAGTTTTTAAACTAAAATGGAGGTATCTCTAAAGCATCTCCCTCAACTACCTACTGGTCATCCTTTCAAAAATCCCTACACTAATTTGACATGCATACCAAGGATGGGTCGGGTCATCCGAAACCCTATACCCGAAACCCGGTCTTTTTTTTCGACCCGAAACCCGATCCGAAGAAAATTTTTTAAACCCGATCCGAAACCCGACCCGACTTTTTTCTCAACACGACCCATTCCTGATGCATACATGGGGGTATTATAACGAGCAGACCTATGCATGGACACGGACAATCTATCCGTACCCGCAGATATCTGCAGGTATCCGGATACCATCTGCATCACACAAGTCTTATAACCATCTTTCGATTGTATTTCTTTTTATTTTTTTCCCTCTTTTGAAATTCTTGTTTATTTCCTCCTTCCCCCCAAAATTTCATATTAATTTAAGCACTTTACTCATTACCGGAAAAAACATTTAAAAAAAAATTTAAAGTCTAATTTACTTCCTTTTTATTTAATTAAAGCTTATCTAAAGTCCTTTTTTCTTTGTCTTTTTCCAAAGGAGAATCCCCTCCAAACTTCTCTTTATTTTACCTCTAATTTTCCATTGTTATTTTACTCATGCAATATTCCCCCTCTTATTTTTATAAAAAAATTATTATTTTTGCAAAAACGAAGCCCTTTTCCCCTTATATAAAAAAATATTGTTATTACTAATATTAAATAATACAAGCTTCCGCCCCTTTATTATTATTAAAATAATTTTTTTGTTGTTGTCGCATCAAATTAGCTCGGTCATTTCTTCGTTAGCCCTTTTTTTCTAAATAATTATTTATTTCCCTGGCTTCTTTCCGTTGTTGTTTTTTCTTCCGCTATTACCAGACGACAGTGCTCATTGATGCACAAATAAAGAGAACATTTTCTCCTACAATTTACTTACTCAAATATTTTTTTTTTGTATTTTTTTGTTTGATTTTGGGAAAATTTTCTTGGCAAAAATATTATTTCTAATAGTTAATTCCTTATATTTCTATAAATCTGAAAATTTTATTTTTCGATTCGCTTTTCAAACTGACATCTATTTTTTCGGATATCTCTTAATTTCCCTTCTATCTTTCCACTATTTCTATCCTTATTTTATAAGTGAACCTAAGAACCGGGGATCTTTCGGTTCAGTTCAGGCTATCCGAAGATTTTTAGGGAACGACAATCTTAGTAATTTTTTAACGCCTTTTAGAGGCATTCAAAAAAGGTAGAGGGAGCGGTTGGAATTAAAAACTTTAATTTCTCGATTCTTTGTCATTATATTCAAGAATAATGTTAATCTTATCAGATCTAATTTGATTTTGGCAAGATTGAGGGTTGTTCAGGGTATCTCGAAAATTAAAAAGATTTAGCTAAGGTTCTGATCTCTAGTCATAATAAAACATTTATAAAAATTTTTTTTCAAGAATTTTTAAGCAAATTCTCAACATTCTTTTTTAACATTAAAAGAATTTACCCTTTCCCCCAAAAATTTTTTTCTCATTTTTTGACAAATATTCATTTATATTCATGTTATTTATTCATTCTTGTCATATTTTTTAAAAATAAAAGAAAAAATGTTTCTTTCCTTCCGGTTACCCCTGTTCATTGTCTTATTTTTTAGTGCAAAATTAAATATTTATTTGATTATGTAAATTAAATAAAGAAAGAATAAAAGTACAGAATGCTGAAAAGAATATTTAACTTATTTAAAAAAATAATTTTAACATAATTATTTGAAATTTATTATGTAATTTCTGATGAACAGGGATACTCTTCCAAGAGAAAAATTTATTTTTCGAATATTTATTAATTTTACAGATCGGACTTGGAGGGTCGTACGGAGTATCAGGATCGATATCTCGAAAAATCTCGATAACCAGGATCTTTGTTTGTTGATCTCTAGGAAATCCGAGGATAAACGAAAAAGTTACTCGTCACTCTCCCTCGTCTTCTCCTACATTCTATAGGGTTTAAAATTTCTTGTTGCACCCCTACCACATACCCTCTCCTCCTATTTCCATAACTACTATTTTTCTTGACCATCCCCGATCTCAACTTTACGCAAGTTTTCATCCCCAGCTACAAACCTTTCCCAACTTAAATTAAAAATCATTTACCTACTTTGACATACCCTTTCCTATTTTTTGATACTCAGAAAATAAAAATTATTTCAAAAATTATTTTCACAAAAATTATTATTTTTTGTTACTTAACCACATTTCCTTTTTTATAAAAATCCACCTGATTTTATTTTTATTTTTTAAAAAATATAATTTTTTTTAAAAATATTACTTCTCATATTTCAGCTTTTCCCCCTTATTTAATTAAAATTTAATTTTAAATAATTATTATTTGGCATGACCACACGGAAATCAAAAATTTACTTCCTTTTTACTATTTTTATTTTTGTTTAGAGTTTCCTTTTAATCCCATCCCAAAAAATGTAACTTGACAAGCCTAGATGTATTTTTGTTTAAATAAATCTTTTTAAAACATTATATACGTATTTTTATAAAAATTGAGAAAAATTCTTTTTTAATTTTTAAAATTAGAAAATGCCAAAATAAAGTTTTGATTAAATAATTATTTGAATTTTGAAAAATGGGGGGGGGGGGTTTAAATTTCAAACAAAATTCAAACTCCCTATGGTCGCAAAAAAATTGTACAATATGTACCAGGGATGGGACAGGTTGAAAAAAATGTCTGGTTGGGTTTCGAGTCGGGTTTCAAAAATTTTCTTCGGATAGGGGGTTTGGTTCGGGTCGATTTTTTGTCTTTCAAAATTGTTCAGAAAATTTTCGTCATATCGGGGTTGGGTCGAAAAATGTTCGGATTTTAGGTAACGGTTTCAGGTGACCCGTCCATCGCTGGTATCTGCACACATAAATGCTGGTCTACACTTAAATAATATCCCCTTCTTTATTACCCAAGTCCTCAGGATATTTACTCAAAATTAAAAATTAAAATTTACCTCATTTGGAGATTTTCTCAAAAATTTTAAATATTATAAAGCAAATTATTTCCTTAAAAAATATTTTTTTTTCTTTAAAGTCTGACGGCTATTTAGATCATTAAATTAAAAAATTTTCTCGTTAAAATATTTTTTATTAGACAAAAATCTTTATTAAAAAAATATTATTCATAAAATGAACTAAAATAATACCTTCTTGACATTTTTAAAATCCCTCAAAAATCCGTTAAAAAATATTTTTTCACACCTTTATTCTTGCATAAAATATATTTTTTTATTTGACTTTAAAAAATTTATTTCATTTTTTATTTTCCGGAAATTGAGAGAAATAATTTTTTAATATTCTTTAATGTAAAAAAGATGTAAAAAATGTACTAATATTTTTATTTGTAAAAATTCAAAGATTATCAGAAAGATTATTCCAAATAAATATTAAAAAAAGAGTCAAGAACTTCGTCAATGACTTTATAAATTTTAATTTTTTTTCTAATACGAGAGAGTATATTTTTTCTTATTTCCAATATTCGGAAATTACTGTAGTGATAAGACCGAGAACAGGGCCCTATTTCAATTGTCCGCAGATTCTGCTGTCCGCAGATCTGTGTGCACAGAATGCTGATTCTGCGGACAATTGAAACAGGAGTTAGACCAGATGATCATTATTCTCGTCATTTTCTCTCCTCAAGTTCTACTATTAGTCACATCTAATTCCTTATACAGTCCGTAAATAAGCCCTCCTCTGATATGTATTAGTTCACCTACTAACCAGCCCCCAAGGAAAGGTAGAAACTTGGGATGTGTTGTGTTACCCAAAACTCGGACTTATTAGACCCAAAATACAAACCCTTTCTTACCAGACCAATCTCTGGTGGGAAACAGCCCTGCCGAATCTCTCGTACAGGGCTGTTGGTTCTTGAAAATCTTCGGATATTCAGAACCGAATTAAAGAACCGTACTGACAACCCTACTATTGATTACTGATTCGAAACTTTTTTTTGGCTTGTCTCAAATTTTGGAAAATTTTCCTGTCTCGCACTACGCGTAATAAAACCTAAAATAATAATTAATCCTTTAAATCCTTAATTTTTTTATTTATAAATTTTTTTATATAAAATATAGACTATTTATTCTAAAAATATTAACTTTAGATTTTAATTATTAAAAATTTTTTTCTTACCATTTTTCACGTATTTTTATCTAAATCCACTTTTTATTTTAAGTATCTTTACATCATCTATTCTTATACTTTGATTTTAATTTATAAAAGATTTTCTTAAATAATTCATTTTTGAAGCCATAAATTAATAAAAAAAATTTTTTCAAATTAGTTTTTTTGCCTTTCCCATTTTCAATTCAAACAATGACTAGATTAATGACTAAAAAAATAATAAAAAATAAATAATTTTTGGATTAAGCAGCCATTTAATAAAAAAACTTTTCTCGTCATTTAATTCTTTTCATAAAAATCACCCAAAGATTATTGAGGAAATAAAATAATGAAGCCTTTTATTAAACAAATCTAAATTTATATTTACTGTGTTTATATTAAATATTTTCTTGTCATCTCAGTTGAACTAGTATTCTATTATTCTTGTTCTGGTCTCTTTATTCGGTAACCTAACTTGGATCCTTGGCTACGGGAAGCTTAATTGTCTGGGCGCTGGGTTTTTAGGTCAATTTTTGAAAAAAGTTATGAGTTTTTTCAAAATGGGGAGAATGAGGAGCAAGTAACTATGCCAAGCTTACCCTTGTATTTATTCTACGGGCTCAGAATAACACACTTAAGTTAGTCGAATTACTTGCGGATTAATAACTGATAAATAGGACTTTAATTATTTTTAGGTATCTCCCTAAGACACACCCCTCGGAACCGAATTTGTAGACACTTTTTATGGTTAAATAAAAGTCAGATTTGCTAAAACATTCCGCGACATTTCTCTCATTTTTGCCATTATCCTTTTCTTCCTTAAGACGCAAGACGCTTTTCATAATCCTAGCATTAGGGAGACGGGCTATCGAAGTTTGATTGTTTCACACTTGATCATCAAATCACAGGGTACTCGTAAACTAAAAAAGGTTTCACATCACCATAAGCATAGGACCAGATCTCTTCTCAAACCCCTTCTCTTACCTCCATCATTCCTTCACTAAGGTTGTTGGATAGTTGGAAATCTTCGGATATCTCGATCCGGTATCCGTACTGAAATTTTCGAATATCCGGCCTTTTTTCGGCTCCGGATCCACAGCCATCATTTTTCACAAAAATATTCCTCCTTTATCCTTTATTTTCTATCATTTACTTAAATTTTAAAAATATTTTTAAAACACCTTTTTCAAATTCAACCACATTTTAATGCATCAAACGGAAACATTTTTATCTTTACCTCATTTATTAATCCTTTTATTTTTAAAATTTTTAATTTTTAATATTTTCGAAGAAGCTTCTTCTAAATTTTAATTAATTAAAAATTACTTTTGACGCAGAAATTTTTTTATTTTGTTCCTTTAGCATTTGACGCTTTAGCCTTTTATTAAATAAATTTTTTTGTTTTTTATAAAGAAACCCTTTATTAATTTTCAAAAAAAATTTTTTTTCTTTAATCTAACAATTTATTTATTTTTTTTTGGTTTTCTTTTTAGTTATTTTCTAAAAAAATTTTTAAATGATTCATTTATTCATTTAAGATTAAATTTTATTAAATTTAAATTTTTAATGCCCAGAAGGATTGTTTTTTAATTAAAAATTATTTAAATAACAAAAATACTTTTATCCTATTTTTTATAGGATTAGCTTTTTTACTCTTCTATTAAGCTATGATAGGCGAGAAGTCGTTCAACTCTTGTTTCTGAGAAATTTTGGGATTTTTGGGATGCTTGGAATCTCAAGATCACTCCAAATATCAATCTTGCTTAGCTTTAGGGGGCCGGTTCGGTTCGAAAGATCGACTCTTTTGTTTTTGAGAAATCCTGGTTTGAAAATCAAGACGCTCTAAATATCAATCTTGCTTAGGTTTGGGGGCCCAAGTTGGGTTGAAAGATCTAATGGGGCATCAAATTTTGGCCCGAAAAAACTCGAAAAGCCCGATTCGATAAAATTGAGGGTCGAAAAAATGATTCGAACGTCGGTCCGATTCGAAACCCCCAAGCCTAATCCCAATTTGTTCTTTAAAAGAACTGAACCGATTTGTGACCAGGGGCCTATTTCAATTGTCCGCAGATTCTGTGCACACAGAATTTAATTGAAACAGAATTTCCACAGATTCTGCGTTCTGTGCACAGAAGCCTTTTCTTCGTTTTTTTCAGACTTTTTTTGATTACCGTATTTACCCTTAAACAACATTTTCTTAAAATTACTACTCTACTCATTTTCTAATTCTACCACATATATTTAATTTGCATTAAAAATTTTATTTTCTTGTACTAATTTTCCTTAATTTCCCTATCTTAATTTAATAATTTCTTGAAATAAAAATGTCAAAAAATATTTTTTCATAATTTCTTTTTTTTAATCTTTTATTAAAAATTCAGAGTTGAAAGTTAGTCTCTTCCCCCTTTCCCCCCTTCCCCCCTCATTTAATTCCTACTTTTAATTCCAGTCTTATTTCCATTCATTTTTAAAATAAAAATATTTTTTAAAAATTATTTCCAGTCAGACCGAATGTGTGACCTTTTTTCTTCCTTTTTAATGCTACAAACAAATTCCTTTTTAAATTTTTTTTTATTTTTTTCAACACCAATCTTTTTTTTGCCTTCCTGTCTAGAATATTATATTTAATTATTTATTTATTATTTATTTATTTAAATTTCCGTAAAAGTACTCCTTTTTTAATTTCTAGTCTAGAGAATATTTTTTAATTTTATGCAAGGTGACCAAAAAGTCATGGGGTACGTTATTTATGACTTAACTTTATCCAAATCAGTGATAATGGGATTAAATAAAGTTTATATGATAGAGAACTAAATAAAGAACAAGAATATAAGTATAAAAATATTAAAAATTTAAATGAGAAAAAAAAGTTATGATTAACTGAAGAGTGCCCCACCATGACTTTTTGGTCACCCTACATGGTGAATCCTTAGTCTGTCCACATTAAGATTTAATTAATGAACTTTTCATTAAAATTTTAGACGAAGACCTTTAATTTATATTTAAAAATGACCTTTTAACTCCCAATAATAATATTTTTTTCTATTTTTTAAATGTTTTCAAGAAAATTACTAAAATATGATTTTAATGTCAAGATATTAAAAATATTATTTTCATTTAATATTAAGGCCAAGAAATTCACTTCTGATTCGAAAAAGGCCTGGGACCGTCTTTTTAATTTTAAATAATAAATAATAACAAAAAAAAGGTGTTGGGGGAATTGTGGGATCTCACTAAAAGTTTTTGACCATTATGCGTCTTTTTAATTTTTGGGGAAAATAAAAAAGGAAAGAAAGGAGAATAATAAGGGCGGATAATAAAAAAGCGTCATAATTTTTAAAATAAAATTTTAATTATATAAAATATTTTTAACATTCCCCAAGCATCCCTAATCGTTAAAAAGTTGCCGAGGAATTAGTGGCGGATTGACACTAAAATTAAAAAAAAAATTTTTTTCAGTTAAAATAATTAATAATAATTAATTTAAAAAAATGTTATTTAATATAAATATTACATTAATTGCAACAATTTTAATTTATTCCCTAACTTTATTAATTGGATTATTTGGAAATTGTTGGGTTGTAGCTTCCGTTATGAGAACAACAAAAAAGGGTGTTGGGGGAATTGGGGGATCTCATCATAGTGGAATGCCTAGTGTTAGTCCTTCTGATAGATTAAGGTAAAGATTTTTGGAGGAAAAATTTTTTTTTGGAAATTTTTCGAAATTTTTTTTGAAAAATTTTTGAAATTTTATGAAATTTTTTGAAATTTTTGAAATTTTTCGAAAATTTTTAAAATTTTTGAAATTTTTCGAAAATTTTCAAAATTTTTGAAATTTTTTGAAAATTTTTTTGAACTCAAAATTTTTTTAATATTTTTTAGAAAATATATTTGGTTATTGGCACTTCTCGATTTATTAGTTAGCGGTTCTCTGTCTATGCGTGTTTGGAGTTTAATTTTTCCAAAACAGATTTTTTGTAAGTCTAAACCTTTTAATTTTTAAACTTCCTTATTTTAAGCTCCTATAGGCCCCCTGGGGTATATTAATACGCCCGAAGTTTGACCCCAAAAATTAAATCGAGTAATGATTCCACTCAATTTCTTAGTTCATCTCTCATTTATCGGACAGTCTTTTTGGGGGATGGGAGAGGGTATTATGGGAGTCAGCTTTTCAAATTAATTCTTGAATTCTCATTGTCATTTATATTTATTTTTCAGCTAATCATTGGTGTCAATTTAATTTTGCTATTGACCATATATTTAAACTTTGCTCAATTACTTGTTTGGCCTGTATTAGTATTGAAAGATTTATTACTATACGAAAACCTTTTAATAATAAAGTAAATTTTTGATTTTATTGAAAACGAAGGTGAAAGGACGTCCTTAAATCTGTAGGACTGCCCAAGACTCGAGACGTGATCTTTATCCCAAAACAACTCCAAAAAACGTCTTCAAGAACGTTTTGAATTACGCTTTATCAAGCCACGAACGCCACTAATCTCTAAGGAGGATAAATCTAAGCCCTCTTCCTCTGCTTAATTGAACTTGACAAACTCCACTAACCTACCACAAGGTCATCCTATCTCAGGGTGTTATGTAGACTTCACTGGTATCCTCATATCCGCCAACCTACCTCAACCTTAAAAGCGATTTTGGTAGTATGTTTGGACATATCTCCGAGATATTTCGTAAAGAATACGAGATAAAGGGAAGTATGCTTGGATGAGACTTTGGGAGGAATAAAGGGACGAATTGAAAGGAGAAAATAAAATCTTCCATTCTCTCCTAATAATAATTAATTAAAATTCAACATTTAATTTTTTAAAGGTTCGTCGTTTAGCTGTTCAATTAACACCCTTATGTGCCCTTTTATCAATCGGAACATGCGGTGCCTCCATTTTATGGCTATCTTTATATTCAGTTAAAGCAACAGAAAACGGCTTAAATTGCACAATAAAAAATTCCCCTCTTTTGGGGAATTGGTTAGCAACGAGTATTTTGGCTGTAGGATTTAGTATTCAATTAATTCTAATTGCTACTAATTATGTTAGAATAATTCATCATGTTAGAAGAAAATTTTGGCAAAGAAAAGCTAGAGGTACTTTTTGTGTTATAATCAGGGAAAGTTTCAAAATTTCTCTGGAACCGGTTCCAGTTCTAGAACTGCTTTTTGAATTTTTTCAGTTCCAGTTATGGAAGCGGTTCCAAAGTGTTTCCAGTGAACATTTTCTTGCCTATACATAGGAGTAAATCTTGAGAGTTTCAGCAAGGCTTCCACCAAGAGTGTCTAGTCGACATGAAAAATAAATTCCAGATTTGAAGAATCGTGATTCCCAACACAAAAAACGTGGGAATTCCTGATGTTCTAAGATAGGATCAGCTAGATCCCTGCTGTTTATTAACGGAAGAATTGAGTCCGCAATAAAGTTGCGGACTTTAAATTATAGTTGCGGACATTCATGATTTTAAGCTTGTAGACTATTATAACTAAGAGTGGACCGAGATCCGATCTCGAACAAAAATATAGGTTATCGAGATGACAAGAATTCCTGATTTTCTAGGATCCCTGCTGTTTATTAACGGAAGAATTGAGTCCGCAATAAAGTTGCGGACTTTAAATTAAGTTGCGGACATTCATGATTTTAAGCTTATAAACAATTACAACTAAGAATTGGACCGAGACGCGATCTCGAACAAAAATATAGGGTTATATAGAGGTGTGAGATTGTTCGGGATATCAATCTCAATTCTCGTATACCTTCCTAATTCTGCCACTAATTACTATTTTTCTAATTTTTCATCATTTTAAAGCTGTTGCCAATTCCTTCTCCAACGTTACAACAAAATCCTTAGGCCAATCAATGTCTGTAGATAGCCGTCGAATAGCTTGTGGAACAGCTAAACTATTAACTTCAAATTCCTCATATAGTAATGGAAGTTCTACTACTAACAGTACAGCAACAACGGCAACAACCACAAGTAAGAAGAAACGTCCAAATTTACAACAAATAGCCTCTACTCAACAACAACAACAAAATAATTTATTTATAGCAACAGTCCCAGAACCTAAATATATGAGGGAAATGACTACGGCAATAATGAGGGTTGCCGCTTTTCATTTAATTTGTTGGCTACCGTTTTGTTTGATTCAATTAATTCCAACACAGTTATTTGAATCTGGTGAATATTTAATGAAAAAAAATTTTTTTTTAATTTTTTTGAAAAATTTCTGAGAAATTTTTTGTAAATTTTTTTGTGAAAAATTTTTTAGAAAATTTTCGGAAAATTTTTGAAAATTTTCCGAAAATTTTTTGAAGGTCTAAAAAATTTTCTAAAAAATTTTCGAAAATTTTAAAGAAATTTTGAAATTTTCAAAAAAAATTTTTCGAAAAATTTTCTTAAAATTTTTTTGAGGCTTAAAAATTTTTTAACCTTAAAAATTTTTTCCTAGTTCTCCCAAATTTTGGTTTTGACACTCTCAAGTGGAGAACAACATTTTCACTTCGGATTTTTGGTTCAATTGAGGATAACGAGAATAGTCTATCTTTGGAACAAAAAACTTCTGCTTGGCTAGCATTTGGGGCCAATTGGTTATCCTATGCAAATTCTGCTGGGAATTGGGTTTTATATGCAGCTTTAAATAGAGATTTGAGATCTATTATTAAGTGAGCAAAATTTTTCTTTGCGGACTGACATTTGCGGACAAATCCAAAGCAAATTGAGTTTGGAACAGACTGGCATTTGGATATGTGCAGTACCATAGCCTAGATGTTTGTAGAATTATTTGACGGCATATTACTGTTTTCCTCCAAGTGACCGGCGTCTCTATTTGAACGGCGGTCTCCAATAGAGCGGCCCTCTAGAGGGGATTGAAAAATAGAGCGGCAGCCGTTCAATCAGAGGAAAATACGGTATTTTTAAAAACCGATAGGCTCTCGTTTAGGTACCTATATGAGGCTGATATGTAGTTTAGTGATGAAGGTTTACCCGCAAATGTTGTTCCTGAACTTTCATCTTAATAAAAAAAATTTCAAAAATTTCCAAAATTTTTCAGAGCCTGCTCAGAACGTCGTCAAAAACGCAACACAATACCCCCACAACAAATCCAACAACAAAATTCCCAAGCACCCCACTCCTCGGGTTGTGGAAGTATTCGAATTAAATGTAATTCTGGAAGGTGTAATAGAAACAATTTAAATAATATTAGTGGAGGAGGAAGAAAGGGAGCTTTTCAAGTCTTTCGCTTCTTTTATTCTTTGAATTCTCATCGATCTTCAGCTTCGGTAATTTTTAAAATTTATGAAAAATTAATGGGACCTTAACAAATATTTTGTCTGCAGACAATTGTTGCGGACTTTCTCCTAAAAATAAAAAAAATTTTTGTCCGCAAAAGTTGTCCGCAAAAATTTTGCGGACAAAAAAGTTGTCCGCAAATTTTCCGAATTTTAAAACTTTCAAAAAATATTTAAATAAACAAAATAAAAAATTTTTCTCAAAAATAGATTGAGGGCGATGGCAATTCAACAGCCACAATTTTGCCTGGTGCCCAAAATTGTTGTGTTTGTATATGTGGAAATAATGCTCAACAACATTTATTAAGCAATATTAACGAGAATAACACTAAAAATACATCAAATAACAAACAAATTTGTTCCCCAAAAAATAGCAATAGTTTATTACTTTTACGGGCGGGAACATCTTGTTCTGCTTTGACTATTTGTTGTGCTGAATGTAACTGTAATTGTGGAGGTAATAATTTTAAAAATTATTTTTGAAAATTAAAAGAAGAAAATATGGGTCTTTTCGAATAAATAATTATTTAAAATCAGGGAGAGAAAAAAGAGAAAAATCCGCAAAAGTAAAAATCCGCAAAACTTAAAAATGTCCGCAAACTTAAAAAAATGTCCGCAAAAAGGAAAAATCTCCGCAAAAAAAATTCGCACAAAATAAAAAAAATCCGCAAGATTAAACATGTCCGCAAGACAAGTCCATAGAAATAAAAATGAAATTCCGCAACTTCTTTCAACAGCATTCCTTCAACATTCTTGGCGATTTTGGCGTTATGCCGTTTCGCGTGTTTTAAGAATTTGAAAAATTGGCGTTTGGTGCGCCACGCAAAAATTTTGTCGCACAGCCTTGGCATGCATTACTCATGAAATCCATTAGGGATTAGGCTTTTTGTAGGAATTGTAAAAAAGGCAGATAAATCCGCTGATAGGATAACCTCTAAAATATAAAACTGTTCTAATTTATTTTATAATCTATCCCAAAAAAATTTTTTTTTCAAGGCCCAACAATTCGAAAACATTCAGCCCAATCAGCTATCAGCAATCTATTTTTCGGCGGCGGAGAAAAAACCTCCATAACAACAACCCTTTCTTCAGCCTCCACATTAGCTACAACAGCTCGTCGTTCCCCACAAACAAATAATTTATCAACGGGAGAGTTTGGATGGAGAGATGGTCGAGCCCATACTTTTTGTGCCCCTATTAGAGCTATTCCCTCAACAAATAATTTAATAACAAATAAACCCCCAACAAAAATCCCAACAACTTCCCACCTTCGTTTTGCCCAACAATTAATTGCTGCAACAGTACATGGGGTAGAGGAAAGGGAGAATCATGGGGCAATACCCACAAATATTATAAAACAAGGAAGAAGAGAATCTGCAGCAGAAAAAAGAGAATTATTTGCACAAATGAGGGGAAATGTTAAAAACAACAATAACAACAGCAATTCTTTAATTAAAAATTCTAACGTTTATTCTCCCCCATTACCTCCACCACCTCCTATAAGAATTGGGGGGCCGTCGTTTGAGGAAGAGGAAAATGATGGGAATTAATGATAAAAAATTGAATTTTTTTTATTTTTTGAAAGACAAAAAATCTCAAAAAAGCCTTCTTTGTTTTACAGTCAATTCTGGGTAGCTTTATGAACCTCGTTGTTTAATGAAAATTTTCTTTTCCTTGTCCCCTTCAAGTTTCAAGAATTGACCCTATTTTTTATTTTATTGTTGTATTTTTTTGTTTTTTATCAAACTACAGTACCTATTTATAAAATTTTTTACATTGTATTTATTCAACACAATAACTTATTTGTTAATTAAACAGAAATAAGGAAAAAAGCAATTAAAAAAGGAAAGTTATTTAGAAAAGAAAAGAAAAAATTTTATTTTTAATATTTTGAAATTAATTTCCGTTTATTTAATTCAATATCCTCCGCAAACTCTAGTAACTTTTCCACAGTTCTTCTTACAACATTTAAAATTATAAATACCAATAATATGAGGAGAACCCGGGGCGCAATATTCACCATCCTTCAAACACGTTTCACATGTATTCGTTTTAGTAGAACAGATTAGTCCAGGGCAGCAATATTTTCCCCCTGGATCGCAATCAGCACCTGCTGTGTTAGCACATGTACCCATGGTACAAAATGAACGGCCATCTGCTTTAGTTGCACAAGTTAAGCCAGGACAGCATTTATTAATAATTTTATTTTTATTTTTGACGGCACAAAACATTGAATTTTCCTTAAGACAATCACAATTAATTTGTTCAAATAAATTTAAAAATAAAATTAGAAGGAAAATATTATTTAAAGAAGACATTTAATAAATTATTTTTTCTGAAAAAAAAATTAATTTTTAGCTCAATTTGACCTGTGATTTCATATAAAGTGTCATACAGGAAAGCTAGGAAAACCTGGATGAATTAAGTTCTGACCCAACAATTATTGACTCGAGAGACAGTGCTTAATAAACTTTGAAATTTCCGAGTTCTAATTCAACTTAGTCTTTCGAGTTTTTTCGAATATCAATTATGAGGAAAGTGGGCTATAATTGAATTATATTACCGTATAACCTGTATTAATTGCCCTCCCTCAAATACTTACCCCACTTCCAATAATTACCCCATCCAGCGATAGATTGAAACAATAATTACCCCCAAACAAATGCCCTAAAACACGTTCAAATTTCAAACCTCATATAATTACCCTCCCTCGATTAATTACTCCCTCAAGCGGAAGGTCGAAACAATAATTACCCAGGGTAGTTATTAAAGGATATACGATATCTAAATTTCGTGGCGCGAACTTTGCGGACCGAAAAAAGTTAAAAAGGTCTTAAATTTTTAAATTCATATGTAAAATTGTGAGGGTTGATTATAAGAAGATAAGAAAACCATCTATGGGATTAAGAATAATTTGGTTAAAAAGTCTTTTTAAGATAACACAAACTAATCTCGATAAGGGCTTGGCCAGATTTTGGGAAACTACATATTTATTAAAATAATTAAAATTCTAAAGTCTACCAGCATTTTATAAAGAATAATGCGACTTTTGGCTTTTCAAATTTACAAACTACAGATGATTTTTAAAATAAAAAATTAATAAAAATAAGTATAAATAAGTATAAAAATTTACGTTAAAGTTAGAGATTATCGCTAAACAAATAAATTTTTATAAAACAAAATTTATTGGGAATCCAAATTTAGAATATTGGAATAAAGGAATACTTATTTGAATAAAAAAATATTTTTATTTAGATTCACAAGGAATGAAAAATAAAAAAAATTTTAATAAAAAAACGAAAAATGATTATTCTGGTTTGTTTAATTTATAATTTTTCTAAATTTAAATATTTCTGGCTTTTCATATAACAGATACTAGGGTTGTACCCCGTCCCCGAAAGTCGGGGAATTTGGGCGATTTTTTGAAAATTCCCCGCCCCCCCCCGTGAAAAAATAAAAAATTTTCCCCGCCCCCGTCCCCCCCCCCCCTCGTGGCGCTGCCCGTGGCCCCCCCCCGTCGGGGAACAACCCTAACAGATACATCTTTGGTTAGGACCAGTTCTGTAGCCACAATCCATATTAACCTTTGCATGCGCAAAGATTAATACCGGGTTATTAATATGGTTAATACGGGACCTTTAGGTATTTTTATTAATACGGTTAGTAATTGTTTCGGTTAATAATTGACGGAAACAATTAATGTTAATTTTTAAACAAAACGTATAAATAAAATATTAAAGTTTTGATTTAGCTCTAAATATCACAGCTTTATTTATTGTCTTAGCTATCTTTTTATGTATTACTTCGCCAGACATTCTTTTTGACATTGGTTGATTAATTCCATTAAAGTTTACATTCCCTTTATTATATGCAGGTGGCCGTTCCTGATAAAAATCGTTGCGAGGAGGGCAGGGACAACTAAAATTTGTTTATAGAACTTTGTAATATAGAGAAGACTAACTATTGCCCATCATTTCCATGTTGTCCAGCTAATCCCGGCATTCCAGGCAGTCCTGGCGAACCAGGAATTCCTTGTAATCCGGGAGGTCCAGCAGCGCCAACAGGTCCGGGAGCTCCAGAGGTTTTTCTTTAACAATGAAAATAATTGTTAAAAATCATAAAGCTTCAAAACATACGGTCCTGGACGTCCTTTAGGTCCACATGGCCCTGGCTTGCCGGGCAAACCTTTCGGACCGGGCTGAAATTCATTTACAAAAAATTTAATAAAAATATAAACTACCAATCCAATATATCTAATAGCATTTCTTCCAGGAGGGCCAGGTCGGCCATTAGGTCCTAAACGTCCTGGAAGACCTCTATCTCCAGGTAAACCTGGTAATCCTGGCTAAAAAGAACGTTTTGTATTTCATTTAAAAGTATAAATCACTCTTGAACGTCCTGCTGTTCCTGGAATACCTGGCAAACCGTTCGGTCCTGGAGGGCCTTGTATTCCTTTAATAAATATAAGTTTTTTTTGGTATACAATCGGCCTCACTATCAGATAGACCCATGAAAATCGTACCTTATAACGAGGGTATCTTAAATAGTAGATAGCTTAGGGGATCTAGCTTCAAGGGGATATAGCTCTTCCCAACCTTTGTCCAAATAAATCTTTAGACTATCGTAAATTGAGGTGAATCTAATATTAAATGTTATTATAGTGTAATTTTTATTAATTAATTTACAATAGTTTTACTAAATACCCTGGCGTCCAACAGGTCCTGGTGGTCCAGCAGGACATAATATACATCCTTGGTCAGGCCCAGTTTTGTAACATCCCCCATCAGAATTAACAATATTTTCTCCTTGGTTATTTAAAAGTAAAGCATCATCATCTTCCTCCAAATAACTTCCATCATCCTCATGTATTCCTCCTCCCCAAGGACGGCCTGGAGCGCCAGAAATGCCTTGAGGACCTGGTTCTCCCGGAGGGCCTGGCAGACCGGGCGGGCCTTGAGGGCCTTGTTGAGGTATACATTTGGGTTTGGCATAACCGTTGGTCGCATAACCACCTAAATTGATAAATGGAAAAATGTTTAAACTAAAATATTTTCTTTGAATTTTAATTCTTTGTATTAATTTTTTATTACTAGGGCTTAATAAAGTTTTTTTATTAACCCAAACGATTGGATCGGAAAAATTCATTAAATGGGAAAAAAGGAATATAATCCAAAGCACAACATCCAATACTATGATGGGTAAAAGCTAAATGGGCTGGACTAGCCCAACTCCATCACTAAGAAAATCTTGAAAACTCAGTCTCTCTTTCAATTATTAAGGATCAGACCATAAATTTTAATTATTTTATTAGATCCTTATTACAGAAGAGATCTCGAATAAACATTTCGATTATCGAGAATCATGATTATTAGGAAAAATGGGCCAGCACGCAATAAATGTAAGAAGGGAAGGAAAATTGCGCATTCCCTTTGCTGACAAGTGGATAGTAGTGTTCCGCCGGAAGTTCCGGTTCCGGTAGGCCGGAAGTTCCGGGATTTTTTGGTTCCGGTTCCGGTTTCGATCTCGATCCTCCCAATCCGGTCTCTTATTATCTTCATTATTAAATCCCAAAAGCAACAAACTTGTAGCATATAAATTATTTTGAGTATTTGGAGGAGTATTTAGATTATATCCTCTTCCTTCTTCTACTCTTCCTCCAACACCTCCACTTGTCCACAAAGAATTTCCAAAATTATTGTTATTAAAATTATTTCTATATCCACTACAACAACTATTTCCAGTCCAACAACATTGTCTTTTTATACGTTTATGACGATTTTCTTCTTTTTGTAATATTCGAATCTTTGCCCATGCCTGATTGGCAATTTTTGTGAATTCGTCAATTTCTTCGTGTATTTCTTCATTTAAGAGATTTATTTCCTTAAATTGAGAAGGAATAATTTCGGGGTGATTAAATGAAGGTTAGTTTGGTTAGTTCAAACAATAACGTATTCCCCCGATCGACTACAGTCCAGGCTACCTTAGAGCTTATAACCAAATCCATGAAAGTTGGATCTGATCATGTTCGGCTATGTTTCGGCGTATATCATCGAGATGAATCCTCTGATATGCGAAAAATATTTGTTAAGGCATTTTTATGTTTAATTATGGTCTTGGGACAGTCTGGGCTTATGTTTGGACAGCCGACAGTTTCCTCCGACAGCAAAAATGACAACGATCAGTCGGCGATGGGATGGTTTGGGCGGGGGCATTACTATAGAAGGCTCACATTGTTTAGGCAGGGATATGAAATCCTAGTAACCCTCGAAATTTAAAATTTAAATAATTACTTTATAAATAAGTCCAATTATTGCCAAAGAAAAAAATACACTAATTCCACTAATTGTTGACCCAAAATTTATTAAATTAAATTTTGTAGGCATTATTAAATTAATATTTTTAAAGATAAAATTAGCTTATTTTTAAATATTTTTGGAGAATTTTTAGAGAATAATTTTCCACATTTTTATATGTTTTATTCTTGTCTTTTTTAAATTTTACCTTGAAAAAAGGGGTAAATTATAGCTAGAGGGGTTAAAGACATTAATTTGTTTTTAAACTAATAAAACATTAAAAAACAGCATGAATTTAATTTTTTTATATCACAGTTTGACATTCCAAATTTGTTTTTAGCTAAATAAACAATAAGGTATTTTGTGCTAATTAATTGTTATTTGACCTTGTATGATTTAAAAATGTAGAAAAAAATTATTTTTTAGTAAAACCTGTCTAATTTAATTAATTAAAAAATAAATAATAAATAATAGAATGTCTCTAAAATAAATTTTTATGACTAAAAATGAATAAATAATTTAATATAAATTTCAGAATTTTTAAAATAAAATGCATAATATATGTTTTTTCATTATTTCACTTTTCTTTTTTTTTACTTCGCATTCTCAGTCGTTTGATGCTTTTCTCATTGGTGTCCTCCTGAATTCAAAGCAAAATTATATTTAATAAAGTGTAAAGCATATAGCTATTTAATTCCTAAGGCCATGCGGTAGGCGGCGTGGTGTAATGGCTAACACATCAGTCCGGTCTACTGAAGATGCTGGTTCGCTCCCAGTCGCCGAATAACCTTTTCCACGAGCTAAAGGAGAGAAATAGCTATAGACCAGATGCTTTACTAAAGTTAGAATGATAAAATACATAATTGATAAAAGACATGCACAGTATTTGTACGTACGGAATAAAAGTATACTTAAAGCAATAGTGTTCGTAAATTTAAGTGCACGTCAAACAAGACCCTAAGTCAATGAGGAACTCTAATCCTATAAGAAAAATGGACCTAACTTTAAAGTCTGTTTATAACAAAGGAGATCACTCTGCTAGCATTTAGAACGCTTAATAGACAAGAGTTTAAGATCTACTGAAGGAGGTGAATCAGCATCCTGCGGTCTAAAATTTTGATTTTTTGTCAAACTATAGCTAACAATCCACTTTATATTTTGGTAAAAAATCAAATTTTTCCAACTCCATTTAAAATAAATGATTTTTACCAAATCAGGGAGAAATGAGAAAGACCCGATGCTTAGGGTCAAGTTGGCGCTGCCGCTACCATTGTCACCTAACCACATTCCAATAATACGGATCCAGGTAGCTCAGTCGGTAGAGCACCACGCCTATACATGGTAAGCGGAAATGCTTATCGTAGCTGACAGGAAGTAGCAGGTTCGCTAAATAGGCGAAAAAACAAGGTAACAACCTCCATTAGTTGTCATTTCCTCGATTTTGATATTTTCCCCATTATTCTTATTGACAAGAGAATTATAAATTTCCCAAATTTTGTCAGTTATTTCTTCCTGTTTTTCTATACTAGCCACTTCGTATTTCATTATTTCACTGAATTGTTTACCTACCTCATTTAATTGTTTACTAAGCATTACAAAATTTTTAGCCTTAATTGAAATTATAATTGAATTAAAATAAAAGGGTGTTATTGGAGGTAATGCAGCTTAAAGCAGCTTCCTCGTCAACAGTCGGTGAGTCGGAACAGTCAGAGGTGACGGAAATCAGAAGAGCTGGAAATCGGAAATTTTTCCAACATTTCGGAAATCGGAAGGAAAAAAACGTCGGAAATCAGAATTCCGACCCACCTCTGCTCGTCAACTACCTCTTTTAAAAAATTGTAGGTAAGAGGGTTTGCCCTTAAAATGAAAAGTTAGAATGTGAGGTAACCTAAACCGAGGTACATTAAAAAGAGTTTTCGGTTTTTATTAAAATAATATTAACCAAATCACGCATTTTTTGACGAATTTTAAGACTTTCTATCTTATGTTCATTAACTGAAATTAGTAAACCATACAATTGTTTTTTCATATCCTTATTCTGTTGAATATTTTGGGGATCTTTAAAATAATGTTTTTTAATTAAATTAAAGACTTGTTGCTTCTCAAATATACCTTAGAGCAGTCTTAAAAATCCAAAAAAGCTGGAAAAAGGACCGGATACAGATTAGAGACTGGACTGGGAGTGCCGTACGAGAATCGAGATCTCGAAGAATTCTCGATAACCGAGATTTTCAATCCAAATCTCGACTCTGTCCGGTCTCTAATACAGCTCATATCTTTGACAAACCCAGCTGTGAAACTACATAGAAAAAGTCAAAAATAAAATTTCGAATCAACCTTTTTCAAATATCGTAAATGTTCTAATAGAAGCCCATGCTCTTAAAGAAGACTATTCAATGAGACCCTTTCTAAAAATAAACGCCCAGAATTAAATGTATAAGAACATTTCGATAACAGTAAAATTTATTAGAAATTCTCTTTAAGCTTACTCTCATTTTGTCCTCTCGAAGTTTCGCCTATACGAGGTTTTGTTTCAGAACCTCCCTCAGGTTCTTTTCGCTTTCCTCCAATTACAAAGGAGTGCAAAACAAGCAAAAATAAAATTAAAATAAAATATATATTTAACATCTTTAAAAATTATTTTTTTAAATAAACACAACTATTTTAATTAATTTTGTTTAAATTTTTTTAAATTAATAGCCAAATATGTAATTGATATTTTTGTTTAAAGGAGGGGAAGAAGGGAAGGGAGGGAGGGAGAGATGGGGGGGGGGGGGGGGGGGGGGAGAGGGAGGGAAGGGAAGAGAAGAGAAGGGGAAGAAGGGAAGAGAGGGGGAGAAAGAGAGGGGGGAGAGGGAATTTTAAAATCAATCCCCTCAATCACTAAAGGGAAGGAAGGGAGGGAGATATGGGGGGGGGGGGATTTAAAAGTCAATCCTCTCATTCACTAAAGGAATAGGGGAAGAGAGAGAGATGGGGGGGGGGGGGGGTGGAGGGAATTTTAAAATCAATCTCCCCATTCACTAAGGGAGTGGGGAAAGAGAGAGGGGGGAGAGGGAAATTTAAAAATCAATCCCCTCATTCACGTGAATCTTGACATTTACGTGTAAATAAAATTGGCCAGCCAATTATTTCTTAACTTGCACTTTTAAGAGATAAAAGGAAAAATAAATTTTGAAATTTAAAATTGTCTAAATGTAAAAAGAATTAATAGCCATATCAGCAGTTTTCCCAGAAACCGCCAACCCTAGTTTAGACATCTTATTGGTCACGAGGGTTAAAGTCTTATGGAGTGACTGCATTTAATTTTAAAATGAAAATTTACAATTAAATTCTTTTAAATTTTTGGTTACCTCAACTTCTTCTCTAATATTTGTAATGAATAGTGGGAGAGGCAGATCGCAGGAAAAGCATTTACTCGATTGAACGGAAAAATTCACTGAAGAAGTTGGCCACAAATTGCCTTGTTCAGGCATAACCTTGTTCGGACATAAGAGAGAGACTTTAGTATAGGACCACCGAGATCGGAACTCGATGTATATATCATTCGATTCGTCTCAACGAGCTAAGTTCAAATATGCAAGAATTTTTTGCCGGAGACGAAAACTCGCAGAGATACAGGCGATTGAAATTGAAAAACTATAGGGGCCCAAGCTGATTTTAGGGGTGTGAAAATTCGATTTTTTAAATTTCAGCTCATTTGAAAGAGTTTATCGAGTTGAGTCAAATACCACAAAAATCAACAAAATCCGACTTGATTTGAAAAGCTATGCCCGTTTGTTTTAACCCCTCACATAAGGTTTTTGCGGAAAAAAGTTTTCGCCGCTGCGAATGAAGCCGGGCATGTCGAGCGGAACGACATGCCCGGCCGCCGCTTCACTACCCTCATCACTTGTCATTCAAGACATGCCTCTTAAAATTTAAGACATGCCTCGCTTTTTAACTCAAAATTTGTCAATAAATTTTTTTATTAGGGGTGAAAAGAGAAAATGAAGGGCGCGCGCCCCAAGAGATTTAGCGTCCGCGTTTATTTGTTAGCTAGAGAAAACAAAAATTTAAATAAAAGGAAATATCGCAATTTAATTCACGAGTCCTCCACGGCATCTAGGCTTGACGCGCGTATCTGATTGCCTTGAAAAGAGAGAGATTTATTCCACATTTAAACATTCTAAAAGCTCTCCTTAATTTTCTTTTCTAATTAAAACTAATTTAATTAAAACTTTAATTAAAATTAAAAAATTTTTTATTAGGGTTACAGTCATTTAGGTTCTTCAAAACGAACTTACCGCATTTTCTCGATTAATTCCCCTCGGGAATTATTTTTTCAACCCTTCCTTGGCATGGGGAATTAATCGAGGGAGGAGAATTATTCGAGTTTTGGCATTTGAACGAGCAGTAGGGTATTTGGGGTTGGGGAATTATTGTTTCAACCCAACTCTAGCATTGCGAATTAATCGAGAGGGGGAATTAATCAAGGGAGGGGAATTAATCGAGAAAATACGGTAAATTTGAAAATTGAAAGATAAAAATACGAATTAAAACTATATCTTCTAAATCAAAATTTGATTTCAATTTTTTAAAATTTAAAATTTAAGGATGAAAATTTACAATTTAATCCTTTTAAATTTTTATTTTCTTCAAATTTTCCCATTATTATTTGGAATGCATCCTGGAGAAGGTTCTTCAGGATCGCAACCAGGAGGGATGAATACTGGAGAAGGTCCGGGATCTCAACTATCAGTAGTACAAGAGGTGTGTATTATTGTAGCGAATAAAAAGTCTAAAAATTTTTAATAGATTTTTAATCAATTAACCGGACAAATTGGTCTTTTTATGCAAATCTATAGTGGATTAAAACCTTGTAGTAGCGTCGAACCTCGGAAATTAGGTAATATTTTTATTTAAATTTATTAAATATAATTTTTGACTATAAAAAAAGGGTTGTACCCCGAACGCTTGGGGGCGGGTATGGCGGGGTACGGGGTTTCCAAATGTTCCGGGAACGGGGTTCGGGTCGGGGAGAATCGTGAAAAAATCGTTCGGGAACGGGGTCGGGGTACAACTCTAATAAGAACAATTTGCTTTAAAAATACTAGGTAACCAAGCAGGTGAGCAACAAATCACCGATTATCAACAACAAAGTGATAATTTGGTTTGTACATATAAATATTTACGGATTACCGTATTTTCTTAATTAATTCCCCTGGGGAATTATTTTTTCAACCCTTCCATGGCATGGGGAATTAATCGAGGGAGGGGAATAATTCGAGTTTTGGCATTTGAACGTGCAGTAGGGTATTTGGGGGTGGGGAATTAATCGAGGGAGAGGAATTAATCGAGGGAGGGGAATTAATCGAGGGAGGGAATTAATCGAGTAAATACGGCAAACATTTTTAAATAGGAGTATGATAATGTAGATGACCAATTCAATCATTTGTTGCAAACATTTGGAGACTTTAATCCTTTTACTGCTAACAGAGCTGAGCAGTTAGGTAAGAGTTTAATTATAAAAACAATTTTCAACTACTATAAATGCAATATATTTTTAAAAATAAAGAAAACCAAGAAATTGTGCAGCAATTTAGCAATGTTGGAGAACAATATGAAAATTTGGTTGATTCATATAAGGATTTATTAAAGGAATACAATGAAATGAATGAAAATTTAGAATACTTTTCAGCTCAGGCAAAAATATTTTGTTTTTTTTTAAATTAGAGTATAAGATTTTATTTGGAAAGCGAGATTGTTTTTGCCAAACCGCTACATGGAAACGCCGAAAATGAAAAAAAAATGAGTAGGGTTGTCGGTTTCAACAAATTCTTCGGTTACCGAAACCGAACGGACAAAACGAACCGCAAATACCGTATTTCTTCTAATAGTGCGAACGGTCGATTTATTTTTCAACAGGGTTGGTTTATTAGGAGGGGTCGGTCTAATATAGAAAGTCGCACTATTAGAAGAAATACGGTATTCTGTTCGGGTTGAAATCGTCAGCCTTAAATATGATGATTCTATTCTAAATAATTTTAATCTCATTTATTAGAACGATCCAAGCTTCGCTCAGTTTATAAATTCTCTAAACGATCCTCTTCAAAACAACATAAACCAGCAAATCAGAATTATATCGGATATGCAAAAACTTTACGGTTATGTCAATCATCACAATTATAATCGAGCGATTAAATATGAAAGTAATTGACTTTAATATAATCCATTACCATAACTAACCGGAAATTTCGTTTTAAATAGATATACCGTATTTGCTCTAATTGAATGACTCCTCTAGTTGAATGACCTCTCTAATGCTACGCTTAAATAAAAAACGCTGGCGTTTGCGGAAAACGCTGGCGGAAAAAAACGCATTGCAGAAAACGCCGATTTTATGTAAGCACAAAACAGCGTTTTTTCCGCCAGCGTTTTCCGCGAAGCGCCAGCGTTTTTTATGTAAGCGTAGCATAATTGAATGACAAATTTCTGGGGTATTGAAAAATAGAATGATTGTCATTCAATTAGAGCAAATACGGTATTTTAACTTAATTATAACGTTTATGTTTGTAGGTTATGATTAGGGCCGGGAATTGTACTAAGGTAAAGAATGCCGAAAAATACCGTCGGGTACGGTACCACCCGGGTCTAGCTACGATATTTTTGTGAATTGAATAGCTTTAAATTCACGATTTAGAGGACAGAGAAAAGGTCATTAAAAAGAGAAATTTTAACTCGATAAGAAAGATATATCGAATCCAAATATGTCTTAAAAGGTTGTAATATTGTAAAGCATATAGCTATTAATTTCCTAAGTCTGAGCAGTAGGCGGCGTGGTGTAATGGCTAACACATCAGTCCGGTCTACTGAAGATGCTGGTTCGCTCCCAGCCGCCGAATAACCTTTTGCACTAGCTAAAGGAGAGAAATAGCTATAGCCCAGCGGCTTTACTATATTTATAAGCCTAGATAGGATTGGATACCTTGCTGATCTGATGGGATCTTAACCCAGATATTTTAGTATTTAATTTAAAGTTGAAAATTTATAATTTAATTTAAATTTCCGTTTTCTTCAACTTTACATTAATATTTGAATTTAATTTAGGACAAGTTTCTGGATCGCAACAACCACAAGAAAACCTTGTATGTTTTAATTTTTGTATCGAAACAAAATATGCAAACTATTTAATAGGCTTACTCTCGATTAAGCAGACAAATTGGAAATTTGTTGGAAAACGTTGGCACAGAAACACCGAAATCTGACGAGATAGCATATCGGCCTTTAAGTAATAGTTAATTTTATTTAAATTTATTAACTAACTAAACATAATGTTTAACTATAAAAACAATTTATTTTTAAAAATAAAGAAAAACTTTCACGTATGCAACTAATTACCAATGTTAAAAAGCAATATGATAATTTGGTTTATGCAGCTACTGAGTTATCTGAGGCTGATCAGATTGAAGAACGTTTAAGATCAAATATTCTAAATAGCGGACATGAGGCAAAAAATATTTTTTATTTAAAATTTGTTTTTAATTAGTATTGAAAATCAGACCTGATCAGGGACATGGATTTTGCTATCCGTGTCCTGATATAACCGTGGGGTAAATTAATTTTAGAGTTGGCCGGTATCGGGATCCCGACCGGTATCGGGCGGTATATACCGGTTTTTTGAATACCGATACTGATTTTAATACCGGCCAACTCTACTTAATTTCACATTTGTTAGGACCATGAACTAATAGATAAACTAAACGACTCTCGTCAAAAGAGAAAAGGCCAGAAGATCGAAATTATAAAGGATATGCAAAAGCTTCACGATTATCTAAATGGAACTAAGTAATATTTTTAAGATAATTTTTTTAAACTGATGCATTTAATATTTTTCCATGCTGTATTCAGTACCGTACTACCGACGGTAATATTAATATTCTACTGTCGTAAAAATTAATATCAGGTACAGTAATACAGTATGGAATATCGATAAATACAGAAAAATACAAGTCGGTAAAGGAGTACCGTTCAATCAATAGCAAAAACCTAATCTTATAATATCGAAATCTTGAAATTATTTTTTGGGAATATCGATTACTAAAGAGGATATGCGGAAGCTGAAGTCAAAGCGCAAGACAACCAATCCCCTTTAAAAATCCATTTTATCTTTTATAATAAAAATCCAAAATACTAACGAATGATTGGGATTATAATAAAATGGGGAGAGGAATTATTGTATGGGGTCACTTATAGTGAGAGAAACGCTAAGTAAATTAACACTATATCTTTTCAGCATAAACCGTATCTTTTCTATTCTGGACACTCGTCGAACTGAAGGTAATTAATTGACTTTAAGATAATCCAAATTAAATCACCAACTGGGGTTTTCCTCTGAAAATAGATATTTTAATTTGATATATCGGTATATGTTTTCGGGTCTACGACCATCTAGATGAACAAATAATAAAATTTTAATAAACGGACACATTCAGTTGCAAAAATGTGTGAACAAGATCAACATGGACATGTTGGAGAACGTCAAAAAAAGAACAAAAAGAAATCAAAAAAGAACAAGGGTAGAAATTACTAGCTAGCTTTTCTTTAAAGACTGACAAAACTAAATATGATCATGACAAGCAAAAATTATGCCTTCCTTTGATGGGCTCTTCTTTATCGCCTAAATATTAATTTTTAACTGTTTCCATTCACTTTTCCCCGTTAGAGCTATTAGTAATTTTACTAAAAGTAAGAGTGATTTATTCTATTTTTCACGGCCTTATGAATGAAATTTAGATGCAAACTAGGATTGCCAAAGATATATGGTCCGAAAAAGACTCGTACGATCCGACTCGAAAAATCCCTAAATATACCAGTAAGCACACAAAATTTTAAGTATTTTGGAGGCAACAAGTCAGATTTCCTCCTTTTTTGCCCCGCAAGTGATAATTTCAAAAATTTTTAAATTTCCCCAAAATAGCATTTTATTTTATGTACGCAAACTCCGAAACTTTTTCGGGATGGGAAATGGGGCTTTCAGGTTTGTCAGGTAGGGATCGTATCATGGGGATATTTATTTAAAAAATAGTTTTTTAAAATCTTCTCTTTCCTTTTCTTTCTAGCACAATTTGTATTTAGTTTTTATTTTTATGAATTTTTAATCCATTTTTTATTTAAACATTTTTCTCTCATTTATAGTTTTTTTGGTGATTTTTTCGGTGATTTGTATATACTTTATTTTTACTCTTGTGATAAATCTTAGTTATTAGATAAAGTTATTTTAGTTTTTACAACCTTTTTGTATTTAGTTTTACAAAAATGACTTTTCAAAAATTCAGATAGCATCTTATAAGAGATTTTTTCCAAAATTTTTGGACTAAATATATTATTGTTTAATTTTGCTGGAAAAACGCTGAAACATAACTGACGAGATATGTATTAAGCTTTCGAATCATATATAGAACGTCTATATATATTAAAAAGGTTTGATCAAAGAAAGGCTAAAGGATCAAACTTATTACAAAACCTAAGTTATGATCTTTGCAAAACAAATTTAAAAAATTCATTTTATTTTTAATCCATAAAAAATAATTTTCCAAATAAATTTCATCATTTTCCAGTTCTTTCACACTCAAATTACTTGAGCGATGTTGTCGAGCTCTAATAATTTTTTCAGAAAATAATTTTTTAACAGTTTAGAAAACCTATAAGTGCACCCCATCCAACTAATTTTGCACAGCCTATTTTGTTTAAAATTCGGTGGTCAATTAAACCAAATGAGCACAACTAAAAAAATAATTTTTAATTATAATAAGAAAAGACTATGACCTCAAGGTTGTTGTTGCTATTGCTAGCAATAGCACACGGAAAGTATATTGGAAATTTTGGTCCTCCATTACTTAATTTAATATTAATTCCAATAATTTTAAATAAATTTTTGACGAAATTATTGACATCTGATTTAAGACGATTGTTTGTTTCAATAGAAAGGAATGATTGCTTGTCGTCTTTGCGTTGTAAATTAACGGCATTTGGATCGCCATTCTCAAATAGTTTTTCTTTAGACGTGAATGTTCGGATAACTTAATTTTTTAAATTTATCGTAAAAGCCCTAACATAATGGCTTCATTCAATTTTTCAACCATATAAATTTTGCAATCTCAAGAATTTATTTCAAAGAGCAAGAAAAAGAAACTTTTTAGACTAAAAAGTGAAAAAAACGAAAATCAGAGCATCCTCTTAAGTATGTATTATTTTTTAAGAGGGACATTCAATTGGAAATGCCATTATAATTGGGAGGCCCATTTTATTTTTCAACTCAATTTAATAAAATTGGAGAGTCCATTCAATTAGAGCATTTACTGTATTTATTTTTAATTTTTAAAAATAACTGAATAATAAAATTTCAGGTTAATTAACTTTGTAAAATTAAAAAAACCTACTTATTATTTGATTATTAATCTCAAGTGGATCCTGAAATTAAAAATTTAATAAAAAAATTAAACAATTTTTAAAATAAAAATTAACAGTATTTCTAATATTTTTTTAGAATGTTTATTAAAAATTTACTGATTCAAATCCAATTTCATAAGATTCACCACATATTACAAAATTTCTAAAACCTCCATTATGTCTGGCATGATACCATAAAGCCAATTTCTTAAACACATGTTTCGAGTGATATAATAAGCATCCTTGCGATGATTATCTTCTTCAATCAGAAAACAATCAAATGTATCATATGTACGAACTAAACGTGGTTCATTCTCGAAAATTTCAAATAAAGATTCATCTGTATTTGGTTTTCTTTAAAAAAATAATAATTAATAAGAAAACATTTTTTTAATATTAAAAGAAATTATTAGATAAATTTTTCATTTTAATTAAAAAAATTTACAAGAAAATTGACTTAAAAATTAAAATTTAAAAAATAATAAAAAAAGAATTAATCTTATATAAAAATTGTATGGTTTAAATACTGTTTTTTATTTTCTTGTGTTTTGAAAATTCATAATTAAGTAATAATCAGAATCAATAATAAAAATCCATAAAATATTTCTAGAAATCAAAAGTTATTTTTGATTTTTAATGTTTAAAAGATTTTTATATTATATTTTAAGATATTTTTTAATTTAATATTAATATTTAAAAAATTATTATTATTACTTACTTCATTTTCAAAATATTATTAATAATCATGTTTTTAATAGTATGTATTTTATTTCCATTTTCTTTTAGTGGCCTATTTCCATGTAATTTCTCCAAGATATTATTTGGTAGATTGTAAAATTCATGTTCAGGTAAGCAATAAATTCCATCCAAATGAAAAGTTTTAGGAATTCTCATTTTATATAGCTGAAATTTTATTATAATTATAGTTTTTTAATTTTTGAAAATATAAATTTTTGAAAAAATAATAAAAAATTTTAATATAAGAAAGGTAAAAGAAAATTAAAAAATAACTTAACTATGTACATAATGGGTGTGAAGAGCATTAATGTATAATTTAAAAAAAGTTTAAGAAAAATTTTTGTTTTTAGCTCTTATTCAATCAAAAGATTAAAAATAGATAAGGATGTTAGAAATAGTAAGGATGTTGAGAAATTCTGATTATACTAAAAATACAAAATAAGAAATATCAGAAAAACATAGAAAAACACTAAACGTTAATGATTCTGATTTTTAATTAAAAAAATTAACATATATCTTAAACCAGAATAATTAGTTACAGAAATTTGCCGGTCTTAAATTCTGATATTTAATTCATTTCTTGATTTTAAAAAATCTTTAAAAAACTTGAAATCTAATTATAAAAACAACTTTCTTTTAAGAAAAGTCATACCAATATATTTATAAATTATTGATGAAGATTTTAAAATATTTTTAATACAATTATTCCACCAATATTTATAAGATGTTTAAATTATAGAATTTTGTATAATTAAATAATTATTTGTATTTATTGACATAAAAATATCAAAAAATAATTCATTTGGTAGTGTTGCTTTATTTAACTTTTGTTTCATTCTGATATTTGTAAATTCAAATTTATTTTAAATTCTGATTTGTAAATTCAACAGACTATTTTTAGTAATATCTTTGGAAAAAATAATTAAATGTGCTAGACAATAATTTGGCAAACATTTCAACATACATAGATAGGTAGAAGTGTGTTATTATTGATCTTAAATAATGGCTGTGCATAATGCTAAAGAATGTACATATTCAAATATACATATATTCTGGCATTTTGTCGGCTGTCATTTTGTCCTAAGCATTTTTGTCATTTCGACTGTATGGCATTTTGTCGTCTTGCCTTAAATGGCATTTTGTCTAAATTCGGTGTCGCGCCATTTTCTTTGTTCTTTTGTTTTATTTTTAGCAATTTTTGCTTTAAATTTTTTAAAAAATTTTATTTTAGATTTTAAATTATTTCTTGTATCTGCCTTATTTAGTATTTATTTTGCCTATAAATGGACAATCAACCAATTGTAGTAGATCCTTTAACACAAATAGATGAACAAACACTTCAACGAGCATTGATGGTTTATTTAAAATATTTTTGGAATTTTTTTTTAAATTTTTTAGCGTTGGCTTCTATTTATTTCATTCAAAAGAGCATTTGAAAATTTTAAACAATTTACTCAACAACCAACATTTTTTGGGTCAATTTTACTTTTATTTTTGTTTAGCCCTTCTGCTATTGTTTTCCATTTATTTTTTAATGTTATTGGGCTTGGATTTCGTGATACTTTTGTTGTAGGTTTTTTAATTTTGTTTAATTTTTTGGGCTAAAATTTTGGGGATTTTTTAACCTTAGAAGCCTTTTTATAACTTTTCCCTATTTTCACGTGTTTTACGATGGGTATGAGTTACTGGGACCTTTTTCACGGGGCGAATCTATCACAAATTTATCTGCGAATAACCGTCTTTGCTTAATAGATACTCGAAAATCAATCCCTTCTAATAAAATTATTTTGCCAAAGGTTGCCATATACTGATAAACGAACGTTGTTTACTTGGAGTATGACTTTGTATTTTTTGGTAGAATTCGGTAGAGGACCCACGACTTTTTATTTTGAAGCAGAGGTGGGACGGAACAGTCAGAGGTGTCAGGAATCGGAAGAGCCGGAAATCGGAACTGGCTCTAAAGCTGGAAATCGGAAATCAAAATTTTTTCGGAAATCGGAATTCCGACCTACCTCTGTTTTGAAGTAATATCCCATTTTATTTTTGGGCTTATCTAAAATAGGTAAGGGAAGAAATGAAAATGGGGCCCTTCAATTAAAAATTTTCATTATTTAAAAATTTCTTTAACAAAGCTTTTAAGCTAAAAAATTTCTTCTCTAATATATTTTAACATTTTCTTCTTTAGTGTTCATTGTGCACTCCATTCGTTCTACTTATTATTTTATTTGTTGTTTATCTTCAATTTTCTGAGTCTCTCAAACACTTTTTCTTTGTTCGGGTATTTTTTGGAATTAATTTTTTAAAATTTTTACCCCTTTAAGATGATTAATTTTACCTTTCCTGAGAACTATTCAGCTATAGCAACAAACAAAAGTTTGGATTTTGCTTCTCCTTTGGTTGTTGTTTATGCATTGAAGTCTAAAGACCAATGATTAAAGTTTATTTCTTAGTTAATTTTCTGTTTAAAAATATATATTTTTAGCTTTATGGTCTGAAACAACTTCAGAGGACTTGTTGTGGAACTCCAATGCAAAGGATACCGCTTTATTCCTTAAGCCAGCCAGGTTATTTTAATTTTTTAAAATTAATCCCTCACTTATTGCTTTTTTGTTGGCTCTTTCTCTTTGGTTAATTAAGGTAGCAATCCCGACGATTATTTAAATCCTCCCTCTAATATGCCGTTACGGTCGAATTCTGAAGCTCCCAGGGCTGGCTTGCTACCTTGGCTTCAATTAAAAGAGCAAAAATTTTCGATTATCGGGATCGATATTTTTTGATATATGAATCTTGATTCTAGTACGACCCTTTCGTTTCTGTTATGAACTCATGATAAATTAAAGTCCAGTTATATTTTTCATTTTTAATAAATTTTTTCTCTTTTTCACTTTACCATCCTGTTTAAAAATCAAAAATTATCAAAAATTTATTGCAAAGGATGGATCTTTTTCTTTTTGATATTTGCCAATTGTTTAGGTGAACATCCACGTAATTGGCTTGCACTTCGTGAAGTTTCAGTTCAACTTATTCAAGATGTCATTTACCATTTACAACAACAAACTAAATTTCATTGTGTTGGTGTTGGAGGAAGAAAAGCAGCAATTGCTGAATTTATTGAAAAGGATGGATCTTTTTCGACTACTCCAACAGAGAATGTTTCACCAACAATTGTTTTGAATGAGCTTTATGAAGGAAGACGGTCTTTATTTATGCCACCCGCATTGAAACCTAGATCAGCAGGTTTTTATTTATTTGTTAATTGCTCTAGTTTTTAAATTAACTGTGTGTCATTAAATATTGGAATGACATTTTATTGTTAGTATGGCCTGGGGTGTCGGTCGATATTGGATTATAGAGATCGAGATTTTTGAAAAGCCTAGGCCTTCCTGGTTTCTGGATTTGATTTATTGACATGAGCCGAATCCTGGGCCTGTAGTCCAGTAAAAACCCAGGTCCAGGAAACCCCCAGGAAAGACAAAAAATGCTTGTGCCTTGACTCGGTACAGGAAAACCTAGGCCTTGTCCAGACCCAGCTCGATCTCTATTGGATTAAATGTCAACAAAATTATTTCGTAAAATCTGGGGTTGTGTTTGGTATTTTTCCATTAAATATCAGCACTGTAAATTATCTAAAATTATTTTTTGAAACAAATTTTTAAGATTTTCCTTGGGAACTTGAAATTTCAAAGAATTTATTTTTGCTTCTATTAATTTCCTCAATTTTAGAACAATTCCAAGCAGAACTTCAACCACGTAAAGTCATTCGCTTGCCATTTTTTGTTGAAGCTTTGTTGTTAAAAGCAAGTCGACTTTTCTTTTATCTCTTCCACTCACCAATTTTGGGAGCTTATGAGACGCTTTGTGCACTTTTGGCTATTAAAGGTTTTTAAAAAAATTTTTTTTGAATTTAATTTAATTTTAAAAAACAGTTTTGTCTCGTACAATAATTCATTCGATAGAAGAGGATCGTTTTGGTGTTGTTCAAAAGGATTTAAAATTGTGTATATCAAAATTGACACGCTTATCTATTGCTATTGATGCTTATGTTAGAGCTAGAGGAGTGGGTATTTTATTTTTTAAAAATAATTTTTAATCAAAAATACTGGGTGAAAAATTTTTTTATTTTAGAGAAGTGCTACGCCTAGCAATATAAATCAATTTAATGTCCATCTTTTGGATGTGGAATTGGCTTCAGCACTTAAGGACATTAGAACAGTTTTTGCGCCATATATTGAGTAAGGTTTTTTTTAATTTTTTTAAATTTTTTCCATCAGGGGAAAAATACGATTTTCGGCTCCAAATTACCTTCATAGTCTAATTTTGCCCCACCCCCCGGAATCCACCCTTTAAATACGCCCTTGCTCAAAATCCCGTTTCTCCTTGGCTACTTACCTGTTAGTGGTGTCCGTTTCATCTTTCTTCGAACTTCGCCTATTTTGGTCTCTCGATTTTCACTTTTTTTAAAAACATTTTTTACACACTCTGATGCTCGATTCCAATAAAATTTTTCTCTTTTTTAAAGTGATTTGAATCTTCACCCAACAGAAGCGGAGGTTTTTCGAATGCTCGTCTAAAAGTAGAGGAGAAAAAAAAGAAATATTTTTGTCGCCTTTTCGATCTCTTTAAAATATTCTCAATTTTAAATCAAAAAAGTTATGTTTGTGCTTTGGTTTACTTTAAATTTTGAAACCTTCAGGAATAAATTATTTTGTCAAAAAAATAATTTTTTTAATTTATTTTGCGTTATGCTTCGCTTAATAATTTTTTAACCTAGAACAGATTTTTGTTTTTTTTAATTTAAGCTTTTTATCTCTACTAGTTTTTGATTCTCAAAATGGCTTCAACAAATTCCGAAAAGCAGCTTTCCTTTGATTTTTCAAAGTACCCAAAACGAAGGATTGCTATAATGTTTCTTTATCTTGGATGGGAATATGATGGATTAGTTAAACAAGAAAATACCTTGAACACAGTGGAACAGGTTTTTTTGAAAATTTTTGTATTTAAAAATGTTTTCCGAAAAATTCCAGACTCTTTTCAATGCTCTCATTCGCACAAAATTGATAGAATCTGAAGAAAATTGTGAATGGACGCGCTGTGGTAGAACAGACAAAGGAGTATCGGTATTTTATAATTTCTTTAAAATTAAAATATTTTTTTTTATTTTGGCATTTCGACAAGTAGCAGCGTTGACTGTCAGGTTAAGAAAAATATTTTAATTTAAAAATTATTTTTAGATCAACGGATGTATCAAATGAAAATTGTTTTTGGTCTGAAAGAAGCTCCGAACCAGAACAACGTATAAAATCAACACAAGAATTGCCTTATGTTAAAATGTAAATATTTTTCTTTTTTATTTGGGGAAATTTTTAAATATTTTATTATTTATTGGAATAATTGTAAAGGCATGTCTGCAATCGTGGATTACAACTGTGGATTTAAAACTGACTTTTAAGAACCCCTCTCTCTTAAGTACAACCCTTTCCCTTCACGAAACTTTTTATAAATTGAAGTCCTTATACGAACCTTCTCTCCCTCCAAGGAACCTTTCAAAAATCGAATCTTATTATTTATAAGGTTGGAGTGATTTGTGGGTTTGGTTGTTGATTTATGAACTGGTTTTTAACAATAAGAACCCTTTCATTTCAAAACTCTCTCCTCTTTCATCCTCGAAACCTTTTATAAATTGAAGTAAATTTTTTCGATTGCAGACAGTCCTGGGTGTAAATTGTTAAAAAATATTTTAAAGGCTCAATGGTGTTCTTCCAAAATCTGTGCGTGTGATCGCTTTTGCTCCAGTTGACAAGGATTTTAGGTTTTTTTATATTCCTTTTCAATTCTAAAAAAATTTCTTTCAAGTGCTCGTTTTGATTGTATTGAACGTGTTTATACATACATTTTTCCGATGGCAATGGCTACAAATGTGATGGTATTTTTAGAAAATTTTTTTTTAACTTTCTAAAAAATTAAATTTTTTATGAAATGAAAAATGCTTGTCAACGTCTAATTGGATCACACGATTTTCGAAATTTTTGCCACATTGATAAAAATACTGGAAGGATTGATATGTCTTATATTCGAACAATTAAAGATGCAAAAATTGAAGAATTGGAAGAAAATAATTTTTCTTCAGAAAATTCTTCGGCTTCTAAAGAATTTAATCTTTTAAAATTAACAATAAAAGCGAGTGGATTTTTATGGCATCAAATTCGTTGTATTGTGACAATACTTTATGAGATTGGCTGTGGGAATGAAAAAGTGGAGGTTTTTTTTATTTTTTTTAATTTATAAAAAAATTATTTTTTTTAAAGTTGATTGAACAACTTTTGGATGTTGAACGTTTTCCTTCAAGGTTTTTAAATTAAAGGAAGTATCTAAATAAGGGCTGTATTTTGGGAATTTTTTTTCTTATAAATTTTGGGGGTTTCACGTTATTTTTTAAAATAATATTTTACAAGGAACCTTATCGAACTGTGTCAAAAAATTCCGAAATTATTTTTATGACATCGTGTAGAGCAGGGTTGAAAACCAATTACCTATTTTTTCTTTTTGGCCTTGACCCCCATTTCAAAACTTATAGGGGTTCAAAGTTTTCAGGGGAAAAATTTAAAGGAATTGGAGGGTGACTTATAATTCATTTTCTCAAGTAATTTTTAGTTTTCCAATTTTAGAGGGAGGAGAGGAGAAAATAAATGGTTTTAGTAGTCCCCTGAACTTGCCCTGATGCTTTGGATATTTTCTTAATGTTTTGAGAATAAGTCTAATTTATTTTTAAGGCCCCAATACAAACTAGCAAATGAATTACCACTTTGCCTATTTGATTGTACTTTTGCAGACGGTCAGTTGGATTGGCAGTTTGATAGGGGAACAATTTGCAGTATTATTGGTAATTTATTTAATAAATTATTCCTATTTATTTTTTTTAGAAATTTTACAAAAAATATGGGCTGAACATCAAGTGAAGTAAGAAAAAATTATTTTTAATTTCCCAAAATTTTTCTCTTAAATTTTAGAGCGTCTAATTTAAGACAAATGCTTGAAGGACTTGGAGGGATGATTAATATTAAAATGGAAAATGGAGAAACTAGCAGGGAAAATAACTTTAAAGGATTGGATGAATTTATTAGAAATGGACCTACTCCAAAGGTTTTTTTGAAAAAATTAATTGAAAAATTTTTTGAAGAGTTAAAAAAATTTTTTTTTAACAATTTTTAAAAATTTTTACAAAAAAATTCAAAATTTTCAAAACAAAATTTTCGGGGGTTTTTCAAGAAATATTACAAATTTTAATAAAAATATTTTTAAAAAATTAAAAAAATTTTTTTTAAAGAAATATGAACAAATTGCAACAAGACCTCGTTGTATGGGCCTTTTAGAAATTCGTGATAAAATAAATAGAGAAAGAAAAGCAGAAGAAAATATTGAAGAACATTCTTTGGAAGAAATTAAAAATGAGGATGACTAAAAAATTAAAATTTTTAAGGTTAATTAATATTTTTTAAAAAATTTTTAATGCATTTGATAAGGAAGAAGATTGTTTCGAAGTGATCTTTGACAAATTTAGGTATGAAACAAATTTCTGTTTTTATGAATAATCTCGCCCCCTTTTTTGTGTCCCAAAGTGGGTGGGGAGAATATTTATAAAATACCCTGTTCTTTTATTTGAATTTTAGTTATGCTTCTTTGGGACTGGCTTACACCCGTTTTCCTAGCGATAAAAAATTGGGACATCTAATTAACTCCATTGCTATGACGAGTGAGGGGGACTTATGGAATAACGGAAAACAGACGAAGCTTTTCGTCTTCAATCAGTTCGAGAAGAAGGTCATTGGATGTGGCGTCAAGTCAGGAATCAAAATGGTTGGATGTATGCCAAAGAAAGTGAAATTTGTGTATTTCACCTTCAACAGAGTGAAAATTGGTATGAAAAAACTACCTGGATTAATTTAAATATACAGGTGATAGTGTGCCGTGGAATAATAACAACTCGCTCTTCCCATCTATCTCTTTTGCTGGTATATATTTAACCTGTATATTTAAATTAATCCAGGTAGTTTTTTCATACCAATTTTCACTCTGTTGAAGGTGAAATACACAAATTTCACTTTCTTTGGCATACATCCAACCATTTTGATTCCTGACTTGACGCCACATCCAATGACCTTCTTCTCGAACTGATTGAAGACGAAAAGCTTCGTCTGTTTTCCGTTATTCCATAAGTCCCCCTCACTCGTCATAGCAATGGAGTTAATTAGATGTCCCAATTTTTGATCGGTAGGAAAGCGAGCGTATGCAAAACCCAAAGAAGCATAACTAAAATTCAAATAAAAGAAAAGGGTATTTTACGAATATCCCCCCCCCCTCCCTCACCCCTTTGTTCTAGTTTTCTTTTCCTAAAATGTACATACTTTCAATTTTAAACATGTTTGAAGAAAAAAGAAATAACTTTGGAGGACACAAACAAAGGGGGCGAGATTGTCCACCAAAAACAGAAATTTGTCTCATACCTAAATTTGTCAAAGATTACTTCGAAATAATCTTCTTTTTAAAATGCATTAACCGTTTGAATATTAACACTAAAAAATACAATTTCGTTTAAAATAAAAATTCGTTTACTCTAGTGGCAATAAAATTTATTAATGCCTTTATTATTCTCGTTTCCAATGATAATTATTTATTCTTTATTTTCATTAATTTTACACCATCTCCAATAATAAAATTTTTAAATTTTCTAAAAAATCCAGATTAAAATAAATTATGGACTCCTATGCAAAATCCTTCAAAGTAGTACTTCTTGGGGAGGGTGCTGTTGGTAAAACATCATTAATGCTTCGTTATACTGAAAATAAAGTTTTATTCTTAAATTAAAAAAAAAATTTTTTTTCCTTCCCCCAAGTTTATTAACGAACATATTTCAACTATACAAGCAGCTTTTGCTAGCAAACACCTAATTGTGGATAATGAAAGGGTTGAATTGGCTATATGGGACACGGCTGGGCAAGAAAGGTTTCATGCTCTTGGACCTATTTATTATAGAGATAGCCATGGTTTTTTGGAAAATTTTTTAAAAATTTTTAAACCTTAAAAAAATTTGAAAAGGTGCCCTTCTAGTTTACGACATTACTGACAGACGCTCTTTTGAAAGAGTCAAAAAATGGGTAGAGGAATTGTTGCAAATGTTGGGGGATACAGTTGTGTTGTTTGTTGTTGGAAATAAAATTGATTTGGAATCGTCCAGAGTTGTTTCTGTTGAAGAGGCGACAAAGTAAATTTGTAAAAATAAAATTTTTTGGTTTTTATTTTTTATTAGGGGGTGTTCTGATTTTTCTGAATTCTGATTTTTGGGTTTAGTCGGATGCCGATTTTATTTTTAAGTTTATTTTTGGGTAGAGCCCAAGTAGGCCCGCGGCCATAACAGCCAAAGCCATAACTTGCTTCAAGATTTCCGAATCTTACCAAATTAAGTATTAAACGATTCCACTCATCGAGCTAAAGCGAATGGTACCAAAATTATTAAGATACTAAAATTTTCCAGGTAATTATGGCTTTGCGCCGTTATGGCCGTACGCCTTGCATTTTTAATTTAAATTTTGTCTTCAAATTTTTAAAATTTTCTTGGAGATTTTTAAATTTAAATTTAGAAAAATTCCGTCATATGTCCCATAATCCGATCCCGAAAACAGAATGTCGTTTGGAAGACCGAAATTAAAGCACAGGTTCCAATTGTAAGGCGAATTATTGGCCGAAAAATGAAAGGAGACCCAGGCTGATTTTTTTTGATCTATTGGAGATATGACGGAATTTACCCTATTTATTCTAATTAAAAATTTTTTTTTCTTTACCCTCAGAACAAAAAGAAAATTTCAATTTTTACATTAAAAAATTTTTTTCCTAGTTATGCTTCCTCAATTAATACCCAATTTCTTGAATGTTCAGCAAAAACTAATGAGGGGGTAGATGAAATTTTTGATGCAATAGCGACAGGTTTTTGGGAATTTCAAGAAATTTTCTTAAATATTTTTCTAGCTATACTAAAAAAAGCACGGGAACAATCTGTTATGTTTGATGAACAAGAAGGGACAGGAAACATTTTGAGGCGCCATAGTGGTTCTAGACGAAGTATAAGAATAGTGGAAGAGACGGAAGAAGTAAGAGAAAGAAGGAGAAAGTGTTGCTAAGTAAAAATAAAATTTTTTAAATTAAAATTTTTTTATTATTATTCGTCAAGTTTAGAATGATTGCTGGCTTATTTTCAGAAAATTACCTAGTCAGAAATTAATTTGGGTGCCAAGTCTTCATTAAACTCACAAACAGGGATGGGCGTAATTGTGGATTGCGTGAAATTGCGTATTTTTTTTTGACTTGCGGATTGCATTTGCGGATTTTAAAATTAAAATTGCGGATTGCGGCTGCTGAATTTTTTTTTCAATTGCACCCAGCCCTCTCACAAAAGTCTAATTGACACATAAACTAGACAATCACTAAATTCTTTATCAAGTTCACTATATAGACAGAAAGTTCCCTGAATTGTTGCAAAAAATTTTTTTTAAGAACCCAGAGCTTCCAACTTTTTTTTTGAGTTCTCCTAGTTAATATAGGCAAATTATTAATCATTTTAATGATCAGCAATCATTCTGAACTTGTATAATTATTATATCTATTAGAGTAGACATATCCAGAGAATGGTTCTGGCAATTTTTTAAGAAAAAATTCCTTTTAAATGTGCCAAAGACCTTATAGAAAATTTTTCTTTCACTTTGTGACATTTTAAAATTTTTATTTATTTACATGTTTTTCCAATAATTAAAATTGAAATAAATTTTTTTTCAAAATAAGGGTGTTCATTATAATCGCACCTTTTTTATGTCCAATATACTCCCATCAGGAGATCTCGAAATCCAAAAATCACCGGTAAACCGGGGGTATGCGTCTTTAAAAAAGCGGTTTTGCGGATTTAAAAAATTCAAATTTAAAAATTAAAAAAATATTATATAAAGAAATCTGATTTGCCCTATATGACAAGCCAAAATCAATAGTAGGACTTGTATAAATTTGTACAGATTGTACAAAATTGTCTGATCATCCATTTAAAATTAATAAAAAATAATTTGACAAAGGGCTAAAAAGAAAAATGAGGGGGAAAAATTAAAAAATTATTTCATAAAGACGTCTAATTTGCCGACTCCACCCCAGAATATCGCCACCATAAATATCGTCACCCAAAATGACGAATTACCCAAAATATCAAAAATTTTTTTAATTTCATAATTATGTATTCCAAGGACGGGGAAGTCTGTTTTAACATAGGGGAATTGTTCCGACAATGGAACAAACATCAATCTGATCAAAATGTTCAATCAAAGAGAGAGTGAGTGATCTCCAAGGAGATTCCTGATCGGTCGCTAAGGTCAGTTCAATCACTTCTCTGTATTCTCTGTAGTTGGAACACTTCCCAGATGTTGGAACAGACATTCCCGTCCTTGGAATACATAAATATGAAATTAAAAAATTTTCGATATTTTGGGTAATTCTTCATTTTGGGTGCGATATTTACGGTGTCGATATTTTGGGTGATCTCTGATTTGCCCTATATGACAGGCTAAAATCGGCAGGAATTATGTATAAATTTATACAAAATGTACAAAATTGTCTAATACATCGAATAAAATTAAATAAAAAAAATAATTTGACAAAGGGCTAGAAAGAAAAGAAGAGAGGGAAGGGGCGTGTAAAATTTTAATTCACGAGTTTTACGGAAAGTAAGACTCTAGCAACTGATTGTCTTTAAAAAGAGAAGCACTTTGAGGGTTAAGCATTAATTAAAATAAAAATTCCCTCTTAAATTTTTTCCTTAACATTGAGTTTCTTTCATTGCCTTTAGCTTCGGAGAATAATTTACTTTTTCATTATGCTTCATTTAAACTGTTTGGCTAATCTAGGGGAATAGTTTTAATTTAAAATATTAAAATTTTTTAAATAAAATATTTTTCAAACTTCACTGCCTAAAGGGGGTTTGAAGCTGCCTAGCGTTTGAACTGACTAGTGTTCCACATTGCCTAAAGATTCTTCTCACACATGCATCGTTAGGGGGTAAATTTTGAATGTTCAAAAAGATGAAAAAACGCCAGAGCGCCAAAGTCGTCCAACAATCACGCAAAAACATCATTGCCTACCTCTCTGTTTCATTGTTTTTATTTATACGAAAGATTTTCTTATTTAAAGCCAAAAATTACAGTCAAACAAGTCAATATAACGAACTTAAATTTTTCTAAATCGAAGTTTAACTTAATTTTTTTATTAAATTTAAGGATGAAAATTTACAATTTAATCCTTTTAAACTTTTGTTTTCTTCAACTTTTTCCCTTATTATTTGGAACAGATCCTGGAGAAGGCTCAGGAATGCAACAACCATCGTCGCAAGGAGTTAGTATTATAACAAAATATAAGCGAAATTATATTAAACATTTTAATAGCTTTTTGATCACTTATGTAAAGAAATTAGTGATTTGTTTGAAATTGTTGGAGACGCGGCGCCATGTGAGGAATTAAAATCTCCGAAGTTAAGTAATAGTTATTTTTATTTAAGATAATTTTAGACAACACTATGATAATTTGGTTAATGCATATCAGGGTTGCCGCGGGTACAAAAAATTTTCGGGTACGGGTTTCGGGTATCGGGTTGGAGCGTTTTCATTTCGGGTCACGGGTTTCGGGTTGGCAAAAATATCGGGTACGGGTTTCGGGTTTCGGGTTATAAAATTTTCATTTCGGGTATCGGGTTTCGGGTTGGCAAAAATTTCGGGTACGGGTTTCGGGTTTGGCGAAAAATTCGGGTTATTTTCTCAACCACCGACCAACATAATGAAAAATTAAAGAAATTATAAATATTTCTTTCCCTTTTCCTTCTTTCTCTTTCTATAAATTTATTTTAAAAAATCGGGTAAGGCTAAGTTTTCGGGTATAAATTTCGGGTTTTAACCAATTTCGGGTCACGGGTTTCGGGTTGGAAAAAATATCGGGTACGGGTTTCGGGTTTCGGGTTGGAAAATTTTCAATTCGGGTATCGGGTTTCGGGTACAAAAAAGGCCGGGTTTCGGGTTTCGGGTATCGGGTTTCGGGTTTCGGGCGGCAACCCTGATGCATATAATGATACAATAAAAGATATAAATGTAATTAAGGAGAATTTAGAATTCTTTACAATATACGGAGACCCATCTCGGGTAAAATTAGCATTTTATTTATTTAAAATTTAGGATAACTTTAGCCGGTGGTCGATTCAAACCGATTCTAGTTGTAATCCACTCGATTCGTCTCGGCGAGCTGAGTCGAATGGTACCATTCCCAAGTTGCAGAGGAGCGTGTGCCGAGATAAGGTCCCCGAAAATCGAAAAACTATAGAGGGGAGAGAGCTGGGGTGAAAAATTCGATTTTTTGAATGATAGCTTATTCAAAATAGCTCCTCGAGATGAATCGAATGACACAAAAATCAACATGATTGAAAATGTTCTCGTCTAGATATGGGGATTGAAATGGTCAAAAACTACATATAAGGGGGATCTCGAATGAGCTATTATTTACATATTCGAATTTTTAACCCTAAAAATGTGCTTGGTCCCTCTATGGTTTTTCCATTTTCGGGAACCCCTGGATTTTAGGGAACCCCTGGAGGTGATGCCATTCGATGCAACTGCCGAGACGAATTGAATGGTATGTATATAGTTCGAAGGGCTTTCGTACCATTCAATACTGCAGAAATTTATTATTTGATAATAAAAATTGGTGTATGAAATTTTTTGGAAAAGTGAGATCGTTTTTTCATAACGAGATTTTGAAAAACAGTTTGTGTGAAACAAAATATATGAGAGATATTATTCAATTACATAAATTTAATTTTTCATCTGTTAGGACGATCCTAATGATCAGGAAAGTTATACAACGTACAATGCATTGAAAAAGGATCTTGAAGAAACTCTTAATAATAAAAAGCGAATGCAAGGCTATATTTTAGCAGATATGCAAATATTGTGCGATTATCTCAAAAAACTTCAGGCGATTAAAAATGAAGGTAATTAATTGAGTTCTATTTTTTGTTAATTTATTCGGAAAGTAGGGATGATATGGAGTGATTAGGTAGATTTGATTTTATAATTATCTATTTTTGTAAGGAAAAACAAAACACCCCAGATTTTTTAACGTATCCAATCCCAGCCCCATAGAATTAGAGATTTAGGCCAAGACTGCCAACTTAATTACTCAACCACAAGCTTAACGGAAGGCTCAAAAAGAATTTTAATATTTCATACACTTTAATTTAAAATAATAAAGACAAAGTAAATTAAAAGGAAATTTTTTCGATATTTCTTTTAAAAAATTTTTTACACCAACTTTTATCATTATTAGTTGGAATGGATCCAGAAACAAAACAATCAACGGACCAAAATGTTAGCGAACAAGAAGCACAACGAAAAGACGAAGTATCATTATTACGGAATAAACAATATAAAGATTTTTAATAGGCTTTTAATCGATTAACCGAACAAATTCGACCTTTCCTTGCAAGTGATGGCAACTCAAAACCCTGTGTTGGCATAGAACCTCGGGAGTTAGGTAATAGTTGTTTTTATTTAAATTTATAATATAATTTTTAACTATAAAAACTATTTATTTTTAAAAATAAAGGAGACCCACCAATTGTGCCAAAAATTACCAATGTTAAAGAACAATATGAGCATCTGGTTAATGCATATAATGAAACAGTAGAAGGTTATAAAGAAATTAGAGACATGACAAAAGGCGGAAAGAAACATCCGGTAAAAATTTTTTGAAAAGGGTCGTTTTTTTCAAAACGAGATTTGGAAAACTCGGTTATTGAATAAATTAGGGGCGAAAAGATTTTATTTAACTACCTAAATAATTTTAATTTCCCAATTGCTAGAGCGGAATATCAACGAAGAGACTTCTTGAACTTCTAGATACAATTATAGCAGATATGGAAAAAATTCGTGATTATGTCACAAATCCTTACAATGAAAAACAAACGATTAGAAACGAAGGTAATTAATTGACACTGATATGATCCATGTATGTATAATTACTAGCCAGACCTCTATTTCTTGATATAATTTTTGGAATTTTCCCTCTAAAACACTATTTATGAGAATTTTAAACAAAAAGTACCCCATTTTCAGTGATTTTTATAAGATAAAGCAGGACCTTGCTAGAAAATTCACTTTTATATAAATCCGTCAAAATTCTTGATTTTTTGTTAGATCTAGATAAAACTCTGATATATATTCTGGTAAAAAATTAAATTTTTACCTCCATTTTAAAAAAAGTTGTTATTTTTTTCAAAAATACGGAGAAATGAGAAAAAACGGCGATGCAAACTCGCGGAGTAGGGCTAAATTGGTGCTGCCGTTACGATGGTTACTTACCCACCTTCTTATGATACGGGCCCTAGTTTTTGGTCTATTTCATTTTTAAATTCTCACTGACATTTTTTGGATTAAATTAAAATTTTGTTTATAATACCTTGTGTTTGTTTTGTATAAATAAATAAAGCAATTTAAAAAATTATATGTTGGATTAATTAACATATTCAGATGCGGGAACAAGTGTTAAGGACCAACATAAACAAGGCCAATCTGGACAAGGCAAACATGAACAAATACAATCTGTGCAGGGAAAACATGAACAACGCCAATCTGGGCAGAGAAAACATGAACAAGACCATTCTGTGCAGGGAAAACATAAACAAGGCCATTCTGGACAAGACAAACATGAACAACGCCAATCTGGACATGGAAAACATGAACAAGGCCATTCTGGACAAGACAAACATGAACACCGCCAATCTGGACAAGGCAAGCATAAACAAATCCATTCTGGACAGCAAAAACATGAACAACGCCAATCTGGACATGGAAAACATGAACAAGGCCATTCTGGACAAGACAAACATGAACAACGCCAATCTGGACATGGAAAACATGAACAAGGCCATTCTGGACAAGACAAACATGAACAAGGCCCACAATATGACAAGGCCAACAACAAAGCTAAACTTGAAAACGAAATAAAAAGAAATCTTCTATCTTTATATCTTCAAAATAACAAAGACAAACAAAATGAAATTAGTGCAGATATGGAAAAAATAGGTAATCAGTAGGTAATTTTTCTTAAAAGAAAAATTAAGTCATGAAAGTAGTGAGGGTAATGTTGGATACATTTGTTACCTAGATAATATTTAAATTCTATTATTTAATTTAAAGATGAAGATTTACAAATTAATTCTTTTAAAATTTTGTTTACTTAAACTTTTATCATTATTAGTTGGAATGGATCCAGAAACAAAACTATCAACCGACCAAAATGTTAGCGACCATGAAGCAAAACAAAAAGACCAAGTATCATTGTTACCAGAGTTGCGTCGTAATCGAAATTTTTTCTCGAATCGTAATTACGACGCAACCCTGATTGTTACGGAATAAACAATATAAAAATTTTTAATAGGCTTTCAATCGATTAACCGAACAAATTCGACCTTTCCTTGCAAGTGTTGGCAACTCAAAACCCTGTGATGGCATAGAACCTCGGGAGTTAGGTAATATTTGTTTTATCTAAATATATAATATAATTTTTAACTATAAAAACTATTTATTTTTAAAATAAAGTATACACAACAAGTGTGCAGGAAAGTACCAATGTTAATGGACAATATGAGCATATGGTTAATGCATATAATGAAACAGTAGAAGGTTATAAAGAAATTAAAGACATGACAAAAGGTGGAAAGAAACATCCGGTAAAATTTTTTTGAAAAGTGTCGCTTTTTCAAAACGAGATTTGGAAAACTCGGCTATTGAATAAATTAGGGATGAAAAGATTTTATTCAACTACCTAAATAATTTTAATTTCTTAATTGCTAGAGCGGATTATCAACGAAGAGTCTTCTTAAACTTAACATAGAAGAAAAAGATACAATTATAGCAGATATGAAAAAAATTCGCGATTATGTCAAAAAACTTTACAATGAAAAACACTCGATTCGAGGCAAAGGTAATTAATTGACTTTAATATAATCCATGTATAATCTCACCAATCTGAGGTTTTTTTGAAACTAGGTATTATTTTAACATCATTATGTTTGCATTTTGTTGTCGTTATTAAGGTAGTCGATCCTTGATAATCTTCAGATATCCGTAATAACGAACAAAAATTTGTGAATATTCAGTTTTTTCGAATGTGGATATCCAAATCTGACAAACTTAGTTATAATGCGGTATTCTGTATTCATCGAAATTCAAATATTGAAATCAAAATTTTTCCTATCCTAAACTTTTATTTATTCATTTATGCTAAATTGTTAAAATCTTTTAGGTTAAAATTTAAAATTTTATATCATATAGCAAATATTTTTATAGCATTTTTAAATTCTCCCTCTGGCATTTTTTAAATTAAATTAAAATTTTGTTTGGAATACATTGTGTATTATATTTTGGATTAATTAACACATTCAGATGCGGGAACAAGTGGTCAGTACCAACATAAACAAGGCAACTCTGGTCAGGGCCAACATAAACAAGGCCAATCTGACGAGGCAAACATGAAAAAGATTATTTTGTAATGAACAAGGCAGGCCTGGTAAGGGTCCTCGTCGAAGCTTTCTTTGTGCATTGAAGTTTTGCTGAAGTAAATTATATTTTGCTGAAAGTGTTGCGCCCTATTTAAAAGTTTAGTAAAATGTAGGTATCTCGGGCACGGGGATTTCAATTATTTGGGCCGGCGTTCAGGTCGGGAGCGGGCTTCGGGTCGGATAGATTAGTTTTAAACGGATTGAAGAAGATATAGTGATATATACGAAGATCTGGGGATAAACCCTAAATATAACTTTAATCCTGAACTCTTGAGAATTTTGGAAGGAAACAAGTCAAATTTCTTCCTGTTTAAATTACCCCAAAAATGGCATTTTATTTAATGTACCAAAACTCCTAAACATTAACGGTAGCTGCTCTAAGTTTTGTCGGGTAGGGAGCGTATTAGGGTGGATTCGTTCGGAAACGCATTAGAGGCGCAACTCTAGTAAAAAGCAATTTTTTATGTTTTTTCTTTTCTTTAATTTTTTTTTTCAATCCCAATTTGTATTTAGTTTTATTTTTATGAATTTTTATTCCATTATTTATTTAAACATTATTCGCTGATTTGTAATTTTTTTCGAGGGTTTCGGTGATTTGTATATATTTTATTTTTACTCCTGTGATAAATCGTAGTTATTAGATAAAGGCAGTTTTCTTTAAAATTACTAAATAATCTCGGAGTTATTATATTTTGATAAGAAAAATAATTATTCTTCAAAGACTAAAAATTTTTTTTTCAATTAGAAAGATGTAGCAAAATCGTCCTCAAATATTTCTAGTTTAATTAAAAAGGATTAATTTTATTTTTAGTATATCGAACCATTAACTATGTTTAACCAGCAGCACATTTTCCTTTTACATAAATAGGAGTCCATAATTTATACTTGTATTTATTTTTTATAAAAATTTAAAGTTTTGCTCTTGTTGATTTTCTAGTCTTGTAAATAGAGTTTGTAGTAGAGTTGACTGTAAAATTTATTTAAATGAAAGACTTTTTTTATTAGGGTTACAGTCAATTGAGTTCGATATAACGAACTTAATTCTTTCTTAATCGAAATTTGTTTTTATTTTATTTTATTTATTTGTATTTAAAAACTATTTTTTATTTAAAAAGAATTTTTTAAATAAAATTTAGGGCAAAAGTGCAAAATTAGAAAAACAATTTTTTTCAAAGGAAAAGCGAAATTGCGAGTTCACTGCCTTTATATTTATTCAATATAAAGGCAGCATTTTTTTCAATTCAAAAAATGTAGCAAAATCGTCCTTATATTTATTCAATATAAAGGCAGTGCCTTTATATTATTCCATTTTAGCGGTATATTGTATATCCTTTGGAGATTTTGAATAAATTTGAAATTTGAAATATTTTAAGGAATTTATCAAAAGAAAGTTTAAATTCCAAACAGCAAATACAAACAGCAAACTCGATAGGAAGTGCAGTCTTTCATAATGACATAAGTCTTGAGTTGCATTTAAGACATTTGTCGCCAAACATTGGCGACTTTTGACCAATTTTTAACCGTCCACATTTTGGTTAATTTTTTGCTCGTTCACCGTTCATTTTTTGTCGTCCACTCTTTAATTTTGAATTGTTTTGCCCGCCTAAATTCCTTTCTCTTATTTTTTTTGGTCCGTTCGTGCCAGCCACCCTCTGTTCTCTTACTTATTTTTCCTTTTGTTTTTGGACTTGGTTTCTCTCGCCAAGTTTTCTCTTCTCTTTTATTTTCTCTAGCTACTTCGCGCATTTTTTCAAACTTACGTTTTTTAATTATTTTATTGCCAAACCCCGCCCTTATTTGTGCCTATTTAAGAGGGAGATCAGCCACCCAAATATCCTTCATTCTTACTTCATTCTTCTCAATTAACTGCTTCCAACAACTTCTGTGTGTGGCTGATCAACTGCTTCTGGCCCTAGCTGGCCTTGCTTGTGTTCAATTCCTTGCCCTAGCTGGCACTCTGCTTCAATTGTTTATTTTTTTGGTGTGTGTGAAAATAAATTTATTTGTTGGTGGACTTGTGTGTTTGTTGGTGTATTTAAAAGTGAACGTGCTCTGTTCACTTCTGCTTCCTTGGTGAACGGCACTACCGTTCACCACTACTCTTCTTGGCTAGAGTGACTCGTGCTCCGAGTCACTTCACTGCCCTTCTCTTCCTTCGACTGTTGGCACTACCAACAGTCTGGTGCTAGTGCCACAATCCACTAGCTGGTGCCACGACTCTTCCTCCTCTTCTTCAAACCAATTTGTCGGGACTTCCCGTCTCCCGACAAAGTGGTGCCACGACCCGGGACCGTCCGTCGTGGAACAACGATCACCACCACCACACCATCAACAACAACAACAACACCACACACCACTACACCAACTTAAACTAGTGTGTGAGCGGAGCCACCGCCACATCACTCTACAACAACCACTCTATCTTTTTGTGTGTGAGCTGCACTACAGCCACCACAACAACAGCTACTACAACCACTATCTTTTTGTGTGTGAGCGGAGCTACCGCCACAACAACTGTTGAAGTGTGCTGAGCAACAGCCACGACAACAACAACTATTTTGCTTTAGCTGAACGACAGCCACCAACAAAACAACCACTACTACAACTACTACACCAGTGAGCTGAGCTACAGCCACAACAATGTCTGGTGTGATTCAACTACAATTGGCAACAGTTTTGGCCACTGTGAAGGATAAAGGGCGTGCTGTTTGGACGGCACTCAATGCTTATGACACAACAACGGAAGATGATGATCAATTGGAAGTATTGGCAACTCAACTTAGTAATGCTACTGGACGGGCACAAGCCCTGGTTGATAAATGGTCCGATTTTATTGCCCGACTCCTCCCAAAGCAGCAACAAGAGGAAATGGATGTTCTCCAAGCCTTCCCGCCGCCGAGAGGCGAGGTGAGGGAGAACGATGAACTCACGGTGCTGGCGCAAATTGAGCGCTCTCGTGAACTGGTGGTCCTGGTCAACGGATGCCTGCAGCAACGAAGAAACAGCGGTCGTGGTTCCGTCTCTTCCGGAAAGTCTTTTATGACCACTCAATCGCCACAGCAACTTGAGGAACAGCCTGAACTATATGCTTGTCCACCACAATCACCAGTTGAAGAATCTGGTTGCTCACTGTGTCATACTGGACCAGCACACAAGCCAAGCCGTTGCCCAACGTTCAACTCACGCCAACGACGCAAAGCCCGTCTTCTTGAACAAGGACGTTGCCTCAACTGCTTATATGATGGTCACCTGCTCAACCGATGCCGTGCTGCTAATAAGTGCCGTAGATGTGGAGGCCGACATCATTTCATGTTGTGTTTTCAACGTCAACCTAAAAGGCGTCACCACGATGGGTCGTATGAAGCAAACTGTACACAACGTCAACCGAAAAAGCGAGTGTACTACCCAACTGGTCAACACGATGGACCGTCTAGCACCAACTGGAGGCAATCCCAATCTAATAAGTTTATCTGCTACTACAATGGTCACCACGATGGACCGTACGAAGCCAACTGGAGGCAACCCCAATTTAATAAACGTGTGTATTACCGAACTGGTCACCACGAAGGACCGTCTGAAGCCAATTGGAGAGTTCCTACACCACCGCAGTCTGAAGTGACCTACTCTGGAATGGTCTTCACTAGCTCACTCAGCGACTCTAAAGCTGACACCAAGTCGTCATCTAGCTCAACTGTGCACAATGGAAGAACCAACCGTCACCGTCGACGCAAAGTGTGGATAAATTCTAAACTAAAAGCCAACCTGCTTAAATCTAAAAATGGTCAAGAGACTCCTCCAACTGACAATGGGCCTAACAGTTCCAACCGTTCCAATCGTGTTTGTTCAACATGCTCGTGGCTCATCAACAAAATCAACGCTGGCTCTACTGCCCCCTTCAAGTGCTCGTCTATGCATTTTCTGTTGATGCTGGCCCTTATACTGCTTGTTGGTATTGCCCGCTGGTGTAAACAACAAGTGTTTCAAAATGCTCAACTAAAGCCACTGCAATCAGCAATAACCTTCAATGATGGAACAACCGAAGCTGCCACTGATCAAACGTCGACGAGCTTTTCTAAGGCTGGCAAATTTTTGTGTGTTACCCAAGCTGGGACTACCGCGGCTGTCACGTGTGGAATTACCGCGGGTGCTACTGAAGGAATTACCGAGTCTGCTACTGAACAAATAACTAGAAATTGTTCTACCGTTACAAAAATGAATTTGTGTGCTACCAGAACGGGAACTACCCGAGCTGCCGTAACCAAAACAAATTTACTATCTGAGTGCGCATCACGACATCGACCATGGAGAAGTTGTTCATCACGACAAGGACGACAACGAGAAAACCAGGTAGTGGAGTGCCGCCCCTCACCAAAAGCTCTCAAAAGGGGAAATCGCGAAAGGACACTCCACCACCATCACCACTGCTCTGGACCACCCCATGCAACCACGCAACGTTTCGTCAACTCGGATGCGCCAATGGCTACACTTGCTGACCCGAATATGACGGATGAAGAAGACGGATGACGATGAACAATTTTTGTGATTTTTGTTGGGCGGGCGGAGTGTCGCCAAACATTGGCGACTTTTGACCAATTTTTAACCGTCCACATTTTGGTTAATTTTTTGCTCGTTCACCGTTCATTTTTTGTCGTCCACTCTTTAATTTTGAATTGTTTTGCCCGCCTAAATTCCTTTCTCTTATTTTTTTTGGTCCGTTCGTGCCAGCCACCCTCTGTTCTCTTACTTATTTTTCCTTTTGTTTTTGGACTTGGTTTCTCTCGCCAAGTTTTCTCTTCTCTTTTATTTTCTCTAGCTACTTCGCGCATTTTTTCAAACTTACGTTTTTTAATTATTTTATTGCCAAACCCCGCCCTTATTTGTGCCTATTTAAGAGGGAGATCAGCCACCCAAATATCCTTCATTCTTACTTCATTCTTCTCAATTAACTGCTTCCAACAACTTCTGTGTGTGGCTGATCAACTGCTTCTGGCCCTAGCTGGCCTTGCTTGTGTTCAATTCCTTGCCCTAGCTGGCACTCTGCTTCAATTGTTTATTTTTTTGGTGTGTGTGAAAATAAATTTATTTGTTGGTGGACTTGTGTGTTTGTTGGTGTATTTAAAAGTGAACGTGCTCTGTTCACTTCTGCTTCCTTGGTGAACGGCACTACCGTTCACCACTACTCTTCTTGGCTAGAGTGACTCGTGCTCCGAGTCACTTCACTGCCCTTCTCTTCCTTCGACTGTTGGCACTACCAACAGTCTGGTGCTAGTGCCACAATCCACTAGCTGGTGCCACGACTCTTCCTCCTCTTCTTCAAACCAATTTGTCGGGAACCTCCCGACTCCCGACAACATTACTCTTATATGTCTTGAGACTTATGTCTTGAATTTAAAAGCCTGCCCTTATCGTGACTGTCGTTAAATTGAAAAAATAGTTTGTTTAGGGGTAAAAAGAAAATTTTATAAGAGAATATTTCACGTGTTTATTTACTTTAAAATTTAAAAAGGCTCGAAATTTCGATTCGATTTTTTCGAAAGTTCGATTTATAGGGATAAAAACAAAGATCAGGGATAAGTTATACGCGTAGCTGATTGCTTTAAAAGTTGAATTAAATAGGTAGTTTGGCTGTATTTATCAATCTACCCTTCATGTAAGTATTCCTTATTGTGACAGTCGCTAAATTAAACAACAACGAACAGCCCTTATAATTTTCTTTTCCCAATGTTTGGAATAGTTTTAAAAATATTACTGGACAATTTAAACTTTTATTTTTAAAGTAAAATATGTAAAAACAAGAAATTTTTTTAGCAAAAATTAAAACAAGATGGTTAACGGATTACATTTCAGTGTTTCTTTCATTATGCAGAATGAAGAACTTTTAAAATAAAAATTTTGTTAGGGTTCGATATAACTCAGATCCGAAAATGATATTTAATAAAAACACTAATTATATGTAGTAGAAGCCCTCTAAAAATCGAAATTTAATTTAAATTTTATTATTTAATTTAAAGATGAAAATTTACAATTTAATTCTTTTAAATTTTTATTTTCTTCAATTGTTTTCGTTTTTATTTGGAATGCATCCTGGAGGTGCAGGACCGCAACAAACACCGTTTAAACGATTAAACGGACAAATTCGTCCTTTACTTGAAAAAGTTGGAAATTCAAATCCTTGTCCGGACATAGCAGTTCGCGGATTAAGTAATTTGTTTTATTTAATTCTCTAAAAATTTAATTTTAACTACTATAAAAACAATGGGGGGGGGGGGGGGTTTAATGGGTTTTTTAATGTTTTTAATGTGGTTTTTTTCAAACCCTGATCCCCGAACTTTCAACCCCGAAGGCTCAGGGAGCTAACCTACTAAAAACAATTTATTTTTGAAAATAAAGAAGGCCAAGCACCTGTCCATTCATTTGCAAATGTTGGAGAGCAATATGATAATTTGGTTGCTGCGCATTTTGAGTTAATAAGTGAATCCGTGAATTTAACTTATGCTTTAAAACAATATCAAGTAAAGAATTCTATTTTTTATTTAAAATTTTACTTTAATAAAAATTGATATATGAAATTGTTGGGAAAAAAGCGATCGTTTTTGCCAAAGACTTGGAATGGAACTAAATAAATAGGAAATGACATGATATATTGAATATAATTTTAATTTCCCCTTTGCTAGGGCTATCATCTCACACAAGAAGAACAGCAAAACTTAGATGGCCTAAACATCTCTCTTCAAGATAACGAAACCCAGAAAGACGGTGTTATATCTGATATGCAAAAACTTTACAGCTATGTCAAGGACCCTGACACTCAACGCAAACGTAAACGAGGAGAAGGTCATAGCGGAGCTGGTTCAGGCATTTGAAATAGGAATTGCAACATGCGAGGTCATTTTGCTGATTGGCTAAGAAAACATGGGACAGAAATTATCCTATCTTTTATAAATTTTTATAACAAAACTTAAATAGTCCTTTCAGAGTGTAAGGAGATATCACTGTTATGCCATTGAATTATAGAGGATTTTCTTTTTTAGAGTACTGCATAAATCAAAATCCGGGATCCCGTAACGTATTCTTTCATAAGGACAACAGAGACAGGATTGTGTGGAGTAATCTTGTAAATTCCGTTTGTGCTTAAACCGCGGGATTACGAACTGGATTTGAAAGAGATTAGCAAAAGTTTAGTTACCGAACAGGATTCGAACCTGTGATATACTGAGAGTTATTGCTAGGCGTTTTCGCTCACCATATACAGGAGCTCGACCACTGAGCTACCGGGGCATTGACTAAAGCTTTTTCTTTTATCCTTTTTTTCGTTTAAAACCAGCCTAGGCGTTTTAAATGCTCTACGTTATAAAAAAAGATAAATCCTAAATTTTTTCTGTTAACTAATTTTTCTTCATCATTTCTAGTTAAACGGGCTAAAAATCCGTTAAGACAATTCCTGGTTTTGGTAGGAATTACTTGATTATTTTAACAGTTAATTTTATTCTTAAAGTTTTGTTATAATATTTTATTTAAATTTTAGTATATTACTAATCTTTTCTTAGTTATTTTTAAAAATTGTGTGATGCTTTAAAAACAAGATATGTTATAGTATCTAAAGCTTTATTATGTAACTTTTCTTTTTCTTTCTAGCACAATTTGTATTAATTAGTTTTCAATTTCATAAACTTTTAGCCTTTTCTATTCTAAAATATTTTCACTGATTTGTAGTAACTCTTGTGATAAATCTTAGTTATTAGATGAATTTCCTTTTTTGATTATTAATAAGCAAAGAAGGATTTTCTCTCTAGCCTATAAAGTTTTAAAATATTTTTTCATTTCCACAAAATAAAATACCGTAAATGCTCTAATAGAAGCACAGTGCTTCTATTTTTCGATCCCCTCGTAGGGTGTGCTTATATTGGAGACTGTGCTTCAATTGGAGACTGTGCTTGTATTTTTCGATCTATTTTTCATTTTTTAAAGTAAATTTATACCCTACATAACACAAACCAAAAATTAAATTTGAATCAAATTATCGCTTTCAATTGCATTTTCATTATCTTAATTGAGAAACCCACTTGTATATACATCAAATAAGCCCCTATAGTTTAATAAAAAGGAATAAGAGGGATATATGGGGATTTGGAAGTATTAAAATGAGCATCAAGGGACTTGTGCGTGACATCAAGGGATCAAGAAGGTTATGATGGATTTGGAGGGATATCGAGGTATATAAGCGGATTTCAAGTGATTAAGGAGGATATTGGTGGATATCGAGAAATTTAGAGGGACTAGGAGGGATATTGTGGATTTGGGCGATTGGGAGGGATAAAAGGAGATATGTGATTAAGAGGGATATGGGGAAATTTGATGAGGAAATTAAATACATGGGTGAAATTAAAACAGAATAACATTTCGAAAAATATCTTCGATATCCGTCCAACTCTTCATATTTCTACTGATTTCCCTCTTAATTCCCAAAATTCCCATCTCCCAATCTCTCGATTCCCTTGAATCCTCTATACTATACTTGTTAATACCCCTCTTAATCACTTCTAATACCTCTATATCCCTCAATGGGATATAGACGGATTCTATATCCCTCAATCTCTCTATATCCCTCAAATGCAAAAGTAAGGTGCTTTTTCACCAGAATACTAGGGGTGTGCTTATATTGGAGACTGTGCTTCAATTAGAGACTGTGCTTGTATTTTTCGATCCTCTCGTAGGGTGTGCTTATATTAGAGATGTGCTTCAATTGGAGATGTGTTTTTATTAGAGCATTTACGGTAATTTCTCCAACATAAATTACATAGTACAATGTTGAAAGAATCTTTGAATTCCTCGAAAATTTGGAGAGAATTCTAAAGGAGTTGGAATTATTGCTAATATTCTGGGTGAACTTGTTCCTCTACCTTGTGGAAGTGTTACACTTAAATTCTCAACATCCTCAGAATGTGGAGGTATGAGGCTTGAGATTTTTAGAAAAATTACACGACTCATACATATAAAAGATTTCAAACTGAACTTAAAAAACTATGCTTTTTTAATATTTTTTCAATAAAAACCTTTATGTTTTTGGTCAAAAACAAAAGCCTTCATTTAAAAATGAAAATTGAAAAAAAGCAATGAAAATTGAAACAAAAGCAACGAACTATAAAGCTAATTTGCAATTTTATAAACGTGATTAAATTATTTTGTTAAATTTCAAATTTTTTTGGATTTTGCTAGTGAATAAACGATAATTTATTTCAATATTTTATGGCCATATTTTGCGATTTTATTTCAATAAAAATCCCGACCCTAATAATAAGGGTACTTTGTTCATATCCTGACCCCCCTTATCTGAGTCTCAGACCAATTAGCTTTGTTACTGTCAATTATTTTTTCTCTCAAAACTTATAATGAAAAGGAAAATAGAAAAAGGACTAACGGCAAAGATAATTACTTTTAAAGAAGGAAATTTGACAATTTCAAGGCAGAAAAGAATAAAAGGAAAATTAATCTGAGACTCAAATAGGAAGGGGGACGGGACCCTCCCCCTCCTCTCCCCTCCTGTCAGGATTCGTGTGAATCCGGAGATTGATTTTTAAAATTCTCTCCTGATCCTCTCACCTCTTTTAAAAATCCTCTCCCCCTCACCTCTTTTAAAAATTCTCTTCCCCTCCTCTCCCCTCCTGTCAGGATTCGTTGATTTTTAAGATTCTCTCCCCCTCCTCTCACCTCTTTTAAAAACTCTCTCCCCCTCCTCTCACCTCTTTTAAAAACTCTCTCCCCCTCCTCTCACCTCTTTTAAAAATTCTCTCCCCCTCCTCTCCCCTCCTGTCAGCATTTTAAAGACTCGTCAGCTTAAGATTTGTCAATATTTTAAAAAAACCTATAATATGTAGTTGTAAAAAGAAATTTACACGGGACTTGATTTAAGCGCGCATCTTATTGCCTTTAATTCATTATACTCAAATAAAGTAGCTGGCTGATTTTGTGAATGGGCATTAATTTTAAATTAAAGTTTATTAAATAAAATATTTTCCAAAAATTTGATATTTTCAGTTTTTGTTAATTTTTCTTTTTGAAATCAAGATATGTAAAACATGAGGATTTTTTCAAAAATGATAACTTAAAATGAAGAGGGTTATTCCTAACTCAATCACTGTATTCTCTTAAAATTTTCATGGGAATAGAGAGCTCTTCGCTAACGTACAATATATTAGACTCGTTTATCTAATGTCTTTTAAAAGAAAATCACTTTTTGAAATTTGATTTCATTTAATTTAAGGATGAAAATTTACAATTTAATTCTTTTAAATTTTTGTTTTCTTCAATTGTTTCCATTATTATTTGGAATGCATCCTGGAGGTGCAGGACCGCAACAAACACCGTTTAAACGATTAAACGGACAAATTCGTCCTTTGCTTGAAGAAGTTGGCGACGCAAATCCTTGTGATGGCGTAGTGCCTCGGAAGATAGGTAAAATTTATTTTTATTTAAATGAAAAATATTTAAAAATAAAGGTAACCAAGAACCTGTGGAATCATTTCCCAATGTTAGAAAACAATACGAGAATTTGGTTGAGGCACATTTTGAGCTCTTAAGTTTCACCTTAAATTTAACTAATGCTATAAACAAATATTCGGTAAAAATTTTTTTGTATTTAAAATTTTTATTTGGGTAAGCATGTACATTGCTCCCTAGAAAAAAATGAGTGCTAAATCCGAATCTTAGTTCAATTTATTTATCTCGAACTCCGAACACGAATTAGATTAGTCGAATTCGGGTCCGGGGTTCGTATAAACAAATTCTAAGCTCAGTTTCTGGCTCTGAACACTTTATTACCTAAGGCAGACCTCAAAAATATCGAAAGAACACTTCTTACCCATTTTTAGGGCATAATGTTCTGCAGATAATACAAATGGGTTATTTAGAATAAACGGGATTATTTTTCCAAATCGAGAGTTGTAATGGAAGTAAATAAATCCGCTATTAAATGATTATAAAAGTACATAATAATTTTGATTCCCCTTTGTTAGAACATTCATCTCACACAAGAAGAAAAGCAAAGCCTAGATGGTCTAATCGAATCTCTTCAAGCTAACAAGGTCCTGCAAGACGATGTTATAACCGACATGGAAAAAATTAACGCTTATGTTCGTCGCCTTCAAGGCAAACGTAAACGAGGACGTGAGGAAGGACATCGCGGATCTAGTTCAGGCATTTGAAGTAGTAACTTTTATAAAGATATGTATTTATATTAATTTATATTCTAATGAAGGTATTTTGACAAGATTATGAGGTTGCAAGAAACATTCGAGTCAGATTGATTTGACTGACAAATCTATTCTTTAACCTTTTCTTTCTAGCACAATTTGTATTAGTTTTATTTTCACGAATTTTTAGTTCAATTTTTTTTTAAATTTTTGGTGATTTGTAGTTAAAATATTCTTGCGATAAATCTTAGTTATTAGATAAAGTTTGAGTTTAAAAAATTATTAATGAGATAATCTTGGAACAATTTTATCTTATTTTAAAAATAGTTTTTTTCAAGAATTTTCAATTCTTTTTTACTTTTTATTTAATTTACAAAAATATGCCAGCTAAATTACCTCATTTTCTCGGGTAAATGTCCAGTTGGCGGTCCACATGTCCGCAAAGAGAATCTGCTTTTTTCTTTCCTTTTATTGCAATTTTGCGTTAGGAAAAGTGCTCGCTCATTTTTCCTTTTCCTGACGTTAATACTTTTCAATACAGTATGTTTTCCTTTGCTACTTGTAAACTAAGTTAATATTTACACTAAGTTAATATTTACATCCATTGTTTAAAAAATTTATTCTTGTTTTAAAAAAAAACCTTGTAAATATTCAATAACTAGCAATTGGGACTTTTTCCTTGATTCAATATCAAGAGTTTGATCGTCGAACAATGGGATCCAGAATTTTTCTACTGAGGTATTATTTGTAGGGCATGAAACGGTCATATTTTATTGTTATTTTATTAAGAAAAATGTTTAAATGAACTCTATTATACACACTTATTTTATGGAACCAAGCCAAGTCCTTAATTTTTAAATTTAATCATTGATCATTACAAACTACATTTTTATTTGTTATTATTTTACTTTTCATTCTTTTCTTTCATTAGGCATAATAACAAGGAAAAGGAAAAATGAGCGAGCACTTTTCCTAACGCAAAATTGCAAGAAAAGGAAAGAAAAAAGCAGATTCTCTTTGCGGACATGTGGACCGCCAACTGGACATTTGCCGAAATTCTAATCATTGCAGAATATTCTAATGCAAATAAAGTAAATGTAGAAGATAAAGGTAAGTATTACGAGAGTATCTGCTCTAAAAATCTTTAAAGATTTCATAATAGTCACGATTTACCTGTCAAGACATTGAGCTAAATTTAAGCTCAATCTAGCTCAATGTTTGTTGATAAATGAGAAACTATTCTTACTAGGGGTAAAAAATAAAGGGCAATAAACTTATAGGCGTCCCATGAAAAGAAAAGGGCGTCCCCCCTTTCTTTACAATTAAATTCTTTAATTTTCTATCCTTTCTAGCACAATTTGTATTTAGCTTTCCTTTTCAAGAATTTTTTATCCATTTTTTATTTTGACATTTTCGGTGATTTGTAGCTAAAAAAACTCTTGTGATAAATCGTAGTTATTAGATAAATTTATTTTATTTGAAAATTATTAATAAGGTAATGTCTAAATTTCTTTCCGTTATTGGTGTTTCGACTTTCTGTTCTCAAAATAAAAAAAAAGAAATTTGAAACTATCAAATAATGTTTAATAATGATACTATACCGTATTTACTCTAGTAATCCCCCAGTCTTTATTAATTCCCCACCCTGGGGATGGGTTGAAAAATAATCCCCCTCATTCTACTCCACTCTATTAATTCCCCACCCTAGAGATGGGTTGAAACAATAATCCCCCTGGGGAATTACCAGAGTAAAAATAATTTATTCAGAACACTTAATTCAATAGGTTCTAATTAAAGCCCAATTGAAAGAAAAATTGAGCTGAGAAAATTTTTAACTAGAAGGGAAAACAAGTGTTGAGCAACTGGGAAACAAAAAATCATTTGGCAGCTGAAGCAATGAGAAGGCTTGTTTATTTCGAGGCAAGGCACAAAGAATTGAAAAAACGGAAGGCGGAACGCGGAAGCGGAAGAAAATCCAGTCCTATTATAAGCATATTTTGCTGCAGCCAGGAAGATATCCTTAGAATGGCTTTAATCTTAAAATAAATTTAAAACAATTCTTTAAATAAAATATTTTGTTAAATATTTTAAGGAATTTATCAAAAGAAAGTTGTCAATTACAAACAACAAACTCGATAGGAAGTGCAATCTTTCTTAATTTCATAAGTCTTGAGTGCATTTAAGACATTCCACTCAAATTTATAAGCCTGCCCTTATTGTGACTGCCGCTATATTGCTATAAAATTTAAAAAGGCTCGAAATTTCGATTCGAGTTTTTCGAAAGTTCGATTTATAGGGTTAAAAACAAAGATCAGGTATAAGTTACACGCGTAGCCGATTGCTTTAAGAGGTGAATTAAATAGGCAGTTTTACTGTATTTACCAATCTACTCTTCATGTAATCATCCGAACAGCCTTATAATTTCCTTTTCCCAATGTTGGAATAATTTTATTTTAGCTAACAAAACAATCAGTGTATTGAACAATATTACTGGGCTATTTAAAATTTTATTTTAAAAGTAAAAAATTTCAAAGAAACAAGGAATTCTTTCTTTTAAACAAGTAAATACAAAGATTTAGGCATTTTTTCACCATGTTTGGCAATCACGTTTCATAAATTTTAAAAAACGTATCTTAATCAAAAATGACATTAGATGTTACCGTATTTCCTCTAAAATAGCCCCCCCCCTCTAAAATAGCCCCCCCTCTAAAATAGCCCCCCTCTAGAGGTCGATCGAAAAAAATAGCCCCTCCCTCTAAAATAGCCCCCCCTCTAAAATAGCCCCCCCCCCCCATAAAATATTTAATTTTTTGGCATTATGTTTTAAAAGCTTGTCATTGTGTTTAATTTTATACTTCTTTATTTTTCTATTAAATATTTGAGTTTCCATAATTTTTAAATAAATTTAGATATCATATTTAGAAAAATGAGTCAGAATGAAGTATTTATTAATGATAGCGAAGGCGAAGCTTCTGAAAAAGATGAAGGTCCAAGTAAACCAAAAAAAATTAGACGTTCTTTTACAATTGCCAAAAAACTTGAAGTAGTAGATTTTGCTAAAAATAATTCTGTTCATGCAGCCAGCCGAAATTTTAAAGTTGATAGAAAATGCGTTAGAGAATGGATGGAGCAGGAAAAGCAATTAAGGTATTTAACAATTTGTTATAATATTTCTAAACAAATATTTTAGAAATGCTCAAGGAAAATCAAAGCAATTGCCTGGATCTGGTCGGCATCTGATAAATAAAAATTGAAAAATTTTTGATTGAAAAATTTTTGATTCGCCACAACCTAAGAGCTCGTCGACATACAACTGTCTGTCAGAAAGAGCCATCTTGTTATGAGGATGTATTGGTTAAATTTGTTTTGTATATTCGTCGTATGCGTAAAGAAAAGAACTATAATTACATTTATGGCTCCGATGAAACAAGTGTTTGGTTAGACAGTTCTAATACCAAATGTATAGATAAATGTGGGGCAAAGGCCTTCTGGTCTAGAGACATTGAGAAGAGATGCAGAAACTGAATCTTTAAATGATGTTACTAATTTATTTGATGAAATTGATTTGTTACAAGATGAAGAAAATGGATTTTTAAGTGATAATTCTATAGAATTTTAGAAAATGTTTATTTGATATTTGGCAATAAATTTTAGTTTTCAAAAAATTTAGGCATCGAAAAAAATAGCCCCCCCCCTCTAAAATAGCCCCCCCCCCTCTAAAATAGCCCCCCTCTAGAGGTCGATCGAAAAAAATAGCCCCCGGGGGCTATTTTAGAGGATTTACGGTAAATAGGAAAGGGTAATTTTCGGTTTTGCCACACCCCTCCATATATTCGCAGGATTTATTTTCTATTTTTCCTTAATTCGTACAGAAAGGTCAGTCTTCTTTCTTCCTCAATTTCACTGAATTTTCCCTGTAGAAAGAGAAATTAACTTTCTGTACGAATTAAGGAAAAATAGAAAATAGATCCTGCGAATATATGGGTGGGGTGTGGCAAAACCGAAAAGTACCTAGGAAAGATATTGTTGAAATTTTAATTTTATATAATTCATTTGCACTGAGAGGATCGAACCTATTGCATTTTTATCTGTTACTAACCAACTAAACCATACTCCCGCACTAAAAGGCTGGTTGCACCCTCTGCCTTTTTATGTTGCTGTGTTCCATTCTCAAAATCCTCAGGATACGAAGGCGTAAATACTGTTTCTTGTGAAAGGCAGGCAGGTTAACATCGAGATTTGAGTCTATTTACTAGTGATGTTCGAGAGTTAAAAAAGCCGAGAGTCGAGACCGAGACTCTCGAACATCACTACAATTTACTAATTTAAAGATGAAAATTTACATTTTAATTGTTTTAAAAATTTATTTTCTTCTACTCTTTTTGTTATTATTTGAAATGAATCCAGGAGAAGGTTCAGGATCGAAACAAGGCGGTTTGAAACCAGAAGTAGGTCCTTCACGATCGGGACAGGAACTTGTTAGTATTATTTTAACAAAATAAAAAATGGACATTTTTATAGACATTTGAAGGTAATTTTGAACTTCGTACCCCCCCCCCCCTTTTTTTTGTTTTAAAAGTATTAAAAATGGTCAGTCTTAAGATGAATATAGAACACAACGAGCTGTGTCGAATGACACCAAAATCAAAATAATCCGACTTGATTTGACCGAGATACAGACCCCTGGAAATTGAACAACCATAGGGGCGAAAAACCATAAGGACGAAAATATACAAATGATAGCTCATTCGAAAGAGCGCGTCGAGCTGAGTCGAATGACACCAAAATCAACGTGATTGGACATGATTTGACAAGGTTATGACATAAAGTTGCAGACTCCGGTAGGTCTAAATAATGTCATAACTTTGTCAAAACTCGTCCGATTACGTTGATTTTGCTGTCATTCAACTCAGCTCGACGAGTTCTTTCGAATGAGCTATCATTTGCATAAACTTTCTTTGTTCCAAGAAATCACCCCTGTGGTTTTTCAATTTTCAGGGGTCTGTATCTCGGCCCAATCCGGTCGGATTTTGTTGATTTTGGTGTCAATCGACTCGGCCTGATGTGTTCTACAATTCTTGTTCAGACTGACCATTTTTAACACTTTGAGACAGAAAAAAGAGGGGGGGGGGGTACGAAGTTCAAAATTACCCATTTGAACAATTAAAAGAACGAATCGTGCCTTTGCTCGAAGTTTTTGGTAACAAAAAGCCCCTTCATGACATAGTAGCTCGCCAGTTAAGTAATGCATAATTTAATTTAAATTTATAAAAATATGTATAATATTTAACTAGAAACCCAAGCACATGTGCAAAAAATTACCAATGTTAAAGAACAATATGATAATCTGTTTTATGCATATAATGAAACATTAAAAGAATACAATAAAAATTTTGCATTATTTAACAGAGAGATCACATCGGTAAAATTAGCATTTTTTAACTTAAATTTTAACTTAAATTACTTAAATTTATCTTCAAATTAACGATGATATTTTAACCAGACTTACAGTAGATAATCATACGATTATGCCTAAAAACTTTACATCTCGATTGAAACAGCTTCAAAGGAAGGTAATTAATTAATTTTACGATACGTAAAATCACCAACTGGGAGTTTCTTAGACCCCTAAATTAAAAAAATTATATTATAAATTGATTAACACATACAGATGCGTGAAAATGTAGGAAGCGGCAATGTGAACGAGGACAACATGGACGTGGTCGCAGGGGCCGGGCATCATGGATCTGGTCCAGAAACTGAAGTATTGTTAAGATATTTATTTCCTATTAATCTATACTTAAATAAAGGTATGGCCATGATTGTGAGGATGCGCTGAACATATGAGGTTTTCTATTCTTTCTAGTACAATTTGTATTAGTTTCTCATTTCCTGAATTTTTAATCCATTTTTTATTTTGACATTTTTCGGTGATTTGTAGTTTTATGCTCTTGCGATAAATTTTAGTTATTCTCTAATTATTAATGAGATAATCTCGGAATTATTTTGCTAATTTCTTGAGCTCCTTCTCAGATTTCCCTAACTTTTACCTTAGATATCCTTTAATAAAAGTTATCCTTTACTTATATTAAAGGATAAGTTATCCTCTAATTTTTTTCTAAGCATATTTATATATAGGTATTTCTTTTTACCAAACTTTGTACATCATTAGTGGAAACACGCTCCAAAATTTATTAAATAATAAAATTTAATTCTAGAATAATTTTTTGCAAAATATAAATTTAAATAATTAAACAGCGGAAATGGACAGCAAAAAGGGAAAGCTAATAATGCTATCTAATACAAACTACTTAAATAAAAAATTTTTTTTTAAATTTCTTTTAAAGAGGAAGTAAAAATTAATCATGAGTCTATCTGCTCTAAGATATTGAAATTCAAAAATTCGATTTATAAGGTTAAAAATTAAAAATGAGTGATGAGTGACGCGCGCATCTGATTGTAATAAAAGGAGAGATTTATTCCCCAATAAACACTCGAGTAGCCAATTAATCCTCTTACCTACTGTTTTAAATATATAATATTGTTTTTAACTAACAAACAGTGTTAGAATAATCGGCAATTATTCCTCAGTAAGAATAGTTTAGGGCTACAGTCAATTAAGTTCCCTATGACAAACTTAAATCTTAAAGTTTAAATATCGAAAAACAAAATTTTTTAATTTAATTTAAAGGGGTACACCCAGTTATACCGCGAGCCCAGTATACCGCCGAGCTATAACTTCCTTCAAAATTGTCAAATCCGGGAGGCCCTGGTATGGTTCGAAGCGCCTCAAGGAGCTGAATCGAGTCATACCAGGGCGTCCCGGATTCGACAATTTTAAACGAAGTTATAGCTCAGCGGTATACTGGCCTGCTTCCAATTTAAAGATGAAAATTTGTAATTTTCTTCTTTTGAATTTTTGTTTGCTTCATCTGTTTCCATTATTACTTGGAATGCATCCAGGAGAAGGTTCAGCATCTCATCCAGGAGGGATGAATCAAGGAGCAGGTCCTATAGGATCACTACAACCAATAAATGTTTGTATTATTTTATGGAAATAAAAATATAGGTAAACATTTTAATAGTCGCACCCAGGAGGGATGAATCAAGGAGAAGGTCCACGGGTGATGTATCAAGGAGAAGGTTCAGGAACACAGCAACCAGTGGATGTTTGTTTTATTGTAGCGAAATAAAAAATATACAAAACATTTTTAATAGGAATTTACTCAATTAAAAGGACTAATTTTTCCTTTGCTTGAAAGAGTTGGCAATCAAGAGATACTTCAAGAAATAGTACCTCGGCCGTTAAGTAATAATTATTTTTTTAATTAACAATTTATTTTTAAAATTAAAGGAGGCCCTATCCGCGAAAATATTGCTAATGTAAGAGACCAATATTTTAATTTGGTTTACGCATATATTGAGTTGTTTAATACCAATGCAATTATTGAACAAAAAAATTCCTTGTTAGAGTATCTAAATCAAAATATGGTAAAAAATATTATTTTGTTTGTTTAAAATTTTTACCTCACAATTAGGGTTGTCGGTTTCACCAGATTCATCGGTTAACCGAAACCGACCGAAATTTTTTTCTAGGGCTAGGGAGATACATACTAAGGATTAGCGGTGAGGTATAAGCGAATTTGTTGGATATAAGGGGTTCCATATCGGGTGATAAAAGTGGTTCTGAATTGATCAAGTGGGATTTAAGTGATATCAGAGGAGGATCACTCCTAAATAAAGATATCAGCGGTTTCGAAGGGATATCGGAAAGATATTCGGTTCGGTTTGAAACCGACAACCCTACTCACAATGAACGTAAAAAAGGAAATAATTATTGCAAAAACCGAGACTTGTAGTTTCCGAATGGGGAAATAAATGAGAGAAAATAAATAGAAATGATTTTCGCATTTGTCAGAACAATCCTAACTTCACTCAAAAACAACATGAAGAAGCAATAAAAAACATGAATGAACTAGAAAGCTATCATCAAATTAATGAAACCCTGAAAAATGGGCTTACAGCAGATATGCGGGCATTATACGATTATGTCCAAATAATCTATAATCAAACGATTCAAAATTTAGGTAATTGATATAGTAGAAGAACTTTATTTTAGTAACACTTTTTTCTATTTATGAAATAGGTGTAAAAGAAAAATTATTGTACCTCGTACTAGTTTAAAGTTTTTGTGAATTTTTTGAGTCGAGGACATCTACCCCCCCCCCTCCCCACTATTACCACGGCACTTTTTTCAATTCTTTTAAGAAAAGATAGAACATCTGGTAATAAATCTGCTTTTTTTCTCTACATAAGTTTAATAAGACGTTAGCTTAATAATTACAGTGTGTCAAGAAATAATAAGACCCCAAACCTCTCAAAGTTTCGACATTAGGGGTGCTCGAAAATTCTATAAATTGACTGTTTTTAATCTAACATGAAATTTTTTATTTTCTTCAAAATTTTTTATTTTCTTCAAAATTTTTCTTTATTATTTGGAATGAATTCAGGAGAAGGTCCTTCAGGATCGCAAACAGGAGGAATGAATCTAGGAGAAGGTTCGGGATCGCAACTACCAGCGGATGTTAGTATTATTTTAGGGGAATAAAACTATAAATATTCTTAATAGATGAAACAACTGGATTTAAAAATTCGTCATATGCTTCATTACGTTGGCTCTTCTGCTCCTCTTCCAGGCATCATAAAACGCCTATTAAGTAATTCTTATTAAATTTTTAATTAAATAATTTTTAAAAATAAAGAAAATCAAAGAAATACGCAAGAAATTAATAATATTGAAAAACAATATAATAATTTAATTTTTGCATATCACGAGTTGTATGATGAATTTACGGGCATTAGTCAACTAATTCAAAACTACGAGTCGGTTAAATCGTATTATCCGGTAAAGACAATTTTATTTAAAATTTATTTTTATTAGGAAATGAAAATACCGCACAACCTGTATTAATTGCCCTCCCTCAAATAATTACCCCACTTCCAATAATTACCCCATCCAGCGATAGATTGAAACAATAATTACCCCCAAACAAATGCCCTAAAACACGTTGAAATTTCAAACCTCTTATAATTACCCTCCCTCGATTAATTACTCCCTCCAGCGGAAGGTCGAAACAATAATTACCCAGGGTAGTTATTAAAGGATATACGGTAGGTATTGGGAAATGAAAATAAGTGCCTATTTTCTGACAAAAAATCAGAATCATACGAATAATTTATCAGTTTATATTTCCCTTTGTTAGGATGATCCGACCATATTACACCAAATAAATGAACTAAACACCCGTCTTCAAAACATCGAAAACGAGAAAACTAAAATTATAGAAGATATGGTGAAGATTGACAAGTATTTGAATGAAGGTAATTAATTGACTTTTAAATGTCTGTCGGCGGCAAATTTCAATTTAAGTCCAAATTCATATTGGCCAGCATTTTGTGTTAATTTTTGGCCTTGAGTTTTTTGAAATGTCTCTTGCGCTCATCCCTCTGAGCCAATATAAAATGTTTCCCCCAAAGATAGATATCTTGATAACTTTGCTATGCCATTAAATATTGAAAGAGCGCAAATTTAAAATTATTTTATGAATTAATTAAGTGCCACCAGTTTCACATAAACAAAATCGCCGTACACGAGGTCAAGGAACAAGTGGTCAAGGTACACGAGGTGAACGTACACAAGGCCCCCATTCAGGAGGTCACGGAACTGGTTCCGGCAATTGAGGTAGGTATAATTAAAATATTTAATTTAAATTAAGGCAGATATTGACAATATGAGAGGATGTGAGGAAAGAAAACATGTGCTAGATCAATCTGTTATTAGAACAGATATTATTCAAAATTATGACAACACTTTGTGATGTTCTAAAAACGAGATACATTATAGTATCAATTGCTTTAACATCAATCATTTCTACCTAGCATAAAATTTTTTAGTCATTAAATTTTATTCTATTTTTAATTTGGACAGTTATTAGCTGATTTATAGTTAGAATACTCTTGTGATTCTCAAAATGAGTTTAGTTAACTCGTTAAAATACAGTCGGTTAAATAAAGAAATATAAGGATTAAGCTTTCAACGGGCAATAACACCCCAAAACGAATGATTTCCTTATTGTCCGCGACGGCCCGGACGGATGTAACTACTAATAATTACCATATATGCTTAAATAATTACCCTGGGTAATTCAACCTTTCGCGAGAGGAGGCTGGATTGGATAATTAATCGAGAGGGCAATTATTTGAGTTTGAACTGAGAACCTAATGTAGGACATTTGGGGCGGTAAGTATTGCTTCAACCTGTCCTATAAATTATGCAAGGAAAAAATAACTTACCATTTCGTACATCTACTTGAACGCGGACGGGGGGGGGAATTAAGTACCCGGCGTCCATTATGATTTGATTATCTTATTAATACTTTAAAAAACAAAATTTATCTAATAACAACGATTTATCACAAGAGTATTTTAACTACAAATCACCGAAACATGTCTAAATAAAAAATGAAATAAAAATTCATGAAATTAAAACTAATACAAATTGTGCTAGAAAGAAAAGAAAATTATAAAAGAGGGAAAACAATTGGGGAAAGAAATTTTTACTAAAAAATTTTTGCCTTCTACTAAAATTTAAATAGGGCGCAACACATGCAGCAAACAAAAGGTTCATTTTTGATATTTTTACCTATTTTTTGCTCCCTTAAAGTAGCACTAGAAGTTTTACGCATAAGCTGCGAAATATAAGTTTAATTGTATAGGAAGGCAAAAAGACAGATAGAAAATCTACGTTATGACAAAACTTAAAAATAGATAGGAGTAACCATAAAATTGCTTGTCGACTAAACTTGAAAATCTGTCTTGTGTTTAAATATGAGTAGGTCGAGGCTTTTTGAGAAAACCGAGACAGAGGTTCCGAGGCCCGAGGTCAGCAAAATCGAAGTCGAGGTTTGAAAATGGCCGAGGGCCTTGGCGAGGCCCTCGGCCTACTCTAGTTTAAATTAGTATTCTGCTTGGCAGGTCAACCTAATGGTAAGAAAATAACTTAAAATTAAAAGACACGAATTACTGGAGAATAGCCATTGGATTCACCGATTTTCAAATTTTCTCGTATCAATCTAAAATATATAGGCATAATATGGGAACCTTCACTCTCACATATTTAAGTTTTGTCATGATTTTTGATAGGAAAGTTGACTAATTTTTACTCTTGTTTTCTTTGTTGTCCCAGAAAGCATACCTCATCTTATATGCTTGTCACATCCTCTCAATCTTGCCAATACCTTCATTTAAGTATAAATTAATATAAAATATATCTTGATAATAATGATATTCCTTACTTCAATTGCTTGGACCAGTTCCACGACGTCCACCCCTACGACCCCGTCCACGACGGCCTTGTCCGCGATCGCTCTGACTGGGTTGTCCGTGTTCATGCTGACCTTGTCCATGCTGACCTTGTCCATAATGCCATTGTCCATAATGCCCTTGTCCATGCTGCCCCTGTCCACTTGTTCCAGCAACTAAATTTGTTAAAAAATCAACAAAATAATTTTTCTTCTTTATACATTTCATAGGAAACATTTAGAAGAAAGTGTTACTAAAATAAAGTTCTTCTAGTAAGTCAATTACCTAAATTTTGAGTCGGTTGATTTGGAAAATAGAGTGTAAAGACATAATTGTATAATGCCTGCATATCTGCTGTAAGCCCGTTTTTCAGGGTTTCGTTAGTTTGACGATGGCCTTCTAGTGCAGTTATGTTATTTGTTGCTTGTTGGTTTTCTTGTGCAAAGTTAGGATTGTTCTGACAAATGAGAAATTAAAATTATATGGGTATTCGAGTAGAATTATTTTTATCACTCCTTTATTTATTTTCCTTTATGGTTTTTACAAGTCTAGGTTTTGCAAAAATGATATCCTTTCCCCTGTTTTCAGGTTCATTGCCAGATAAAATTAGAGTTGGACAAAACGTTACTGGTATCGGCCAACCCGAGACCGAGATTGACCGATACTCAAGAACCCGATACTGAGACCGATACCAACATTTTGATCCGAGACCGGTACCGAGAAACGATACTGACCGAGACTAACAAAAAATTTTATTTTATGTCAAAAAATACGTGTAAAAATAATTTATTCATTATTTTCATTATCCAAAGCATCAGATAAATACACTTCACCATCTGTATCCGATCAGGCTTGGCAATGGATCAGGCTTGGCAATTTCAATCAGGTTTGGCAATTTCAGCGCCGCAGGCGAAAATTTTTTTAATTTTAGAAGACCTTATTCGAAAAAATTCAATTTCTCTGTTATGGACGGATATCCGAAAAAAATTATGGACGAAATCTTGGACAATATTGAGGATTTTGTTTCTTTAGTCAGTATCGTTTCTCGCCGAGAAATGGACCGAGAATCTCGGTATCGGTTTCGAGAACGAGAATGAAAAAACCGAGACCGATATTAGAAAAAAGCCGAGAATCTATGTATTGGTCTCGGTATCGGTCTCGTCTTGTCCAACTCTAGATAAAATGAATTTAAATAAACGAAATATTTTTTACCATATTCTGATTTAGATACTTTAACCATAAGTTTATATCTTTATCAATTGCATTGTTATTAGCTAATAACTCAATATATGCATAAACCAAATTATTATATTGTTTTCTAACATTATTAATTGCTTCGGTGCGGTCAGGGTCGTCTTTAATTTTAAAAATAAATTGGTAATCAAAAAATAGCTATTACTTAACATCCGAGGTACTATTCCCTGAAGAATCCTGTTGTCGCCAACTCTTTCAAGAAAAGGAAAAATTAGTCCTTTTAATTGAGTAAATTCCTATTAAAATTGTATATTTTTTATTTCGCTACAATAAAACAAACATCTTCCGCCACTGGTTGCTGTGTTCCCGAACCTTCTCCAGGATGCATTCCTCCTGGTTGCGATCCCGAAGGACCTTCTCCTTGATGCATTCCAGATAAAAATGGAATCAATTGAAGAAAATAAAAATTTAAAAGGATTAAATTGTAAATTTTCATCCTTAAATTAAATAATAAAATTTAAATTAAATTCCGATTCCTAGATGGCTTCAACTACATATAATTAGTATTTTTATAAAAATCATTTTCGGATTTGAGTTATATAGGACGTAATTGAAGTAGTTACCCCCCATAATGTCTCAGTAACTTTACGCGAATATTATCTTCTATCCTTAAACTTTTCACACATTTTATCTTCAAATGCTTAACTTTAAGGTAATTTTACCTTCTAATCCCTAACTTTACATCAGTAATATCTTTTAGTGCTTAACTTAGCAATTTTACCCCCAAAATCTACATCTTCCATCCCTTAACATTACATCAATTGTTTCTTCTATTGCTTAACTTTACATTAATTCTATCTTCTAATCCTTAAGTTTACATCAATATTATTTGTTTGTGCTTAACTTTACATAGAAGATAATATTCGCGTAAAGTTACTGAGACATTATGGGGAGGTAACTACTAATTGACTTAAACCCTAACAACAAAAATGACTTCAGCCCTTTAATTAGTCCAGTAATATTGTTCAATACACTGTTTTGTTAGCTAAAATAAATTTGGATAGCCAAACATTGGGAAAGAAAATTATAAGGCTTTCCGTTGTTGTTCAATTTAGTAGCGACTGTCACTATAAGGAATGCCTACATGAGTAGATACAGCAAAACTGCCTAGTTAATTCGCTTTTAAAGCAATCAGCTACGCGTGTAACGCGTAGCTTCTTATATTTTAAAGCAAAAGGACACGTGAAATATTCTCATACAAAATTTTCTTTTTACCCCTAGATAAACTATTTTTTCAATTTATCGACAGTCATGATAAGGGCAGGCATTATAGATTTAAATGGGATTTCTTAAATGCAACTCAAGACTTAGGACATTAAGAAATATTGCACTTCCTGTCGAGTGGCTGTTTGTAATTGCCAATATTTACCTTGAAAAATTCCTTAAAATATTTTGCAAAATATTTTATTTAAATAATTTTTTAAATTTATTTAAAATTAAAGCTACATATTATAGAAATTAGCTTCAAGATGCAGGAAAATATGCTTATTTTTAAAAGTAATTGGATACATGTACATATACCTTAAGTCCTTCATCATTAATTTTTTTCTAGAGGCAGTATTCTACAAACATGGTGACGGGTTATCAAACTCTCAGCTGCGCGTACATAGGTTAACCCAGAACACTTATTCCAAAATGCGGGTAAGGGTTTCCTAGGCTATGGTTAGGTAATAGAACCCGTATCTGATTTAACCTTGCTCCTCTGCGAGGTTCTTGGAGGACCGAGAATGAGGTTCCCAGACATGGGGTCGGTAATTCCGAGGCTTCGACCTCGCGCGACCCTATTTAAAACTAACAAAAAAATGTTTAATAATGTTTTTTTAATTTAAAAATAATTTATTCTGAACACTTAATTCAATGGGTACTAATTAAAGCCCAATTGAAAGAAAAAGCGGGCATTTTATTTTATGAGAGAATTTTTTATATACATTTTTAAATATTTTTTAAGCATTCCTTTTAACAAAAAAATTGCTTTTTCATAAAACATGGCAATTTTCCACCTTCTAGTAAATTTATTTCCCAGCTCCTTTCCTTCCACCTTCTCCACAATTTAAACAAAAATTGAAGCTTTTCATTATGTTTGATGGGCAATTGCCTTTCAAATATATTTATTCAACGCGGAATGGATCTAATTTTTCGATTCCTACAACTCCGACAATCAAATCCAACATCAAATCTTTCACATTCCCCAAATCCAGATGGCCCTGTCGATGATATTCAAGACGAAATAAGAGCTGAGGGAACTCAAAGGGTTCGTATTGAGGTTCCAAAAGAAGAATTGACAGAGACACTTTTACAAGAATATTTGGAATTGGAAAGAATGGCAAGAAGATTGGAGAAAAAACAAGTGTTAAGCAATTGGGAAACAAAAAATCACCTTGCGGATGAAGCTATGAGAAAGCTTGTTCATTTGGAGGCAAGGCACAAAGAGTTGAAAAAACAAACGTAAGTAGAAATAAATATTTATGTTACTAAAAGTAGAATGTTAAATAAGAAATCGTTTCTAAAAAACATCAAACCCCATTATAAGACAAAACCTTGGGGCTGAAATCAGCATTTATTATAATGCGATCTATCTTAAAATAGAAGGTAGCATGAAAATGCCGTCGTCTGTTGAAGCCAGTGATTCGAATTGCTCCTGGAGCTAGCTTCGGAACCGGCTCCAGAGAATAAATGCCCAATACCCAGCCTGCTCCTACCTACTTACTGTTAAAGGACACGGGGTTTATTTTTGAAAAATAATATTATTCTATAATTTCACAAAAGTCCAAAAGAATGTCCTTATATGATATAGATTATATTTTTAAAATATAAAAATTTTAAAAATAAAAGGGAGAAGGCACGAACAGATCTTGAACATTTGGAGCAGCCCTCGATTCGAGCCCACCTTCGACAACAAGGGAGTTATCAGAGTAGACATGAAAAGGCGAAGGAATTGGTTGATTCGGTTGGGCGTTTTCAATAATTTTATCAATTTTCTGATTGCCTAGGCAATTGTTAAAGAGGAAACTTCATTTAAAGAGTTAGCGACTGTTAAATCAGAATATTCCCGTGCACAACTTGTTGCCAACCGTTATCGTGAAAAATGTGAGAAGCTTGAAAAAGCACATCAAAAACAAGAAGAAATTTTTTGTGAGTGGAATGCAATTGCATTTAACAATTTAAATAATGACTAGGTTCGGTAAATGGTTCTGCCGAATATATGGATCTCCTACCCGTAAGAGAGCTGGAATCAGCACAAGACTGGCTGCAGAGGGTGACACTAGCAAAGTTTAAGTGGACGAATGGAAGGTATTTTTAAATACGTTCGAACATCACTCCCAAACTAGATACACATCTATCTAAGATATGCTTGCTTAGACATGGCAATGGAGCTGCCTAAGTGATAACTATATTTATAATAGCTTGGGCGGAGGGCCATTGAGCTTGGGAAGAGAACTGCCTAAAAGTTACCCCCGATTTTTATTTAAAATACGATTCCTTCCTGAAGGTGAATTTTATAATAAACTCAGACCGAAAATACCTATTTTTATAACTACTAATTAACTCAAACTCTTTAAGAGATTTTTAATGTAAATTTTATTTGAAGGGCACTACTTATCCATGCATCAATTCAACTCTCTTACGGCATGTTTTAATACCTTAATCTCTAAAACATCCCTAACACATTCAATAATTTATCTAGGCCTCGCTTCCTGGGAGGAACTCCAACAAATTAATGGAGCACGATCTCGTTATTTCACCGCGGTTGAGGCTCGAAATAATTTTGTTAATTCCATAAATAATATTCAATCATGTAGAGTTTATTTAGGTAAATATTGGGAGCTTATTTAAAAAATAAATTTCTTGAAGGCCGTGTTAGATTCCCTTATGTGACGGAAGAAGAAATTCAGTCAATGGAATTGGCACTTCAGAATGCTTTTAATGATTTACAGTCAAATGTGCCTCTTAAAAGGGCAAGGAATTTTTTAATTTTAAAAAGAATTGTTCTATAATGTAGCTTGAATTTTCTAGATTAGTTAATTTCATTATTAATCAAAATTAGGTAATTATTCCACAATTTAAGATAGGAATTTTAAAATTTCGTTGGCAATTGGGTGGACGAGTTTTCTATATGCTATTCCATTTTAAGGTGCCTCTTATTATGTATAAGATGGGATTTTTTCAGCCCTAAGAGCTATCTAAAAAATCAGATCTAGGTACTGTATCCCAAATACTTCGATATTTCTGATATATCCCCCACACTTCTCACAAACCTCAAGCTCTAAATATACCAAGCTCCAGCTTTCGGCCGTAGCTTATCCCAAGCCTTGGGCCGTAGCTTGATAAGATATAAAGTCTATTAGATAATTAAAGGTGTTGACGATATGCCAAGGGATGCAAGATAAGCTAAACTCACTCATTTTGTGGTTCGATAAAGTCATCAATCAAACAATAATACGTGACCTGGACAAAGCTAAAGTTAATGTAGGCATAAGTTTTTAAGAAATTTTAAAATTAAAATATCAGGTTGAAAAGCTTTGGACACAAACAAGAGAATTGAGGCTAGAATTATTAAGGAAGCTGGTACATGAGAAGCTAGGACGTGAAATTGAAGCAAAAGAATTGGACGTTGGAGAGGAGGAAGAGGATGATGATGATAATTTTGAAGATGAGGAGGTTAGAACTGGAGAATTGGATTTAAATGAAAGGGAAATGAATAATGAAGAAGGTGAAGAAGAAAATTTAAATGGAGAAGTTGGGGATGAAGAAAGAGGGGAGGAGGGAGAAGATGAATTGAAAAGAGGAGAAGAAAAATCGGAGAATGAAGAAGAGGATGGGGGAAATCAGGAGGAATTGGTGGAAGAAGAGGACGCTGGGGGAAATGAAGAGAATTTGAGGGAAGAAGATAAATCGGAGAATGAGGAGGATAGGGGAATTGAAGAGGAATTGAGGGGAGATGAGGAAGTGAGGAATGAAGAGGATCGTGAGATTGTGGAGGAATTGAAGGGAGAATTGAAAAATGAAGTAAAAGAGGAGAAAATACGTGAGGGTGAAAGAAGAGATATTCATAGGAAAAAGGTAATATTCCTACCTCATTATCAAACTGCCAGTCCTTCAACTTCATCAATAACACATTCATCTCAAAATTTATACGAGGACGGCCACAGAAAAAGTAATTTAAAAGAAATAATTAAATTTTATTTTTTAAACATAAAGTAGAGGATGTTCAACGCAGAATTCGTCAGTTTGAACAAATCCGCTACAGGAAAAAGAATAACTCAAATAGTGAAATGCAAAGATTGAATACTTTACAAGTAGGAGATTTTCTTGCTAATTTGTTAATATCATGGATCATTGGGATGGTCCTAGTATTCTTTTCTTTTTATTAAAAAATTGAGTGGTCGGAAGATTAATTCCATTATATAATGGAGTTAGAATTAGTGCTGCGTTGGAACCAACTCAAACAAACAGCACGATAGTTTTTATTTTTTCTATACTTCCCCAGGTGTGGACAAAAAGTTCCACCTAGATTTTTTAATACATCCTGACCTCACTTATGGGTACAACCTTGGGCCAAAAAACTTGTTATAGTATGGTCTACGGCCGGTACTGCCCAGATCCCCCACTCAGTGGGCTATCAAATTAAAAATATACACTCAAGTGATCGACGCATAGGTCGTCCCAACTGATTTTCACCGTTTAAATCTTCAAAATTATTCATATTTGAAATTCAAAGGAAAAGCTAAGAGTTCGTCGTTACCAACTTGAACGACGTCAAAATGAAGCAAAAAACTTGCTGAACAATTTAGACAGCAATGGAAAATTGCTATTGGTTATTCTTCTTTTTGATTGAATTTTTAATGAATTTTTATATTTAAATTTTATTTTTCTATCAATTTTTTCTGCCAATTTCCATCAATTTAAATTAAATTAGGAAAAAAACTTTGGACTTTAAAATTTGTTTTTTTTTAATTTTATTTATTTTTCTTCAATCCAATTTTAAAGGAAAACACAAAAAACATTTTTTTCACATTTTCTACTGTCTAAATTAATTTAAAAAAATTTTTTATTTGCTTAAAATTGGCTTGATAAAAATTTTTTTATTTTATATTTGTTTTTATATTTCAAAATCTATCTTTTTTTAAATAATTTTTAATATAACTTCATTGTCAGATTTCAGCTTCTAGGCAAAATCGAGGTCGAGGCTTGAAAATGGTTTAAGACCTCGGCCTAAGCGAGGCCTTGACCTCGACATCCTCTAGTTCGAATACCATATCCTAATATTCAGAAATTTTTCCTGGCTGATGTGATGATCCGTTGCTGATGTGCTGATTTTACCCTATTAGGGTGAAAATGAAAATTTTTTTTTAATTTTAAGTGCTAGGAAAGGCTTAGAAAATGTTAAAATTTGGCAAAATGCCGTTTGAATGACAAAAGTCTTGTCCGAATCAAAAATTAAATTAAAACAATATGTTTATTTTATTCAACAAATCTGAAAAAACCAAAGTACATAGAAAAGGAAAAGCTATTTTTAGATAAATTAAAAAAATAAAGGGGACAGAAATTGTTTAACAAGTTTATAATAATTCTTTTACTTGGGTACACCCCAACATACCGACGAGCTATAACTTTGTTCAAAATTATCGGATCCGGACGGTATGCTTTGCTTCAGCTTGTTGAGAAGCATCGGACCATACAATGTCGTCCCGGATCCGATAATTTTGAACAGAGTTATAGCACTCCGGTGTGTTGGGCTCGCGGTACGTTGGCCTGCTTCCTTTTTAATTCATTTCTTTAACCACCTTCTCAGCTTTTTTTATGCATCTACCAGCACAATGCAAACCTTTACAACATGGAAAATTATAAACACCATTACAATATTCGCCTTCTACCATACACGTTACACAAACGTGTGTTTTGGTGGAACAATATAGTCCATAACAACAATATCTCGCACTGCAACTATAGCCTTGTTCTTCTACACAATTGTCTCCAGAATCACAAAATGAAACGCCATCTTCATTAGTTTTGCAACTTAAATCACTACAGCATCTATTGTCTACCATGTCACAATTCTTTTCGTTTAGATTAAGACAAGTTTTCTTTTTTCCACAATTAATTACTTGAATTAATAAGGATAAATTTGTAAATAAAAAAAGAAAAAGGAAAAAATTATTTAAAGTCATTAATAATATTTTTTAAATTTTGTTTAAATTGTTGAGAATAAGCTGGATATATACCAGATTAAAAGCCTAGTACAGGCAACTGTGTAAACTGAGAATGAACCACACTGGTGTTAGAACTAGGGATTGGACTGGGAGGGTCGTAAGGGAATCGAGATCAATATCTTGCAAATCTCGAAGCCAATAACCAAGATTTTTGTTCGAGATGACGTCTAGGTTTCTTGGTCAGGATCCCGATTTCCCAGAAGTACGATTTATAGGTAGAACTATAGTTAATTATTTGAACTATAGCAGAGTGAAGACAAGATTGTTATCTCCTAACAAGCGTATTATGATATTGTAAAGCATATAGCTATTTAATTCCTAAGGCTAAGGCGGCCTAAGGCGGCGTGGTGTAATGGCTAACACATCAGTCCTGTCTACTGAAGCCGAATAACCTTTTGCACTAGCTGAAGGAGAGAAATAGCTATAGCCCAGCTGCTTTACTATATTTTTATTAGAGATCTCGGTCAAGATCTTTATATCTTTATACTATTTTGGGAGACATACTCTCTAAAATTGAGGGTGTATCTAGTATTGGGTGTATGTCATGGATCCTGCCGTCCCAATACCTGATTCCCGAAAATCGGGAATTGCCGATCTTTTTTTTGGTCGGGATCCCGATTTCCCAAAATCGGGAATTTTGTTTTTTGTCGGCAGGATCCGTGGTGTATGTAAAATTAGTTTCCTAAAATCAAGGATCAAAAATTTATCAAGCAGAGGGAGCAAAAAATGAACCAGTGAACTTTAGCAAGGATGGTTCAGAATTATTATTTTCTCAAAAATTCCATAAAAATAAACTTTTTGTAAACAAAAAGGTGTACCATAAGTTCAACTAAAAATGGGAAAAAATAAAATGTTTTTACTAATTTTAGAAAGTAATTTTTGGTTTTTATAAAAATACAAATATATTCTAACAACACTCAATACAGGGTACAGCCCAAGTAGGCGCAAAGTCATAACTTGCTTCAAAATTTCCTAATCTTACCAAATTTGGTATTAAACGATTCCTCTCATCGAGCTAAAGAGAATGGTACCAAAATTGTTAAGGTCCATAAATTTTTCAGGTAGTTATGGCTTTGCGCCTACTTGGCCGCGCGCCTACTTGGGCGTGTCCCCTCAATACATATAGCCCATTTTAAGATACTTTTAATTTTCTTAAGCGATACCCTCTATTTAAGATTCACCTGATTATAAGATAAAATTTTCAACCCAAAGGAAATGGTATCCTTAAACGGCATTTTATTTTTTTTTTAAATAGGGTAGCAACCCGCCCCTTCGTCGGGAGTTCGTGGATCGGGAGTTTTCGGGGTGACACCTTAGGTGGCGGGTCGGGGCTTTTGCCAAAAATCGTCGGGGACGGGTTTCTGTGTCGGGTTGCTACTTTACTTTTAAACAATATTTTAAGACATCTTTTTCCTTAAATTATCAATAAATAAAAGCAACATCATTCTTTATTGCCATTCTCATTTTTTTATTTTATTTGCTCCTTTTTCTCATTATAAATCAAAAACCCTTTCAATGCCCTTCAAAATTTTTTTGTTTTTCATTTTTATTTTTTTAAAGTCGTTGAATTTACAAATTCTTTTTTCTTTTATTTTCCGTCCCTCTCAAGCCCTTCGTTTCCGTCTTCTTTTCAATTTAATGCCATTCTTCGTTGTTCTACTGCACGCTTATTATTATTACTTATTTTATTTTTGCACAATAAAAATTTTTTATTTTACGTTTGAAAAATATTTTTTAGTACAGTCGGGCCTTTATTATAAGCTACACCCAATATTAGATAAACCTCTATTTAATACAAACACCTCTATTTAAGATACGTTTTTGAACCTGGTAGGCCACTTGGGAGGAGGGGGACTAAGCAATACCTCCTAGTTAAGTCACTTGCGTTATAAGCTACTGATCTCATTTTAGGGTGCCTCCAACACTAGATACATCTTTATCTAAGATAATAACGTTTTTCTAAATTTGGATGGTCATTAGATAGAGTAAGATGACTACGTGTTACCGTCATTCTAATATACCTTCAGTGTAGGATATAGAGTTGGGGGCCCAGTCTTTTTTATCGGATCGGACCTCGGTCGGTCCGATCCGATAAAAATAAGGCCCAAAAAATGACTCGAACGTCGTTACAACTCGAAAACCCCAACAAGATACAAATTTTTCGGCCGTAAATGGTAGTCCTATAGCGAATTCAAGCTTCATTTCATAATAATATTTTTCTTTCAAAAAAATTCTTTTAGTTTAGAAAATTTTTTAGAATTTCTAAAAAAAATTTATAAGGCATAAAAAAATTATTTTACAAAAAACCTACCTATATTTTTATTATTTTTTCTCCTCAAAACTCCTCTAAATTTATTAAAAATTTAATTGTTTAAAAACCTTTCTTAAAAAAATTTTTTTTATTTTTATTTTTAAATTAAAAAATAATCTTTAAATCTTTTGCTATTAAAAAAAAGGGGAAATAAGGAAGTGAAATAAAAAAAAAGATTTGTGTGTTTTATTTTTAAAATTCCAAAAAAAAATTTTTTTTATCCCCAAAACGCTCATTTTCTTTTTTCTATTTTACTAGACAATCCTTTTAAATAAAAAATTCTTTGTTCTCTAATATTATTTTTTTAGTTTTCCTGCCATTATTTCTATTTTTCAATTAAATTCTCAATTGTCCTTTAAACTTGATTTAGATATTCCAGAAAATTTTTCTAAGTATCCGGGACCGTTTTGTGTTGGTTTTGGTTCGATTTCTCTGCATCTTTCCTCAAAACAATCACGAAATGTTTTGTTTCATGCAATTCTTACCATAACAATACACTAGAGATCGAGATTTTTGAAAACCCTGGACCTGTTCTTGGACTCTGGAACTTGATTTATTAACTTGGGCCGGATCCTGAGCCTGTAGTTTTTTTACCTGTAGTCCAGGAAAAACCCAGGAAGGTCAAAAAATGCCTGGGCCTGGACTCTTGGTACAAGAAAGACCCAGGCTTTGGTCCAGGTCCAGCTCGATCTCTACAATACACTAATCAAGCCTTTTCTGTTTATATGATTAAAATTATTTCGAAACAAACTAATCGGGAATCGAGATTTGAAATCGAAAAAATTTCAAAAACCTCGAAAATTCTGAACTTATCGGAATCGTCAATTATACGTAGAATTTATTAATATATTTTTGGGTATTATTTTAATAAATTTATTTCCCGAACATTTTATTAATTTTTAGAAACAAAATATATTTTTTCAATCTTTATCCGTCCGTTTAAGTATTTTATTTTTAGAAACAAACATTAATAATTTTTATATTAAATGTTTATTTAGCATGTTTAAGTACTCTCTTCATTTTTAATAAAAAAATTTTTTTTATTTTTATTCTCTAAATACATACAATATTTGTGAAAAAAATTTATTTTTGTTTGTCTAGGCAGTTACACAGAAAAATTAGGGTTGTACCCCGAACGCTCGGGGGCGGATTTGTCGAGGTACGGGATTTCTATTGTTTCGGGGCGGGATGAAAAAAAAAGCATTCATGAACTGGGTTGAGTTATGGTGCAGATGGTGGTCCGAAACAAATTTTAAAAAGCAAAGCTTAAAGGTGAAAGTCCTAGAAAGGTGAAAATTCGTGAAAGTTAAAGATCGAAACTGGTACCTACTGCTATGGTGTTCGTGTCGGAATACAACTCTCACAAAAATCCTGGATTTGAACTTTTCGTAATTTTTATGAAAGTGGAAACCCGAAAATGGCACACCTCTGCTATGGTGTTCGATTCGGGTTACATCTCTCATAAAAATCTTTCAATTTAAATTTTTTCCGTAGTTTCTGATTCAAAAATCACCCTATTTTTTAAATCATAATTCGTAATTATTACGTAGTCCTGCTTAAAACAATCCTCTTTTTAATAATTCGACATTATTTTTAATAAATTCCTTCGTTCGTATTTTTTCATCAAATAAAAAAGTCTTTCTAAATTTATTTTTAAAAATTAATAAAATATTTTTACCTATTTTTTTTCAAAAAAATTTCTTCAAAAATTTTTCCTATTATCTTCAAAAAATTAAAAAAAATTTTTTTAATAATTATTTTTTGCAAAATTTATTTTATTTATTTTAATTATTTTTTCAATTTTTTCTTCTTTTATTTTTTCCAAAAAATATTTCCTTATTTTTAAATTGCATTTTTATTGAAAAAATATTTTCTCAATTTTATTTTCTAATTTTCATTTACTTGTATATTTTTGCCAATTTTTAATTTTCTTTTTTTATTGAGACAAATGACGCTACTTTAAAAAAATAAACATTGTTGACGTTATTTAAATTTTTTTTAAAATATTTTTTTTCTAATTTCCGCTCTAATATTTTTTTGGATTTTTCGACTTAAAAATGCATAAAAAATAAAAATATTTTTGAGAAATTCTAGAAGATTTTTAAAATTTTTTATACATTTTTAATTTAAATAGTAAATATACTACATAAGTACATATATTTTTAACTTTAAAAATTTTTTTTGACTTTTTTAAAATCAAAAAAATAAAAATAATAAATTTATTTTAAAATTAACCCTCCTTAATAATCTTTTAAGCCTTTTTAAAGAATTTAAAAAAAGTATTTTTAAATGAAAATTAATTTAAGTGACTTTTTAAATATTTTAAGAGATGTTATATTATCATGATAAATATATATGTAGATAAGCTTCGTAGGGAACAGGCCGACTTACCGCGAGCCCAACGTACCGCAGAGCTATAACGTCGTTCAGAATCGTCAAATCCGGGACGACTTGGTATGATTCGATGCGCCTCGACGAGCTGAATCGAACCATTCCAGGGCGTCCCGCATTCGACAATTCTGAACAAAGTTATAGCTCTGCGGTAAGTTGGGGTGCACCCGCTTCGTATATGCTTTCATTAAAAAATATTTTTATTTAAAAAATTTTTCGATAAGCAAGCTTTGTTCCCTGAACTTTTCGGGTTCCGAAAGCATTCAAAAAACTTACCCATCTAATAGCATTATAGTCTTCTTAGGTCACAATCATGGATTGCGTTATTTGCGTTACATTTCGGCCTTGAGTTTTGTGTTTTTTCGGCAAAATAACGCAAAAAGTCGCCCAATTTAGGGGCGAAAAGAGAAATCTGGGTAAGAAATCTTGCGTTTAGCGGTGTTTTTTGGCCTTGCCTGCGTTTTGCGTTTTTCCCTGGTCTCAATCTTTCTTCAACAGATCTTCACAATTTTTTAAATTAGTATTCATGTAATTTTTCAATTTTAACGATAATTTAAAAATAATTTTCTAAAATTATTAGGACTTTTGCTTCTCCTAATTTTTTTATTTTAAAAGAAATTTAAATTAAAAATTCCACACTTTTTTATCCTTCAAACTTTTTTCTCTATAAATATTTATTTTTTAGAAGCCATTAAAAAATTTATTTTATATTCACAAAAAATAAACAAAAAAATTAAAAGGGATTTAGAGACCAATTTTACTTTTGAAAAACTAAACAGACATTCCTTCCTTCTCCTTCCCTTTAATTTCAATATCCATCACACTAATCTTTAAATACAAAATAAGCCCAATAATTGATGCTCGTTAATTTATTTTTATATATAAAATGTTGGCATTTTTTTTATTTTTTTTTTCTCAATTTTTTTTTCGCGGCTTCCTGTCAATGTCATCTTCTTTTTGCTCCTCTCCTTTACTTCTCCCCTTTTTTTATTGTTAACCTTTACACACATTCTTTTCTCGTTTTTCGAATTTTATTTTTGTAAATGCACTTAATATGCGGATTTTTTTTCTTAAATTTCATTTTTAAAAAATATTTTTCCTCATCTTTTTATTTGATTATTTTATTCCTAGTCTATATCAGCTTAAAGTTAGATATACTATTTTGAGTATTTTAACAGTTTATTTTAATAGGTTAAAATTTTTTGATTATACTCGACCTCTCTTTAATGTCAGATTCTTTCCTTTACGAGGGGATACAATTGAACTAGGGCTGGGCGAGATAAAAAATTTTTTATTTCGAATCGATACGAAGCGAAATATTTTTTTTGCTTCGTTCCGAAACGAGCGGGAAAAAGGGCAGGAGATACTGAAACGAGATTTCGCCCAGCCCTCGTGCGTACTACGTTCTACTATATCTTGATTGTTTCCTGGGATGTCTCGGACAAAACCTGGTCTTCTTCCAGTCCGAAACCTGTTCAGACGAAAACCCGACTCGACTTTCTTCTCAACCCGAGGCATTCTACTATATCTTGATTGTTTCTAGGGATGTCTGGTTTACCTGGTCTTCTTTCTTCTCATCCCTAAACATTCCGGATTTTATCCATGAATTTTTTCTAGTTTATTATAACATTAAAAGTATTTTTTAAAAGCCTTACAAAAATCAAAAAAAAATTTTTTTTTGATTTAAAAAAGGTTGTCTTAAGACTGCCTAATTAGAAAATTTTTTTCTGTCCTTAAATCTTCCAATAATTTATTTTATACAAATTTATTTATTCCATTCTTGTAAAAAGACATTTAACTAAGATACGCGCGCCAACAAAAAAGAGAGAAAGAGCAAAGTCGTTAACGACTGTTTTACGCATTTCCGGTGACAAAAATATTTGTTGAAAGGCAGGAGGCTTCTTCTCTTTTTTGTTGTTTTGTTTTCTACCACGCCATGACAAAAAATTTTTTTGCGTTTTTCCGACTTTTTATTTCCGTCTAAACTTGGAATTTTGATCATTTGTTTCTATTGTTTTGTTTTCTTAAACTGAAAAAAAATATTTTTTATCCTCAAAATTTGCACATGATATTTCAATTATAACAGTTACACGATACCGGACATATAAAGATTATAAGATTATTTCTGAACCTAGGTTATTCTCAAATTAAAATCAGCTGCATCCAATATTTGAGGCAGGATTGGGAGCGTCAGTACGAGAAACTAGATAGATTGATGGCTCAAAAAATCTCTATCTCGATAACTGAGATTTTTGGCCGAGATCAAGTCTCAGTCCGCTCTCTACTCAGAAACATGAGTAAATAGCAAAGTCGAAGCTATTATGTTTATGTTGTGGAACTATTCATTGAATGGGAGATGGAGTAGGACCATCATAGTAGGCTCTGCTTCATATCTATAACTCTACCCCAATTTTTCAAGTTTAAGCATGATCTTAAAGCTTAACTTAACTGAAAATATTGTAAAATAATTTATTATCTATATTCCATATTACTCAGAAAAAATTTAATTAATGAAAATTAATGTGTCAAACGCCCAACCCTATGCATGTTTATTTTTTATTCATAATTTTCTGAAAGTCGGACACCACAGAATCTTGCTAGTACATCTCCCATTAGCTCTTTATTACGTCTGCACAAGTCGGTCTCGAGCGAGACCTCTTATCGAGATTTGACTATATTTCTTTTATTTTATTTAAACAATAAAAAAAATTTCCTTTCAAGTACATAAATCTTTCCATTCATTTAATAAAAAAAATTTTTTTAATAAGAAAGCTGTTCTCCAAATTATTTTTTGTTTTGTTTTTTATTTTCTTTCCCCCCACAATTTCCGTGATGCATCAAGATTTTCTTTTTGTTTTGTTTGTCAAAGAACGGTTTTGTCAAAAAAAGGAAAAAATATTTTTGTTTGTTACAAACTCTTTTTGAAGGCAATTTATTTCTGAAAAATTGGTAGAAAAGTGAAAAAAAAAAGATTGTTAGTCCCCAAGGAATTTTTTGGATGAAGAAAAAATAAAAATATTTATATTTTTTTATTTGTAGGAAATTAATTTAGGAAAAAATTTTTTTCTGTTTGATGAATTCATTTTAAGTTGAGGTCCCATTATACAACGAATCTTGTCCTTCGGATGGGGGGATTTAAGAATTATTGAAATAAGACCTGTTTTTTAGTCTCGGCAGTCAGTTTCCGACTTTTTGACGCTTTCCGAATCATTTCTAGCTGATGCAGGCTGAAAACTGAAAAATTTTAAATTTAAGATTTACCGCCCTGGGAAGATCATACGCTAAATGAGTCTTCAAAAATGGTCTCTCTAAATGTTCCCCAACAATTTCACTATCCGTCTAGAAAAATATCTGAACTTTTGTCTGAAAATTTTGAACTTAACTTTTTAAAACGTTTTTGTTTTATTTTTGGATTAAATTTAGCGACTAAATTTAGCTACTAAATCGTTAAAAGTTTATTAGCCTGGCCTCAACTCCATAAATTTAATGAAAAAATGATGAATTCCAACCTTTTCAACACATGATCATATTATTTTTGTTTTTTCTGATTTATTTCGTTTTTTTTAATTTCGACATTTCGAACTCTTTTAGATTTGTCACACCGAACAGGAGTGAACGCAAGAGACAATCTCAAAAACGCGAAATGCAATGCGTTCACCCCTGACAACGAGCGAAACATTTTAGTCTTTTTGTGAATTTTTGTAAAATTTTTGGTCTAAAATTCTGTTGATGATTTATTTATGTAATCTCCTCTCATGACTCTCTCATGATCATATGTATTATTTTTAATTTTTTCTGTGAACCCAGTAGACCAAAAAAGCATTAGAAATGCTTTTTCGGTTTTCACACCTTTCAATTTTTAACGCCTCAGTTAATTTAAAAGTTTTTGGAATCGACCAGTTCAAGGCTGTAAAACTTTAAAAAACCTATAAATATCCAAATAATTTTTAAAAAATATTTTTAAGTTTATTCTTTCCAAAAAACAAAAAAAAATCCATTTAAGCCATTATTTTATTTTTTTTTGTTTTCCAAAAAACAATATTTCATTTTTTTAAAATGTCTGTCTATTTTCTACTATGTATTAATAATATATTATTGGACTTAAATTCCAAAAATAAATAATTGTTTTATTTAAAAAAAATAAAATTTTTAGATAATCGAAAAAATAAAATAATCTCGAAAGTTTCTAATACATTCGAATCTTGTTATAGTATACACTAGAGATCGGTCCTGATCTGGATCAAGTTTGGATTTTTACTGGATCCAGATCAAAAATCCTGTCCAGGTCACTAACCTCAATCCAGATCCAGAATTTTTCAAAATACCGAGTACACCCATAGACACAATTAAAAGACGTAAACAAACTGAGTTGTACATGTTGTAGAGTTATATTATATTATAACGAGATTCAACTGTAGCTCTATTTGATATCTAAGAATATCAGTTAGTTTCATTCGTGGGAGAGCTCTCAGAATAAAATCCTATACATTCTTTTATTTTTTTGGTAGATTTAGTCTCTTTACCATTTTTTGAATTTTTTTCTGTTTTTCTTGAAGGGTTAAACTTTAATAAAACGTCAAAACTTTAAAAATTAAATATTTTTAATATTATTTTAATCGACTTTCGAGAAGACTTTTCTTTAATCTCTTATAAAATTATTCGTTTAATTTAAACAAAATTTATATTTTTTAATCCTCACAGACCATAAATATATATTTTTTCTCTCAATTATCTTCATTAAATATATTTAAACGACCGGAAAGAATAAAAATTTATTTAAATTCTAATTATTTTTTAAATTTATTTATTTTGTATTGATGAGTAATTTTATTTTTTAAAATTATTTTCATCGTTTAGAAAAGCTCAAAAAAGTCGAGACCTCTCCCCAAGACCAAGACCGAAAAAAACCCAAGAATAGTCTTCGAATCAAGACTCAAGACCAAGAGACATTACAAAAATTAAAGCTAAGGTATTCGCTCTATTCGATAACATTTGAACCCTAAAACTCCATAGCTTGTTAAGTTACTTCGAGTTCTGTCTTTCGCGCTTCGCCTTTTAAATTATTTTTGATTTTCGCGTTTCGCTTTTCGTTTTTCAAAATCCGTTTATGTACATTCATGTAATACATATACTCCGATCGCCTGGAAACAAATTGAAAGTCCTGTATCTCGAGAGGTTTCAATTGAACCCCTAACGTTAGGGATACAATCCTCCCTACTTTAATTAATTTGTTAATTAATTTTTTTTAATTTCAGATTTAAGCATATATTCTACATATGAATTAATACATAAATAGAATTGTAAGTATTTATTATTTTTAAATTTATTTTCCGCAAAAAAACTGCTCGAATATTGTTGTTGCTGCAGCAAAATATATTTAAAATATTAAATAACAACAACAACAATTTAATTTTTGCTGTTTCTACTTTAGCGGTTTTAGTGTGTGTTTAATTAAAAATACTTTAAAATTAAATTCAAAAAATTTTTTCGATTATCCACGGATACGGAGTCAAATACGTACATAATAGTCATATCTGCATTGACAAAACTCAAACCCTATAGTTTCCCTAACTTTAACAGTTTTGAATAATTTTCGGGTAACCCCGTTTCTTGTGGGGAAAGGAAGGTTAAAAATTCGTTATTGAACATAAATACGAGATGGAGAAATTTCAGGAGTTAATGGATCTCCAATTATTTTTTTAGCTAAGGTGTCTCTCGTATTATTACTTTATCTTATTGAGAACTATTTAATATCAAATAAATCTCTCTCCAGTAAGATAGATTTATTCTGATAATTGGAAGCTTTGTACTATCCTTCTCCCTTAACCATATACTTGTTGACAAATTTTTTCCTTATTTGTTAGCGTAATTTCATTTTTGCTTTTTTACCTTTTCCCTCGACCAAAAATTATTTAATTTTTTATCTTTTAATTTTCATTAAAAATTCAATATTGTTACAAAATCTGTCAAAAAATCAAAAAGAAAATAAATAAAAATTTTTTTTCTTGTGAGGGTGTAAAATTTATTTTTTTATTTACTCATTGATGCATGCTTGAATAATTTTCTTTTTCTCCCCTTTTTTAACAAAAAATGTGACTAAAAATAAATTAATGGTAAATTAAGTATTTTTTGGATTATTAGAATATTTCTGAAAAAAGCTCGTTTTCCTTTTTTAGAATTTGTGTCTTCAACACAAAAAAATAAATTTTTTTCTACTGAAATTAATTAAAGGAATTAAACGAGATCTTCAGTATTTACTTCCTTTATACCCCCTGAAAGGAAAATCCGTTTTTCTTGTTCTGAAAAGTTCCAAAAATTTTTAAGTTCCGAGTTCCGAATTTAGTCTAGTTTAAAGTTCCTACACCTCCTACTGTTTCTTGCCGCACAAAAATTGCAGATAATTATTTGCGGATAAATCGGATCAGGAAACGTTATTCTACTTATTTTGTTATTTTAGAACCTATGGCCACTGAGACCTAGACTAGGTTCTGTTTAAAAATCTTCCTATATCTCTGGAACAGAAACGAAAACCGTCGGTTTGCTCCGTTTTGTTCGATTATGTACCGGCAACCATACCTTAACTAATATATTTAAAGGTTCTTTATATTATCAGTCACCCTATTTTATAGAAGGGCATGCGCCACAGTCCTCAAACAAAAACAGTTTACAGACATTCCTCAAACTCGATTCAGAAAATAATTTAAGAAATTTTTCCCCTTTCATTCTCCATTTTAATACATACATATATTTTTAGAATTCTTATTTTATTTTTTACTTTTCCCCTTAATTATTTTTGTCTTAAAAATAAAATTATTATATTAAATCTGATTATTTAAACGTCAACGAAATAAAAAAAATAAAGCCATATATAAATCCTTTTCTCCATTTATTGCCTTTTTATTTTCGTTTAAATGCCGGCAAAAGTAAATTTAATTTTTTTCCTTCGGTTTGCCGCGCATGTCCTCCTAGAGCAATTGAAGGCCTTCCTTTTTATGTAAAAAACTTGACGAAGAAAAAATGGCAAAAATGGAATATTCAATTGATTTTAAATTTAGAATTTTTTAGAAAAAATGCCAACCCTTTCTTTCCTTTTTTTTATTTTTTTGTGCCGTTATCGTTTTTACACAATTTTTGGGACACTGTTCGGTATTGCATCGAACCATATACCGTATTTCCTATATTAGAGCCCCATGGGGCTCTATTTTTCAACTATCTTCCAAAGTGGGGCTGTATTACATAAAGGGTGGGGCTCTAATTGAGGGTGGGGCTCTATTTTTCAAATATCCTCGAAAGTGGGGCTGTATTAGAAGGTGGGGCTCTAATATAGAAATACGGTAATTCTTATTTAATTTTTCTCTCTCAAAATTTTTCTCTCTTTTTTCAAGATTTCTCGAAAAATCTCCTAAAAATCAAAAATTTAGTCTTACAAGATATAACTTTTTGAGATCATGTCGGATTATAGAAATGTGAAGTCCTTAGGAAACAATACTAAGATATTTTTAACCTTCTTAGATTATAATATTTATAAATTTTAATATTTTAAATACCAAAAAACTTTTATGATTTCCATTTAAAGTATTAACTTGCGTTATCGAAGCCCCAAAAAATATTTAACTAAAATCTTTAAACATTTAATAGTTTATATTTTAAAATTTTTTATAAGAGAAGTTAAATGACAGTATTAGTAAACAAATTATTTATCTAATGTAACTGAGGAAAATTTTTTGTGAATATTGAAAATTTGAATGAAATAACGAGAACACTCGGCTATCGAGACAGAAATTTCTGATTTTTTATGATTTTTTGAGACTCACTCAAGTCCAGTGATTACATGTGAGCTAGCTAATCCGGATACCGATTTCCTAAATCGGTAAATTATTTTGTTATCGGTTAGATCTCCGAGTCTCTACTGTAAATTAAATTCCTTCCCAGGAATTTTAAAATTTTGAAAAAAATTCTTTTTTTAAGTAAAATGCAACCTCCCTAAAATGCTGTCATCTTCTACCCCATTTTAAAAACTCAAAACAATTCTTTTTCCAAAAAAGTACACAAAAACAATACAAACTATCCCCACTTTTTCCATTTTTGGGCACCAAAAATTCTTTGGCAATTCAATTTGTCGCCTACGTTTTTCCCCTTTTTATTTCTAAAATTTTCCTTTTTAAACTTTTTTTATTGTTTCCGTCTAAATTAATTTTATATTTGCGTGTTTGGGTTTTTATTTTTAAATAAAAATTAAATTAAATTGATTAAAGAAGGTGTGGAGAGAAAATATTATTTATTTAAATTATTATGTATTTATTTAAAATTATAACCATTTTATGAAAACAAAAACTTTTATTACAATGACATGCTTTACTGTTTTACTTTTTTACTTTTTTACTTTACTGTTTTACTCTGTTCAATACACAATACTATTTAACAAAAAAATGAGATTAGGGTTGGACACATTGAGATTAGGGTTGGACACAACCGGCTATTAACCGGTACCTCCCTGTTTTCGGTTTTGAGTTTTAGGCAAATGCCGACCGGTCGTGTCCAACTCTAATTGGGATATAGAATGGCATTTCATTATAGTACACGTTTTTGAAATTGCCCTCGCTTTTCCCCGAATATTAACTACAGGTCGCGGTCAAATCCTATTTCGATATCTTCAGTTGTTCCTTTCTATTAATATAACACACTTAATTATCCTCTCATTTTTTAATTTAAATTTGTAGATTAGGGTTGGCAAATCCATATATCCAGGGCTGGAAAAGTCCGGATCTCCTTAATTTTTTGTATTAGGATTCGGTTCCGGACATCCGGGGATTTTCCGGTATCCTTCAACCTTACTAGACTTGTGGGATTATTAGGGGTAAAAATGCCCTTAAATTAATTTTTTAATCCAAACTTTCATTTATTTTTTTTAAATTTTTACTTTGAATCCCCCTTTTAAATTTATTTAATTTAAATCCCCCTTCACTCTTTTCAATTTAATCTATTTATAACTTTTTTATTCCATTCAAATTTCCACTATTTTAACACATTTTTAATGCTAAATAAATGGCATTGACTTTTTTTTGGAAAATGTAGAGGGAGACGAGAAAAATTGAATTTTTATTTTATTTTTTGGAGGTAACAGAGAGGGCCAGCGGGGAACTTTTTTCCTTAAAAAATTTTTTTCTTTCAAAAAAATTTTTTTTCTTTTCCAAAAAAAATTTTTTTTGAACATTTAACCATGTAGAAAAATTGTTTAAAAAATATAAACCAAAAATTACAAACATTTTCTTAAAACATGCCTTTTCCTTAATTTTCGTGTTGCATTAAAAAGAATTGAAGGGAAAGGATATTAATCCTTTAGGGAATTTATTTAACCCTTTTTTTATAATTTTTTAAAGTTTTTTTTGATTTTTTAAAGAATTTTACTTTTTTAGAAAAAAAGATATAAATCTTTATTTAAATTAAAATAGAATTTATATTTCCAAAAAAGTTTTTTTTTTCAAGTTTTATTCAAGTTTATTTAATTGTAAGGGTAGGGGACGCTTTTGTGTTGCCTTACCGAGTCCATATTTTGTACCATAACTTTCTTGATCTTTAATCTATTTTAACAGTTTTTATATCATTCGAAAGCTCTGGATGCGGAGATTATTTTATCTAACAATATTAAGCGGATCAGATAATTTATTAAAAAGTTACAGCTGAAGAACTACGCGCAATCGAGAATTTATATATTTATCAAGACATAACTTTTTGTAGTGTGATTTAATCAAATCCATCATTTTAGATGAAATAATTCTTACATCAAGAGCTTTGGATTGATATAATAATTATTTTTATCGGTTAGTAATTAATTAAGTTATGACCCAAAATATGACCTCGACTTGGCTATACAGAAATGGGCTTTACCGAAATATTTAATACAGACTGGGCCGCAAATTATCATAATTAAGTAACCCTAAACTTAAGAGATTTTTTTCATTTTTTTTTTCATTTTTGTTGGCCACTAAGTTACCTCCATAATAAAATACACCTCTTTATAAGATCCATTTTTCAGTTAAAAATTAATGTCCGATTGTACATATATTTATTTTTTTAATCATCCTATTTTATAAAATCTGCAAAAAAATTTTTATTTTTGGAATCCTCTATCTACGTAAATAATTTTTAGTCATTTTAATAATTTTTCTTTCTACCATTCGGATGTTCACTATTTTTGGATTTATTTTATGTCACTGAATTATTTATTTTATCAAAAAAAATTTTTTGCGGATATGTAAATTATTTTTTAAATAAATAAATTTAAGTCATTTTATTTTCCAATCTTTTAAAATTGCTTTATTTTTTATTCCTTTAAATTGCAAAACTTTTTTAAAAATATTTTTTCGTGAATTTTGCTATTTTTAATCTTATTTAAAAATATAGTATGATAATTTCAAAATAAGGACATATTCCTTCATTTGTTAGCCTTTAGATATTAAGATGAAACTGTGATCAAGATTACTTTGAATAGGTCAGACTTTAATTGATATAGCTAATTATTTTATGTTTGTTATGAGTAGGGTTGTTCTCCGACGGTCATTTTGCACGTGAATGCTAGGCTAATTCTTATAAGGCTTTAACATTCAATTATTAAAAAATAATCTTTTTTTTCTTGGACTTTTCTTGCCAATTAAAATTTTTGCACTTGCTGGTCTTTTTATAAAAAATTTTTTGTTTTTTAGAGAGGATTTTTTTCTCATATTTTTATGAATTTTTATTTATTTTTTTTTATTTTCTCACGCTGTCAACTAGTGTTTTGACAGCTCCAATTGCTTTTATCTCGTGTTTCTTTCCCTTTCTTCTTTTTGCTGTCACAATTAAAAATAAAGAAAAAAATTCTTCAAAAAAATTTTTATAATAAACACATTCTATCTGTGTTCTTTGAATTTTTAATTAGGTGCTAATATGTTAAGAAAATTAATCTGGTGATTTTATCAGGCTAGGTATTCATTAAAGACATTTACGGAGTGGATTTCAAGGAATCTACAACCTCTGGACCTTTAGATACTTATACTTTAACTCATTGTCTATGCACTTTATCAACTAAACTTAGAACGATTATATCGGTAGTCAATCAATGTCTGTCTGTACCTTAACCGTTAGATGAATTCAGTAGGGTTGCCTGCTCACTCGAACCGAACTCGAAAGATCGAGCGACCCGAGGCTTTTCAGCTCGAAAGGCTCGAAAATGGACCGAATCGAAAAAACCATACTTGAAATACTGCACTGAGCGTTGGCTCGAATCGAAAACGTCGATCCTAATTTTCAGGAATCCTAAATAAAAGATCAAGTTAAATGGGACAGTTTACCCTTCTTGAATATAATTATGCGGATCAGACCTTTCGGTCCGTCGCACCTTCAGAGCGCCGGTTGGGGGGTTTGGGATTGAGTGGGGAGGCGCAGAGGACCTATTTAATTAATTAAACAAAATATATTTAAAACATTTATTTCATTTTCAAAATGTAAATTAAATGAGTTTGTCGTTCAATAGGATAAAGTAATGGATAATGGGATTAGAGATTAATAGGAGGAACACATCTGAACTGAATCATTTGTTGTTCATCCCTTTTGGTTAAATAGTGGGGAAAGTGGGAGGGAAGAAACTGCAAATACAAACTGAACATTCTGGGAAAGTTGATGGAATGATTGGGAATGTTGGGAAACGGATTGTGAATAAAGTTGTTTACATTGTTGAGAATGTTTGGGAAGGATAATGAATGGGAACGGAAACAATAAATGTACAAAGTGGAGATAAGAGGGAAGGATAGGATGGGAATAGATAGGTGTAATAAATATAAATTAAATGTGAAATAAAGTCGGGGTCGGGACTTGAATAATTTATAAGTATCGAGTCTCGAATCCGGGGCTTACATCTCCCTACCGCCAATAAGCGCGACCCTGCGCTTACGTGCGTTGTGTGGTTGGATTTTTGAGGGGGAATTTTGGAAATAAGGGGGAATCAGGGGAAGAGGGAGTTGAGGGGGGGGGTGTGGGTGGGGTTGGTTTGGTGGTAGAGGGGGGGGGGGTTGAGTGTAGGTGTGGGTGGGTTGGTGGTAGAGGGGGGATAGAATGGAGAGAAAAGGGGGGATCGGAAGGGGTGAAGGGGGGATTGGGATAGAGAACGGAATTTCTACAAATGGTGACTCAAACTTAATTGGTCTCCGTTTGTGTTAATTTAGGACATAGCGCTGTACTCGATCAGATGGTTACCAATTCTTTTTTTGGGCCATCTGAAAGACTACTCACAGGGGTTGTAAGGGGGGTGAATTAGTGGGGGTGGAGGAGGGTTGAAGGGGAAGAGGGTAGAAGGGGTGAAGAGGGTTGAAGGGGTGAAGAGGGTTGAAGAGGGTTGAAGGGGGGATAAGGGTTGAAAAGTTGTTATAGTTTTTAATCTCTAACTACTTTTCATTTAATTAATTTTAGTTTTTGTTTAAGTAAAGGGAATTGGGTTCCTCATGATTTACTTTTGTGGAAGTGATTCGTGAGGTTTTGTAGTGAATGGTTATTAATCGGATGTTGAACATGGTTTTTAAGCTGTTTTCCTTTGTAATGATAGACTCGATACTTAAATGTAAGGGGAGCGAAAAGGAAAATTAGAACCAATTAAATATAAAATATAGATGATTTTGAGGTGGAAATAACTATAGGGAGAAAGGAAAAATTTGAAAATTACAAATTTGGAAGAAATGAAAATATGATTGAATTTGTTTTTGTTCATCCGGTTTCATTCTTCGGTCAAAATCATTTTGTGTTAGAGCAATTTCGAGTTCAGCTTGAATTTGTAAGCAGTTGTGTGTTCAGGGAAGCATATTGAGTTGAGAAAGCAATGGCATATTGTCGTTGAGAAGGGATTGAGAAAGGCATGTTCTGTTGAGGAGGCATATTGTGAAGAGGAAGCATATTGTGTTGGGAATGGATTGGAGTTCAGACTGAATTTTGTATAATTAGTTTTGGAGTGAGGGGTTATTATTACCGGAATAATTAGCTTACTTCCATCTTGATTGAAAAAAATTATCAGGGGTTGGGGAATTTAAAATTTATTTGGGGTTTCGAAAATTGACCTCCTATATAAAGGGATTAAGTGCCAATTCGAATTTTTCAGGAATAGCTAAATTAGAATTAATATTTCCCTCAAGGCCTTTTATGATATATAACTGGTCCTTTGAGGTTTTTAGACTAAATGGGATTGGATTTTCTAGGTGTTACTCAAATAATGGGATTGAGGAAAAATTCTTTGAATTTTCGAGATTCTTTTCCCTCAAGGCCTTTTATATAATAGCATGGTCCTTAAAGGTCTCATAAAATTGCTTTACAGGGATGGATTTTTAAGTTTCATTGAACGAGGGGACTAATTATCAATTCTAACTTCCCAGGGGTAAGTAAATAAGGATTATTTTCCCTCAAGGCCTTTATGTGATAACATTATGGTCCATGAGGTTTTTTTACAGTTAATTAGGAGGGGAAAAAGTATGGTATTTGTTTTTGGTAAACTTATCACGTCCATATTCTTTAAGAATAAGTTGAGTTGATCGAGTTCATGGTTTTCCAATGACATGTGGAGGAGTCAATGTAATATTTGGATTAATTATTGTTGAATTTGTATTTAATAATTGGAGTAGAAAATATAATATTAAAATAAATTTAAAAATGCGCGTAAAAATAGAATTGAGAGAGCAGGAGGGGGGGGGGTGAATTAGTGGCGATGAAGGAGGGTTGAAGGGGGGAGAGTGTTGAAGTGGGGGAGGGTAGAAGGGGGGATGAGGGTGGAAGGGGGGATGATGTAGAAGGGGGAATGGTGTAGAAGGGGGGGGGTGGTGTAGAAGGGGGGATGATTGTTGGAAGGATTCTTAGAGAATTTATGGGAAGATTTGGAGGTTGTGTTTTACTCATTCTCAATTAGATTAATTCATATTTAATAATAGATTAATTCTAATGGATTTCTTGCAATTGGGTTCAAAAATTGTTTGTCTGACTTGGGTTGTTTAAAAAAATTTAGTAGTGAGGAGTGGGGGTTTTGAAATGTTTAAATTATTAATTGTCAGTTAGATTAATAATATAAATTTAATTATAAATTAATTCTAATGGATTTCTTTACAATTGGATTAAAATTTATTGGTTTTTCTGATTTGGGAGTTTTGGGAAGGGGGGGGGGGTTAATTGTTTCCCAATTAGATTAATTATGATTAATTTCAAATTAATTCTAATGATTTCTTTACTTGAAGAGAGTGGGAGAGATTGTAAAGGATAAGCGCTTGGAATAAAATGTAAAAAATTTAAGTCGGAAAAAAAAGGAGGGGGAAAAATATTTCAAAAATTTTCATCGATTAAAAATTTCCCAGGACAGTTGATAGTTTATATTAAAGGATTTTATTAAAGGATTTATGTATTTTGTCATTGGAAAAAAATTAAAACGGAAAAAATTGGATTCTTATCGGAACTGGAAAAAATTTTAAAATAGGAAAGAATTGTGTTCTCGTTGGAAAAAATTTAAAATATTGAATTCTCATTGGAAAAAAAAACTTTTTTTTTAATGGAAAAATGTAAAAATCGAAAAAATTGATTCTCATTGGAAAAAATTGTAAAAATTGATCTCATTGAAAAAATTGTAAAAATAGGAAAAAATGTATTCTCATTTGGAAAAAAAATTTAAAACTTGGAGAAAAAAAATTGATTGTCATTGGGAAAATTTACTGGGATTTCTTTGAAAATGAGGGAGGTGAAAATGAAAACGGTTAGGTTATAATCTCTCCCTTTTCTCTCTCTCCCTCTTTTTTAATTCAGATACTTAATTCTGATTAAAAACTATTATTTGGAAATGAAAGGAATTGTTGGAATAATGAGTTAAAGTAAAGGAATGAAGGGAGACGTGGGAGGGGGATGGGGATATATTTAAAAAATATTTTTAATTCAGAAACTTAATTCTGATTAAAAAATTTTTTGATGAGGGAGGGGGTGGGAGGGGTAAAAATTGCTAACTAAAAGTTTGTAATTAAATTTATAATTATTTAAATTTATAATTATATAATTTAAAAATATTTTACAAATACAAGGGAATGGGAAGGAGTAGGGGGTAGATAGGGATACAAAGAAGAGAAGCTGTGCACTTCCTTCTTTTTATTAAAAAATGTAAGATCGATTGGGGATGGGAATGTGTGAACATTGAGCAGCTTATCTTATGGCAAAAGCGAACGGAGTTAGCGTCGCTTTTTGCCATAATTCTTTCTGAGCAATGGGAGTGGGAGGGAATGGAATTGGAAATAAAGATGGGAATGGGAGCGGGGATAATTTTTAAATTTAATTAAATTAATTAAAAATTAAATATTGAGGAGAAAGGAAGGAGGGAACTGGGGTGACTAAGACCTAAAGGGAAAACATATTTTAAAAAATTATAGGGGAAAGGGCGGGGGTGACCAATACCTAGAGGGCATTTGAACCATCCGGTGCTACCAATTATGCGGATCAGACCTTTCGGTCCGTCGCACCTTCAGAGCGCCGGTTGGGGGGTTTGGGATTGAGTGGGGAGGCGCAGAGGACCTATTTAATTAATTAAACAAAATATATTTAAAACATTTATTTCATTTTCAAAATGTAAATTAAATGAGTTTGTCGTTCAATAGGATAAAGTAATGGATAATGGGATTAGAGATTAATAGGAGGAACACATCTGAACTGAATCATTTGTTGTTCATCCCTTTTGGTTAAATAGTGGGGAAAGTGGGAGGGAAGAAACTGCAAATACAAACTGAACATTCTGGGAAAGTTGATGGAATGATTGGGAATGTTGGGAAACGGATTGTGAATAAAGTTGTTTACATTGTTGAGAATGTTTGGGAAGGATAATGAATGGGAACGGAAACAATAAATGTACAAAGTGGAGATAAGAGGGAAGGATAGGATGGGAATAGATAGGTGTAATAAATATAAATTAAATGTGAAATAAAGTCGGGGTCGGGACTTGAATAATTTATAAGTATCGAGTCTCGAGTCCGGGGCTTACAATATTCAAAAATTTCAATCTGTAGAAATCAAGAAAACTAGGAAAATCTACAGTTGAGCCAAAAATATTTTTAATTTTTATAAATTTTCCATATCTCAAAATTATTTTTCTTCATTTTATTTAAAAGATTTTTAAAAGCATTAGAAATAAACACACACTAATTACCTCAAAAAGTAAAAATAACAGCAAGTTAAAAATTTAAAAATATTTTTAAAATGGCATTAGCAACAACAACATATTCGAGCAGTCCAGGCCGTAATGGACGCCGTCCATCAGCGGCCAGTGTTTCCGTCACTAGTGGCGGAAGCGGGAATTTTTTTCTATCACCAAATTCTGTTTTTCCAGAAGGATTTAGACCAGAAAGACGAAGAAAAAGCTACGCTGGTGATAACCAAATACCAGATTTATTTATTTATTCGCCTGAAGCAGCTATGAGTCCAACACTGACAAGTCATGGGGGTGGGTTTGGTGCTTCTCCCCAACAGGTATTTTTTGTATTTTAAAATTTAAAAAATTTTTTAAAAATATTTCTGAAAATTTTTAAATACCGTATATGCTCGAATAAATATCCTCTCTCAAATAATTGCGCCCCCTCTCAGTTAAATACCCTCCAGGACAGGTTGAAGCAATACTTACCCCCTTCCAAATGTCATACTTCAATATCCTTTATATTTCAAAACTCGAATAATTGCCTCTCTCGATTAATATTCGCCTGAAGCAGCAATGAGTCCAACACCTCTATAACCTCCTCTCCTATCCTCTCTAGCCCCTCTAGATTAATTATCCTCTCTAGCCCCCTCTCACTAAAGATTGAATTACCCAGGGTAATTATTTAAGCATATATAGTAATTAGTAGTTACTCCCATCCGGGCAGTCGCGGTCAATAAGAGACTCATTCCTTTTTGGGGTGTTATTGCCAGTTGGAGGCTTAATCCTTTTATTTAACCATGTATTTTAACAAGTTAACTAAATTCATTTTGAGAAAAATAAAAAAATTTAATATAGGTAACTATAATTTATCACAAGAGCATGTAAACTACAAATCAGCTAAAATCTGTCCAAATTAAAAATAGAATAAAATTTAAAAACTAAAAAATTTTATGCTAGAAATGATTGAAAATGTTAAAGAATTTGATACTTTAATGCAGACCTACTCATGGACATGGAACAGATAATATCAAAATTCCTTCGGGATATCCGCCTGTATCGGCCGTAAATATCCAGATACGGATACCAAAATCAGTATCTGTGAGCAGGTCTGCTATAATGTATCTTGTTTTTAAAACATCACAAAATGTTGTCATAATTTTGAATAATATCTGTTCTAATAACAGATTGATCTAACACATGTTTTCTTTCCTCACATCTCATATTGTCAATATCTGCCTTAATTTAAAATATTTTAATACCTCTCATCCTTGTAATCTTCCCATTATCTCCCTTTCATTAAAATTTTAATTAATATAATAATCGATTATATTCCTTACTTCAATTGCCTGGACCAGATACACGATGTCCACCCATACGATCACGAGGACGATCACGTCGACCTTGTCCACGATGGCCTTGTCCTTGTTGCCCTTGTCCATGTTGACCATGTCCACTAGTTCCTGCATCTGAATGTGTTAATTAATCCATAAAAAAATTTTTCCATCCCATTATAAAAATACAATTAGTATTCTCAATTAACTACCTGCATTTTGCTTCTCTAGATAATCATTGTAGTGTTGACGGACATAGCCGCGAATTTTTTTCATATCTGCCATAAGTACTTTTTGTCGCTCATGGATCTTTTGAATAAATATCGTTTTTAAAATTATTTATTTTACCAAATATTTTTCAGAATCATTATCAATACTATTGAATTGATTTGATAAATAAGTGTATACAAGAGACAAATTATTATATTGTTGCCCAACATTTTCACATCGTTGCAAATTTTCAGTGTTTTCTTTATTTTTAAATATAGTTTTTATTTTAAAAATTATATTTTTATAAAATTAAATAACAATAAATATTACTTAACGGCCTAATTCGATCCGCATAAGGTGCTGAGCCGCCAACTTTGCCAAGCATCGGACGAATTTGAGCTTCTAATTGAATAAAAGCCTATCAAAAATGTTTTAGTTTTTTATTTCGCTACAATAATACAAACAAGTTCCTCGGGTTGTTGCAATCCTGAACTTTCTCCTGTATGGTGCCATTGTTCATGTTGGCCCTGTCCACTTGTTCCCGCATCTTAATGTGTTAAATAATCCATGCAATAATTCTTGTTAAATCGTAGACCCTCCGAGTTTTGATATATTTATTTTCAGAGGAAACCTCAGAGGAAAAATCGTAGACCCTCCGAGTTTTGATATATTTATTTTCAGAGGAAACCTCCGGGTTAATAGCACGTGGATTATATTAAAGCCAATTAGGTAATTACCTTCATTTTGATTTTCCAGATTCTCAATGTAAAGTGAATGGACATGCCCGTAAAATGTTTGAACATCAAATAAAAGTTGAGTTTGCATATCCATGTTATTCTGAAGATTGGTGTTTAGTTGTCCTATTAATCGATTGGCTCGATCTACGAAGCCAGGAACATTCTAGGAAATGGAAAATTAAAATTATATATAACGACTGCGCCAAATTTTCATAACTTTTTCTTTTTGTCTTAACTTTCTTCAAAGTCAATGGAAACTGACAATTCATTTTTTATTTTTTTTATTTTATTCACAACTCTTTAGAAAAATTATTTTTACCAAACTATAGAAATTTGGTCCATAAAGATAAACCCCATCCGAACCTCTAAAGGATCTAAAAAATATTTTTCCATGACAAAGTTTACTGTGTGAGCCATAACTTCGCTCAACGTTCTCCAATCCTACTAATTTTTTCTCATTTATTTAGTTTCATTCTCGGGTTTTCCAGACAATGTCCCTTTTCATTTACCAATTTTAAGTACAAAAAATTTTTAAATAAAAAAATATTGCTTACATGATACTCGTTTATAGCATTTAAATGGTTGTTTCTAATTTTAATAATACTTTCGAAATCAGTTGATACCTCCCTGTACACAGAATTCAAATTTTCGTATTGATCTCTAACATTGGTAATTTGTGGAAAACTTGCAGGGTTGCCTTCATTTTTAAATTTTAAATAGACGATACTTTTTTAATTTAAATATTACCGATCGGCCGAACATCTATGCCCGAACGGGGCAGTCTGTTGCCAACTCGTTGAAGCCAAGGACGAATTAACTTGAGTAATTTACTAACTTCATCCATTACTTGTGAAAGATGCAACGTTGAACCTTCTCCAGGATTCATTCCTCCTGTTTGCGATCCTGAAGGACCTCTTGGATACATTCCAGTAAGTAATGGAATCAATTGAAGAAAATAAAAATTTAAAAGAATTAAATTGTAAATTTTCATCTTTAAATTAAATAAAAGATTTAAATCATCTTTTTAAAAAATACTTTTTGTATACATATCTATTTTACTTTCAAAATGAATTTTTTTAAAAGCCTTGATTGTTAAAAACACTGATTGTTAGTTAAAAATAATATTATTCAACATGATGAAAGTAAGTTTAAAGGGATGTTTTTATTTATTGTAATTGAGAAATAAAGCAGATGCGCATGTCAGATGTGCATGTATTTATCCGTGATCTCTATTTTCCACTTATAAATCGAAATTTCGAATAGATCGAATCGAAATTTCGAAACATTTAAATTTTAAAGCAAATAGACTCGTGAGCAGTGCATGTGTTAATAATAGGGTTGAAAAACATGCAAAAATTTGCAGGAAGCCTGCAAAAACAAAAAATTCCTTCCTGAAAATTTGTATTTCTGGAAATTTTGCAATCCATCGCCACATTAAAACTCTTTTGGCGAATATTATGGAGACATTCTTATACAAAATAAAGAAATACATATTGACCGAAATTTGGAAAAATGGTGAAATTTGGATAAAATATGGAAAATGTGGATTGATAACTAGAAAACTATCTTATAAACATATGCTAAAACAACGTTTTTCGTTCGTTTCATTGACCCGCCAGTAAAAAAATATGGAAATTTATATAGGTAAATCCCATCCCCAACTTAACTTAAGGATCTTCCGAAATTTTCAAAATTTTCTCCTGTTGAGCAGAAAAGTAGGAATTCCCCCATATCCATCCTAATCCACCGCGAACCCCGCTTAATACATTAATATTCCTCTTAATCCTCTACTATCACTCGATACCCACCATAATCTACCCAAATCTCCCAACGAAAAATAATTCTTGTAACTCCAGAGTATCTAGTAATCCCCGAGAAACTTCTACATCTTAACTGTTTATTAATATATTATGTGTTTATTTATGAGAATTAGTAAATTTTTCAATAAGATAAAAAATTTTGGAACTGAAACCGGCTAAGAATCGGTTAAGAACCGCTTCCAGAAGTAGAATTGGAACCACCAAAATTAAAAAAGCGGTTCCAGGAAAACATTATACTGTTTTCCTGTTTTCGGATGCTAGTTAAAGAGAGGAGAGAGAGAAGCAATATGCTTCTCTCTCCGAGAAGCAATATCTAAAATATCTCTCTCACTCCTTTAAGAGAAGCGATATGCTTCTCCTTTAAGAGAAGCAATATACGTTTGAGGATACTCTCTCTTAAAGGCAATCAGACGTGTTTAAAGGTTACGTGTTATTAAAGTGACACATCACCTTAATTTATCTTTTTCCCCCTAAACACAATATATTTTTGGTGTCCTGTATTCTCGTCAGAGCTTGTAGGATAAGGTGTGGACATGCGCGACACTTGAGAATTTGACTTTTCAGGGCCCGACGTTTGAGGATACTCTAATGTCAAAAAAAGTAAGAAATAGAGATATTTATATGTAATTTTCTAAGATTTTCTTATTAATAATTAATAAACTGAATTTATCTAGTAACTATGTTTATCACAAGAGTATTTTAACTACAAATTACCGAAAAATGTTTAAATAAAGAATGAAATAAAAATTAATGAAATTAAAGACTAATACAAATTGTGCTAGAAAGGATAGAAAAGTATAGACATATGTTCGTCTTGTTGTTAACTTCATTTACGTATAAATTAATATAAAATAAATATCTTAATATACCCCTTACTTCAATTGCCATGAACAGATCCACCACGTCCACCACTATGAACTCGTCCATGTCCACGTTGACCATGTTGGCCTTGTCCTTGTTGACCTTGTTCATATTGCTCATGTACATATTGCTCTTGTTGACCTTGTTCATATTGGCCTTGCCCATGCTGGCCGTGTCCAATTAGTGCTGCCGCAACTAAATGTGTCAATTAATCCATAAAATAATTTAAAGTCAATATTATTAAAGCCAATTACTTTCATTTCGAATCGCTTGATCAGAATTATGAAGTCGATAGAGATAATAGCGAAGTATTTGCATGTCTGCTAAACGATTGGCTTGTTGGGTTTTGTTAATTTCAAGATGGTTGCGTATTTGTTGTTCCACGTTAGGGTTGCCCTAACGAATTTGAAATTAAAATTATTTAAAGTTAAATAAAGTAAAGCGGTTGGTTCCGTTCCCTAGTGGTTGTGGTTCTGGTATAATAAACAGAGTTGAGTATGTTGCAATCATGAATGAACTCCGCAAAGTATAGAACAAAGGGTTGAATGAATGAAGTTGTCTGCCCTTGCCTATTATAAGTTATCTGAAGTTATCTGCCCTTGTTTGCGCTTGCCTATATCCCCCTAGGCTTATATGACCAGCTTACTTCCCAATCGTTTTCCCAAGGACTCTCTGAGAGCGATGATTTCTCTCCACGTTATTTTAGTATGTTCCCGGCCTTATCATTTCATTTATTTAATCTCGCTCTTATTTTTTCCATATCTCTGTTTTGATTAAATTTTAATTACCAAATAAAAAACATTTTATATAAAAATATTTTTTGCCTGATTTTGGGTTCTAGCAATTAAATGCTGTTTTAATTGTTCATTTAATTCAACAGATTGATTTAATAAAGCAATATATACATTAGACAAATTGTTATATTGTTCTCTAATATTGGTAATTGGTTGCGCAGGATCTTTATTTTTAAAAAATAAATTGTTTAAAAAATAGAAATTACGCAACGTCCAATTTGTTATGAACGGAAGGTACTTTAAGTTGCCGAATTCTTCAATAAGAGGACTAATTTGTTGGCGCAATTGAGTAAAAGCCTATTAAAAATGTTTATATTTTTATTTCGCTACAATAATACAAACATCTGGTTCCATTGGTTGCGATCCTGAAGGACCTTCTCCTGGATGCATTCCTCCTGGTTGTGATCCAGAAGGACCTCCTGGATTCATTCCAAATAATAACAAAAAAAGTTGAAGAAAACAAAAATTTAAAAGAATTAAATTGTAAATATTCATCTTTAACTTAAAATAAATGTTAAAATTTAAATATTATCAAATTTAATATTGCACTGTTACTGATGTAATTCTTTATTGCTGCCCCATTACATCATTCAAATATTTTCCCAAACTTATTTAAATTGTTGGTTGCCCTTTAAAAGTTTACTTTTACTTCCTTTCACTTTATTAAATTATTTAATGAAATAATTTCCGTCGGGTTTTTTATGTCAGGAATTGTCTGTAACCAAAATAAAAATTTTAATTTTTAATAGGACAAATTTCATTCATTTTGTTAAAAGTTTAATAGAATGTATTCTTTAGACTAGCTTGTTTTGTTTGAAGTAAACTTCCTTCTGCGTAATAATTTTTAAAACAAAATAATTTTTCCTCAGTTTTAAGTATGGTAGCTATAAAACGAGGCAATAACACCCCCTAAAAGGAATGGGTCTCTTATTGACCGCGACGTCCGGACAGTGTAATTAGAGTTTATCAAAACAAAGGTTTGCGTTTCGGAATCGAAATGCAGAATCAAGAAAATTCTGTATACACTTCTGTTTAAGATTCGGTTCAATATTTTCTAAAAATCGCAAGGTTTTCGGTTCCAAAATTTTTCTTAACAAATTCTAAGTGCAATTAATGTAATTAAAAAAATATTTTTTGAAAAATTATGCTGAAATTATTTTTCAATTAAAAAATAAATTTAAATATTCAGCAATTCCTCACACCAATGGGCAGCTTTCGCCGTCGACTACCTCCAACACCCTTGGATTTGGCAAATGGAAGATTATCTGGTTCTCAGGATGCAATATTAATACCCCCACCCTCTGAAGATGTTGGGAATGGAAGTGTAACACTCCCACCAAGTAGAAGAACAAGTTCGCCTAGAATATTGCCAACACCTCCATCACCTTTACAACAATTCTCCCCAAATTCAAGAGGAATTCAAAATTCTTCTAATATGGTCTGTAATTTATATGTTAAAATTATTATAAATTATGGACATCGAAAAAATTTTTAAGTTCATTTTTAGTAAATAATTTTTGATAAAATAGACTAGGGATCGGCACGGGATAGGGAAATGCAGGCTTGGTATTGGATACGGATATGGATACAAATAAGTTCAAAATGCCTGCAGACATCCGTCTGTATCCGCCGTAAGTATACGGATACGGATACCAAAATCCATGTCCATTACCAAGTCTGGGGAAATGTATGTATTATCCGAGATCCCCATATAATTACAAAAGACCTGAAACCAATATTTTCAAAATTTCGGATTGGTGGGAATCTCATTATTAAGTTACGGGATATTGGTATTAAGATTCTATTCCCCTTTCATACTTTTCGAAATAGTTTCCAGTACCCTCTTTATTGGATTTATTAACTCATTTTTAACCTTTTCTTTGTAGAACTTATCTTACAACGATGAAAATGTTGGTTATCAACAACCACCCCCTGCAAGCCCTTTTGAAAGGCGTCGTTCAGTTCGACGTCAACTACCTCCAGAACCCCCAAATATTCAACAATACGATTCTACCCCAAAACTGATTATTGTCAATAATAATTCTTCACATCAAATAACTAAAAGACAATTGAGTGGGGAAACAAAGAGTAATAAAATTGAAGGAATAGCAACACTAACTATTGAAGAAAATGTTGAAAATGGGAATGGTTTACAAAGGAGTTGTTCTACTAGAAGTACACGTCGAACGAAGGGAATGGAAGGAGAGAAAAATATGAGAGGGACTAGGTAAATAAAATCTAAACTGGGGTAGCCTAGGATTGGGTGGACTTGATTCTGTAGAGCTCTCCGATCCAAGGATGTCAGCCTCTCAACTATCCTGCTACCGATTGAGGTTTTCATTTTTAAACTGCTAATGTAAGCTCGGAGGCCGGAAATGACCCGGAGTCCGGCTCGGAGGCCGAAAATGACCCGGAGGCCGGCTCGGAGGCCGGAAGCTCGGAGGCCGAAAATGACCCGGAGGCCGGAAATGAGGCCGGAATATGACCCATAACGGCTATACTCCCCAGATATTTTGTGAAAGGGTCATAAGGTGAGTCAACGCTTTACGCAAGTTTTAGGAGTCATTTTACGTTCTTGGGAGCTATCTTTAGTTCATGGGATTACCCAAAATCACACACAATCAAAGCCTCCTTAACTTACAATTTTATTAATTTTCCTCAGGGGTTCAAATGCTTCATCCAATTTGCCTCCAACGCCCTGGACTCAACATTCATTGGAACAACAACAAAATAATTTCGAAAATACTTCTAATAATGTTATAACCTTAGCTAACAATATTTCCCCCTCCCCTCTTTCTCCTCCATATATTAATGAAGAGGAACAAGATACCCTAAAACAACAACCCCCTCTATTAAAAATACCTTCATCAAATGCCTTAACTTGTAACAATAATAATGTTATAAGGCATGGACGGACATTATCCAGCAGAAACATAAAAGAGGAAAAAACAACAGAAATTGTATAATATTTAATTAATTTTTAATTAAATATACAGTCAGACCTCACTAAAAAGTCCTTCCTTAAGGCTGAAAAAACTTTATAGTGATGGGTTAAAACCCGAACCTCAGTATACATTACCCACTTTGAGGCCTAAATTCATCCTACTTTATAATGAGGGGTATTTTATATTAGTATCAATATTCGTCCCTATATTCGTCTTTCCTGTAAACCAAATCTAAAAACCGTACCGTATTTTATCCAATAGAGCGGTCGGTTAGTCTATATGCCAGTCCTCTCTCAAAGGTCCGCTCTCAAAGACAAAGTCGTTCAACAAGAGATGCCCACTCTATTTAAGAAGATATGGTATCCTAAATTGAGGTGTTGGGTGTATCTTTAGCGAAGTCTGACTGTATCTAAAAAATACTGTCATTCTACAAGTTTGAACAAAAAATCATTTAAAAATCAAAGAAATCTCTATTAATTCCTCCCTTTTTTAATTATAGTTACAGCACCAACGCCGCAGTCTTACCGAACAGACAGAAACAATGCCACTATCCCCAACAACCCGCCCAGTTGCTTCCAGCCTTGGGGCTACCATGTCAGGACCTCGAATTGCCTTCTCTAAACCCAAATTAACCCTAAACAACAAAAAAGAAGAGGAAGACATTTTGTCCAATGATATAGAGCTCGATAATGAGGAGAATCAAATGATAGCAAAATTAAGTATTGCAAGTGGTCGGCCTTCTATAACGAGTACAAATTCTATATCACCATCATTATCGGCAACTACAAATAATTCTGCTTTGACACCTCCACCACCTTCACAAGCATTTTTTGGTAAAATTTAGAAAAAAAATTTTTTCCTAAGGGAATAAATTTCTCTGGAATTAGGAAGATATATTTTGTGGAAGAAAAAAAAATAGTTCGGACTCTGGAAAAATTTTTGATTATGGAAATGAATTGAAAATATTTCAAAATTAATAAAAAAATTATTTTTAGTACAAATTTTCGGAATTTAAAAAAAATTTGGAAATTAAAGTTATTTTTTTTGAAATTTTTGAAAATTTTCTCAAAAAAATATTGCAAAAATTTTTGATGATTAAACCAAAAATATTTTTGGAAATTTTGAAAAAATTCTGGGTATTCCTTAATATGTATGTATGTAAGTTTGCAAATTTTGCAACTGCTCATGCATTAAAATTTAATTTATTGTTATTTAAAAACTTTAAAGTTTTTAATCCAATTTCTTGCAAAAAAATTTTTTGTTAAATTAGCTTCTGCTCCAAGCAGCCCTCGCGATTTTTATTCATCAAGTAGTAATTGCTCTTCTTCTCGTAAATATTCTGCCTCTTCTGGATCTGCCTGTTCATCTGCAGATTCTTCTTCACAACCGCAACAAAATATGGTAATAAATAAAGTTTTTTCAAGTCATTGAGGCACGTTTCCATACCTACAGTTTGATATACCCTTTGATCCGTCTATTCCAAAAATTGAATTCTTTTGCATTTCCGGTTCCCAACTTTTTGATGTTTCTAATATATAACAGAAACTAAGGGAACTTGAACAAGTTTTCAGTAACCGGGAACAGATTCTTACTTCTGTTTGCTCTAAATGATGCAGCGGAAAATTTCAGTTACTTGAAACCCAATTTCCTACAAAAATTTTTTAAAAGCCTTTTCTCCAAGCAGTCCATCACATTCTTAAATACACCTAAGTAAAGGATATTCACCGATTATAGATACGTTTTTTTATTCCTTTAGCCGTTGGGTGGAGAAGCCTCAGCAAACCTTCAATTTAAGCAATACTTCAATCCTCGTTCTTAACTAAACTTTTTCCTACCCCAAAGAGGTTGAGTGCAAAATCCGACTTTTTATCGTTAAAATAATCATTAATTTAATTTAAAAAAATTTCTCAAGTCTGCCGCCCTCACCGATTTAGCAGCCATTTCAGCCTTAAACAGTCGTTGCCACCGTTCCGGACCAGGAACTGGAAGTATGGCACATTTACTTGAACAACAACACATTTTAAGACGGGAATTTACTTCAGCAACTATTCCTTCACAACAACAGCAGTCAGTAGAAAATGGAGGAAGTAATACTACTATTTTACATGGAAGCCACTCAAATTCATCATCATCTCTTTCCCCCTCAATGGAACAGGTAAAATTAAATTACTGTATTTCCGCCAGAATATTCGCCCTTATAAAATAACCCCTCTAGAGGTCGATCGAAAAAATTGCCCTGGGGTTATTTTAGAGGAAATACGGTATAATAAATTTAATGTAAAATTGAGAGAGAAGAATATTTTAATTTTGATTGAGTGACTTGAACGAGAGTGTCTTATTTTATTAGTTTATCCGGAACCGAGGATTTTTCGGTTCTTTAATTCCGGTTATCCGAAGATTTTTCATGAACAGATACACAATTTTTACGCTAAATAATCACAGTTGTAGGACTGTACCTACAATTTTTGTTCACGTAAAATAGAGATATACCTGTATGGGATTTTTAAAAAGCAAAACTCGAAAGGCGTAAGTCCATAAAAACGCGAAAATCTGCGAAATGCGAAACGCGCAACAGAGACACCCCTGATGTATATAGTGCAAATCTTAAAAATTTAGAACAACTAAATCCTATTTACCGTAAATATCCTAATACAAGCCCTGGTATAGTATTTTTCAATACCTCCCATCGGGTGGGCTTCTAATAAGGCATGGGCTTCTATTAGGAGATTTACGGTATATTTAAATATTTTGCCCTATCATATAGCCAGTATAATTTTATTTATTCTCTTTTTACTCAATATATTAAACATTCCATAGGATTAAGTAAAGCTGCTTGTTAATTTTTTTTATTAAAATTTCTTTTTATTCCTCTTATTTAAAAAATATTTTTGTTAATTGTTATCCTATTTCCCAGCAATTTTTTTTCCAAAAGAAAAAACAATTTATGCTAATTGTTCATTAACTATCAGATACTATTCCATCTCAATTTTCAAAACAATTTCCCCTTCTTTACGTGTATATTTTTCCTCCCTTTTTTTTCTTTTCTCCCCCTCACTTAATTAAATTATATATAACAATTTCCGGTTTCCCCCTTACTTAGTTTTCTGAATAATTAAAATAATACAAACAAAACACAAAAAATAATTTTTTTGTTTATTTTTAAACCAAAATTAGTAAATTAATATTTAAATAAATTAAATATTCTAAAAACAAAAAATAAAAATAATTTTTTTTATTCATGGCACAACTCTCTTTTTCTTTTTAATATTTTTGTTTGTTTTCTATTTTTTAACATCTCTTAAAAACAATTTTTTAATGTTTTTATTTCTCAATTTTATTTTTATTTGTTTGTGTTGTTGTCGAGTTTTGATGTGTTGTGATGAGTTTAAGTTGTCGAGAACTTAAGTTGTCGTCGACTCAGTTTGTAGATGTGTAGACAAGTTGTGATGTCGTCGACAAAGATTGTCGAGGAGTTGTGATGTTGTCGTTAACTTGTGATGTCGTCGACAAAGATTGTCGAGGAGTTGTGATGTTGTCGTTAACTTGTGATGTCGTCGTCAAGTTGTCGAGGAGTTGTGATGTTGTCGTTAACTTGTGATGTCGTCGTCAAGTTGTCGAGGAGTTGTGATGTTGTCGTTAACTTGTGATGTCGTCGACAAAGATTGTCGAGGAGTTGTGATGTTGTCGTTAACTTGTGATGTCGTCGACAAAGATTGTCGAGGAGTTGTGATGTTGTCGTTAACTTGTGATGTCGTCGACAAAGATTGTCGAGGAGTTGTGATGTTGTCGTTAACTTGTGATGTCGTCGACAAAGATTGTCGAGGAGTTGTGATGTTGTCGTTAACTTGTGATGTCGTCGACAAAGATTGTCGAGGAGTTGTGATGTTGTCGTTAACTTGTGATGTCGTCGACAAAGATTGTCGAGGAGTTGTGATGTTGTCGTTAACTTGTGATGTCGTCGACAAAGATTGTCGAGGAGTTGTGATGTTGTCGTTAACTTGTGATGTCGTCGACAAAGATTGTCGAGGAGTTGTGATGTTGTCGTTAACTTGTGATGTCGTCGACAAAGATTGTCGAGGAGTTGTGATGTTGTCGTTAACTTGTGATGTCGTCGACAAAGATTGTCGAGGAGTTGTGATGTTGTCGTTAACTTGTGATGTCGTCGACAAAGATTGTCGAGGAGTTGTGATGTTGTCGTTAACTTGTGATGTCGTCGACAAAGATTGTCGAGGAGTTGTGATGTTGTCGTTAACTTGTGATGTCGTCGTCAAGTTGTCGAGGAGTTGTGATGTTGTCGTTAACTTGTGATGTCGTCGACAAAGATTGTCGAGGAGTTGTGATGTTGTCGTTAACTTGTGATGTCGTCGATGCCGTTTCAAAATGTCGAACGTGTCGTCGTCAAGTTGTCGAGGAGTTGTGATGTTGTCGACAACGATGTCGTCAAGTGTGATGTTGACTTCAAACTGTGCTGTTGTCGTCAATTTTGTCGAAGAGTTGAGATGTCGTCGTCAATGTATTCGTCATGTATCCTCAACAAGTTTAAATGTTGCTGAGAACGTTTAAGGTACATAATTTCTCAAGGAGGCATTCTTTAAAATTTAAATTCCCTTTGGAGACATAATCATTATTAATTTTTTATTTTACATATTCCACCTCTTCATAAATCCTTTTTTACTTTAATATTCTTTTAAAAAATTCTAAAAGTAAAAATATTTACAAAAATATTTTTAAAAATAATCCTCACATTTTTCCTCCCCAAAAATTATTGCCTCGTCTTTCATTTTTTGTTCTCATAAATGAGAAAAAAATTTTCTTTTAATTCCTTCAATTTTATTCTTCCTTTAAAAAATTTTTTTCTTTTTTTTCTTCCAAGAATGGCACACAATATGTACACATTTTTTATATGCTTTTCCTTTTTTTTCAATTTGCTAGAAGGGAGGGGATTTATAGAGAGAATACTTTGTGCACATAATTAATGAATAAATGGAATTACCCGATTGTATTTCCTTTTCAGATAAATACACACATTTATAGTTTAGTTTAGTTGAAGAAAAAGATTTTTTAAATGAATTAAATTTTCCTACAATTGTATGAATTTTTCTTTAAATTAAATATAATTTAAACCTGCTGATTTTTACAACAGTTTATCTCCCTTATGAAATGTACCCAATATTAGATATAGGATTGGGGGTTCGGTCCGGTCTGAAAGATCGAGTCGGGCATCGAATTTTGGCCCGAAAAAGACTCGTTCGGGCCGACCCGATAAAAATAAAGCCCGAAAAATGGCTCGAACGTCGGTCCGACTCGAAAATTGCAACCCTATTTAGATACTTGTAAATTTAACCCTCGTTTCTTTAACGCAGGTGTTTCCTTTTTTGGTTAGCTATTTCTAAACAATTCCCCAAATTTAAGCTACACCTCACTACAAGTTACGTTTTTTGACGCTTTACATAGAATTTTTTCAGCTGTATTATATGTATACATATTTTTTGCTGATTTTTTCTCTTTTGTTGTTTGATAATTAATCCCTTAAATTAGTATTATACATATAATAAGGTTGCCCAACTCGTTCTCATTATCAGTTTCTTTTTTTTAATTTAATTTTTATTCTCTTAAAGAGACCTCATCTTCATCTTTTTTTGTATAAACTTTTATACTTACATATTCTTTTAAAAAATAGCTGAGGAAGGAGGATTTAATGAAGATGGATTTACTAGGTATACAAGGATTTACTAGGATCATAAGGCAGGAGGATTAAAATTTTTAATTTCCTCTTACTTTTTCTAGGCTTTCTTAGGATTATATGAATCATCTCGAAATAATTCATTAACTTTTGAAAATATAATGTTTTTATTTATCAGTATCCTTCAGATATTTTGAATGTATTTCATTAAAGTAGAGCCCGGATCGATACGAGATCTCGTGGTTATTGATATCGATATTTTTCGGGAATTCTCGTACATTCTCCTACAACAATCCCAATCCATTTCCAACCTCAAACCCTGCATGCTCTCTTCGACAAATCCCGATCCCCAAACTCCAGATCCGGAAAAATTGTGGTGTTACTCTAGTTAAAATCCTTCATACAAGAAACCTCCGATCCCCAAACTCCCGACCCTCAAGAGTTGTGGTATTACCCTAGTTGAAATCCTTTTTTTACCCTAATTAAAATCCTAATTAAATTCAAATTTTTGAACTTTTGTCCTCCAAATTTACTCATTTTTTCCATGACATATAGACAAGTACATATATTTCTTCATAAAAATTTTTTTTCAGACTATGACGCTAACAAAAATATTTTTTTCCTTTTTTTCCACAAATTTACAAACAAAATATTTTTTTTCAAAAAATTTATTTTTCATTTAAAAATAAGAGTAATTATGCCCCAAAGGAATAAATAGGAGCTAAATGAGTTCAAATTCCCTTTGAGATATCCCCCTTTTATTTTTATTAATTTCTTCCTTTCTTTCTAGTCTCGACCTTTTTTTCATTATTATTAGCTAGCTAGCTTATATAAAATATTTTTTAAATTAAAAAAATATGTAAACAGACACCACTTAAAAGACTATGTAAAACACTTCCTTTTTAAATTCTCTTCGAGAGACATTTTATTAATTCTACTCTATCTACTTTTGTTTAAACTTTAGAAAAAAATTTATTTCCTTTAAGGAATGTTTGGGTGTCTTTTATTTAATTAATTAATTAAAATATTTTTTTATTTTTTATCTCACTAATACATATTAATACATAGCTCATATCTGAGGTATGCCAAACAAAATTTAGGAAAAACGAATGGGAGAAGTCACTTTCAAAAAGCACTAAAATAGAACGCAACCACTCATAAATGGGACGAAAATAGGGCGAAACTGGTCAAAAATGATTAAATCCGCTATAAATCAGTCAAATACATAGCTCATATCTGAGGTGTGCCGAACAAAATTTCAAAAAACTAAGTTGAGAAGTCCCTTTCTAAATCACTAAAATAGAACGAAGCCTCTCAAAAATGTGACAAAAATTGGGCGAAATCGGTCAAAAATATGGTAAATTATCTATAAATCAGTCAAAATGTCCACTGATATAAGGCTGCCGGTTTCACCAAAATTTTCTGTTAGCTGAAACAAGACCTAAAATCTTTGCTTTTCGGTTTGGTGCGATTTGAAATTGAAGCCTCTACTCCTTCATATACCTGTTAATTTTGTGGTGGCCTCTTGTAATCAAAAACTTTTTATTTACCGTAAAAGCTCCAATAGAAGCCCATGCCCTAATAGAAGCCCACCCAATGAAGGGTATTGAAAAATAGAAGCACTGGGCTTCTATTAGAGCTTTTACGGGTTATACTATAATATAGGAAGCTTTTTGCGCGTCCGCATGTTCCAGTCCGCAAATTTTAGTCTCTTCCCTTAAATTAAAATTTAAAATTCTGCTTCAAAGCAGTACTTTAATCATTTTTCTCTTTCCTAAATTGCTTAATTAATTTAAAAAAAATTTTTTTTCATTTAAATTTGCTTCATTTATTTTCATTTATTTTCTACTATTTGCTCATTTAAAATTCTCTTTATTAAAATTTATTTAATGAATTATATGCCTCTTTCAAAAACTCTCCCTTTTAAGAGTAGAATCATTTCCCCCCTATTTTTTCATTTTCTCTGCTCAATTGCTTCATTCATCTGTCACTGAGCACAAAAAGCTTTGAGAGAGAAGGTGTCGCTAGCAAAATGCCTATGGCAAAAAACTAAAAAAAGGCCAATATCTAATCCCCTCAGGACAACCCTATTTACTCAACCAAAGCTTTCATTCTTCCAAAACGACACTTTTTTGGTTAGAAAAAAATTTTTACGGTTTCATTTGTTTGAAGGGAATGAAGCCTTTTACTTCAATCCTTCATTAATTTAAAACCGACCGGAAACTCATTCCGTTAGCTGTCCATGTGTGGTCCTCAAAAATATAATTAATCATTTGATTCTTTCCTTAGCATTTTCTTCCAACTCTTAATTCATACAGGGGATCCTCTGACAATAGATAGCTTGACTTTTCAAGGTTTTGCGGATACACGTAATTTTTGCGGATATTTGAGGACACTTTATAGGCTTTCCATAAATAGATACCGTAAATCCTCTAATAGAAGTACATCCTCCAATATAAGCAACCCTACGAGAGGATCTAAAAATACAAGCACATGTGCTTCTATTAGAGAATTTACGGTATATGCTTATGTTGGACGAAGTACTGACAGCTTTTCGAACGATTCCAATAAGCGTTCCTTCCAATTTCATTAGATTTCAATTTTCCAAAAAATTTTCAACGTCTATTAATCTCTTTAAGAGTCTCTTTTACTATGAGTCTCTTGTTTCATCCGACATTTCAGTTTTTCTAGAGGGGAGTAAAGAATAACAAAGAAAGAGAAGAATCTCTCCTTTAGAGAACTCGATATAGACAGACATGGTAACGGATACTGATTTTGGTATCCGTATCCGGATATTTACGGCGGATACAAACGGATAAGGCGGATATCTGCAGGCATTTTGGTGTTATCTGTATCCATATCCGTATCCATGACCATGTCTGGATGTAGCGAACTGAAAGAGACCAAAGAAGAAAATGTTCGTTAAATCGAGGGTCACTAAATCTAAGTTCAAAAGCTTCTCAAAATACTTTACCATGCTTAGATACAAGATTTAAAAAATCAATTTTTCCCCTTTTTTATTTAAAAAACTTTTAGGTTTTCTCTAAAAAAATTTTTTTTCCTATTTGCACTTTAACAACTAAAAAAAAACTCCAATATATTATTTAACTTGTATTCATTCTCTTTTATATTTTACATAATATATATTGTTTTATTTAGTTGTTCTTTCTTTGTTCTTAACCCAAAATTTGTTTTATATTCTTTCCCACTTCCTGCCCCTAAAAATGTTCTCCTTTCTCCCTTTCCCCTTTGGGACCCTTTTGAAGGCACGCATCTGTTCCGGCATGTAAAAGACATTTGAGAAAAGTAAAAGTTTTGTGGTGGTAGAAATTTTTTTAGAAAACCAATAGAACCCAAATGATGTTTGATAAATGGTGATGATGTGTAAAATATATTTTTGAGTTGAAAATAAATTTAAAAGTTTAAATTGCCTAAGGGCGAGTTTTTTGAAGAAAATTTAAAAAATTATATAGTACACAAGATTTTTTGAGCCTGAATATTTCATCGATTCTTTCATGATAAATCAGTACAAGATTTCCCTCCAAGGCCAATATATCGAAAAAATAACCTCAAGAAATGTCATAATCAAGGTTATGCGTAGAGATAGGCACGGGAGTGATCCTGGGCGGGATTTTGATCTCGTCCCGGGTTTTAATAAACGAACGGGATTAATCCCGCGGGATCCCTCCCGTTCGAACTTATAAAGCTCATTTCCGTTATGGGATCCTGGAAATGCGATTTTGCCGATCTCTAGTTATGTGACATGAAAATTTGGCGTTTTGCATTTGGCGTATTTTTAAAATTTGAAAAATTGTGTTCGGGGGCGAAAAATTTTAACTCAATCCTGGTCGTAAGTCAAGCTTCAAGGACCATGAATCTTTTACGTCCTTTAACCGATGCTATCAAAAATTTTTCTTGGTCAATTATAAGCGGTCCGATTGTCCCGAAACACATCTCTCTTCTATTCCCATTTTCTCTTTAACTTTTTTAGTGAAATGCCCTTCTTTATTTTAAATTATTTTTATTTTTTTCCTCAAAAAACATCTTCCAAATATTTTTTAGCAAAAAAAAACTTCTCCCACGAGAAATAAAAAAAAAATAATATTTTTGCTTAATAACCACAAACCCCAAACTCATGTGATGTTTTTTATTTTATTTTTAATGCCATTCATTCAATTTTCCACCACCTACACATTTATTATTTTGTTATTTTTAGGTAAAACAAAAATAGAGTTAATCCAATTTTCTTTGGTGCGGCTTTCCTTTTAAGGAATAAAAAATAGAAAAAAATAATTTTTTTATTTACTGTTTTTCAAAAAAAAAATTTTTTTTTGAAGATTCATCAAAAATAAAAAAAATATTTTTTGCAAAAATTAATTTTTTTCTGATTTCTTATCTTGTCAGAATTTTATTTTAGATTTTTAAAATTATTTTGCAGAATACAAAATAATTTTAATTCAAAGGACCCTACTAAACTCGTTTCTCGTTAGCCTTGGGCTATACACTATAAAATTTTTTGCTTTAGAAAAAGATTTGAAAAATTCCATACGCTTTTTTGGGTCGTAAATCCCGATTCCCTCATTATACGCCATCCCCCACTCTTGTGTGAGGGTATTGATGAGGGTATTTCTATAAAATAAGGGTCTTGCATGGCCACCTCTCTCAAACCAGTTACCTAACACTTTTATAAAATTACACGTTAAAATGTGATACTAGAGGTTAAACTATCGAGATTCGAGGGGACTTTTCTACAGACCACACTAACTAGAGACCGGACTGCTTCTAACTCTCAAACAAAAATCTCGCTTATCGAGATCTCGTTACGATTCTTGTACGAAACTCCTACTTCTCCCTACCTAAGAACATTTAATTAAAAATCTTTTTATAGAAATATTAATTATTTTCCAATAGTTCATTTAATTTTTTAAACTACAAAAGTATTTTTGCAAAAATAAAATTTAAAATTAAACAAACTCCATTCTTTATTCTCTCATTACCCTGATACAAATAATTTCCCACTATTTTTGAAATTTTTTTTTCTAAAAAATTTTTTAAATTTTTTTCATCACAAATTTACCTACTTTTATAGATTAAAAAAATTAAAATTCTTCAATTCTTCACTAAAATTTGAAAAAATTTAAAAATTTTAATTAAACAATGAAAGGTCCTATATTCACAGCACTCCCCTCTTTTCGTTCAAGTCATTCCACAAACAGTATGAATAGTGGAAATAATAATAATAAGGTTCTTAAATTAATAAAATATTTAAATTTTTAATTAAAAAAAATTTATTTCTAGTTAAATTGTAATACGACTGTTGCTACTTCACGTTCGGGTAGTGATGTGGAAATATCTGCTGCTGATCCTTCTGTCCTTGGTGAAAAATCTTTTTTTTTCGAAAAAATTATTTTTTGAAATGCTAACGACTTCGGGCGTAAGATACGCCCTAAAAGTCGTCCCTATAATGGGGTGTATATTAAATAGAGAGTACCTTATAAGGGGCGTATCTTACATAGAAATTATCTACTGGACATCTCCTTCACATAAGTATGAGGATTTGAAGATAAGAATTTGAAAACGTATTTATGGTCGAACCGTATAATTCTGAGGTCGAACCTCGCCTTAGTGTCTAAAATTGCTTATAGTTAAGGCAACTTTGCTTAATTTCAATTAAAAATGTCAAAAAAATTTTTAAAGAAATTTAATAAAAAAATTTTATTTTCAGGTTTCGACCCTTCCCTCTACGTAAATGGAGTTGCCGGTAAAAATCTCAATTCCTCTCCAGTCCACGTTCTTAAAAGCAATGGCACAATTCCAAGCACATCTGGGAATGAACAACAGCAGCAACAACCTAGACCTAGAGGTTTAGGCCTTCTTCACTGTACTTTACAACATTTTCCCGTTCGGAAACGATTACGTGTTAATGTGCTTAAAATTGAAGGTACAGATTAAAAATACAAGTGAACGGAGCACTCAAGCGGGGGGCCTAGCTTTTTGGGCCAGGTAGTCAGGAAACCGGATATTTTGGTAAAATCCGATTTTTGGGAGTTTTAGCCGGGAAACAAGGCTCGGGTCATGGTTAAAGGAAAATTGCCTGGTTTGAAAATTCCACGTCCACCCCTCCCCACGTGAAAAAAGAAAAAAATTTCCCCGTCCCCAGGCATTCGAAAAGTCCGCGTCTAAATATAATTGAAATCTCAATTCAAATTTCTTTTTTAAAAAAGGTTTGGCCGGTGATTTGCGTCCTGACCTTGAAATACAACCCTTTTGTAAATTAACACTTACATCCACAAAGAAACAACAATCCCAACAGCAACAAAGTGTTGTTAAAAGAGGGAGAGATTCTGTTTTTAATCAAGTAAATTTTGATTGAATTTTTTTATAATTACGGACCTCTTTATAAGATACACCCAATACTGGGTATACCTCTATTTAAGATACGGGGTTTTTTAAAAATTTGGTTGGTCTTTATGTAGATGGGAATGGAAGCTTTCTAAGCGATGCCCTCTATTTAATGTACATCTCATTATAAGGTACCCCCAATATTAGATACACCTCTGTTTAAGGTACGCTTATTAAAAGGCTTGGATTTGGTTAGAGGAGCGATCTGTACGATACCCTCTATTTAATATAGAGCTCATTATAAGGGAAAATTTTTTGGTCCCAGAGGTGTTATACTGTAGAGGGGTCTGACTGTATTTATAAAGGGCGAGTAAAAAATTTTAATTTAAAGGAATTCTTTTTCGACAATTTCGCCACAGAAGAAATTGAACTAAAACAATTACAAATTGAAGTATGCCACAGCAGTAATCAAAAATTGCAAAGAGATTTGGATATTGGGGAAGTTCGAATTCCATTAAGAGACTTAGCCCCACAATTACAAACAAAAAAGGAAGTGAGAATTGTGGAAGAGCTAAAGTTTTTTATTGCTGCAAAGAAGGTACTTATTTTAATAAATATAAGTATAACAACTAAAATTAACTATACCTAAAAATTAAAATTCAAAACTGAGTGGTTTACTATGGTACAACTTTATTAAACGTTTAAATAAACTTGTGCATTACTATGTATAAGACCTTGATTTAAGATAAACCTTTTTTTTAATTTGGCTGCCCTCTGGGAATTGCTTAAGTTATACCCTCTATTTAATGCACACCTCATTATAAGAGTCGTTTTTTGGCCAGAGAAAGGACCTTCAGAGGCCAGACTGTATACTAGTGATGGGTAGATTTCGATACGCGAAAGTTCTCTATACGCGAAACCCGAAGCCTTGGCTTTTCTCGATACGAAACACGAAATTCGATTCGACTTTTCTCCTCACTCCGACCCTTTCTTGCTAGTACCCTTTAATTTTTAATTTTTAATTAGCTGGGCAAGCTACACATCACAACATGTATTGAAAAAGCAGACAGAAGACTAACCATTAATCTAATAAAAGTTGAAGACCTCCCAAAATGGGGAATTATAGGAGCCCCCGACGTCCAAATCCGTATAAGAATGCAACAGGCTAACGGCCCAGAAGTTGTAAAATGTTCAAGAATTATTAAAAATACAACATCAGCAGTCTATAAGGAAGCTGTAATGTTTTTGGTTAGTACTAGAGAAGCTGATTTGGCTAGAACTAAAATTACAATTTCTGTTCATGATTTATCTCGGTGATTTTTAAAATTGGAATTTTTTAAGTTTTCCTTTAGATTTTAAGAAAAAAATTTTTAGAGAAAATTTTTTGCGGACAAATTTTGCGGATTTTTTAATTGTTGCGGACATTTCTGAAAATTCAAAAAACACTCGTTATTTGAAAAATATTTTGAAGATAAATTTTTGCTGACTTTTTTTTGGAGTTGCTGTCCCTTGTTTGCTCTTTTTCGCCTATAATTTTTGGCCAAGGAATAATTTTAAAAATATCCATAAAAATCCGCAAAAGCTGTAGCTTTCTTTACTACAAAAAATATTTTTTAAAAATATAATCTTCCTTATTAAAAATTTTTCCAGCTCTGTTACCGGCAATGACACAATCGGTTTTGTATTCCTGGGAGAATTAGCTTCGGATAAATCGGAAGTGGATCAATGGAAATCCACCATGGACCATTGGGGTAGCTCGAAAAATTTTTAAAAAATTTAAAAAAAATTTCCCTTCAAGGAAAAGAATACAAAGCTGTCCACACTCTAAAATGCCCCTCAAGTAGATGCCAACCAACTCTACATGTATTGGATGTACAAGACGAAAATGATATTAAAGAGAATGACGATTAAATTAATTATGTGCCCAATTATATTTTTTAAATGAATTTTTCTTTTAAAAATTTTTTATTTAATTTTGTTGCCACTCCTTTTATGCTTTTTTTATTTTTTGATGCTTTTCGTTCTTAAAATATTGTCAAATTTATTTTTATATATTTAATAATTTTAATAAGAAAATTTAAAAATTGAGAGATTTACTTTCTCAAAATTTATTTGGAAGTAAACGAAAGTAGATATTTATTAAAGGAGGTTGTAGACATTAATGATCGAGCCATCATAAAGTTTTTTGGAAGGTGATACATAGTTATGCGTTCTAAATTAATTTTTCTTTGATTAGAAAACGTATTAAATTTATCGACTTTTTTAAACTCAAATGAATAACGTTCCCCTTAATTTAAGAGCGTGGGCTATGTGTGGTAATTGAAGAACAAGAAGATTATTTTAGAAGAGTGAATGAGGCAAGTGAAAAAAAATTAGTTGAAGAAATTAATTTGAAAGAAAAAATTTGAAAGAAATTAAACTTATACAAATATTAATTCAAATTTCTACTCCCAATTCTGAAAAATTTTCATTAATTTTTTGGGTACCATGGTTGATATACTCCCCGTATGTCCGCAAATGTTTGTCCGCAAATTTGTTTCCATTCACATTCCTTTTTTACCTCTTATAGAGAAGAGCTCATAAAATACCAACAAAATTTGCGGACATGGGGGAGATACACCCATACATATTCCCTTTATTTGTAATCGAGCTAGATCAGAGAATATATTCTACAGATCCACGAATGTGGATTAATGCTCTCGAATAAGAAAAATTTTTTTAATTAATAAAATCTATGTCTCCTAAATGATTTTCAGACCCTATTTATTTTTTAAAAAGTTACTTTTGTTTTATTCCCTATTTAAATTAATCATGATAGCTTGGAGCAAGAAGACAATGGAAGGAGAGAAAGGCAAATGGGGGTGGAGAAAATACCTAATTTTATGTGAAAACTCTATTGGTATTCGGCACACAAATATCATTTCTATAAAAAATGGCATAAGAAACTGTAAAAGAGTATGTAAATAAAAAATAAGAACCTAACACAAACTAGAGTTAGGAACGGGTCCGGGACCCGGACCCGTTTCCCGGTTTCCGGGTCCTTTTTCCCGGTTTTTTTTTGAAGCAACCGGGTTGAAACCGGGGACGGGTTTTCCCGGTTTCCCAACCCGGCCGGTCCATTTTTCAGAACCCGTTACCCGGACCCGGTTTTTTCAAAATTCCTAACTCTAACACAAACATTATAAAAAATAATTACCATTATGAAATCGATTCGGACTAACTCAAGGAACGGCAAATTACGGAATTTTAAATACACCCAATTTCGAGTTAGCCCCACCCAATGAAATACCCCATTTTGAAAACCCACAATTATGAAATTCCCAAAAAGTACCCCCAATCTTTTTTTAAGAACCTATTGATAACCCCATCAAATCTATTAGATTTGTATATAAAAATTGTAAGAAAGTATAAGAAACTAATTAATTATTTTAATAAAAAAAATATACGAAAATAACATTATAAAAATAATGTTTTTACAAACTACTTTTAATTTAACCTCTTTTTAACCATTCAACTAAAGCCTCAAAGTTTGTACTTAAAATCCTTTTCACCAAAATTCACTTCAACTGTAGCTTGAACACCGCTCATAGAAATTGAAGGAAAAAATGCATCCTCATTATTGAATGGCATGCTGGCACCTAAAAATTTTTAGTTTACCAATTATGGTAATTCTTCGGTTTAGACCCCCCAAACATTTTCCAGAATCCTTTTATGGCATCTGTTATTCCATTTTTACTTCCATTTTTTGCGCCGCAGGCGAAAATTTGGAAAATTTTGGATGATCCTTAAGCCAGATTTCTTCAATTTTCACCGCCGGAGGCGAAAATTTTGGGAATTTTGATGATCCTTAAGCCAGATTTCTAGCTTTTTCACTGCCGGTGGGGAAAATTTCGAGAGGTATTTCAAAACTAAATTAAAATTTTTCATGCTTATTCAAGCTTAAAATATTAAAAAAAATAAATTTAAAAATCTTAAATGAAAATCAAAGTTTAAAAACACTTATTTTTTAAAAATAAATATTTTAAGCATAATTTCCTGCCTAGGACTCGAACCCACACCTATGAAAATATCGAGCCAGTCGCCTTACCCATTCAACCACCGATTAACATAATGAGAAATGGAAGAAATTATAAATATTTCTTTCACTTTCCCTTCTTTTTTCTTTCTATAATTTTTTCTAAAAAATCGGGTAAGGCTAAGTTTTCGGGTAGAAATTTCGGGTTTTAACCAATTTCGGGTCACGGGTTTCGGGTTGGAAAAAATATCGGGTACGGGTTTCGGGTTTCGGGTTGGAAAATTTTCTTTTCGGGTATCGGGTTTCGGGTACAAAAAAAGGCCGGGTTTCGGGTTTCGGGTATCGGGTTTCGGGTTTCGGGCGGCAACCCTGGTATATATCATTCGAAAGAGCTCTTCGAGCTGTGTAGAATGATACTAATATACCATAACAAGATAACAGATGCCATAAAAGGATTCTGGAAAATGTTTGGGGGGTCTAAACCGAAGAATTACCATAATTGGTAAACTAAAAATTTTTAGGTGCCAGCATGCCATTCAATAATGAGGATGCATTTTTTCCTTCAATTTCTATGAGCGGTGTTCAAGCTACAGTTGAAGTGAATTTTGGTGAAAAGGATTTTAAGTACAAACTTTGAGGCTTTAGTTGAATGGTTAAAAAGAGGTTAAATTAAAAGTAGTTTGTAAAAACATTATTTTTATAATGTTATTTTCGTATATTTTTTTTATTAAAATAATTAATTAGTTTCTTATACTTTCTTACAATTTTTATATACAAATCTAATAGATTTGATGGGGTTATCAATAGGTTCTTAAAAAAAGATTGGGGGTACTTTTTGGGAATTTCATAATTGTGGGTTTTCAAAATGGGGTATTTCATTGGGTGGGGCTAACTCGAAATTGGGTGTATTTAAAATTCCGTAATTTGCCGTTCCTTGAGTTAGTCCGAATCGATTTCATAATGGTAATTATTTTTTATAATGTTTGTGTTAGAGTTAGGAATTTTGAAAAAACCGGGTCCGGGTAACGGGTTCTGAAAAATGGACCGGCCGGGTTGGGAAACCGGGAAAACCCGTCCCCGGTTTCAACCCGGTTGCTTCAAAAAAAAACCGGGAAAAAGGACCCGGAAACCGGGAAACGGGTCCGGGTCCCGGACCCGTTCCTAACTCTAGTTTGTGTTAGGTTCTTATTTTTTATTTACATACTCTTTTACAGTTTCTTATGCCATTTTTTATAGAAATGATATTTGTGTGCCGAATACCAATAGAGTTTTCACATAAAATTAGGTATTTTCTCCACCCCCATTTGCCTTTCTCTCCTTCCATTGTCTTCTTGCTCCAAGCTATCATGATTAATTTAAATAGGGAATAAAACAAAAGTAACTTTTTAAAAAATAAATAGGGTCTGAAAATCATTTAGGAGACATAGATTTTATTAATTAAAAAAAATTTTTCTTATTCGAGAGCATTAATCCACATTCGTGGATCTGTAGAATATATTCTCTGATCTAGCTCGATTACAAATAAAGGGAATATGTATGGGTGTATCTCCCCCATGTCCGCAAATTTTGTTGGTATTTTATGAGCTCTTCTCTATAAGAGGTAAAAAAGGAATGTGAATGGAAACAAATTTGCGGACAAACATTTGCGGACATACGGGGAGTATATCAACCATGGTACCCAAAAAATTAATGAAAATTTTTCAGAATTGGGAGTAGAAATTTGAATTAATATTTGTATAAGTTTAATTTCTTTCAAATTTTTTCTTTCAAATTAATTTCTTCAACTAATTTTTTTTCACTTGCCTCATTCACTCTTCTAAAATAATCTTCTTGTTCTTCAATTACCACACATAGCCCACGCTCTTAAATTAAGGGGAACGTTATTCATTTGAGTTTAAAAAAGTCGATAAATTTAATACGTTTTCTAATCAAAGCTGTAGCTTTCTTTACTACAAAAAATATTTTTTAAAAATATAATCTTCCTTATTAAAAATTTTTCCAGCTCTGTTACCGGCAATGACACAATCGGTTTTGTATTCCTGGGAGAATTAGCTTCGGATAAATCGGAAGTGGATCAATGGAAATCCACCATGGACCATTGGGGTAGCTCGAAAAATTTTTAAAAAATTTAAAAAAAATTTCCCTTCAAGGAAAAGAATACAAAGCTGTCCACACTCTAAAATGCCCCTCAAGTAGATGCCAACCAACTCTACATGTATTGGATGTACAAGACGAAAATGATATTAAAGAGAATGACGATTAAATTAATTATGTGCCCAATTATATTTTTTAAATGAATTTTTCTTTTAAAAATTTTTTATTTAATTTTGTTGCCACTCCTTTTATGCTTTTTTTATTTTTTGATGCTTTTCGTTCTTAAAATATTGTCAAATTTATTTTTATATATTTAATAATTTTAATAAGAAAATTTAAAAATTGAGAGATTTACTTTCTCAAAATTTATTTGGAAGTAAACGAAAGTAGATATTTATTAAAGGAGGTTGTAGACATTAATGATCGAGCCATCATAAAGTTTTTTGGAAGGTGATACATAGTTATGCGTTCTAAATTAATTTTTCTTTGATTAGAAAACGTATTAAATTTATCGACTTTTTTAAACTCAAATGAATAACGTTCCCCTTAATTTAAGAGCGTGGGCTATGTGTGGTAATTGAAGAACAAGAAGATTATTTTAGAAGAGTGAATGAGGCAAGTGAAAAAAAATTAGTTGAAGAAATTAATTTGAAAGAAAAAATTTGAAAGAAATTAAACTTATACAAATATTAATTCAAATTTCTACTCCCAATTCTGAAAAATTTTCATTAATTTTTTGGGTACCATGGTTGATATACTCCCCGTATGTCCGCAAATGTTTGTCCGCAAATTTGTTTCCATTCACATTCCTTTTTTACCTCTTATAGAGAAGAGCTCATAAAATACCAACAAAATTTGCGGACATGGGGGAGATACACCCATACATATTCCCTTTATTTGTAATCGAGCTAGATCAGAGAATATATTCTACAGATCCACGAATGTGGATTAATGCTCTCGAATAAGAAAAATTTTTTTTAATTAATAAAATCTATGTCTCCTAAATGATTTTCAGACCCTATTTATTTTTTAAAAAGTTACTTTTGTTTTATTCCCTATTTAAATTAATCATGATAGCTTGGAGCAAGAAGACAATGGAAGGAGAGAAAGGCAAATGGGGGTGGAGAAAATACCTAATTTTATGTGAAAACTCTATTGGTATTCGGCACACAAATATCATTTCTATAAAAAATGGCATAAGAAACTGTAAAAGAGTATGTAAATAAAAAATAAGAACCTAACACAAACTAGAGTTAGGAACGGGTCCGGGACCCGGACCCGTTTCCCGGTTTCCGGGTCCTTTTTCCCGGTTTTTTTTTGAAGCAACCGGGTTGAAACCGGGGACGGGTTTTCCCGGTTTCCCAACCCGGCCGGTCCATTTTTCAGAACCCGTTACCCGGACCCGGTTTTTTCAAAATTCCTAACTCTAACACAAACATTATAAAAAATAATTACCATTATGAAATCGATTCGGACTAACTCAAGGAACGGCAAATTACGGAATTTTAAATACACCCAATTTCGAGTTAGCCCCACCCAATGAAATACCCCATTTTGAAAACCCACAATTATGAAATTCCCAAAAAGTACCCCCAATCTTTTTTTAAGAACCTATTGATAACCCCATCAAATCTATTAGATTTGTATATAAAAATTGTAAGAAAGTATAAGAAACTAATTAATTATTTTAATAAAAAAAATATACGAAAATAACATTATAAAAATAATGTTTTTACAAACTACTTTTAATTTAACCTCTTTTTAACCATTCAACTAAAGCCTCAAAGTTTGTACTTAAAATCCTTTTCACCAAAATTCACTTCAACTGTAGCTTGAACACCGCTCATAGAAATTGAAGGAAAAAATGCATCCTCATTATTGAATGGCATGCTGGCACCTAAAAATTTTTAGTTTACCAATTATGGTAATTCTTCGGTTTAGACCCCCCAAACATTTTCCAGAATCCTTTTATGGCATCTGTTATTCCATTTTTACTTCCATTTTTTGCGCCGCAGGCGAAAATTTGGAAAATTTTGGATGATCCTTAAGCCAGATTTCTTCAATTTTCACCGCCGGAGGCGAAAATTTTGGGAATTTTGATGATCCTTAAGCCAGATTTCTAGCTTTTTCACTGCCGGTGGGGAAAATTTCGAGAGGTATTTCAAAACTAAATTAAAATTTTTCATGCTTATTTATATTATATAAAATATTAAGCTCAATTAAATTTAAAAACTCATATCTGCCGGCCGAAGGCCGGCAGCTTCCCCGAAGCCTGACATCCTGGGGGGTACTTTTTACGGGGCATCCAGGAAAACTATAGAGATTTTCCTGCGATGAAGTCTTGGCACCGAAACGGCCGCGGTCACGTACCTATCTCGTGAACCAGAAGTCGGAGCGGAAAGGGTCTGCTTAGAGGGGCCTGGTCTACTATTAGGGGGTTTCAACAAAAAAAAAATTTTGAAAATCGGGTGAAGTCCCGGGGACTTATGGGCGCGCAAAAATTCACCGAATGTCCGTGAATTGTCCAATTTTGTCGGACAAAACGTTGTTTTTAAGGTATATCTCGGGAACGGTTGGGAGGATTAAGATCGGACCTGGGGGGTATTAGGTAAGTGACTATGGGGAATTTTTTGGGATAGGCCATTTTGGTGCCGCACTTGAGTGTGGCACTGAAATGGCCGGATGAATATTTCAACGCGTTATAACGCGTCTTTGAGAAGTGGGGGGTCTTGGGGCCTGGGAGTGATATTGTAGTGTGGGATGTTAGAAAAATATTTGGTGTTGGACACTAGAGTCTCGGGTGAACTTTTGGGGGTGTTATGGGTCAAAGAGTCGGGGTCGAAAAGTCGACTTTTTGTAACGTGAATTGAAACTCGATTTCGATAGCCAGATCGAAAGAGCGTCCCCTGGCGGTCAGAAAAAGGTATAATATGTTGGGGGTCCACTTGAGTCTCAAAAAGTTATAGCCAAATTGGCAAAATGTCGCAAAACTTTATGAGACTCTAACGTACCGGGGAAATTTTTAAAAATTTTTCTGACACCGGATTCGTACTCAGCGCATGTCAGAGTACCATATAAGTCGAATTTTGGGTCAAAATTCGAAAATTTTGTCCCCGCCCTCAGAACCAAAGGGCGGGGACAAACCCCTTTTGGGGAAAATTCGGGAATTTTTGGGGGACCATAACTTTTTTTGGGGTGGAAGGAATTGGATGGGGGTTGCTTTATAAAATAGTATAAAAAATTAGAATTTTTTTGACTGAAGAAAATTTCGAAAAAATTCGAAATTGGGGGTGTAGGGGTCGAATTTCGAAAAACCGAAAATATTTCTTTTTTTCGAAAAAAATTCGGGATTTTTGCCGGCAGTTCGGGCCGCAATTATTTTTCCTGTTTAGTGCAGAATTTTCTGCATAGAATAGCTCTTTAAAATATTCAAAAAAGGTTAACTTTGGGAAAGTTATGATTTTTTGAAAATTTCGGCGATTTTCCCGGCCGAAATTTTCGACCAAAAAAATAATTTTTCCAAAATGGCCATAAATAGGCCAAATGATACATCAATCGAAAGCTCTCATCGAGCTGAGCATAAAAATATTTTTTGTATAATTTTCTGACCATTTTGGCAAAAGTTATAAATGGTCGAATTTTTGGGGGTGGGCGGTACCATACCCAGTGGGGTACCAAAAGAGTGGCACTTAATAAAAAGACTTACGTTATATTGTAGAGCAGCCTCAACACCATCGAAAAATAGATATTCTGTTTGGGGGTCACTTGAGTCTGACCAAATTATGAGGGTCAGAGTTTTCGAGGGTGGGGGGATTTGGGGGCCGAAGGCCCCAAGCCGAAGGCCGAGGGGGATCTAAACGCTGCGTTTGGGGGGCCTTCGGCCCCCCCCAAACGCCTCGGATAAACCCACCACAGCTACCAAAAGGCACAGTATCCGTCTAAACACTGGGTTTGGGGGGCCGAAGGCCCCCTAAACGCCCCGAATCAACCCTCAACAGCTACCAAAAGGCACAGTATCCGTCAAACGCTGCGTTTGGGGGGCCGAAGGCCCCCCAAACGCCCTGAATCAACCCATCACAGCTACCAAAAGGCACAGTATCCGTCTAAACGCTGGGTTTGGGACGCTGCGTTTGGGGGGCCGAAGTCCCCCCAAACGCCCCGAATCAACCCTCAACAGCTACCAAAAGCACAGTATCCGTCTAAACGCTGCGTTTGGGGGGCCGAAGGCCCCCCAAACGCCTCGGATAAACCCACCACAGCTACCTAAAGGCACAGTACCCGTCTAAACGCTGCGTTTGGGGGCCCGAAGGCCCTTTTTTTGGGGGGGGGGGCGTTTGGGGGGCCGAAGGCCCCCCCAAACGCCCCGAATCAACCCACAACAGCTACCAAAAGGCACTCGAAACGAAAAGGGGGCCGAAGGCCCCCAAAATCCAAAGCCAAGGATTCTAAATATATTTAACGTAAATCGCCAAGCAAAAAAGAAAATCTAGCGTCCTTTTAAAGCCGCAGGCTTTCCACGCACGTCCCTGGACGCGCCCCCAAAGCTCTAGCAGCGCGCGAAGCGCGCCCCAAAGCCGTCAGGCTTTCCAAAACCAAAAAGTATAGTATCAAAGGCTCCCCCCGATAAAACAACCCACAGTATCTTTACACCCACCCAGCTACTCACCCTTCAGCTGGTTCAAGCTTAAAATATTAAAAAAAATAAATTTAAAAATCTTAAATGAAAATCAAAGTTTAAAAACACTTATTTTTTAAAAATAAATATTTTAAGCATAATTTCCTGCCTAGGACTCGAACCCACACCTATGAAAATATCGAGCCAGTCGCCTTACCCATTCAACCACCGATTAACATAATGAGAAATGGAAGAAATTATAAATATTTCTTTCACTTTCCCTTCTTTTTTCTTTCTATAATTTTTTCTAAAAAATCGGGTAAGGCTAAGTTTTCGGGTAGAAATTTCGGGTTTTAACCAATTTCGGGTCACGGGTTTCGGGTTGGAAAAAATATCGGGTACGGGTTTCGGGTTTCGGGTTGGAAAATTTTCTTTTCGGGTATCGGGTTTCGGGTACAAAAAAAGGCCGGGTTTCGGGTTTCGGGTATCGGGTTTCGGGTTTCGGGCGGCAACCCTGGTATATATCATTCGAAAGAGCTCTTCGAGCTGTGTAGAATGATACTAATATACCATAACAAGATAACAGATGCCATAAAAGGATTCTGGAAAATGTTTGGGGGGTCTAAACCGAAGAATTACCATAATTGGTAAACTAAAAATTTTTAGGTGCCAGCATGCCATTCAATAATGAGGATGCATTTTTTCCTTCAATTTCTATGAGCGGTGTTCAAGCTACAGTTGAAGTGAATTTTGGTGAAAAGGATTTTAAGTACAAACTTTGAGGCTTTAGTTGAATGGTTAAAAAGAGGTTAAATTAAAAGTAGTTTGTAAAAACATTATTTTTATAATGTTATTTTCGTATATTTTTTTTATTAAAATAATTAATTAGTTTCTTATACTTTCTTACAATTTTTATATACAAATCTAATAGATTTGATGGGGTTATCAATAGGTTCTTAAAAAAAGATTGGGGGTACTTTTTGGGAATTTCATAATTGTGGGTTTTCAAAATGGGGTATTTCATTGGGTGGGGCTAACTCGAAATTGGGTGTATTTAAAATTCCGTAATTTGCCGTTCCTTGAGTTAGTCCGAATCGATTTCATAATGGTAATTATTTTTTATAATGTTTGTGTTAGAGTTAGGAATTTTGAAAAAACCGGGTCCGGGTAACGGGTTCTGAAAAATGGACCGGCCGGGTTGGGAAACCGGGAAAACCCGTCCCCGGTTTCAACCCGGTTGCTTCAAAAAAAAACCGGGAAAAAGGACCCGGAAACCGGGAAACGGGTCCGGGTCCCGGACCCGTTCCTAACTCTAGTTTGTGTTAGGTTCTTATTTTTTATTTACATACTCTTTTACAGTTTCTTATGCCATTTTTTATAGAAATGATATTTGTGTGCCGAATACCAATAGAGTTTTCACATAAAATTAGGTATTTTCTCCACCCCCATTTGCCTTTCTCTCCTTCCATTGTCTTCTTGCTCCAAGCTATCATGATTAATTTAAATAGGGAATAAAACAAAAGTAACTTTTTAAAAAATAAATAGGGTCTGAAAATCATTTAGGAGACATAGATTTTATTAATTAAAAAAAATTTTTCTTATTCGAGAGCATTAATCCACATTCGTGGATCTGTAGAATATATTCTCTGATCTAGCTCGATTACAAATAAAGGGAATATGTATGGGTGTATCTCCCCCATGTCCGCAAATTTTGTTGGTATTTTATGAGCTCTTCTCTATAAGAGGTAAAAAAGGAATGTGAATGGAAACAAATTTGCGGACAAACATTTGCGGACATACGGGGAGTATATCAACCATGGTACCCAAAAAATTAATGAAAATTTTTCAGAATTGGGAGTAGAAATTTGAATTAATATTTGTATAAGTTTAATTTCTTTCAAATTTTTTCTTTCAAATTAATTTCTTCAACTAATTTTTTTTCACTTGCCTCATTCACTCTTCTAAAATAATCTTCTTGTTCTTCAATTACCACACATAGCCCACGCTCTTAAATTAAGGGGAACGTTATTCATTTGAGTTTAAAAAAGTCGATAAATTTAATACGTTTTCTAATCAAAGAAAAATTAATTTAGAACGCATAACTATGTATCACCTTCCAAAAAACTTTATGATGGCTCGATCATTAATGTCTACAACCTCCTTTAATAAATATCTACTTTCGTTCACTTCCAAATAAATCTTGAGAAAGTAAATCTCTCAATTTTTAAATTTTCTTATTAAAATTATTAAATATATAAAAATAAATTTGACAATATTTTAAGAACGAAAAGCATCAAAAAATAAAAAAAGCAAAAAGGAGTGGCAACAAAATTAAATAAAAATTTAAAGGAAAAATTCATCAAAAAAAATATAATTGGGCACATAATTAAATTAATCGTCATTCTCTTTAATATCATTTTCGTCCTGTACATCCAATACATGTAAAGTTGGTTGACACCTACTTGAGGGGCATTTTAGAGTGTGGACAGCTTTGTATTCTTTTCCTGAAGGAAAAAAATTTTTTTTAATTTTTTAAAGAAATTTTTGGGTTACCCCAATGGTCCATGGTAGATTTCCATTGATCCACTTCCGATTTATCCGAAGCTAATTCTCCCAGGAATACAAAACCGATTGTATCATTGCCGGTAACAGAGCTGGAAATTATTTTTTAGTAAAAAGGATTACTTTAAAAATATTTTTGGTAATTGTAAAGAAGGCTGCAGTTTTTGCGGATTTTTGCGGATATTTTTAAAATTATTCCTTGGCTAGAAATTATAGGTGTAGGAGAGCAAACAAGGCAGCAACATTCAGAAAAAATTCAACAAAAATTTTTCGTCAAAATATTTTTCAAAAAAGGAGTGTTTTTTAAAGTTTTCAAAACTGTCCGCAACAATTTAAAAAAATCCGCAAAAAATGTCCGCAAAAAAAGTCCGCAAAAAAAGTCCTCAAAAGATGTCCGCAAAAAATGTCCGCAACATTAAAAAATGTCCACAAAAAATCCGCAAAAGATTTTCTAAAATTTTTTCCTAAAATCTAACGAAATTTTCTAAAGAATTCCAATTTTAAAAATCACCGAGACAAATCATGAACAGAAATTGTAATTTTAGTTCTAGCCAAATCAGCTTCTCTAGTACTAACCAAAAACATTACAGCTTCTTTATAGACGGCTGATGTTGTATTTTTAATAATTCTTGAACATTTTACAACTTCTGGGCCGTTAGCCTGTTGCATTCTTATACGGATTTGGACGTCGGGGGCTCCTATAATTCCCCATTTTGGGAGGTCTTCAACTTTTATTAGATTTATAGTTAGTCTTCTGTCTGCTTTTTCAATACATGTTGTTATGTGGAGTTTGCCCAACTAATTTGAAAATTAAAAATTAGAGGGTAATAGCAGGAAAGGGTCGGGGTGAGGAGAAAAGTTGAATCGGATTTCGTATTTCGGATCGAAAAAAGCCAAGGCTTCGGGTTTCGCGTATCGAGTAACCCTACCCAATCCCTATTATATACTCTGACCTCTCTTACCCAAAAAAGTGTCCCTTATAATGAGGTGTACATTAGATAAGGGGATATCAGTTAAGCAACTCCCAGAGGCCAACCATCATCCTAAATTAAGGTCTCATAGTATAATGCCCAAGTTTATTTAAACGTTAATAGAAATGTATAGTAAATCACCCAGATTTCAATTTTAATTGCTTGTTATAATTTATTTTAGTTGTTACATTTATTAAAAAAATAAGTACCTTCTTTGCAGCAATAAAAAACTTTAGCTCTTCCACAATTCTCACTTCCTTTTTTGTTTGTAATTGAGGGGCTAAGTCTCTCAACGGAATTCGAACTTCCCCAATATCCAAATCTCTTTGCAATTTTTGATTGCTGCTGTGGCATACTTCAATTTGTAATTGTTTTAGTTCAATTTCTTCTGTTGCAAAATTGTCGAAAAAGAATTCCTTTAAATTAAAATTTTTTACTCGCCCTTTATAAATACAGTCAGACCCCACTACAGTATAACACCTCTGGGACCGAAAAATTTTCCCTTATAATGAGCTCTATATTAAATAGAGGGTATCGTACAGATCGCTCCTCTAACCAAATCCAAGCCTTTTAATAAGCGTACCTTAAACAGAGGTGTATCTAATATTGGGGGTACCTTATAATGAGATGTACATTAAATAGAGGGCATCGCTTAGAAAGCTTCCATTCCCATCTAAAGACCAGCCAAATTTTAAAAGGGATTATTCTAAATTGAGGTTTATCCAATGTTGGGGGTATCCTTATAAGAGGTCAAACTGTAAGTAAATAGAAAAAGTTCCATTAAAATTTACTTGATTAAAAACAGAATCTCTCCCTCTTTTAACAACACTTTGTTGTTGTTGGGATTGTTGTTTCTTTGTGGATGTTAGAGTTAATTTACAAAAGGGTTGAATTTCAAGGTCAGGACGCAAATCGCCGGCCAAACCTTTTTATAAAAAATAAATTTGAATATTTCGAATTGCTTGTCCGGTATCCAAGTTTTTCCTTTAAAAATGAACCGAGCCTTGTTTCCCTGCTAAAAATCCGAAAAATAGGATTTTTACCAAAATATTCGGTTTCCTGACTACCTGGCCCACAAAGCTCGGCCCCGCTTGAGTGCTCCGTTCATTTGTATTTTTAATTTGTACCTTCAATCTTAAGCACATTAACACGTAATCGTTTCCGAACAGGAAAATGCTGTAAAGTACAGTGAAGAAGGCCTAAACCTCTAGGTCTAGGTTGTTGTTGTTGTTCATTCCCAGATGTGCTAGGAATTGTTCCATTGCTTTTAAGAACGTGGACAGGAGAGGAATTGAGATTTTGGTTGGTAACTCCATTTACGTAGAGGGAGGGGTCGAAGCCTGAAAATAATTTTTTTATTTTTGAAATTTTTTAAAAAAATTTTTCATTTAATTAAATACAGTATGATCTCAATATAAGATATATCCTATTCTAAACCCAGATAATCTTTAAAAAATTGATTAGCTTCTAGTCGGGGAGAGCCTAGAAGAGAGCAGCAGAGCCTCTAGGCGTGGAGAGCCAGATACTATAAGACTAACAAATTATTTAAGATACATCACATTATAAGGTACCCTCTATTTAATATACATCCCATTATAAGGAAAACTTTTAGGCTTCTTATAATTAGGTCTGACTGTCTCAAGAATAGAATAATTTTTCAAAGAAAATTTTTCACCAAGGACAGAAGGATCAGCAGCAGATATTTCCACATCACTACCCGAACGTGAAGTAGCTACAGTCGTATTACAATTTAACTAGAAAAAATTTTTTAATTTTTAAAATTTAAATAATTTATTAATTTAAGAACCTTATTATTATTATTTCCACTATTCATACTGTTTGTGGAATGACTTGAACGGAAAGAGGGGAGTGCTGTGAATATATTGCTGTGAATATATTGCCTTTCATTGTTAAAATTATTTTTAAATTTTTTCTTTAAATTTTAGTGAAGGATTGATGAATTTTAATTTTTTTAATCTATAACAGTAGAAAATTTGTGAAGAAAATAATTTTCAAACAAAAAAATTTTTTTGAAAAATTGAAAATAAAGAAGGTGGGAAATAATTGTATGTACATATTAAGGTAATGGGTAATAAAGAATGGAGTTTTGTTTAATTTTAAAATTTATTTTTGCAGAAGTAGTTTTGTAGTTTAAAAAATTAAATGAACTATTGGAAAATAATTAATATTTCTATAAAAAGATTTTTAATAATTTATTCTTGAGTGACGGGACTGGGAGTTTCGTAATACAAGAATCGTAACGAGATCTCGATAAGCGAGATTTTTGTTCGAAATATTCAGTCCGGTCTCTAGTCTTTAGTGTGGACTGTTTAAAAGTCCCTTCGAATCTCGATAGTTTACCTCCAGTATCACCATTTTAACGTGTAATTTTATAAAAGTGTTAGGTAACTGGTTTGAGATAGGTGGCCATGCAAGACCCTTATTTTATAGAAATACCCTCATCAATACCGTCATCAATACCCTCACACAAGGGGGTATAATGAGGGAATCGGGATTTACGACCCAAAAAAGCGTATGGAATTTTCAAATCTTTTTCTAAAGCAAAAAATTTTATAGTGTATAGCCCAAGGCTATACACTACATATAACGAGAACGAGTTTACTAGGGGATCCCGTTCCGGAATTACGGGTTTTAATAGACGAACGGGATTAATCCCGCGGGATCCCTCCCGTTTGACCTTATCAAACTCAATCCCGTTACATGATCCCGGAAATGCGACTTTTCCGGTTTCTAGTTACGCGACATAAAAGTTTGGCGTTTTGTTTTTGGCGTATTTTAAAAATTTGAAAAATTGTGTTTTGGGGCGAAAAATTTTAACTAAACCTTGGTTTTAAGTCAACCTTCAAGATCAACCATCTTTTACGTCTTTTAACCGATACCATTAAGAAATTTTTTTGGTTAATTATAAACAAGGTCCGACTGTCCCGGAACACATCTCTCTACTACCCCCATTTTTTCCCTAACTTTTTATTGAAATGCCCTTTATTTTAAATTATTTTTCTTTTTTTTTCAAAAAAACATCTTCCAAATATTTTTTAACAAAAATAAACTTTTCCCACGAGAAATAAAAAAATTATAATATTTTTGCTTAATAACCAACCAACCCAACTCATGTGATGTTTTTTATTTTATTTTTAATGCCATTCATTCAATTTTCCACCACCTACACATTTATTATTTTTTGTTATTTTTAGGTATATTTTTAAAACAAAAATAGAGTTAATCCAATTTTCTTTGGTGCGGCTTTCCTTTTAGGGAATAATAAAAATATAAAAAGTAATTTTTTATTTACTGTTTTTGAAAAAAAATTTTTTTGAAGATTCATCAAAAATAAAAATAATTTTTGCAAAAATTAATTTTTTTTTCTGATTCTTTTTCAAATTTTATTTTGGATTTTTAATTATTTTACAGAATACAAAATAATTTTAATTCAAAGGACCCTAGTAAACTCGTTCTCGTTATATGTAGTGTATAGCCTTGGGCTATACACTATAAAATTTTTTGCTTTAGAAAAAGATTTGAAAATTCCATACGCTTTTTTGGGTCGTAAATCCCGATTCCCTCATTATACCCCCTTGTGTGAGGGTATTGATGACGGTATTGATGAGGGTATTTCTATAAAATAAGGGTCTTGCATGGCCACCTATCTCAAACCAGTTACCTAACACTTTTATAAAATTACACGTTAAAATGGTGATACTGGAGGTAAACTATCGAGATTCGAAGGGACTTTTAAACAGTCCACACTAAAGACTAGAGACCGGACTGAATATTTCGAACAAAAATCTCGCTTATCGAGATCTCGTTACGATTCTTGTATTACGAAACTCCCAGTCCCGTCACTCAAGAATAAATTATTAAAAATCTTTTTATAGAAATATTAATTATTTTCCAATAGTTCATTTAATTTTTTAAACTACAAAACTACTTCTGCAAAAATAAATTTTAAAATTAAACAAAACTCCATTCTTTATTACCCATTACCTTAATATGTACATACAATTATTTCCCACCTTCTTTATTTTCAATTTTTCAAAAAAATTTTTTTGTTTGAAAATTATTTTCTTCACAAATTTTCTACTGTTATAGATTAAAAAAATTAAAATTCATCAATCCTTCACTAAAATTTAAAGAAAAAATTTAAAAATAATTTTAACAATGAAAGGCCCTATATTCACAGCACTCCCCTCTTTCCGTTCAAGTCATTCCACAAACAGTATGAATAGTGGAAATAATAATAATAAGGTTCTTAAATTAATAAATTATTTAAATTTTAAAAATTAAAAAATTTTTTCTAGTTAAATTGTAATACGACTGTAGCTACTTCACGTTCGGGTAGTGATGTGGAAATATCTGCTGCTGATCCTTCTGTCCTTGGTGAAAAATTTTCTTTGAAAAATTATTCTATTCTTGAGACAGTCAGACCTAATTATAAGAAGCCTAAAAGTTTTCCTTATAATGGGATGTATATTAAATAGAGGGTACCTTATAATGTGATGTATCTTAAATAATTTGTTAGTCTTATAGTATCTGGCTCTCCACGCCTAGAGGCTCTGCTGCTCTCTTCTAGGCTCTCCCCGACTAGAAGCTAATCAATTTTTTAAAGATTATCTGGGTTTAGAATAGGATATATCTTATATTGAGATCATACTGTATTTAATTAAATGAAAAATTTTTTTAAAAAATTTCAAAAATAAAAAAATTATTTTCAGGCTTCGACCCCTCCCTCTACGTAAATGGAGTTACCAACCAAAATCTCAATTCCTCTCCTGTCCACGTTCTTAAAAGCAATGGAACAATTCCTAGCACATCTGGGAATGAACAACAACAACAACCTAGACCTAGAGGTTTAGGCCTTCTTCACTGTACTTTACAGCATTTTCCTGTTCGGAAACGATTACGTGTTAATGTGCTTAAGATTGAAGGTACAAATTAAAAATACAAATGAACGGAGCACTCAAGCGGGGCCGAGCTTTGTGGGCCAGGTAGTCAGGAAACCGAATATTTTGGTAAAAATCCTATTTTTCGGATTTTTAGCAGGGAAACAAGGCTCGGTTCATTTTTAAAGGAAAAACTTGGATACCGGACAAGCAATTCGAAATATTCAAATTTATTTTTTATAAAAAGGTTTGGCCGGCGATTTGCGTCCTGACCTTGAAATTCAACCCTTTTGTAAATTAACTCTAACATCCACAAAGAAACAACAATCCCAACAACAACAAAGTGTTGTTAAAAGAGGGAGAGATTCTGTTTTTAATCAAGTAAATTTTAATGGAACTTTTTCTATTTACTTACAGTTTGACCTCTTATAAGGATACCCCCAACATTGGATAAACCTCAATTTAGAATAATCCCTTTTAAAATTTGGCTGGTCTTTAGATGGGAATGGAAGCTTTCTAAGCGATGCCCTCTATTTAATGTACATCTCATTATAAGGTACCCCCAATATTAGATACACCTCTGTTTAAGGTACGCTTATTAAAAGGCTTGGATTTGGTTAGAGGAGCGATCTGTACGATACCCTCTATTTAATATAGAGCTCATTATAAGGGAAAATTTTTCGGTCCCAGAGGTGTTATACTGTAGTGGGGTCTGACTGTATTTATAAAGGGCGAGTAAAAAATTTTAATTTAAAGGAATTCTTTTTCGACAATTTTGCAACAGAAGAAATTGAACTAAAACAATTACAAATTGAAGTATGCCACAGCAGCAATCAAAAATTGCAAAGAGATTTGGATATTGGGGAAGTTCGAATTCCGTTGAGAGACTTAGCCCCTCAATTACAAACAAAAAAGGAAGTGAGAATTGTGGAAGAGCTAAAGTTTTTTATTGCTGCAAAGAAGGTACTTATTTTTTAATAAATGTAACAACTAAAATAAATTATAACAAGCAATTAAAATTGAAATCTGGGTGATTTACTATACATTTCTATTAACGTTTAAATAAACTTGGGCATTATACTATGAGACCTTAATTTAGGATGATGGTTGGCCTCTGGGAGTTGCTTAACTGATATCCCCTTATCTAATGTACACCTCATTATAAGGGACACTTTTTTGGGTAAGAGAGGTCAGAGTATATAATAGGGATTGGGTAGGGTTACTCGATACGCGAAACCCGAAGCCTTGGCTTTTTTCGATCCGAAATACGAAATCCGATTCAACTTTTCTCCTCACCCCGACCCTTTCCTGCTATTACCCTCTAATTTTTAATTTTCAAATTAGTTGGGCAAACTCCACATAACAACATGTATTGAAAAAGCAGACAGAAGACTAACTATAAATCTAATAAAAGTTGAAGACCTCCCAAAATGGGGAATTATAGGAGCCCCCGACGTCCAAATCCGTATAAGAATGCAACAGGCTAACGGCCCAGAAGTTGTAAAATGTTCAAGAATTATTAAAAATACAACATCAGCCGTCTATAAAGAAGCTGTAATGTTTTTGGTTAGTACTAGAGAAGCTGATTTGGCTAGAACTAAAATTACAATTTCTGTTCATGATTTGTCTCGGTGATTTTTAAAATTGGAATTCTTTAGAAAATTTCGTTAGATTTTAGGAAAAAATTTTAGAAAATCTTTTGCGGATTTTTTGTGGACATTTTTTAATGTTGCGGACATTTTTTGCGGACATCTTTTGAGGACTTTTTTTGCGGACTTTTTTTGCGGACATTTTTTGCGGATTTTTTTAAATTGTTGCGGACAGTTTTGAAAACTTTAAAAAACACTCCTTTTTTGAAAAATATTTTGACGAAAAATTTTTGTTGAATTTTTTCTGAATGTTGCTGCCTTGTTTGCTCTCCTACACCTATAATTTCTAGCCAAGGAATAATTTTAAAAATATCCGCAAAAATCCGCAAAAACTGCAGCCTTCTTTACAATTACCAAAAATATTTTTAAAGTAATCCTTTTTACTAAAAAATAATTTCCAGCTCTGTTACCGGCAATGATACAATCGGTTTTGTATTCCTGGGAGAATTAGCTTCGGATAAATCGGAAGTGGATCAATGGAAATCTACCATGGACCATTGGGGTAACCCAAAAATTTCTTTAAAAAATTAAAAAAAATTTTTTTCCTTCAGGAAAAGAATACAAAGCTGTCCACACTCTAAAATGCCCCTCAAGTAGGTGTCAACCAACTTTACATGTATTGGATGTACAGGACGAAAATGATATTAAAGAGAATGACGATTAATTTAATTATGTGCCCAATTATATTTTTTTTGATGAATTTTTCCTTTAAATTTTTTATTTAATTTTGTTGCCACTCCTTTTTGCTTTTTTTATTTTTTGATGCTTTTCGTTCTTAAAATATTGTCAAATTTATTTTTATATATTTAATAATTTTAATAAGAAAATTTAAAAATTGAGAGATTTACTTTCTCAAGATTTATTTGGAAGTGAACGAAAGTAGATATTTATTAAAGGAGGTTGTAGACATTAATGATCGAGCCATCATAAAGTTTTTTGGAAGGTGATACATAGTTATGCGTTCTAAATTAATTTTTCTTTGATTAGAAAACGTATTAAATTTATCGACTTTTTTAAACTCAAATGAATAACGTTCCCCTTAATTTAAGAGCGTGGGCTATGTGTGGTAATTGAAGAACAAGAAGATTATTTTAGAAGAGTGAATGAGGCAAGTGAAAAAAAATTAGTTGAAGAAATTAATTTGAAAGAAAAAATTTGAAAGAAATTAAACTTATACAAATATTAATTCAAATTTCTACTCCCAATTCTGAAAAATTTTCATTAATTTTTTGGGTACCATGGTTGATATACTCCCCGTATGTCCGCAAATGTTTGTCCGCAAATTTGTTTCCATTCACATTCCTTTTTTACCTCTTATAGAGAAGAGCTCATAAAATACCAACAAAATTTGCGGACATGGGGGAGATACACCCATACATATTCCCTTTATTTGTAATCGAGCTAGATCAGAGAATATATTCTACAGATCCACGAATGTGGATTAATGCTCTCGAATAAGAAAAATTTTTTTTAATTAATAAAATCTATGTCTCCTAAATGATTTTCAGACCCTATTTATTTTTTAAAAAGTTACTTTTGTTTTATTCCCTATTTAAATTAATCATGATAGCTTGGAGCAAGAAGACAATGGAAGGAGAGAAAGGCAAATGGGGGTGGAGAAAATACCTAATTTTATGTGAAAACTCTATTGGTATTCGGCACACAAATATCATTTCTATAAAAAATGGCATAAGAAACTGTAAAAGAGTATGTAAATAAAAAATAAGAACCTAACACAAACTAGAGTTAGGAACGGGTCCGGGACCCGGACCCGTTTCCGGGTCCTTTTTCCCGGTTTTCTTTTGAAGCAACCGGGTTGAAACCGGGGACGGGTTTTCCCGGTTTCCCAACCCGGCCGGTCCATTTTTCAGAACCCGTTACCCGGACCCGGTTTTTTCAAAATTCCTAACTCTAACACAAACATTATAAAAAATAATTACCATTATGAAATCGATTCGGACTAACTCAAGGAACGGCAAATTACGGAATTTTAAATACACCCAATTTCGAGTTAGCCCCACCCAATGAAATACCCCATTTTGAAAACCCACAATTATGAAATTCCCAAAAAGTACCCCCAATCTTTTTTTAAGAACCTATTGATAACCCCATCAAATCTATTAGATTTGTATATAAAAATTGTAAGAAAGTATAAGAAACTAATTAATTATTTTAATAAAAAAAATATACGAAAATAACATTATAAAAATAATGTTTTTACAAACTACTTTTAATTTAACCTCTTTTTAACCATTCAACTAAAGCCTCAAAGTTTGTACTTAAAATCCTTTTCACCAAAATTCACTTCAACTGTAGCTTGAACACCGCTCATAGAAATTGAAGGAAAAAATGCATCCTCATTATTGAATGGCATGCTGGCACCTAAAAATTTTTAGTTTACCAATTATGGTAATTCTTCGGTTTAGACCCCCCAAACATTTTCCAGAATCCTTTTATGGCATCTGTTATCTTGTTATGGTATATTAGTATCATTCTACACAGCTCGAAGAGCTCTTTCGAATGATATATACCAGGGTTGCCGCCCGAAACCCGAAACCCGATACCCGAAACCCGAAACCCGGCCTTTTTTTGTACCCGAAACCCGATACCCGAAAAGAAAATTTTCCAACCCGAAACCCGAAACCCGTACCCGATATTTTTTCCAACCCGAAACCCGTGACCCGAAATTGGTTAAAACCCGAAATTTCTACCCGAAAACTTAGCCTTACCCGATTTTTTAGAAAAAATTATAGAAAGAAAAAAGAAGGGAAAGTGAAAGAAATATTTATAATTTCTTCCATTTCTCATTATGTTAATCGGTGGTTGAATGGGTAAGGCGACTGGCTCGATATTTTCATAGGTGTGGGTTCGAGTCCTAGGCAGGAAATTATGCTTAAAATTGTAAGGTATATCCGTTGATTTCCTAAGCAATGGTGATCTTTTGGGCGAGCATTATGCATTAATGGATTTTCCCAACCATTACACTTTAATTATTATTTATCGCTATTTCCTGTATCACCTCCCATTCACATGCTTATGTTTATATATTGTTTATTGCTTCACCGATAAATCAGTTCCCAGTTAGTCAGTCTTTAATATGTGCCCCAAAGAGGAAGCACACCGGTGTGGCTTGGTAAAGGTGATAGCTAGGGTCTGGCCAACCCAATAGTTATCCTTAGGGAATATAATGGTAATAAGTGCCTAGGTTTGGTTTTAGAATGGACCCAGCATGATTCCACTTCACTGGTAGCACCGGATGCCGAAGTGATGCTTTGGCGATCCTGAGGCTCTTGGGCAGAAAATGGATTGAAAGAATATGGGGAATATGGGCAGTCAGCAAATGGAAAAACAACAAATGGAAATGGATTCCTAGAATATGCTCTTGGGCTTAATATGGATATGGCACGTGAATTGGATGAATAACAACATGAAGAATATGGTATGGAACAACCAGAAAAATGGACAACAAAACAACATGGAAATGGATTAATGGAAAATGCTCTTGGGCAGAAAATGGACATGGCACATGGAATGGAAATTTTGGTACAAAAGAATGGAACATGAAAATGGCAGAGCAAGTTTAAAAGTTTAAAAAAAATGGGGAAACTGGAACTCGCACGCGCAGATAAAATGTTTAAAAAAAAGAGAGAAAAGACCATGCATGGCAGATAAAAAAAATATTTTAGGGCAAAATTAGTAGAAAATAATATTATAGCATAAGACCCCGGGGCAGCAGAAATAATGGGCAGATTAAAAATAATATATAGAGAAATTTCATGATGTAAGACCATGGCATTCAATAGGCTTAGGCCATTTAATAGAAAAAAGCCCTTTAAAAAGGCTAGTATAAATAGAAAAGCCCTAATAAAAACAATTATTAATTTTGGAAGCCCGTATAGTGAAATTTCGAGGCAATTTGATTTTATTTAAAATAAAAACTCCTTAGGGAACAAAATGGATTTTAATAAGTACTTTTTAGACCCTCCTAACCTCAAAAAAATTATTATACACATTAGAAAATGTGATTCAAGTACATAAAAAAAATTAAAATAGGTATTTTTAGTAACCCCAAAAAATTATTAGAGTTGGAAATTAAGAAATGGGAAATGTTTAAGTTGTAAGACTTATATTTATTAGTATATTTTATTGTGAAACTTGGCAAAAAAATAAAGCGCATAAAAAAAAAGAGAGTAGATATTGAACATAAAAATAAATTGATCAATATTAAACGGCTCATTTAAAATTAAATCTAAATCCTTGGGGATAAGAAGGAAACTAATATATTTTTTTAATATTATTTTATTTATTTTTATTTTATTTTCAATAAATTCATCATTTTTTTGCCTAAGCACATATGTATTTTTATTTTGAAATTCTTTTTTAGTTCTGAAAACAAGCTATCATTTTTATTTTTGTTAAAAAAAAGTCTCATTTATACTAATAGGAAAATTTAGCATATTTGTTTGCCTAGGCATTGTAATTTTTTTTTCAATTTCCAGAATACTTAGGAGTTTAATTTCTTTTCTCTGAGAAACTAAAAAAAAAAATTTTTTTTTGTTTTTACAATAAGAAAAAAAATCATTTAGAACAAAGTTCATTTTTTATTTTTATTAAAAAAAAAATGTTTAATCGGAAGTTATAACTTCCTGAGATTTTTGTTTTACTTTCAACTTTACAAAAAGAAAAGTTCTTCATTGTGACTCATTTTTCAAATATTAATTTTTTTTTTCAATAAGTGTTTATTAGTGCTTTGTTTCGAAATTCATTTAAGGCTTAGGCTATTTCTGAGTATAATTTATTTTTTTTCATATTCTTGGGAATTTTTATTTGGGAATTTTTATTTAAAAATTTCATTCATGATTAGCAAAAACAGTAGAATTTTTAGCTAATACGTCTATTGTTTCAAAAAAAAAATTTTTTTTTGTTATCTAGTTTTTTTGCTGTATGCCTAGACAAATATTCTCTATTGCCTAGGCAGTTCTGGTTTCAATTTACATTAATTATAAGTGTGACGAAATTTGGATTTTCGATACTCTAAGATTTTTTTTCGCTTTTCCGAAAGATCTCTATTATTAACTGTTCCAATCTGAAAAAGGGATGATTAAATACTGTGAAAATAAAGGGAAGTCTAAGCACAGGAAGAAATTTTTGGGGCCTATAAAAATAAATGAGAAGGGTCAAAAATAGTAAGCAATTTTTTTAGCAAGCAATTTTTTTTCCCTTTTAACAATATAATTTTGTGAGAAATGTCTAGTTTTTTTTAAAAAAAAGATTTATAGATATTTACTATTTATGGGGAATGTTTTATTTTTTATTTTACCTATGCCTAGGCTATTTTAATGGTTTTTATAGATTTTTCTCCTTTTATAGATTTCTCTCATTTTTACTGTTTATTTAATTTTTTTAGAGTAAACAGGCGAGATTTTATATGTACATTATTTTTGACCAACTTGATTGATCTATTTGTTTAAATGTTTTTATTTAATTTTAACAGATTCAAATTCTACTTCGGCAATAAACTGGATAATAATATTTTAACATAAAATCTTGTCATAATAAACTACTAAATAATTTTAAGAGTTGTACTTTAATGTATTTTGTATTTTCAAAACATTGTGGGATTTTCTTTTATTCTAACATAAAATTAAATTTTGTATGTCTTTTAATTTTTGATCTATTCCTTATCTTCATTGTTTAGGCAGTCATCAGTAATTTTACTATTTGTATTTACAATGAAAATTTCCTTTATTTTCAAAAAAAAAAACACTTTTTAATATGTACTTTTCTATCTCCTTTTGTTAAAAAAAATCGACATTTAAATTAACGGGAAAATGATAATTTAAAAAAAAAAAACAATATTTTATTGTATTTAGCATATTCCTAAGTATATTCTTCAAGTTTCAATAGATTTTAAGATTTTTGACATAGTTTTTATTGGGGAGATCAATAGAAAGGGAAAAATAAAGCGCACTAACAAAAATAAACAACATAAAAAGAAAGGTAAAAATTGATTCAGTTTTAAGAGCGCTGTTATAAGTAAAAACAAATCTTTAGGGATAAAAATGGGAAAAATTTTCTTTTTAATTGTATTTACATATATACAAGTTTTTTTTTCTCTTAATTTTCTCATTTCGTTTGTTATATGTACCTGTAATTCGTATATAATTTTTTTATATTCTTTTAGTAATTTTGGTAAAATTTCAACTTTCTAAAAGTTATCCTTATATTTCTTTCAAAGAAAATTTAAATTTTTTTACATAAATAAATTTTTAATTTTAGGTTTATTTTACGAGTTATGGAAATTTTAAGGAAACGTTTTAATTTCAAATCTTATGAATGATTGTATTTATGCCAAATTTCGTTTTAATTTGTCTATGTATCAATTTTTTTTTATCTTTCTCAATTTTAATTCTGCTTTTAATATTTAGTAGAAAACCACAATCTCATTACACTATTTCTAACAATTTCTCATGTATGACAAAAAGAATGATTTAATAATTCATCTTCCCAATTTTTTTTCACCAGGTATACAAAGTTTTCTTTTTCAAATGATTATCTAAAAGGCCTAGGCTATTACAAAGTGAGACTTCTCATAATAATTCTTTAAATTTCAAGAAAATTAGGGTTTTTGGTATTTAATTATTTTAGGCATTTTTTTGGATCGACAATTTTTTCCCTCTTTTCTATAGTCGTACCTAATCTTTAAAGAGAGTAATTTTGTGAAAAATAAGTATAGTTAAATCAAAAGATATTTGTATTAGTAATTGGTGTATTTTTAATTCAAATTGTCTAGGAATTAAGTATTTTAATTTATATAAATATTCTTATTTTCCTCCATTCTTTTAATATTTTTTTGAAAATTATTTGGGGTAAAAAATCGAGATTTTGTACCTTCATTTAAGAACAGTTTAATTATCTCTTGGTTTGTAACTAAGTTAATCCATACAAAAAATTGTAATACCGTAATAATCTGGAAAATATGGTCAATAAAATCACAGCTTTACATAATTCATTTTTGATAATTCCTCCTAAATAATTCGTTTTATTCTCATTTAATTTTCGGAACATTAGATATCATCAAAAAGCTTAGGCTATTATACGAGCAATATTTTCATAATATTTTTGGACACCTTTCATTTAAAACTTCATTTTTTTTTATTAAAATCAAATAATGGTACTCAATGGGCAGCTTTTGAATCTACAAAGGCTTTTGTCTAAATCAGTATTAATATGTTTCTTTCTTAAAAACAAATCGGATGAATAAAATATCAAAATACGCATAGTAAGGTCGTTCTTATCCCATAAAAATTAATGAAACATTAATTTCTTTTATCGGAAGATATTCAGAGGGGTAAAATTAAACGAGAAAATGTATACAATGAAAAGAAAGCTGAAAAATTGATCAATTCTAGTCAGCGTTTACAAAATCTCTAATAAAAGGCAAAATATTTAAATTGAAAGAAACAATTAAAAATTGAAAGGAAATAATTTTTAATCTTATATCTATATAATGCTTATAAATTAATTTTCTGTTTATTTAATTTCTTAGCTTTGTTGCTTAGGCAAAATTTCTGGGGAAAATTAGGATTTAACATATTTGGAAAACATGTTTTTTTTAATAATTTTAGATTCGCTCAATTAATGTTTTAGTTTGAGTATTCTCACTTGTGTTTTCTGCAAATGTATTTCCTGTTGAAGTTCTCTGTTAATCCTTATTTCCTTTACAATTCAAAAAAATCAACTTAAGAATAATTTTTATTTCCTTCTCTTCTTCTAAAAGTCTTTCTTAATACTAAAATAAATAATTTTTATTTTTTTTTCTAAGTTTTTTTTTAAAAATAATTTTAGAATCGCTCAATTTTTTTTTAGATTTTAGATTTATTTTTTTTCTAGGCAATGAAAGTAATTAATTTTTCAAAAAAAGCTCTTTTTACTCAGTTTATATGTGAAATTATTTGTTTTCTCTTGCCACACATCTTAACTCTTTTTAATCGGAAGTCAATTCCCTGAAATTATCTTTAACAATTTGAAAAAGACAAGCATTTAATAATAATTCATATTTAACAGCAGTGAAATTTTCCCCCTTATGATATTTGTGAAACGTAGGAGTTTAATATGCCTAAGCAGTTTTTTTTGGACCATGAATTTTTTAGTCTCAATCTGAAGTAGAATGCAAAAAATTAAGACCCCGGAGTCGAAATGATATGAAAAAGAAACACTGATAAGTTAAAAATGTATGCCCAGTAAAATTTTAAATATATTTGATTTTTTTTAAACGGAAATTTATTTTCTTTCACCTTTTAGGCAAGATTTTATAGATTTGTTTCTATTCAGTTATTTTTCTCTGTTAAAATTATGTGGGGAGGCAAGTAGCATTTTATACATTCTCAACAGTTTAATTAATTTTTGATTTAAATGAATAGTCTAAAAAATTTGTGGTTTAAAAAACGTGGTTATTTTTGGAACCCTAAATATCTGTTAAAAGCAATAATAACTGAAAATTTTATTCAAAATTTCATATTATTTATACACTATTGTTAGGTATTGCTAGGCACGATTTTGCTAGAAAAATAGAAAATCACAATTCTTAGAAAGCTGATTAATAAATATTTGAATTAATAAACGCGCGGACAAAAAGCCTCAATTTCTATTTAACTCTTTAAAAATAGTAAAACTTTTAAAAAGTATTCTATTTTATAATATACTCAAGGTATGTACATTGAACGTTAATTTCAGTTTACTCTTAAATAAATGGGCCAAAGTTTTAATCTATGGGTACATGTCAGTATTAATGTGAAATATTTTATTATTAAGTTTTTTTTCTCTATTTAAATCAATTTCTACATGTCTTTATTTATTTTAAAATTCAATAATCTGCTTTTGTGATCAAATACCTACCTATTCTCTTTATTCATTATTTTTATACCTGGCATATTTAGTAACGTTTCGTACAAATAAGGGATATAAAAAAAAATAATTTTAGTCGTAAACTAATAATGAGTTCAACCCATTATAATATTATATAAAATAAAAATAGACAAATGTATTAACAATAGAGTTTACAATTTATTTTTAAGGAAAAGGGTTGTAGATATTTTACGTTACTAAATATTAGCAGGGTCAATCTTTCTTTTATTTAATGCATTATTTATGCATATTTATCTATAAATGAGGAATTTCAGAATTAGAACAATGTTCTTGCGTAAGAAATCTCCTTTTGTTGTAAGTATTACTTATGAAATTAATGTCTAGGCAGCTTCAAGGGTCTTAAAAAAAGCTTTCTAGGAAATGTTTTCCCTTCTAATTAAAATGCTATCCGTTAATTCTGCTTTGATATTGAGAAAATTTTTCGCATGAAACTAATTTTAGAACTTCTGGCTCAAGCTCAAGTAAATTAGTTAAACTTAAAAGCCTAGGCAACACTATTGTCAGTTTGATGAGTAAGCGAAAGGTTTTTAATTTGGGTGAATATTTATCTTAGATTTATTTCACAAGATGATCTCTTCTGATTTATTATAAATTTTGCTATGCGAGCCTCCATATGTTTTTCCATTGGGAAGAATTCTTTGGATCAACTTCCTCCAATACCCCTTATTCGAAATTTTGTTTTAGGATTTGTACACTACATATTATCAGGCATTATACATATAAGAAAATCTGTTAGTCAATATATTCATAACAATACAAATTTTCTCTGTTATGCTTAACCATAACTTTTGTATTTACTAATATGTATGTACTGCTGAACCAAGCTAAAACTCACCTGGTTCATATTAGATAAATGTTCCTAAACGTTAATTCTAGGCGCAATGATTTCGGTCAAACAATGGGTTATATTTATATCATGTTCCTACCAGAAGTGAATAGGAACAGTCAGAGGTGTCGGGAATCGCAACTGTCGGAAATCGGAATTCCGTCCCACCTCTGGTTCCTACACCACATTTTATAGTAGGGCAACAAAAGACAAATTAATATGTTTGGAAGATACTAATCAATAATGTTTAGATTTTTGACTTTGAATATTTTCTGAACTTTTGATTTTAGCGATAATTTAAGATATATTCAGAATTTTCTTAGAATTAAAATGATGGGTTTAAACCTATCTTCCATTTTAAAATGAAAGCACTTTATTTTTAAAATATATGTTTGCGTTTAACTAGATTTTGTCTTCTATGTTAACAATACCAACTCATTGGGAATACATTAACTACAAATCTCATAATTAATTTAACAAATCTTATTATAGATTAACTACAAATTTTAGTTCATTCTCAAATCAGAATAAATCAATGAGCCTAGGCAAACCAGTGTCAACATACTTTTAATTTCCTTCTCCTAACTAATTCAATTTTTTTTCTCTTTCATCTCTTGATCTATATTATTTGATCCATATTATATTAACTTACATATTTAATTATCTTACTACCTTTATTAATTTCTAGTGAATTTTTAGATAAATAACTTGTTTTACAATTAATTAATTTTACTTAGCAGCAGATTAAAAGATTTTAGAATTATTTGAAATTCTAGAATAAAGGAAAATTCAAAATGAGCAAATATGTGTGTTTTAACTGAAGACAAAAAAATAATTTAGCAAAAGTGTGTTTCAAAATAATGAGTGGCACAATTCATGAATTAATTGTTCTTTTCCTATTATATGGAAAGTTTTTTTTTTATATGAATAAGCTTGAGAAGCTCATTTTTTTAAACTCATTTTTCGGTCCAATCCTTTCATAAATATTTTGCTTAAAGGCACGTCTTCTATTACTTTAAATAATCTTACATAATACTTTATTCTGAAATTTTATTACTCCAATTATATTTCAAAAAAAAGTAACTTGCTAACTAAATGCGTAATCTTGATTTATTTATTGGAAGTATAGCGCGAACAAAAATCAATTTTGAATTTGAGATTTTTCTATCAAAATCTTTGTCTCTGCCTATTATAAAGAGTAGATTTAAATTGAACGAGCTGTATCATTCCTAATGATATTTCACTTGAGATTTTTAGGACTCTTCTCGTTAATTTACGCAGTCTAAATATGATCTCTTGGGAACAATACAGATACTTATTAATACTAACATTAATTAACATTAGTTCAAAACTCTAGTATAAGATTGATATTATTTGAATAAACTCTAATATTTATAAGATTTTTTCTAACAAATTTTAATATTCATGTCTAGGCAATCCTCACCAAAAAACGGAATAAACTATTTTCGGTTTCCAAATTAGATAATAATTGTGTTGAAAAAACTGTTCTTTATAGTATTTTGCAATATTGTGTTAGAGACTTCTTCTCAATTAAATTTCAAAATTAATATATTAATTCTGTAAACACTGTTTGGGCTACCTGTACTGAATTAATCATATATTATTGGAAAGATAAATGCTAAAAGAGGACAACCTACAGGATAGTCTAGTATGAAATTTAAAAATTATGGCCACTTCAGAATATACATAAACACGTTAAGCAGATCTATTTTTCTAATAAGTTCTCGAGTGTTTCGGCACGTTAATGGTTATTTATTTAGTTGTATTTCGCTAGTCTATCCCAGATTCACACTAAGGTCTAAAAACGTTAATATTTTTTTTTAGTAATCACATTAAGAACTTAATATAATAGTAGATTTTTTCTTTGTAGTCCTTTTTATTTTATTGAAGTCCAAAAGTCGCTAGCATATGTTAAAAAAGAGGTTAGAATAAATTTTTATTAAATGATAAATCAATGTCAAACAAATTCTAACAGAAAATCACTATTACTCTTCAAAAATAAAGAGTTGTGTTCGATTTAATGTGAAGTCCAGTTTATGAATTAGAGCATAATACTTTACATTTCTTTTTAATTAACCAGTAATTAAGTAACTTTTAATAACTTTTAATTAAGTAACTTTAAGTAAACTTTTAATTAACCAGTAACTTTTTAATTACCCTCATAAAGAATAATTAAGTATATTCCAATTAAAGAAAACGAATTGAATAAGGCGAATTAGGATTTTTCAGTTTCTGGGTAATATTTTCATGTTATTTGTACAAACATATTTAATTTCTTAAATGTTTCTTGTATCCTAAAACTGAAATCAACATTCGAGTTTTCAGTGAACGTTTTACATCTAAATTTATTTTTTTTGAGTGAGCTTTGAATATTGCTAAAATTAACTTTATTCTTTATGGTTATTTACTAAGGCTTAGGCTTTACATAGGATTCTAGCTATTTTCTTCATTCAAAATCTCTTCCTATCTACTAAGAAAACTCATTTTAATGTCATTTCTTACAATTTCAACTTGTTGCTAAATAAATCTAATTTTAAGAATTATATTCCTTTATCTTGAAAAGGAATATAGTATATAATTCATAAGAAATTTTATCGTTTCTTTAAGAGAAGTTATATGTAACAATCCTAACATCCTAATATTACATTTCTTTTAATCTAAAATAATTTTTATTTGGGAATACTTTTAAGTTGGCAAATATTATTTATTTGTGATTTTGTCTATTCTGTCACCCAACTTAGTTTAAATTTTCTCAAAATTATTTTTATTGGCATTTATTCAACAGCTATATATTTGGCAAAAATCTTCATATTTGTGAGATGATCCCGTAACTTAGGTGATTTAAAGTAGATAACTCTCTTTAAAATGTAAATCCATCCTGCAAAAGGTTTAATGAAAAGGTTTAAATTCTAATAATTCCTGTAATTTCTAGATTATAAATAATTTCTAATACATTATTATTAGTATAATTCAGACCCAGGAAAATTAAACCAATTCAAACCCGAATCGTGCTATTGTTTCATTTTTCTCCTATTTTTCTATTTCGACAAATGCCTCTAACAGATCATCCAATTTTTTTTCTCTTTTCTCTGGCCCGAGTTTGTTATTCTAATTCACTTAAAGAAATCATTAATTTGGATCCAATTGTGTTATAGCCCTATCGTTCAGACTGAGGCAAAATTCACTGTTTCTCTATGTTTGAATTATTTTTATGGATTTCGGTCAGACAATGGATGTAAAAGTAACATCTAGAATAATCACACATTTTTATAGGAAAAAGTTTGAAGGGTTGAACAGTATGACATAATCGCGCTTCATCAAATTATTTGATATTATTTCAAATCAGTTTTTCCCCATTGATCTATTTCATTGAACTAGTCAATATGTTTATTTTGATTCGTCACTCACTAGGATTTTTGTTTTTGATCAAAAATTTGTATTTCACAATTGAAATTCTTCTTAAATATTTTAGTACAACAATTTTAAATGCCTTCTGGATTCAAGATTAAGTATACAATCAATAATTTTCATAATATTAATTTCATAAATTTATTTTCTTATTCAAGAAAATATTTTTCCTTCACGAACTTGGCTTTAAGAGAATAATGAAACTTGCAACACTTTTGGAAGTTAATTACCGTTTTTTTTAAGCAAAATAGAAATTCATATTTTTCTGAGTTTTATGATAAATTAGGAAAAATACAAAACATAACTAGTTATGCTATAAGCAACTTTTCCTTTAATTTTTTCCCCCTTAAAATTCAACACTATTATTTTACATATCAAGTTGAAGTTTTGTAATTTAAGGCAACGAAATTGTTTAATTCTTAGGAATAATAGGGATTTCTTCAAGTTAATAATTAAGGTTATAAGGTTTTCAATTCTCGTTATTTTTGGATTTAACTTTCAGTACTAAAGCACTCCTAACAAATGAGACAAAAAATAATAATTTTAGTAGCTTCAATTAATAGAACATTAACAACATTAAATATTTAAGTGTTTACTAATAAATTTTACCAATAGTTTATAAATATTTAAAGTATTTTCAATGGATTCTAGTATTCCTCGCAGAAATGCACCCCAAATTTCTAGGTGTATTCTTAATTTTTTTTTAAATCCTTTAATTTTTCTTTATGAGATTAATATTAATTTTGTTATTCCAAATCTAAATCTAACTCACAAATTACTATACGCGCCCCATCTGTTTTTCTCCTCTATAAAAATACGATTGAGCTTAACTTGTCTTTATTTCGCTATTGCGCAATTACCATGTTACTTTGTGGTTAAATTGTTATTAGAAAAGGCTAGAAAAGGTAACTCAGTCTAATAAAGTTTAATTAAAAAAAAAGAATGATCCGCGTATAAACAACAGATGAAGATAGGCAATGTCTTAGTCTATCATAATCTCAAACCAGTTGTATCTAAAATGTCTAGGTAACCTTTCTGGGCCAATTTTTCCGAGTTCGATAATTAAAATATTTAAAAAGACATCTAACAAAATTAACTTGACTATTAATGTTGTTATCTTTTCTACAAATACACTCAATTAATTCCCTATACTTATTAACTATCCTATCATTACTAGTATGACTACCCAAAGCTCAAAAATGCTCTCAAAACAGCTATGTTTGCTTTACAATAAACGCCTTAACTTAACAATAAATATATAACACTCCTTCTTAAATAATAAACTCATTACATAATAGTGGAAATAGATACATTTTCTTATTGAAATGCTTTGAAAATCTATTATGGAATTTTTCTTTAAAAAAAAGTTCACTTTAATTTAAATCTAAATCATCTTATCCAATCTTTGAGTTTCTTTTACATAAATAGTGAGCAAAAAAATCACAAAAGTAGAATTTGTATTGAATTCCAACATTTTATAAATATTTTTAACACTGTTTAATTTCATTGTAGTCTAAATTATTATTTTAAAGTTATACATTTTACATTATTTATCTCTTTTAGATGGGGATGGTTATTTTAATAGGGTTTAGGCCGGTCTCTGGGTTATTTTTAAAAAAAAGGTTATTTCAAAAACTGTGAAAAAGCTGTCGTATTATTTGGAATATTCTGATAATCATAAAACGGCTCTACTAAGCACACATGTACAATTTATAAGAATAATTTAAGTATTGGGTTGCTAATGGTTTATAAACTTTTTGTAAATGTCCCATATTATATAAGTTCAAAGAAAAGACAGAATATCTTGAGTTAGGTAGTCATGTGAATATAATTTTTTTAAATACTGTTTTCTGGTAATAAAATGTATTTTACTTATTTCCTAGAAATTTAATGGATTTTTCTTAGCAAGAAAACTTAAAATTTTTTTTTAAATTCAAATTTTTTTTTTTAAATTTATTTTTAATGTAATTTTTCTTATGATCATTTATTTCAATTAAGCTCAAGATTTTCATTTTTTAAAAGAAAAACTTTCTTGTCTTTGCATTAAACTGAATTATTGTTTTAATACAAATGATATTGGAAATGTTTGTTTTGTTGTTTTTGCAACAACTCCGTAATTATTTTAGGAAGATTTTTATTATTTAGTCGAAATCCTAAAATTATGACCTTTATTTTTGTAAAGATAGGGAACCAAAAAAGAGGCAAAAGTATACTTGTATTGAATTGAAGATCCAAAAAAAATGTCTCTTTCAAAGTAAAGTTAAGACACAATTAAAGGATTTTTATAAGCAAATTATACTGTTCTCAAGAAATTCAGGGTTAAAATATTTCCAATCAATTAGACATTAACAATAATTTTATCTTAAAGCTTTCCTACGATAGAGTTATTTCTTTAATTCTATCTCTTTCTCAGAAAAATATATTTTTAAACTTGTCTAATATTTTGAATTAAAATCTGTCAATATTCGTTTTATTAGCATTTTATTTCTCCTCCTCTATTTCTCCCATACTAGTAATGACTTGACGATTGGTTTAGGCCTGTTTCTGGGTTGAATTTTGGAAAATACATCGATATAGCTGTAGATTGAGAAGGAATTTTTTTTGTAAATTTATTATTGGGGTTGCTACACTATAATTTATAAAATGGTTCTACATAATTTTAATATTGTAATTTTTTCTGTGAAAGAATAATTCAAATATTTCATCCTTTAATAGTATATGAATTTTTCTGTAAATTCTAGATACTTATTTCAGAATTTTTAGACAAGAAAAAAATATTTTGGTGTAAATAGCTATCTGGTTTTATTTTCTAGAATATTATGTTTCTTGGTAAGATACCTGATTTATTTTTTTTCAAAAAAAAATCAGAAAGTCAACACTAGAATTTTTATTTTCAAAATAGCTTAAACTACTAGCCTTTCTTTAATTTTATTTCTGCTAATAAAATTTTTTTAGCTAAATGTATTGCTAATAATCACAATTTTCTACTAAGTATATAGCAGGCAGCCAGGGGTCTAGGCCAAACATAGGATTCGACATGCATATGGACAAACACTAATAATATATTCAACCTAATAGGCTAACACGTTCAGATACAGTGAGCCCAAAATATCTAATCATTTTCTATTGCATTTTACTCTTACTAAAATGCAAAATAAATTGCCCCGCGTTTTCCTAAGTTAGTCCAAAGAAATTTAAAAAAAAAATAGCAATTCTCGATTCTTAATTTTAGAAAACAATATTTGGTTAACAAAAGAACAATCATTTGAACTCGAAATACAGATAAAGGGAAGTTTAAAAAAAGGGTAAACTTAAATACAAATACATTCATCTAATTAGATTAACTATTTCAAATTCAGATAACACAATTGGCTATCTGGCAATGCTATTCAAATAATGCTTTGGCAACATCACAAGGAACATTGGTAATCTCAGATGGTAAAGTTCTGGTTAAGTTTAATAAATAAATGAATAAAATCTAATTTCCTTTTTTTCATATCAATGTGGACCATTGGGATTGCAAATCAAACTGAATTGGAACTTTATGCTTTTGGCCTTGGCTATACAGATGAATTTTTTAAATTAAATTTATCTCATTAATTTTATATTTACACTTATGCTTTACCTTAATAATTTCCCTAAATCCTCATTATCAATTTAAATGTTCCCATTAGGACATAAAATTTCTTTGGTACTACAAATAACTTTCAAAAAAATTAGATATTAGCCTCATCAGAGAAAATATCTTTATTTTTAAAGGTTACTTTTAGTACCTAGCAAATTTTATCTCAGAATTAAGCTATGGACTTATAACTGCTCTAAATCTGCATAAATGCGATGGAAAAACTGGAGAAAATCCTTATTTTCCATAATACTCATGCACAAATTTACAGCAATTATCTTTCCTACCAACCCTCACATATATAAAATCCACCCTTAAAACAATCACAACATTATTTTAATATACTTAGGTATGACCATGTTTATTTTTTTATATTTTAAATTACTCCCCATTATAAATAGTTGTTTGACCAGGGACGGTCAAAAATAAGGAAGAGAGTGGATTAAGTGGCTTAGGCTAATAAATGGGTTTATTTTATTTAATTTTACATGTTTAATTATTTTATCCTATGCATTGTTTAAGTTATCCATTCAGATTATTTTACATACATTTGATTTATTCATTCCCTTTCCTTTTATATACAGTTAATTTTATTTTAAATTATCCCCACATTAAATATTGTATACTCAACCACTTATTTCATTGTAATTTACAATTATGAATACCTACCACATAATGCTCGATTCCAACTCAGGGTGACGAGTAACCAACCGCCTGGGCAATTTAAGGAACATTTAAATTCTTATGGGATAGAAAACTATCAGTAATTTTAAGAAATCAACTAAATAAAACATGGTATCTCAAATAACAGCTTAGACAACTCTTTCCATAAAACAAATTAAAGATATGAATAAGAATGATGGCTTCGGCTAAATTCAGAACAAAAATGTACCCAACGGGTCAACTATGCGCTATGAAACAAAGTGACCTGAAAGGACCACTTACAGGCTTTGGCCATTATGCAGTATGTGAAGAGGCTTCGGCAGTCTTCAAATTAAGTACGTGATAATGTAAATGGAAAGAGTTATCTCAAAAAAAAAGTCTATACTTAAAAAAAAATGCCATGTTTTATTCAGATGATATGAGAAGAGGCATCCTAACTTTTAAAGACGACCAGGGACGGTCTAGGTGGGCAAGGGAGGTGTAAGGTATATCCGTTGATTTCCTAAGCAATGGTGATCTTTTGGGCGAGCATTATGCATTAATGGATTTTCCCAACCATTACACTTTAATTATTATTTATCGCTATTTCCTGTATCACCTCCCATTCACATGCTTATGTTTATATATTGTTTATTGCTTCACCGATAAATCAGTTCCCAGTTAGTCAGTCTTTAATATGTGCCCCAAAGAGGAAGCACACCGGTGTGGCTTGGTAAAGGTGATAGCTAGGGTCTGGCCAACCCAATAGTTATCCTTAGGGAATATAATGGTAATAAGTGCCTAGGTTTGGTTTTAGAATGGACCCAGCATGATTCCACTTCACTAAATATTTATTTTTCAAAAATAAGTGTTTTTAAACTTTGATTTTCATTTAAGATTTTTAAATTTATTTTTTTTAATATTTTAAGCTTGAATAAGCATGAAAAATTTTAATTTAGTTTTGAAATACCTCTCGAAATTTTCCCCACCGGCAGTGAAAAAGCTAGAAATCTGGCTTAAGGATCATCAAAATTCCCAAAATTTTCGCCTCCGGCGGTGAAAATTGAAGAAATCTGGCTTAAGGATCATCCAAAATTTTCCAAATTTTCGCCTGCGGCGCAAAAAATGGAAGAAATTTGGCTTCTTGGCCTTCAAAAATCTCAAAATTTTCGCCTGCGGCGCTGAAAATGGGAGAAAATTGGAGGCTTTAATGGAGATAAAGCGGAGGTATATTAGTATATAGTGGGATTTTATCAGGGTGGGATATTACCATGATATCCCTACTAATCCCCAAATCCCACAATGTCTCTTTAATCTCTTCAAATTTGCCTCTCTCTATATCACCCAAAATTCTATTATGCAACATAGCTTGTCTCCTTACAATTTAGCTAACCAATACCCCACCTGAAGATAACCCGAATTTTTCGCCAAACCCGAAACCCGTACCCGAAATTTTTGCCAACCCGAAACCCGTGACCCGAAATGAAAATTTTATAACCCGAAACCCGAAACCCGTACCCGAGATTTTTGCCAACCCGAAACCCGATACCCGAAATGAAAACGCTCCAACCCGATACCCGAAACCCGTACCCGAAGATTTTTTGTACCCGCGGCAACCCTGATATATACTAAATTACAGATAAGCAAAAAAGCTCAAAATGGTCAAGGATTACTGAAAATGATGGGGGGTTTAAACCGAAGAATTATTCCAATTTTTAAGTTATAAAGGTTACCGAGCTTACAACCATTATAAGTAAAAAAAATCTTTTTTGTTGTTTTGTTTCGACATTTGATGACTTCGATTTCAGGTTTAATTCCAACACCGATAATTTGTTTTTCGAACTTTGCATAAACAAAATTTTTCTCCTGCTTTCCATTGATCCATAAATTTCCGTTGCTTGTTATAGCAACGCTTTTATCCAAATGCCCAAATTGATTCTCCTTCGGAAAGTTTTCAAATGCTAACCCTACAGAAGCATACCTAAAATTTCAAATAACGGAAAATAATTTTTGAATTAATATACTTGGCTCTACAAAACAAGACTTCAAAATAAGGATTTTCATCCGTTAATGGATACATTGCTTGAATGTTGGTCGGTTTCTCATTTAAAGCTAAAAATACGTAAATTTTTGACTATTTGAAGGGAGTGCCGGCATCACTTTTTCCTACTTACGTGGTCTAAACGTCCTGAGTATTGGTGCAATGAAGTGTTTCGAAACCCCAGACATTTCCTGTTATGTGCCCAGAAATCCGCAAATTTTGTCCGCAAATTATAAAGGACGACTTTCCTCCTCTCAATGTCTCGTTTTAATATGCCGCAGGGCATGGAGTAAAATTGAGGCCTGGAATGGCTCTAAACGTCCAGAGTTATGGTGCAAAGAAGTGTTTCGAAACCCCAGACATTTCCTGTTATGTGGCACAAAAATCCGCAAATTTTGTCCTCAAATTATAAACGACCACTTTCCTACTCTCAATGTCACGTTTTAATATGCCGCAGGGCATAGAGTGAAATTGAGGAAGGAGGAGTCCGGCAAGTATTGCTCACTTCTTAAGAAAAATATGCGGACAAAATTTGCGGACTTTTGGGCATATAACAGAGAAGAATAAAGTCCTCCCTTATTCCCATCAAAACTGACTATTCAGAGCTCTAGCCCAAGTAAGGAGAAGAGTGATGCCAGTACCCCTTTCAGATAGTCTAATTTTAATTACTTAAAAAAATAGAAATAACTTTTTATCGTGGCCTTGGTTCCGGTTTCAGCAAGAGCATATTCTTTTTTTACAGGAAGATGCAATTTGTTGATAAATTTAATCAAATTCCCTTCATATTTAGCCACAGCATTTTCCAATTCTTTTGTTTTCTCAGCAATTTCTTCACTTCCTGAAAGCTTTCCAACACCATTTTTAATTACTTCAATTGCTTCCTTGATTTCTTTTAATGCCTAAAATGAGAGTTAAAAAGGTGGAAATTTAAAAAATAACCGCGGTTGTTTCAGCCGTTGTAGCAATTTTTATGTATGACATATTTAGACAGTAAATATATTTTTGTTTGTAAAAGACGGTATCTGAATATTAAATATAAGCAAATTCGGATATAATCTCAAAAGGACTAGATAATGCTAGTTAAATAGTAAGAGTATATTTGGTAATTACGAGATCACACGGCGCACAGCACTTTCAGCCCGTTGACGCACGCGCGAAAACTAGCTAACTCTAGAGATCGGAATTTTGAAAAAACCGCCGGGAAACGGGTTCTGAAAGTTGACCGGGAGTGACACGGACCGGGTAAAGCGGGAATTCCCGTTCCCGGTTTCATTCCGGTTGCTTCAAAAAACCGGGAAAAGGGACCCGAAAACCGTAGCTAACTCTTTTCCGGGAAACGCCCGATTAGTCGCGGGCCAAATAGTCGCGACCGATTACTCGCGACCAACTAGTCGCGACCGATTACTCGCGACCGACTCGTCGCCGGTCGACTAGTCGCAGGCCGATTAGTCGCCAAGCTTTTAAATTAAATATTCTGATTAGTGACCGGAAAGATTATCTTTCCGGGCCCGGAAACCGGATTTTAAATTTCAAACTCATGCCGGACCATATCCGGCCGGATTTTTCCGGATCAATTCGGTCCGGTTTTAGTCCGGTAAGAATAAATTTCGGAACACCTCCTGAAGTAAGGAAGTTTGGAACAACTTCCTTAGTGTTCGGCACAACTCCCCAGTGTTTGGAACCCCATATCTGAAACTGTTTAAAAAAATTATACACGCGCCCAAACGACCCCCGCGCCCTAACGGCCGCGCCCTAATGGTGTCCCAGTGTCCTTTCATCTGTCGCATATTTTCGCCTTTTTGTACTTTCATGTTTTGCTTTTTAAAATGTTTTGCACATCCCGAAATTGTATTCCCTTTTATTTTACCTGTTCCAAGTATTTGGGTATTGTTTTAAATTTATAAAAAAATTATAGAAAAGGAGCACAAGAAACGATCCTTTGTCTTAACTAGAGACCTGCAAAATCACACTTCCGGGATCCCGAGTCGGGATTTTTTTCTTAATCGATGTCGGGACGGGATTTCGGGATCCCGGAAAATCCCGTCGGACCGGAAAATCCCGTCGGGATTTTAGCAAAAAATTTTAGTATAAAAACCAATTATTTTCAAGACATTTCATACAACACATTGCTTCTTCATAATTCAAAACTTAACTTTCTTGTGCCTGTTACAACTACATTCCTTCTAGCTGATGGCTGTTCCCTGCACCCGTCGCCTTCTCTTAATTGGACTTTTGCTGGTGCTTGCCGCTGATATTGCGTTTGGACATTTTCTGCCTGCTGCTGTCGAACAACATGATCTTCGCTTCAAACGTGCGGCTGATGACATCTTTCTGCGTGATACTAAGGATTGGAGCAAGTACGGCATCGCGGCGGGTGTCTATCTAGTTGTGTAAGTTATCCTCTAATTTTATTCTTTTGAAAATTATTTTTCTAAATTTTAGCTCCCTTGTGCTCTACGTTGCTACATTCTGTTGTGCTCTTGAGAAGAAATGTGCTGCTGCTAAGGTAATTAAAAGATTCTAAGTCTTACAAATTTTTAAAAATTCTTTTTAGTTCCCTCCTCCCTCAAGCTCACAGGCAACCATAAGTCCTGTGCCTTCTATGGCATCTACGGCTAATGCCCAAAGTGAGGCTAGTATGCGGACAGCGCTGCAACAGTCAATTAGGATGGACTCGAGAACGCAAAGGGAGACGGAGAGGGCTGCTGCTTCATCTCGCAAGTCTGGAAAGGTTTCGCCGTCGACTCGCCTTCCAACGGCATCTGCGGAGGAGCAAACAGCATCTCGGAAGACGACGCCTGCCAGGACTTCATCTGCTAGGACCGCATCTGCTGGAACTACATCGAAGAAGAGCACGTCGAAGGCTACCAAGTCGAAGAAAGGGAACTCTTCAAAGGGGACGACGGATACTGGGAAGAGTACTTCGGGATCAGCCCGTTCGACTTCGGGCGGAAGCGGTGTGTTTTTTTTTGTTAAAATAATTTTTTTAAATTTTATCTTTAGAAAGCGGCAGCAAATCATCTGGTTCCGGTTCCGTCTACTCCGAAACTTCCAGTGGCACTTCCAGCAGTTCGAATGAGGGTACGACTAGCGGTGGATCTCATAGTTCTGGTTGAAAAGGATAGAAGGAAAAGAATGGATGGATGAAATAAAGATATATAAAAGTAAAATACGTTCATGGTTGTGTTGTAGAGCCTAAATTGTTGTTATTGTCCTCCCGAAAAAGATTTTGTATTTCCCTCCTCCATTATTGTATTTAATCACATGTAATGGTCATATAAAAATTGTCATAATTAGGGCGCGGACGTATTGGCAAATGCCTTTTTTCTGCGAGCTTGGCATGATGTAATACGATCAAAAAACGTGTTTTTAGCCTGGTCCGAAGAGTCTAGCATGACTTTTATTTTGCCTATTTTGGACTTTTTGTGCCTTTGCCTATTTTGGAATTTTCGGTACTATTTTTGCCTTTTTTAGCGATTTCTCCTAAATTTTGCCTAAAACGCAGTGCAAAATTTAAAAAATCACCCCAGATTTAAAAAAATCGGTGCCAACTCCCATTTTTAATTTATAGTTCGACGAATTGAGTAACTTTGCTCCGTTGGACATTTTGAGATTAGGCGTTTTGGTGGTGGGACATTTTGGAGTGGGACGTTTTGTGGGTTGGGCAAGATTTCCATTTTTCATTTATCGACATTTTTGAAAAATTTGCACTATGTATTTTTTAAAAAAATGATTGAAAATGTCGAATAAATCGTGGCGCGAACTTTGCGGACCCGAATTTTGCGGACCCGAACTTTGCGGACCCGAAATTTGCGGAACGAAGGTTGCGGACACGACGTTTGCGGACCTGATCTTTGCGGAATCAAGATTTTAGGACCGACACTTGAGTAAATAGGAAAAATTGAAAATTTTATTTTTCGAGGATTCCGGCAGAGTTTACCATGATCCGTACCGGATTCAAGATTTTTTTCTTGATTTTTCAAAATTTTTATCAATTTTTTATCTTAAAATTATTTCATAATTTAGATAATCGAAAAAATTCCTTAAAAAATCATTTATATGTCCATTTCATACGGTTATGATTCCTGAATTTATCATAATTAACGCCGCAGGCTAAAATTTTTGAAATTTCCGAGGTTCAGTAGACTCTATTGTCGGTCCGCATATTTTTGGTCCGCAAATCTCAGATCCGCAAAATTCGGGTCCGCATAGTTCGTGTCCGCAAAGTTCGGGTCCGCAAATTTCGGGTCCGCAAATTAAAATCCGCAAATTTCGGCGCGCCGAATAAATGGCAAAAGATTTTAATAAATAGTTTATAATTCAAAAAATGATGAATAAATGGGTATTTTCTTGCTTTTTTCTTAATTATATAGGCCTGATAACCTATTTTAGCTGCCTATTTTTGTGCCTTTTTTGGCTTTTTGGTGCCTATTTTAGGCGCCTATTTTACAGTTTTTACATGCCTAACTATCCGCGCCTTAGTCATAAAGATTGGTGAAATTTTTGCCCAACAGAGTAAATGGTGCCTATATTTCTATTGTAGCAGACACTTGATAGATTTTGGACTTAAAAATCTATTGTAAATTTATTTAAAGTTAAATTAGGAATTAATTTACTGAACTCTCTAGTAGGGTTAATTAAACATCAGAAACATTCATAAGCATGAATTTTTAGCAAATAAATTTTTTGTGATACAAAATAAAATAAAAATTTTTCAAGATTCTAGGCGCTATTCTAAACTATGTTGGATTTTTCTATAATATAATAACTTTGTAGCTTGTGTTTTCTGTTAGTTTTCGTTCTGTTTAATTTTTCTTTTTTTTTTTATTTAAAAAATTCGCAAAGACTGCACCCTTCTTTACAAACCAAATATATTAAAAAAATCTTTTTTATTTTCCACATCTAATAAAAGTTGAAGACCTCCCAAAATGGGGAATTATAGGAGCCCCCGACGTCCAAATCCGAATAAGAATGCAACAGGCTAACGGCCCAGAAGTTGTAAAATGTTCAAGAATTATTAAAAATACAACATCAGCAGTCTATAAAGAAGCTGTAATGTTTTTGGTTAGTACTAGAGAAGCTGATTTGGCTAGAACTAAAATTACAATTTCTGTTCATGATCTGTCTCGGCGAATAAAATTTTTTAAAATACCCATTAAATTAAAAAAAAATTAGAAATCTTTTTTTATTTTCTTTTGCTGAATATTGTTTATGAATAGGACAAGGTCAAAACCAATAATTAACTGATAACCTCCAGTTTTCTTTTCAGTTCTTATTCGATTAGCCTTTTTTCTAACACCCTTTTATTAATTAAACAATAATTTTTTTCATTTAGTTATTCGACTCTTTAAAAAATTCTAAGAATTTTTAAATTTAATAATAATTGCGGACTTCTTTTTTAATTGTTGCGGACATTTTGGAAAATTTAAGAATTTTGTCAAACTCTCTCTTTTACGTTTTTTGACAAATAGGTATTTTTCGGATACATCTTTAGCACTATTCTGTTATTTCTTCCTTGTTTACTCTTCTTTTAAATTTAATAACATCTGCGGACATTCTGGCAAAATTAAAAAATGCGTCCTTCCTTACGATTTTTTCGCAATTATTTTGCGGCGGGTACATTTTTATCATCTTTTTACAATATTGTTTTCCTTGTTCGCTCTCTCCAACTATTCTAGCCAGTAATAATTTTAAAAATATGTTTTAAAAAATCCGTAAATTTTTATTAATTTATCCAGTTCTGTTACCAGCAATGATACAATTGGTTTCATATTGCTTGGGGCTTCTGTTAAATCGGAGGTGTATTAATGGAAATCTACAATGGAAATTTTTTAAAAATTAAAAAATTTTCCCTTCAATGAAAAGAATACAAAGCTGTCCACACTCTAAAATGTCCTTCCCGTAGATGTTGGATGTTCAGGATGAAAATGGTGTTAAAGAATAAAAATAAAATTTTTCATAAAATTTTTTGTTATATGTTAATTATGTGCCCAATTATATTTTTTGATGAATTTTTTTCAAAAATTTTTTATTTAATTTTGTTGCCACTCCCTTTTGCTTTTTTTTTATTTTTTGATACTTTTCGTTCTTAAAATATTGTCAAATTTATTTTATATATTTAATAATTTTAATATTAAAATTTAAAAATTGAGAGATTTATGTACTTTCTTAAGATTTATTTGGAAGTAAACGAAAGTAGGTATTTATTAAAGGAGGTTGTAATTATTATTAAAGGAGGTTTGCTAATAATAAAAATTTTTCGAAATTTTTTTAAAAATTTATAAAATATTAGGGTACATTATAGCCCTAGGCTAATAATAAAAATTTTTCGAAATTTTTTTAAAAATTTATAAAATATTAGGGTACATTATAACCCTAGGCTAATAATAAAAATTTTTCGAAATTTTTTTAAAAATTTATAAAATATTAGGGTACATTATAGCCCTAGGCTAATAATAAAAATTTTTCGAAATTTTTTTAAAAATTTATAAAATATTAGGGTACATTATAGCCCTAGGCTAATAATAAAAATTTTTCGAAATTTTTTTAAAAATTTATAAAATATTAGGGTACATTATAACCCTAGGCTAATAATAAAAATTTTTCGAAATTTTTTTAAAAATTTATAAAATATTAGGGTACATTATAGCCCTAGGCTAATAATAAAAATTTTTCGAAATTTTTTTAAAAATTTATAAAATATTAGGGTACATTATAGCCCTAGGCTAATAATAAAAATTTTTCGAAATTTTTTTAAAAATTTATAAAATATTAGGGTACATTATAGCCCTAGGCTAATAATAAAAATTTTTCGAAATTTTTTTAAAAATTTATAAAATATTAGGTTACATTATAGCCCTAGGCTAATAATAAAAATTTTTCGAAATTTTTTTAAAAATTTATAAAATATTAGGTTACATTATAGCCCTAGGCTAATAATAAAAATTTTTCGAAATTTTTTTAAAAATTTATAAAATATTAGGGTACATTATAGCCCTAGGCTAATAATAAAAATTTTTCGAAATTTTTTTAAAAATTTATAAAATATTAGGGTACATTATAGCCCTAGGCTAATAATAAAAATTTTTCGAAATTTTTTTAAAAATTTATAAAATATTAGGGTACATTATAACCCTAGGCTAATAATAAAAATTTTTCGAAATTTTTTTAAAAATTTATAAAATATTAGGGTACATTATAGCCCTAGGCTAATAATAAAAATTTTTCGAAATTTTTTTAAAAATTTATAAAATATTAGGGTACATTATAGCTCTAGGCTAATAATAAAAATTTTTCGAAATTTTTTTAAAAATTTATAAAATATTAGGGTACATTATAGCCCTAGGCTAATAATAAAAATTTTTCGAAATTTTTTTAAAAATTTATAAAATATTAGGGTACATTATAGCCCTAGGCTAATAATAAAAATTTTTCGAAATTTTTTTAAAAATTTATAAAATATTAGGGTACATTATAGCCCTAGGCTAATAATAAAAATTTTTCGAAATTTTTTTAAAAATTTATAAAATATTAGGGTACATTATAACCCTAGGCTAATAATAAAAATTTTTCGAAATTTTTTTAAAAATTTATAAAATATTAGGGTACATTATAGCCCTAGGCTAATAATAAAAATTTTTCGAAATTTTTTTAAAAATTTATAAAATATTAGGGTACATTATAGCCCTAGGCTAATAATAAAAATTTTTCGAAATTTTTTTAAAAATTTATAAAATATTAGGGTACATTATAGCCCTAGGCTAATAATAAAAATTTTTCGAAATTTTTTTAAAAATTTATAAAATATTAGGGTACATTATAACCCTAGGCTAATAATAAAAATTTTTCGAAATTTTTTTAAAAATTTATAAAATATTAGGGTACATTATAACCCTAGGCTAATAATAAAAATTTTTCGAAATTTTTTTAAAAATTTATAAAATATTAGGGTACATTATAGCCCTAGGCTAATAATAAAAATTTTTCGAAATTTTTTTAAAAATTTATAAAATATTAGGGTACATTATAGCCCTAGGCTAATAATAAAAATTTTTCGAAATTTTTTTAAAAATTTATAAAATATTACGGTACATTATAGCCATAGGCTAATAATAAAAATTTTTCGAAATTTTTTTAAAAATTTATAAAATATTAGGGTACATTATAGCCCTAGGCTAATAATAAAAATTTTTCGAATTTTTTTTAAAAATTTATAAAATATTAGGGTACATTATAACCCTAGGCTAATAATAAAAATTTTTCGAAATTTTTTTAAAAATTTATAAAATATTAGGGTACATTATAGCCCTAGGCTAATAATAAAAATTTTTCGAAATTTTTTTAAAAATTTATAAAATATTAGGGTAGATTATAGCTCTAGGCTAATAATAAAAATTTTTCGAAATTTTTTTAAAAATTTATAAAATATTAGGGTACATTATAACCCTAGGCTAATAATAAAAATTTTTCGAAATTTTTTTAAAAATTTATAAAATATTAGGGTACATTATAACCCTAGGCTAATAATAAAAATTTTTCGAAATTTTTTAAAAATTTATAAAATATTAGGGTACATTATAGCCCTAGGCTAATAATAAAAATTTTTTGAAATTTTTTTAAAAATTTATAAAATATTAGGGTACATTATACCCCTAGGCTAATAATAAAAATTTTTTGAAATTTTTTTAAAAATTTATAAAATATTAGGGTACATTATACCCCTAGGCTAATAATAAAAATTTTTCGAAAATTTTTTAAAAATTTATAAAATATTAGGGTACATTATACCCCTAGGCTAATAATAAAAATTTTTTGAAATTTTTTTAAAAATTTATAAAATATTAGGGTACATTATACCCCTAGGCTAATAATAAAAATTTTTTGAAATTTTTTTAAAAATTTATAAAATATTAGGGTACATTATACCCCTAGGCTAATAATAAAAATTTTTTGAAATTTTTTTAAAAATTTATAAAATATTAGGGTACATTATTTCCCTAGGCTAATAATAAAAATTTTTTGAAATTTTTTTAAAAATTTATAAAATATTAGGGTACATTATACCCCTAGGCTAATAATAAAAATTTTTTGAAATTTTTTTAAAAATTTATAAAATATTAGGGTACATTATACCCCTAGGCTAATAATAAAAATTTTTTGAAATTTTTTTAAAAATTTATAAAATATTAGGGTACATTATACCCCTAGGCTAATAATAAAATTTTTTGAAATTTTTTTAAAAATTTATAAAATATTAGGGTACATTATACCCCTAGGCTAATAATAAAAATTTTTTGAAATTTTTTTAAAAATTTATAAAATATTAGGGTACATTATACCCCTAGGCTAATAATAAAAATTTTTTGAAATTTTTTTAAAAATTTATAAAATATTAGGGTACATTATTTCCCTAGGCTAATAATAAAAATTTTTTGAAATTTTTTTAAAAATTTATAAAATATTAGGGTACATTATACCCCTAGGCTAATAATAAAAATTTTTCGAAAATTTTTTAAAAATTTATAAAATATTAGGGTACATTATTTCCCTTGGCTATCTGATTCCTATTCAGATTCAAAAAGATAAAAAACTTTCAAAATATTTTTTAATGACACTGTCTCACTCAATGAGTTAATGTTAATCTATTCACTCGAAAGGAATCTGATTAATTGAAAAAAATTTTTCTGAAGTTCAATTAATACATACATACATAAAATAAAATTAAACATTTAAACAAAAGCATCATTATAATGATCAAATTTAGATAATGACATATTTTTGTCATCAACCTTTAATTCTTCAATTAAAAATCCAGTTTGGTTAAGTTTAACGTCACTAGTACATTCACCACTAGCAGATTCATATGTTGATGAATCACAAGATAATGATGAGACCGAGCAGGATGATTGTTGAAATTTTGTTTTGGATTGCTAAAAATTAAATTCTTAGGGGGTATCAGGGAAAAGTCTAAACGCCATCCCTAGTCGTATAATAGAGCCTAAATCTTGTGGGTGAGAATAGGTGACAAATGGGAGCAAACCCCTTAAAAACCTTAATAAACCTCTTCTAGAGCGATTAAATGAATGATAGGGCTGTTTGAGAGATGACTGTCTCATTGAAAAGTTGATTGGACTCAATGCGCTCTCATTTTTCTACTCTCCCTCTAGGTGTCTTTCATTAGCTTATAAAATTTACTGATTATAGTTAACTGGTCTTATATTAGAATACTTTTCATCATTATTTCTCTTACTGCCAAAATTTAATTTAATATTGACCTGAAGTTTCTTTTCACAAAAATTATTGCATTTAATTAAATTAGAGGAGAAAGATGAAGGTGAATATAAGCTCGTTGTTAGCTTATGTTTTTTATTAGATTTAAAATTATCATCAGGTATTTGATCACCTTTCAAACTATAAAAATTAATTTAAAAATTAGAAAGTTACTGCTATCTTTCCTACTTTAACTATTAATAAACTTTAATTAAGAGCTTGCCTTAAATTTTGTGTAATATCCTCTAATCCATCATCGCTGTCAAAATCAGGTTTTATTAATATCACTTCAAGCAAGATTTCATTGCATTCCCTCATCTTACAAAAAAATTTGAAAAATGATTCTATTTTAATTTTTGAAGAGTACTATACCATGAAAAATAATTAGATATGGTAGGCTAATATAGAAGATAAACTTCGGCACCGGCACCTTTACTGCCGAAAAGAACCGGTAACGACTGGTGCCAAAATTTTCCAAAATCTTATCGGTACGGTTCCAGTAGTACTGAAAAGTACCGGTCCAGTACTACTATCAGTACAGCGGTAGTACCAAACCGTGCCGAACACTAGATACTTTTTGTTTGGAAATGTCAAGCAGGAAATGTCTGCCAACTAGTTGTCAGATAATTAGAAAGCTTCGGATATCCGGATACGATCAACCCTACTGATCCGTCAACCCTACTGCCAACCAAATTAACGTAAATTTCAAAAACACCTCATTATTCAAAATTTTCACAGCTTGTGAATGCTTCAAATTATTAAGACTTTTCCCATTAACAGAAAGTATAGCATCTCCAACAAACAAATTCCCACTTGATTCTGCAGCTTGCCCAGAATGTAATTCAGAAATAATAATTGGGACTCCATGCTCTTTTCCTCCAGTAATAGAAATACCCAGGCCTTCGTTTTCTTCCAAATGGAGATGAATGCGACGTGTCTTTCCAACACCCCTTTTGTCAAAATAGACGGAAGGAGAGGCTTTGGAATTCTAAAAAAATATTTGGAAATATGAAAAGTCCGATCTTAGGTACTTCATTTATATTTTTCCGTCTCACAATGTTGTTAACATCGAGCACGCTAGAATATCCAGGTAAATATAAAAATAATGCCACAAATTACCGACAGGCTTTAATAACTGTTTTGTGCCTATTAAGATGAATCTCAGCTTCTAATTGATTCCATAGACGATCATGTTGAGCTCCTATAAAAATTCATAATGAATTAATCAGTGATTGAGGCCAATCCTTTATCCTAATGAGAATCGAGATAAATGCTTGAAAAATATTTATCTTGGTAACTGAGATTTTGTTTGAGATCTCGTCTCAGTCCTATCTCATTGGAGCAGGCCATCCGGGTCAGGTGCGGGCGCAATGCGTTTTGCGTTGATTTTTGGCCTTTCGTTGCGTTTGTCGTTCTTGGAAATTGTCTCTTGCACCCGCCCCTGAGGTCATGCTCGAAGGAAACGAGTTAAGTAAGCATTGCCTATCTTAGCAAAATAAGATCTGACTTCATAACTATCCTCAGAACAAGATGATAATTTTAGAATTAGATACCCCCGGTTTGAAATCATTAACATGTTTATAATACCTCGCATATTGCGACCAAGCAATTGAATTTGCTGAATCCGTCCAGCCAATTCTTTATCCAAATATTTTGCAGCTAAACGAGCTCCATAAATTTCGGAATGAACCGAATTTAGAAGACTTTTTAATTTAAGATTTTCTTCTTTTAATAAAGAAATTTCAGCTTGAGATTTTGTAATTGGTAAATTTTTTGTATTAAACATTCTCATTTCTTTATCCTTTTTTTTAAATTAAATTAGAAAAAAAAATTTTTATTTTTCCAACCAATTTCTTTTTAATAATTTCTGATTCGTGTGGAGCTGTTTTTGAGTAAAGTTGACAGGAAAGTGAATGAACACGCAAAAGAAGTTGTTCTGACTGTTCTTCTAATAATGAATTTGTGGCTAATACTCCAATTAATTTATTGTTGCAATTTTGAAGGTCTTTCTTTAAAAAGAAATTTTTGGAAATTTAAGTTTAAATGGATTGTAGAGGGGAAACTAATATCAGCACTAATCATCTTGAGACTAAACTACCGACCCAGAAAATAAACTAACTTTACTCGAAGCTCATTATTCGATACCACTTGAGGTTGAAAAGTTTCTACCTTATATTGAGGTGTATCTTAAATTGGGAGTATCTCTTGAAGAGATGCCCTTACCCAATAGCCAACCAACTTAAAAACATGTCTATTAAATAGAGGTGTAGTTATTTTTGATTGTATCTCATAAGGAAGTCCCTATCCTATAATATGGGTACCTTAAACTGAGGTGTATCTTATATTGAGGGGTATCCTAAATTGAGAGTATCTCTATAAGAGATGCCCTTACCCGATAACCAACCAACTTAAAAACATGTTTATTAAACAGAAATGTAGTTAGTTTTGTTGGTATATTATAAATAGTAAAGTACCTTATAATAAGGGTATCTTAACTGGGGTATCTTTTAAACATCGCCTCTGCCCAGCGGTCATCAAATTATAAAACACTTCGATAGCCAAAGCTAAAAGTAAGCTCCGATTGTGTTAAGGGCTGGAAAATTGGAAATTTTTCTGGAAAGTGCTTTTTCAGTCAATGTTTACCTCCAAATAAATTCCACTTAACTACCTTAAGGTCGTAATTTTGTTGGCAAATTACTTGAACCTTTTGAGCAAATTTGGCAAACACACCACTAATAAGTGTTAGACGCCTACGACATTCAAAAATTAATTCGGATTGCTTAAAGAATTATTTAAATTTTAAATTTTCAAAAAATTCTTTTCACATTTTCCTGTTCAACCTCCCCAATCAAAACATCCAAATCAACAAAAGCTTTGTCAAATTCATTTTCCAAAGTTTCAAACCATTCAGGTGAAGGTAGGTTAGAATGGAATGTTGAAGCTTTTGTGAAACTATTTTCAGCATCTCTAAAGGTAGTTCTCGAAAGATGTGAATTTGTTGGTGATAAATCCTCCATGGTCATTTTATTTTTTTAAATAAATTTTTAAAACAAAAATATTAATAAAGTAATTAAACGATTGAAATTATAACCTTTAAAAATAAACTTTAAAAATTTAGGTTCAGAAATAAAAAAAATCATCAAGGCTTGAAACAATATTGAAAGCTTGAAATTCACATAACTAGTGTTTCACCGGAACCAAAATCTTGAATGGAACCGGAAATGGATCTAATTTAAGTTACAGATACCCGCGGATATATCCGGATCGGGGGTGGTCGCAAGAGGCAATCGTGAAAAATTTAAAACGCAACGCAAGGCCAAAAATCAACGCAAGACGCAAAAAACGCAAAACGCAATGCGCCCACACCTGATCCGGATATGGACGGATATGAATACTGTTTTTTGACCATCTTGAGAAAAAACGGATATATCCGCGGATGGATATGGCTCAAAAGTTGCACGGATATAAACGGATACGGATATTGACCTCACGGACATATCCGTTGACGGATAGCAAAATCCGTATCCATGCACCAATCTTGTTTAAACATTAATGTGTAATATTAAAAATTAAAATTGTCTTTAAGATAAACAGAAAATAATCCCTAGAGTATTTTCAACTGTCCTTTTAAAATGAATAATTACTCAAACTCTGCCCTCTATTTTTTTACTTTTGTCCTTCCAAAAATTTTTTTTGAAAGTTGTTGCTTGACATTAAGAAAAAAATGGAAAGGCAAGCAAAAAGAGATTTTTTGGTAGTTTTGGCAAGACGTTTTGGGTTAAAAAAAGGAAAATATTTCTTTGAAAGTGAGACTTTATCCAAAAAAGCTATGTAATAATAGTGTGTTAATTCACACGAGTAAAGAAGCGGAAAATGAGGGAAGTTGCTTTTTAACTCTTTTAAAATAAACAAAAATGGATATGTTTGTCTTTAAAAAAACAATGTGGGTCTACGTTGAATATCAAAAATCCAATACATACATATGTGTAAAAGTAGGGTAGCACCCCGACCTTCGGGGGGCGGGATGTCGGGGTCGGGGTTTCGAGTGTCGGGTTGGGGGTTTTGCCCGCACGGTGATAGGCGTCGGGGATCGGGGGTTGACGGGGTAGTCTTCAGGATTCGAATCGGGGGGTTTTGCCTAAAAATTCGTCGGGGGACGTGGTGCGACCCAAGTTAAGTCGTAGAAAAAAGAGAAAAGCGAAGTAAACTAGTTTTTAAATATAACATAAGAGGCTGAAAGATCTTATAAAGAGGGTGCATTAAATAAAGGTTTTACTTTATAGAAAGACATTTATTTTTAATATTTTTAATAAATTGAGAGAAAAAATATTCAATAAAAATTACCAAAAATATTTTCAAAGAAATTTTAAAATAAAGGCCAAGAAAAAAACCCTCAAACACCAATCAAATATGGAAAAGACTCTTGAAAAGTGTGCCATTGAGTGTATTTATGAGGGCCCTTCCTCACAACCAGTCTGTTGTTTTAAGAAATTCCCTTGAGGTCCTCATCATTTTTTTGAAAAGAAGGGACGAAAGAAGGCTATATTTGAAGATCTAAAAATTTATTTTCTTGGAAAATTTGGGTAAAGACAATTATTTTAAAAATTAAAATATTTTCAAAATATTTTTGACATTTTATTTTGGTCAATTTTTGTAGGTTAAAAATGTCAAAATTAGAGCTTTAATCGATTTTATACAAAAATTTAAGCAAAGTTTTGAAAGCTTGTTAAAGCTTCGTCTGGTTAATTCTTAAATTTTTTAAAACAGTTTTTAGCCATTTGAGGGAATATCCGTCTGAAATGCCTCAGTTTAGTCCGCAAATGCGAATCTGTAGAGATCAGTCAGCATTTGTTAATCCTTACGGTGCGATCGTCTAGCTTTAAAGACTTAATATAGAAAGAGTTTGCAAAAGTTTAGCCACCGGGCAGGATTCGAAACTGCGACCACCTGCTAGTTGTTGCTAGGCGCTTTAGCTCACTATATGCAGGAGCTCTACCTCTGAGCTACCGGGGCATTGACTAATGATTTCTCTTTTTCCTTTTTAGATCGTTTAACCCCCGCCTAAGCGTTTCAAATGCTGCTTGCTGGGTGAATTATCCTTATAATATTTTATTACAATAATAAATATAAGGCAGAGGCAAAAAAATTTTTAAAAATAAGTATAAAAAAAATAATTTAATTAAAATATTATTTAAATTAAATAAAGTCATTATTTAATTTCCCCTAATTTCTCATTTTAATTTTCTAAAATATTTTTGTCATTAACTTCCTCTCTAACATTTAAAGATTCCTCCAAACACAGCTTAATATTACTGTTATTATTACACTCATCTGTAGCCGATTCATACGAGGCAGAAGATGATGGAGAAGAATTATTATTTGAGGTTTTGTTGATTGGCTAAAAATAATTTTAAAATTTGTTGGCAATTTTTGCGGACAAAATTTGAAATTTATTAAAATAGGAAAAAAACTCTCTGAATGTCCAGTAATTTGGTCTAAACCCAAATAAAAAGATAGTACCCAGTGTTAGAATTCCAAGAGAGTTCGAGAATGTCCGCAACTGTTTATCCGCAAGTATCAAAATAATTTTTTCGGAATGTCAGATATTTCCGCTCTAATTTATCTTAAAGGGAGATCCGACTTATATACTAAAACAATTTTTCTTTGATAAATAAAAAGGAGAAAAGGAGTGTTTTATTTAAAAAATTGTATACAAAATTTGCGGACAGAAAGTTGCAGATTTTTTTTGTCCGCAAAAAGTTGCGGATTTTTTTGTCCGCAAAACTTTTCCGCAAAAATAAGTTCAAAAATCCGTTTAATTTTAGAAAATTAAAAAAAAAAATAATTTAAAAAATTAACCCTTTCAAAATGCTGTTCACACAAACTATTGCACGTAGAAGTCTCAGAATTATTAGAAGACGAGGGAGAACAAGGTGACAAAAGGGGGAATATTGGCAAGCATTTTTTCTTGGAAAGGAAAAAAGAATTTTTATTTTTTGAAGTTGTTGGCTTTTGTTGCCTCAAAAAATCTTTAACGTCTGGAACGCTTAAAATAAATTTTTTAAAAATTAAAAAAATTTTTTTAAATTTACTAGCAAGTCTTAACAAAAGTTTTGTGTCTATTTAAATGAATTTCAGATTCTAAACGATTCCAAAGACTATCATATTGAGAACCTAGAAAAATAAAAAAAAATTTTTAATTAAGAAAAGAGCCCTTAAAAGCAGTCCGCAAAACTTTTTTAAAAAATGTCCGCATATTTTCCCAAAAAATGCCCGAAAATAATTTGTCCGCAAATTTTTTTGCGGACAATCCGCAAATTTTTAAATTTATTTTTAACATCTTTTCCTTTGTTATAATTTACAAAAAAAATTTATACCTCGCATATTACGTCCCAATAATTGAATTTGTTGAATACTAAAATTAGAAAAAATTGTTTATTTTAAATTTAAAAAAGTTGCTGCAAAATTTGCGGACTTTTCCCTTTCTTTATTATACAGAGGAAAGGTTATCGTGTAATTTGTCTATTAAACCTTTAATTCTTAAATGATATCCTAAAACAAGTTTAGAAACTTAAAAGACGGGTATCAGTTATAGGAAATTACTTTTTATTTTAAAAAGTCCGCAAAAGAAAAAAAGTCCGCAAAAGTTGTCCGCAAATTTTTTTCTTAATTTTAAAAGAAAATTTCCATACCGTCCAGCCAATTCTTTATCCAAATATTTTGCAGCTAAACGAGCTCCATAAATTTCGGAATGAACCGAATTTAGAAGACTTTTTAATTTAAGATTTTCTTCTTTTAATAAAGAAATTTCAGCTTGAGATTTTGTAATTGGTAAATTTTTTGTATTAAACATTCTCATTTCTTTATCCTTTTTTTTAAATTAAATTAGAAAAAAAAATTTTTATTTTTCCAACCAATTTCTTTTTAATAATTTCTGATTCGTGTGGAGCTGTTTTTGAGTAAAGTTGGCATGAAAGTGAATGAACACGCAAAAGAAGTTGTTCTGACTGTTCTTCTAATAATGAATTTGTGGCTAATACTCCAATTAATTTATTGTTGGAATTTTGAAGGTCTTTCTTTAAAAAGGAGGAAAAATATATAGGTAGTTAAAGCTAGCAGACCTCGCTTTTAGATATCCCCACAGGGTGGAAAGTAGTACCTAGTATATGAGCGGCAGTTCAAATTGAAGGTACCGCATAAACAGCTGATCAAATCTAATTATGGGCCTAGTAGCATAGGAACATGGTTGCTATCAACTCACCACCAAACGGCAGTTTTACCGGTAGTATACGAAGGTGGTAAGGCTAACCATGACAATTTGGTTAGAGGACAAAGCTGGTTTCTCTACTAGATAACCTTGTGGGTACTTGACGATGGTCAATTAATATGGTCAATAAATACGGTTACTTGACCGAGTTCTTATATTAATGGGCCCTGGAGGGTATCCAATAGCGAAGTCTGCCTGTATCAACCAATTTCAACTTTACCTCAAGCTCACAATTGCGTTGATTCATAACCGCAACTTTATGAACAAATTGAACAAAAATACCGCTAATACGCGTTAAACGACGGCGACATTCAAAAGATAATTCAGACTTTAGAGAAAAAGGAAAATTATTTTTTACTTCCAAAAAAGTGTCTCTTACATTTTCCTGTTCAACTTCCCCAATCAAAACATCCAGGTCAACAAAAGCTTTGTCAAATTCATTCTCTAAGACATCAAAAGAGTCGGTTGAAGAAGAATTATTTTTAGAAGATGTCATCTTAAAAGAGAAATTCTTTTAAAATTCAAAAAAGTTACATAATTTAAAAATAATAAATTTGAAAATGAGACAATTGAGCCCAGCCGTTTCAGCGCGTAAATAAAAGTTAATTGGCAGTGTTTTTAGCAATTATTTAATCTTTAATAATCGACGTTTTTAATCAGAAAATCTTTTAATCCCTTCCAATTTATCATCCGTAAATGTATATGCCGCAAATATTCTAATTACGGGAGCAGGCCAGTATACCGCGAGCTCAGTATACCGCCGAGCTATATCTTCGTTCAAAATTGTCGAATCCGGTCCTCCCTGGTATGTTTCGATTCAGCTCGTTGAGGCGCATCGAACCATACCAGGGCCTCCCGGATTCGACAATTTTGAACAAAGTCTAAGACATAAAAAATTAATATGAAACTGAGGGACAAGCCCAAGTAGACGCGCGGCCATAACGGCGCAAAGATATAACTTGCTGGAAAATTTCTGGACCTTAACAATTTTGATACCTTTCTCTTTAGCTCGATTAGAGGAATCGTTTGATACTAAAGTTGGCAATATTCGGTTACCTTGAAGCAAGTTATGGATTTGCGCTGTGATGGCAGCGCGCCTAAATGGGTTGTACCCTGAAACTGACAGTAAAAATTGTTGAGTTTGGATGTTTCAGTGCGAGATTAAATTTAAATTGGCATACTGTTTAAGCAATTAAATTTTTTTTAATAATTTTTTCAAAGGAAAAACGTGTTTGTCTAATGCCAACCAATTAGAATCAATAGTGCATAAATAAAATTAATTTTTGATTCCATTTAAGGGTAAACACAGAACTCGATGATTATCCGCAGATGCGGGTTCTATTACCCGAGTAACTAACCATAGCTCGGGGTTACCTTTACCCCCATTTTGGAATAATCTACCTACACACCAAGTGCTCACTCCCTAACTGCCTACTATCCAATTGCCCGCTCTCCAAATGTCCGGAATTGCGCTTGCATTTGCGTTCTTTAATAAAGGAAAGGATGTTCCAAAAATAAAAATATGTTTCAAGGATGCATAAATATGTATATTATATTTTTATATTGAAAATCCTAGCTAGATAAATAAAGGATTAAAAAGAAATTTAAAATAATTTTCAAATTAAACGTTAATTAAAAATAACATAAAATTCTAACTAATTTATCGCACAAGTTTTTTAACTATCAGTAAAAATGTGGAAAAAAAAGAAAATAAAAATTCAGAAAATTTAAAACTAATACAAGTTGGGCTAGAAAGAATAGAAAATTATAAAGATTTGGAACTTGTCCTCTTCAAACTACAATCAGGATTTTCTTACCAACAATGAGCTCCGAATGCCGGGCAGAAATGTTTGCGTTGCCATTCAAATAAAAATTTAAAATGTATAGAAAGATGAAAGAGTGTTAATTGAAAGAAATGAAAGGAAAATTATGACAAAACTTTAAAAAATAACATGGTAATTATAAAACTGATGGGAAACCCCTTTTCGACTGTTTTGGCATTGTCAACCTAAAATGTTTCACTTAGATAGCTTTTGGCCCCTTTGCGCGAAGGAAGACCTATTGAAGTTTTGTCATAATTTTGTAAGGAAAAGTTCTAGCAATTTTTTGTTTTCTTTGTTTTTTGTCAACATGAACTAACTCCTCATATGTTCATCGCATCCTCGTAATCTTCTAAACTTCTTCCTTTATTAAAATATAAATTAATATAGAATTATATATTCTAATAATATTTAATTATACCCGTCCTCATTTTTTGGAACCAGCTTCGCGATTTCCTGACCTATTATCTCGTTGACGTTGTCGACGTTTAGATTCAGAAATTTGATTTTGACGTCGACGCTTAGCTGTTTATATTTATTTTAATTAAAATTTTGAAATAAGTTTTTCTTTCTAATTTTATCTCAAATAAAATTAGCCCTTTATAGATTAACCAAGCTGAATGTTCTTTATCAATTTATTTATTTTCGGGGGATGCATTAAATCCAATTAATTACCTTTTTTGAGATGATTGTATATTTTCTGCATATCTTCTATAATTCCCAGTTGTTCGTTTGGGATTTGTTGAAGACGGATGTTAAGTTGATTAGTATCTGCATCAATTTTTTGTTGCATCTCATGATTACCCTAAAAATTGAAAAATATAAATATTTTTTTATTATTGAGTCTATTCATTTTTTTCCCACTGAGTCTATTCATTCCTCCCTTAATCCGTCAAAATCCACCGATATGGTCTACTAATCCGCCAATATTCAATATATCTATAATTTAAAAATTTTTTTTGTGAAAATCCCGGAATCCCGGCGGGATCCCGGTAAATTTGAAAACGGGATTACAGGATTTCGGGATTAATCCCGCGGGATCCCGTCCCGTACAAAATTTTGAAAAAAATCCCGTTCCGGAATCCCGGGAATGATATTTTGCCGACCTCTATTATCCACGTTTTTCCCTGCCTTATCATCCCCAATAAAAATAAATTATAAATAAACAAAATTGTTATTACCATATAATGTAATCTAACCATCAAAATGTTTTGAACTCTTGTACTACTATTTTCAAATTCAGTGTTTAACTCGTTATATGCGGAAAGTAAATTATCATATTGTTTTGCAACAGTGTCAATTAATTGCCTAGGTTCTTCGTTTCCTTGATTTTTAAAAACAAATTTAATTAAAAATAAAAATAAGCATTACTTAACTGACGTCGTCTTATTTTTGGATGAGGTTCAGAATTGCCGTAATCATGAAGCAACTGACGAATATGGTCGTCTAGCTATAAAAACGTTTATACCGTATTTACTCTAATTAAATGACATCTCAAAATAACTCTAAATGGCTGATCACTCTATATCATGCTCAAATTCCTCAATGGCACAAACTATCGAAACCCAAATGTCGGTAAAATTTTGAAAACCTGAAACCGAAAATTTCGAAAACCTAACTATAGAAAACCAAAAAATCAATAAAATTTCGAATTCAGAAATATTAGATGTGATATTTGATTCATCGAATCTGTATTTCTGACCTATGAAAATTAAAATGACAGTCTCCAATTGAATGACATCTCTAATTGAATGACACTTTTTTGGGGTATATGAAAAATAGAATGACTGTCATTCAATTAGAGCAAATACGGTATATTTTTATTTCCATAAAATAATACATACAGTCATTGGTTGTTGTGGTCCTGAGCCTGAAGGGCCTGCTCCTATATGCATCCCTCGTGGTTGAGATCCAGAACCTTCTCCTGGATGCATTCCGAATAATAATGGAAAGAATTGGAGAAAATAGAAATGCAAAAGAATGAAATTGTAAATTTTCATCTTTAAATTAAATTAAAATATTAAATTTTAATTTAAAATATATTTTTTATACTGTTTCTTTATATGTAAATTTTTAGATTTAGGTTTGTTATAGTGAAATTAATTGACTGTAACCCTAATAAACGCTGAATAAAAATCTCATTTTTTTAAATATAAACAATAAGATGTCTTCTTTGACAAGCTTGCTTGTTCTTAGTACTATTCTTACTTCAAGCTTATATTTACTGAGGAGAAATTGCCGAGTATTCTAAAACTGTTTATTAGTTAAAAACAATATTATATATTTAAAACATTAGGAAAGAAGAGTAATTGGCTGCTCGAATGTTTATTGGGGAATAAATCTCTCCTTTTATTACAATCAGATGCGCGCGTCACTCATCACCCATTTTTAATTTTTAATCCTTTAAATCTAATTTTTGAATTTTAATATCTTAGAGCAAATAGACTTATGATTGATTTCTTTTCCTCTTTAAAAGAAATAAAAAAAAATTTTTTTTAATAGTTACAATTAGAGTTGCGCGAGATCGATATCTCGACCGAGACGAGAATCTCGGTCATTTTCCAATCCCGGTCTCGGTTTTGCCGAGACGAGACAACCTAACCGAGACGAGATTCTCGGTAGTTAATCTCGCCGAGATCCGAGATCAGTATACACCCCTAAAGATTGACCTTCTTGTGATTTATTTTTATAGTTTTGCCTACATTTAGGCGAATAAGGGACTTACTAAAAAAAGATAATAAAATTCCTTCAATTTTGGATAATTTTGTTAAAATGTTTAATTGATTCTATGGATACAAGGGTCGAAAATTAGTCGGAAATAAACTGCGAAGGATAAGTACTCTGCTTGATCCACGCATTTCTTATGATGAAACGATATTTTCCAAGGCTCATTGGGGATTTATTGAAGATTTAATTGAATTTATCAAAAAAGATTTAATTTTCACAACATATTTTTTATGTATAATTTTATTTGAGAAAATTTAAAAATAACAACACAGGAGGATAATTTTGTTACACTGTCATTGGATGAAACTGATTCCTTGTCAGATAAAAGTGACGACAGTGTTACAAGATGTATATCAAAAAAAAATAAATTTTAGATAAAATTTTTGATTTTCAGATGATATTTGGAAGCCAAAATCACCAGGAAATGTATCAACAATTTCTGTTAATTTGCAGGAAAGTCTGGTCAATATGATACAACTTCAATTGGCTACATTTAGATCATTTGGACGTCAAACAACTGACATCAATATTTTCACCTGGTGGAGAGAACATGGGCAACAATTTCCAGATTTAGCAACTTTGGCTCGGATGGTCCACTCCATCCCTGCCTCGTCAGTAAGCTCGGAACGTTTATTTAGCAAGGCTGGGCTAATTTTTGGTAATGCACTTAGAAATCGGTATATTTATATATATAATTTTGCTACTTAAATTTTTATAATTAAGTCTTTCTGGAGAAATGGTGGAAAAAATTCTAGTTGTAAAAGCAAATATGGATAAACTGTTGCTTGGTCCACCAACTGAAATTGATTCTGATGAAACAGATGATTTTGATGATGATTTAGATGATATTTAATTACTAATTTGGATGGGTTTTGGTCGATAAAAAAAGTTTTGAAAAATCTCGGTTTATCTCGAATCTCGATATCGGTCTCGGGTTAAATTTTGCATCTCGGTCTCGGTTATGCGAGTCTCGGTCAATCTCGGTCTCGGATTTATTCTAAAATCTCGATCTCGCGCAACTCTAGTTATTATTAAATGGCACGTTTAGCCGTTGCATTTTACTATCTATTTCCGCTGTTTAATTATTTAAATTTATATCTTGCAAAGAATATTTTTTTGCAAAAATTATTTTAAAATTAAATTTTATTATTTATAATAAATTTCGGATGATGTTTCCAATAATGATGTACAAAGTTAATAAAAAGAAATACCTATATATAAATTAGAGAGCGAGCTGGATCTGAATACAGACCTTGAATTTTCCTGGATCTAGAGTCCAGAAACAAGGCATTTTTCAGAGTTCCTTGATTTTTCCTTGACTCAAGGTTAAGAATCCGGTCAAGGTACCTAACCAAAATCAAAAATCATGGCCAAGGAAATTTATTCCTTGATTAATTTAAAAAAAAAAAAAACATAAAAAAACATAAAAAAACATATAAACAAAATGCCAGTAAGTCTTGAAATGCCAGTAATCAAATTATGCTGAATATTCGAGGATATTCAGTATAATTTACTAAAATGAATTTGAGTGGAATTCAAAATTCTTAAATTGAATTTGAAATTCTTAAATATTTTGAGACATTCTTTAACCCTTTGTTTAAAGTCTATTATTTTTGAAATGAGAATATGTATATACGTCTAAATCCTGATAATTAAAAAAACACAATTTTCTAACTAATTTTTATCACAAGAGTATTCTAACTAACATGAAAAACAAATGCGTGAATTTAAAAAATATGTAAAATAAATATACTGAAAATTGAAAACTAATACAAATTGTGATAGAAAGAAAAGAAAATTATAGAGACTTTTATGGGACTTGCTCCCTTTAAACTACGGATTGAAACATTTTAACAAGCAATGTGCCACAAATGTCGGGCAGAAATTTTCGTGTAATAATTCAAATAAAAGCTTTAAAAGTATAGAAAGATGAAGAATGATAATTGAAAGAAAGGAAAGGATAATTATGACAAAACTTTAACGATGGGGAAAAATCTCTAAAAATCTAAAGCGTAGGGGGAATTATTCGAGTTTTAAAATTTGAACGTGTAGTAGGGTATTTGGGGGTGGGGAATTATTTTTTCAACTCATCCCTGGCATGGGGAATTATTCAAGGGAGGGGAATTATTCGAGTAAATACGGTATATATAGTCTGTTAAAGATTTTTAGAGATTTTCCCCATCGTTCCTAACAGATTATTTTAAGTCTAATTTAATGCTCATTTTTAAAGTTTTGTCATAATTATCCTTTCCTTTCTTTCAATTATCATTCTTCATCTTTCTATAAATTTTAAAGTTTTATTTGAACAATAACACAAAAATTTCTGCCCGACATTTGTGGCACATTGCTTGTTAAAATGTTTCATACCGTTAAAATAATCGGTTCCACGGTTCGTTTCGATCCAGAACCTATAATAATAAAAAAAATTTCATTATCCATCTTAATTGAAATATAAAATAATATAGAATACGTACTAATTAGGGTTGTCGGTTACTGCAAAAGCTTCAGATATCCGGAACCTAACCGGATCGGTTCTTCGGTTCGTTTCGATCCAGAACCTATAACCCTAATACTATTATATTACTGCTAGATTTTACTTCAATTGTCTCGACCAGATCTACGATGCCCACCACTACGACCATGTCGACGTTGACCTCGAATAGGTTGACCCTGTCCAAAGTGTCCTTGTACATGTTGCCCATGTTGAACTTGTCGAATTTCCACCGTATCTGAATGTGCTAATAAATTTCTTTCAGTTAAATTAATTTAAATATTAGGTAGATCAGGTGTTCTCTAAACTTGGTAACAAATACCGAATCTATTTTTACAGGAAATTTCTGGTTGGTTATTGTACATGTATTTTATTAATTACCTTCAGTTTGAATATTTTGATTGAGAACACGAAGTTGATGGTAAAATGTTCGCATTTTTGCTAGAAGTTGATTTTTCCGGTCTTTGTTACTTAGATGTAAATTGTTTAGACGATTTATAGTTTGATTGATTTCGTCGATGTTGTTCTGATAAATGAAATTAAGAAATTTTTTGGCGTTTTCTTCAATTTTTAAAATTTTGTTGGGTCTATCACTGTTATACTATACATATGTATGTAGCTGAATAGAATCATTTCATCTCTCATTTAGGTATTTATTTTCATTTATTTTCAAGTTTCGGTTTGCCAAAACTACCGTATTTTCTCTAAAATAGCCCCTCTCTCCAAAATAGCCTCCCCTCTCTAAAATAGCCCCCTCTCTCCAAAATAGCCCCCTCTAGGGGTCGATTGGAAAAAATAGCCCCTGTGGGCTATTTTAGAGACAATACGGTATATACCTTTAGCCAAATTAATTTACATATATTACCGTAAAATATTAAATAGGCAAAATAATCTACCCGAGCTTTGATTTTGGCATTTAAAAATTCAAATGCAAATTCGTTAATTCGAATGGATTCATTTAATAAATACGTAATTGCACTAGACAAATTTTCATATTGTTCTCTAGCATTGTTAATTTGGTGAGGTCCAGAAGTTTCTTTATATTTAAAATTAAATTGTTTTTATAATTAAAAATTATATTTTTAATAAATTAAAGAAAAATAAATATTACCAAACTCCCAAACTGCAATACCCTCTATAGGTGGTAAGTCGCCAAATTCTCCTTCAAGTAAAGGACGAATTTTATCGTCTAATTGATTAAAAATCTTTTAAAATGGGGGGGGGGGCTATTTTAGAGACAATACGGTAATTACCCAAGTTTAAGTTTAAGAAAAAAGTTAATAAACTTATGGAAATCGATATGTCAACACCATTGACTACCTCAAATGTTAACAACAAAAAATTAAAACTACATCAACTAAACAAAAAGCTTTCTAATTTTTCCGAACAATTTTCTAATGATATGCCACCCTGGGCTGCAGCAATGCTTGAAATTGTAAATTCTGTCATGGATCTTTGTAAAGATATTCTTACAAATGACCCAGAACAACAACCAACAGAAACAATTCCTAAATATCGATTTGGAGATCCATTTTCTGCTAGTAACAAACAGCATAATTCTTTCGTCGAACAATCTCATTTCACAAATATAATAAACAACGCTATTCTGGACGCCGAAGAAATCAAGTCAAAATCAAAAAGGGTGGTTATTGAACGGGCCCCTGAGAATGCTGACATCACTTCTTTAGTTAAAAAAATTGCTTTGGATTGTGGAGTGTCTGCTGATCTTTTGGAAAATGATATCCATCGACATCCTGCTCGTGAGTTATCAGAAGATAAAAATAAGAAACCAAGAATTGTCAAAATTCCGTTTAGTACTAAAAAATCTAGGGATATCTTTCTTTATAATTTTCGAAAATGTCTTAAGAAAAATCCTTCTTTGCCACAATTTTTAACTGCCAGACGTGATATGACTCGTAACGAATTGAATATTTTGTATAACTTGCGTAAGCAAGCTTTTTCTATGAACCAGGTCGAAAACATGTTTAAGTACGTTGTTGTCGATCTGTCAATAATTACACTCAAAAATCCACAACCGCTCAGGGCAACCAAAAATAAATAGGGACACGCAGGCAAACCGCAGACAAAATTAAAATTAAATATCGAAAATTTTCAATCATATAAGTGTTTATTATTTAATTCTAGATCGCTAGCTAATAAAATACCGGATTTAAATCATTTAATCGAAAATTCTAACCAACACCTTATATTAATTAATGAAACATGGCTCACTACAGAAAATACAATAAATTCTGAACTATCATATAGGGGTAATTATGAGACCATATTAGCTAATAGAATAGGAAAACGAGGTGGAGGATCGGCAATCCTAATAAAAAATAACATACCGTTTAAAATAATCTTTAACGGCTCTAAATTCCAATCAGAGATAATACATATAAAATTATTTCTCAAAAAAGAAATTAGCATTATAAACATTTACCGCCCACCAAATAGTTCAATTATTAATACAAAAAATTATTTAAGTTTCTTTTAAATCAAACTGATCAAAAAACAATATTATGTGGAGATTTTAATATTAGACACATAAATTGGGATTCTAAAGAAGTAACCGACAACTATGACAAGATCGCGAATATGTTTTTAGAGTTTATAGGTCAAAGTCAATTAAATCAACTTGTTACTGAACCTACTAGGGAAAATTCAATCCTGGACCTTGTACTTACACCTACTTCCAATCTAGTAAGAAATGTTAATGTTAGGGAGAATTTTTCAACTTCCGATCACAAAATGATAGAGTTTGAGTTACATGATCAGATCAAATTAATTAAAAAACCAAAAATTTATGTCAGAGATTTAAGTAAATCCAATTTTAATAATTTTAATCAAGTTATATTCAAAATAATTTAGATCTAGGTATATTAACAAAGTTTACTGTGGAAGATAAATATAATTTTCTGACAAAAGAATTGTTATATCTTTATAACAAATATATACCGATGAGAACCTTGAATAAGATAATAAGAAAAACATACCCCAACCGGATTAAGGAATTACACAAAGAAAAACTTAGATTATTCAGAGTCCTTAAAGAAAGAAAACATGATCACAACTTAAGACTTGAGTATAAAATCGTTTCTAGAAATCTGAAAAAACAATTAAAAATTCACCATAATACTAAGGAAGAAAAAATAATAAATAAAGGTGGAAATTCGATACATAAGTTTATTAGAAACAGACTTACCCAAGATAATAACATACCTTGTTTAATTGATAAGGAAAATAAATTTTACTTTAGTAACGAAGAAAAATGTAATATTTTAGGAAAAGAATTTCAAAAAAACTTCCAAAATAAAAATATTAATCTATCAAATAATAACAGAAATATAATTACAAAAACAAAATTTTCCGACATAGATTTAAGTACTAGCATTGTGTGGGATGTCCTGAGATCACTTCCTAATCGTAATTCAACTTCTCCAGATAACATTCCTTATATATTATTAAAATATTGCGCTGACTCACTTGCAGAAATAGTCACAGATATCTTTAGATGTATTATTGATAATAGGCAAATTCCATCTATTTGGAAAACATCACTAATTATACCACTTTATAAAAAGGGTGAAAAATCAGATCCAAAAAATTATCGTCCTATATCGCTAACATGCACTCTATGTAGGATTCTTGAAAGAATAATTGCACAGCAATTAACAAAATTCTTAGAAGATAATAGGTTCTTTAATAGAAATCAGTTTGGATTTCTTAAACAAAGGTCCACAACCACACAGTTATTATCTACCATGGATGATTTATATAATGCAATACAAGATGGATATAATATAGATATTATTTACATCGACTTCGCTAAAGCATTTGACACTGTACCGATAAATATTCTTTTAGATAAAATAGAAAATGCAGGCATAGGTGGAAAAGTTTACGCATTTCTTAAAAACTTCATATCAGATAGAAATTTCAAAATTAAGATAGGTGACCAATTATCCCACATTTATGAAACATTCTCAGGTGTACCTCAAGGAAGTGTCCTAGGACCACTTCTATTCCTTATTTTTATAAATGATCTTCCTAATGAAATCCCTGAAGATGTTGGAATAAAACTATACGCAGACGATGTAAAACTATATATAGCTCATAAAAACGGCATAGAAAGAGAACAACTCAATAAAGCCTTAAGAATACTTGAAAAATGGACAGAATTAAATGGTTTAGAAATATCCCATAGCAAATGCTTTGCTTTATATCTAGGTAAAAATAACATGAAAAGGGAATATATCATACATGGATTAAAAGTACAAGAAGCAGAATGTATTCGTGATCTTGGAATATTAATTGATTCAAAAATATCATTTAACAATCATATAAATATGATCATAAAAAACGCATATTTAAAAAGCTCCCAAATAATAAGAATCATTAAATCTAGAAATTTAAATCTCCTCGTTAATATATATAAGACTTATATAAGACCCCAACTAGAATACGCAACTGAAGTATGGAATCCACATATGAAATATCAAATAGAGAGAATTGAAAAAATCCAAAAACTATTCACTAAAAATATTTACAAAAAATGTGGTTTAATCAAGGTCCCATATGAAGAAAGATTAAATACTTGTAAACTCGAAAAGTTATTAGATAGAAGAAAGGTTGCCGATCTGTCCACCGCCTTTAAAATTATAAAAGGTTTTACATCCCTTAATTCCCAAAAATATTTTAATTTATCAAATAGATCCCTTCGCAGGCCTCTACTTCTTAGGACAAAAAAATATACAAATAAAACAAAAAATAATTTTTTTCACAGAGTGGTGAATAACTGGAATAATCTTCCAAATGAGCCATTTAAAATAAATGATCCGAAAAAATTTAGAAGTCTCATTAAACAGTATTCTATAAAATACTAAGTACAATAAACCCTAGCGTGCGTGGTTTTCGAGTGTTTGTTTACTATTTATATATATATATATTTTTTTTTTATGTTTTTCTTTTTGTTGTTGCTTCACATATTTTTCTTTGCTTTATATATTTTTTTTTATGCACCACTTTAATGTATTTTAAAATACCTGTGGTTTGCTGATAAATAAATAAATAAATAAATAAAATTTTTATTTTTTAATTTTAATAGTAATACTAACATTAGGTTCCACAGATTGTTGGGTTGATCCGGAACCTTCTCCTGGATACATTCCTAATAATAATCGAAAAAGGTGAATAAAACAAAAATTTAAAAGAATTAAATTGTAAAAAATTCTCAAGATTTTCGCCTGAAGCGCAGACAAATAAAAAAAATTTAGTAGTGGCTTTTTAAAATCCTTAGGTAGCCTTCCTTATAACCCCGACTTCGACCCCAAAAGCTTGACCCCGAAAAATCTCGACCCTGAAACTGACAACTCCAATGACCTCGACTATTTTTAGATAACTCCAATCCCAATCTGATTTTTCTCTGACCCGCCAACCCTTTAAAAAATATAGGGAGAGTCCTCTATATCTCCTCCAAGTTTTAAATCTGTCAATATTCCCTCCAAACTATCTTAGAACCTCTTATCACTGTTATCTCACTTAATCCTTGATATCCCTCCCCTCCTAATCATCGTTATCCCTAAAAATAAACTCAAAATTTAGCCTGCAGCGCAGATCTACAATATTAAAATTTGAGAATTTTGATTAATAAAAATTTATATTTTTCTTCCGCTTCCGCCTTCCGCAGAATTCCGCCTTTTTTGCCTTCCGTCTGCCGCCTTCCGTTTCGAGCTTTTAAAATTTTAAAATTCTCCGTCCCTGGTACATGTATTATATTAAGGCTCTTAATTACCTTCAGTTTGAATATTTTGATTGAGAATATGAAGTTGGGTGAGATGGTCGTAAAATGTTTGCATATCTACTAGAAGTTGATTTTTCCTGTCTTTGTTATGTTGATGAGAGGTGTTTAGTTTATTCATAGTTTGAGTGATTTCGCCCAAGTTGTTCTGATAAATGAAAAATTAAATTTCTATAGTAAGTAAGCAAGTAAATTCTTAAATGAGAAAAATATAGGTACCCGAGTTTTGATTCTAGCATTTAAATAATTTATAATTAGTTCATTAATTTGAAAGGATTCCTTTAATAAATCCTTAATTGCACCAGACAAATCTTCATATTGTTCTCTAGCATTGTTAAATTGTTGCGATCCCTCAATAGGTGGTAATTCAATAGGTCGTAAGTCGCCAACTTTTTCAAGCAAAGGACGAATTTTATCGTCTAATTGAGTAAAAGCCTTTTAAAATTTTTATTTTTTAATTCTAATAGTAATACTAACATTAGGCTCCACAGATTGTTGGGTTGATCCGGAACCTTCTCCTGGATGCATTCCTAATAATAATCGAAAAAGGTGAATAAAACAAAAATTTAAAAGAATTAAATTGTAAATTTTCATCTCTAAATTAAATATATTTATTTATTTATTTAATTTATTTATTTATCAGCAAACCACAGGTATTTTAAAATAGGTACATTAAAGTGGTGCGGTGTGTGTGGCTGTGGTGTGAAATTAAGGCTGTAGTTCACCGGTGGTAAAAGTTCGGGACGTGACATATGTCATTCGATTCGTCTCGAAGAGCTGAGTCGAACGGTACCACTTACTACTTTAGGAAATGATTCTGGACCGAGTTATAGGTCCCGAAAAATTGAAAAACATAGGGGGGAGTAAGCTCTGGTTTACAGCCAGTCCGTTTTAGATTTTATTTTTGAAAAAAATCCTTATTCAACTACTAATTCACTTACAAAATAAATTATAAATAAAGCTAAACAACCCTTATACACCTCTTCATTTAAGCAATCATATGCGCGTTTAACTTGTCCCTGATCATTGTATGCCCTATTATTTTTTGTCCCTGATCATTACTTTTAACCCTAGGAATCGAAATTTCGAAACTTTTAAAATTTTAAAGCCAACAGACTTTAAAGCTAAAAGACTCGTAATTATATTTCCTTCCATATACATATGAAACTAAATTTTCTTTTTCCCCCCAAACAAAGTTGTGTTCATGCATGCTGTGGAAAAATTCATTAGATGGGAGATGGAATAGAACAATCATGGAGAGGACCCTAACCGAAGCACAAATTCGGCAAGTGCGAACACAACGAAAGTAGTATTCCCCTAATAAAGAAATATGTCTTAAAAGCAGACTAAGACATGAATTGCAAAAAATTTTAAAACAAAATATTTTTTAACAAGTTGTAATTGACAATATACTTTTACTTTGCAAAATTACTTAAAATTTTTTTTTAAATATTGAAAATATTATCGGCAGACATTTTTATTTTTTTTATTTATCAAAAGATTTGTATGCATTGTAAAATTTTCAATTTTGAAAAATTTGAAGGCAAATTTGCCTGATTATTTGTGGCCCGTAAAATGTTCAAAAATTGAGTGAAAACCCGAATCTTAAAGTCCGAAGTCGAAATCCGCAATTTTAATTTTAAAATAAACGCAATCAGCAAGTCTAAAAAACTTAATTTTACACATACGGAAACCGCAATTGCGTCCAGCCCCGGTGGCATTCAAATAGAAGCATAACTTCTATTCTTCGATACCCCAAAGAAGGGATTTCCGTATTTTCGGGAATTTGATCCGGAAAACCCGGTCCGATAAGAAAATTTTTAAATCCCAAAACCGGATCCGGCATATTCCAAATTCTAAACTCTATAGAAATATTGTATTCTCTCTAATAGAAGGGCCGGCCATTCTATTTTTCAATCATCCTATTCTTATTTCAAAAATAATAGACGTTAAACAACGGGTTAAAAATGTTTCTAAATATTTAATAATTTTAAATTCAATTTAAGAATTTTGAATTCCTCTCAAATTAATTTTAGTAAAATATGCAGAATATCCTCGAATATCGGCTTCTCAATAAAAGTTTAGATGTTTCTCTTTTTCTTAGATCAGTTATCTTTGATAAAACCCTTTGCGTAATACCGGAGGTCCCTAAACCTTTTGGATGATTTTAATTACTGGATTAATTACATGGAATTAATTACGGATTAATTTTGCGGACCCCTCTGCCCCCCACGACTCGAAGGGGGGTTAACTATGTACTATCCTCGAATATAGGGTTCTCAATAAAAGTTTGAGCAGTCTATCATATTTTTATAGGTATTTCCTTTTTATTAAACATTGTACATCATTAGTGGAAACATCATTCAAAATTTATTAAATAATAAAATTTAATTTTAAAATATTTTTTTTGCAAAATAAAAATTTAAATAATTAAACGGCGGAAATAGATAGTAAAATGCAACGGCTAGGCATGCCATTTAATAATAACTACTTAAATAAAAAAAATTTTTTTTAAATAACTTTTACAGGAGAAAGGAAAATCAATCATAAGTCTATCTGCTCTAAGATATTAAAATTCAAAAATTCGATTTAAAGGATTAAAAATTAAAAATGAGTGATGAGTGACGCGCGCATCTGATTGTAATAAAAGGAGAGATTTATTCCCCAATAAACATTCTAGCAGCCAATTAATCCTCCTTCCTAATGTTTTGAATATATAATATTGTTTTTAACTAACAAACAGTGTTAGAATACTCGGCAGTTGTTTCTTTGTAAGAATACTAGGACAAGCAAGCTTGTCAAGGAATACATCTTAATGTTAAGAAATTAAAGAGATTTTTACTAAAGATTTTTATTAGGGTTACAGTCTATTAAGTTCACTATAACAAACTTAAATCTCAAAATTTAAATATAACAAGTATAATATAAAAAATATATTTTAATTTCAGAATTTAATATTTTAATTTTCAATTAAATTTGAGATGAAAATTTACAATTTAATTCTTTTAAACTTTTGTTTTCTTCAATTCTTTCCATTACTGTTGGGAATGCATCCAGGAGGAGGTCCTTCAGGATCTCAATCAGGATGGCCTTCAGGATATCAATCAGGATGGATAAATTTTGGAGGTGATTCAAGATCTCAACCATGGGAGATGAATCAAGGAGAAGGTCCTTCAGGATCACAACAACCAATGAATGTTTGTATTATTTTATGGAAATAAAAATATATAAACATTTTTATAGCTAGACGACCATATTCGTCAGTTGCTTCAAGTTAACGGAAATTCTAGACCTCATCCAGAAATAATACCTCGTCAGTTAAGTAATACTTATTTTCATTTACATTCATAATTAAATAATTTTTGAATATAAAATAAATTTAATTTTAAAAATAAAGAAAACCAAGGAGATATGCAAGTATTTGGCACTATTGAAAAACAATATCAGAATTTAGATCTTGCATATAACGAGTTGGAAACTGAATTTATGGCTGTTAATAAAGAAATTCGAACCCAGCAGGATTTTGGAATGTATTTACCGGTAAAATAAAATTTTTATTTAAAATATATTTTTATTCGACAATGAAAAACCCTATATTAGATTTTATTGGGAGATTCTCTCAGAAAAATCACTCCTTCGGAAAAATTAATCTGTGATGTAAAATAGAAAATGAAAATTAAGTAGTATTTTATAATATAGAGACCTAATTTTTATTTTCCATTTGTTAGTATAATCCGATGGCATCTAATGAATATTATACACAAATAAATCAACGAAATACCCGTCTTCAAGAAATTCAAGCCGAGCAAGAGAAAATTATAGAAGATAAGGAAAAAATTCAGGAGCTCTTACGTAATTAATTTACTTTAATATTTTGTGTATATCCTTCGTTGTCCGAGTTCAGTCAAATTTAAATTGATCTGCCAATTTACATTTGGACTATAAGTATTTTAAAACTCTTATAACACACTAGTATTTTTTCATACACTAGTATTTTTTTCAATTTTTTAAATTTTTTTGGGATATTGCTTTTATCTTTTTTTTATTTTTTTGCTAGTTTGCGGTTTTTTGGTTTTATCTAATCCTTTTTGTTCCTCGGAATCTATTGGTACCTGTCTTGACCTACAGATGAATGAATAACTTTTACATATTGACCTTCTATTTGTTTAAAGAAGAGAAATGTATTTATAATAAATTTATATGAAACATTTAAAATTATTTTATGGACTATTTGAAATAAATATTAAGTTCAACGTCAAGCTCGACGTCAACGCGCTGAACGAGAACGTCAACTCGCGGAACATCGACAGTTTGAACATCAACAGTCTCAACAACAACCGTCTGAACGTCAACAGGCGTCAACAAGTGCACGTCAACGTAGACTAGAAATCCGACGTCAACGTAGGGCTGGAAATCGCGGATCTGGTTCCGGCAATTGAGGTAGGAAATAACATTATTATAAGATATTAAATTATATACATATTAATCTGTATTTTAGCGAAAGGTGATAAGCGGAAGAGTTCAATGATTTGATGAGCATATTAGGAGTTTATATGTTTACTAAAAAACAAAGAAAACAAGAGTAGATATTAGCTGACTTTTCTATATAAAATTATGACAAAACTTGAATAGGTCTCTTAGCAAAAGGAGGCTTTTTAACCTTCCAATCGAATTATTCTTGATCGACAACAAGGGGGGGGGGGAAACCGATGGGAAAATCCGTAACAGACCTAAGAACTTGGAACAACGAATTTTAAATATGTTAGGTCTGTTACGGATTTTCCCATCGTTCCTAATATAACTCCCCAAACAGAGTAAATATATTGAAAATAGGTTAATATATTATAAACAAGTTCAACAACTCGTGGGTTTCCAGATTATTTTCATAGTTAATTTAGAGCTCGTTTTTAAAGTTTTGTCATAATTTACCTTTCATTTCTACCAATTAACATTCTGTCATCTTTCTATACATTTTAAAATTTTATTTTAACGATACCCCAAAAATTTGTGCCCGACATTCGTGGCACATTGCTGGTGAAAATGTTTCAGACCGTAGTTTAGAAAGAGAGCAAGTCCCAAAATCCCTTTAATTTTCTTTACTTTCTAGCACAATTTGTATTAGTTTTCAATTTTTTTAATTTTTTATTGTTTTAATTTACACATTTATTTTTGTTAGTTAGAATGCTCTTGTGATAAATTAGTTAGAAAATTGTATTATTCTCAATTAATATGATAATATAGCAAATGATATAAGTGTTAATATATTAACGCTAAAAATTAAAGTTACAAGGGGGATTCTGCTCCAATAGCGTGGGATGTTGTTCTAATGAAGGGCAAAATTGTTCTAACAACGGGGGTTTTTATTCCAATGACGGGGGAAGTTGTTGCAAAAATGGGGAATGTTTTTCCAATGACGTGAACAACATTCCATAATTTTGGGAGGCCAAGAAGCCAGAAATACGTCGGGGTATTCAGTGACATTATGGAAGATTTAAAAAAATTACGAGGATGTTTAATGAAAATTTTGCCAAGGATGCCACATTCAACTTTCAAACTATTTTTTCTGGTTCAGGGTAATTTCAAAAGCAAGTTCCAGTTTCTGTCTGAGCTGCCTCCGGCTTGAAAAAAATTTTCAAAATTATTTAAAAATATTTTAGAACTAAAATAATACATAAAATTTAGAAATTTTGTCTTCTAAAAGTCTTATTTTAAATTTAATCCTTCATTCATTTTCAAGAAAAAATATATTTGAGGTTTAATTATTTTTGGCTATTTTTATTTAATTTATTTTCTCTCTCCAAAAAAATTTTTTTCTGGAAAAAAAGAAAATTAAAACAAACATTTCTTTCCCCAAACACTCTCCTACAGTATTTTCTAGGGAAATAAAAAATCGGAAATGAAAGGCTTAATTTTGAGGGGTAAAATTAAAAAGGTCATCAATTGAATAAAAATTCTGTGAAGATTTTAGGAGGATTTTTAGGAAGAATTTAGGAAGGAATTTTGTCAAAAATAAATTATTCAAAATATTTTTCTTTCCTCTTTTCCTTGCCCCGATTGCTTTTTCAACATAAAACAACAATATAAACAAAAATACAAAATGTTGGCCTTTAACCATACGGCACATTTATATTGAATTGTTTTATTTTTTGGAGGGGACTCACAAACGGAAATTACCGGCAAAATGTGTTTAGAAGAGCAGAAAGATGGGAGGGGTATTTTTTAATGAAAATTGGCATAAATAAAAGAATTTCTCGCTGAATTGAAAAAATATTTTGGATGGCATTTAAATTCCTTTCTTTAAAAATTTTATCATTAATTAACCTTTATGTGTGAGAATAGAATTTGGATCTTTTCTTGGTTATTGGTTAAGTCGAAACTCGCGAGGATTTTTTTGTTAATAACGTAGCCTAGCTACTCAAAATGCCTTACTTTAAGTCTTCATTTTTATTTAAGATTTCCCATAACTTGTAAATATTTCTTTTCATTTTTATTTCTAAATTTTCAGCTGGCCTTTTGCTTTTCTCAAAATTAAATATTATGTATTTTTATTAGCTATTAATAATTTTCTCAGAAATTTTTTTATCTATTATTCAACACTTTGTCAGTCAAGATACTTACTTACTAGTATCTTTCCTCTACATACTTTTTCACGAGTTACCAATCCTATTTCAGATTTCAAAAAATTATTGTCAAAAAATCCAGTCAACCTTATTTTTAAACACACCCTAAATTAGTCAAATGATCCCTCTATTTAAGATTTCCTTCATTATAAGGTATAATTTCTCAAAGGTTATCTAAAAATAAGGTTTGCTTGTAGATAACTAAAGAATGACTTCAGAAGCAACCTGCTTAATTGAAGAAAACAAAAATGAAAAAATTAATAAAATTGAAAGTTCAACAACTACTAATTACTGCATTAAATGCCAAAAACAATTAAATAATAATTTAAAACAACAAAAGAATAATTGTTTTATTAAAAATATTTTTTGTCTTATTTTAATTATTTTCCTCATAATTTTAATTTTAATTATTTTTATTTTGCCTATTATTGAAAGAAAAAATAAAAATTATTTTTTGACAAATATTAATGGAAATTGTTTGTGTTTAGAAAAGAATAGTAAATTAAATGAGGGGAAATTTAAACATCGAGAGAAACGTCAAAGTTTTGTAAGTAAACACAGTTTTTAATATATGTGGCCATTGGCGAGTAATGTTTGGATCAGGTATACGGACCGAATATTTCCGGTTATCCGGAAATATTCGGTCCGTATACCTGATCCGGTTACCAGTTTCTAACCTAACTTTATCAATCATATCTTAATTTGAGGGGTTGTCAGAGAGTTATTTATAGTAAATTCCGTACAAATCGAGATTTTTGAAAAGGCAAGGCCTGTTCCAGGGTTTGAACCTGTGCCTGTAGTCCAGGAAAAACTCAGGCTCAGAAAAAATCCAGGAAGGTCAAAAAATGCCTGGGTCTGAACTCTGGGTAAAGGAAAATCCCAGGCTTTGGTCTCTAATATGTAGTATGTCTGCAAATGTCAGTCCGCATATTTTTGGACTTTGTGAAACTGCAACCATATTTCTTGTTAAAAAAAATTACCTAACTTAAAAAATTTTTTTCAATTTTAGTTTGAAATGCCTGTTGAGTACAAAACGATAAATAATGAAGAAATTAGATCAAATAGAATGGACGATAATGAACAATTGGAGGATTTAAAGGAGCGAAAAACAGATTACTCATCTCCACTTTTTGTTCCTCTCTACGCTCAGATTCCAGTATTAATTAAATTTAATTTTATATATTTTTAAATTTATAAGAAAAATATTTTGAAGTTTCTATGTATTTTACCGCCTCTACATATTTCCCTTTATTTTCTAACATAAGAAATCCAGAGAACCGCCAAAGCGAAATACATATGTGCAGGATTTCTGTGTTAACTTAATCCAAACTAGAAGTTCCTACATAGATCCTGGTTTAAGGAGAATAATAGTCGGATCTCACTTTATATGGACCTTCACTACACTCTCAATTTTATTTAATTTACATTTCGTTGGACTCTAAGAACTCTAAGAGATACCCCCCCCCCCGACCTCTTAAGGTGGTACACTTCGGTTTCTACAATTTCTCAGCTCAATGACTAAACATAAGTGAGGTTTTAAAAAACTTTTAAGTAAAATAAATTATAATTTTTAAGGCAGATAAACTCAGAGAAATATGCTTTGATAAATTTTCTAAAGAATTTGAGAAGGAATCTGAATGTTTTAACAGTAAAAGAAAGGATATTATTAATCAAAAGCAAATAAATAATGATAAATTAAACGAAGATAACCGAACATTAAAATCAAATATTTCAGAACAACACATTAATACATTAAAAAGGAACAGGAAGAAAATGAGGAAACGGAAAAGTTTGGAATTTTTTATGAGCCTTAAAATTAAAAAAAAAATTCCCTTAATTAGGTAATAGTTCTTCAACTATCAAATGGATTAGCCCACCCAGTCTAATTAACACTAGATTTGATTTAAAAATTAATAGTGCTGTTAGGCATGGAAATCGTTGGTTTATGAGTGAATACGGAAACAGGTAGAAAGGAAATTTGTCCAGTAAGGAAATTTGTCCAGTTTCTTTTACTTGTCCGGTAAAAGAAAATTTCAAATAAAAACTGGACAAGGACCATTTTTCTAAAAATAATTTTTATCATATTAACTAAATTTCAAGTTATACCTTATTACAATTTGACAATTATACTAAAACTACTTTTGATTCAAATATGGTTTGTTATTTCATATAGTCGCTAGCTTAGAGGAATAAATGTGGGAAGTTCCTCCTTCCAATGATATAAAAAAATACCTAGAAGAGAGGAATCCTCCTCTCGAATGGACATAACAGGAATAAGTCGTGTTGAGAAGAAGTAGGCCGGGATTTCAAAATTTTCTTTGGATCTCGTGTCTAATAGAAGTCCGAGTTTCTCAGTTACAGATTGTAATAAATGTCCGGGTCCGGACCCAACTCATCCCTTAGATATACATAAATGAAATTAATAGGTAAGAGAATGAGACAAAGTACATGTGCGCAAAAATCGCTTTTATCAACCCGGAAATTTTTTTAAAATATCCATTTTAAATCTCAAACTATCCTTATTATCCTAATAATTTTTACTTTAAGGATGCTGATTTTAATAAAAAACAAAAAGATTTTTATTACAATTTCCTTCCCTCTTCAATATCCTTCCCCTCCTATATTCATACAATCTCTGAACCATTTTACGGCACTGATTTTACTGTTGGTGGAGTACCTGGAAATGAAATTTTCTTTTATGAAATGGCTTCAAATTACAATGAAGAAGGCGTAATGATACAATCTTTTAATTTAAATAATGGACAGAAAATGAAAAAACTGATTTATGCAGAAAATGTAAGGAATTTTTTAATATTTTTGTCAAAAATGAATATTTAAGAATTTGTACTTGAAGCTTTTCATAAGATTAGTAATCTTAGCCTCTCCCCTCGTACAAAAAACCCCCGGGTTTTAAAAGTCGAATTAAACAGAAATGCTTAGTATCAGTTAATGGACCAACATAAAGTTACAAAATTAACGAATAATTCCATGTTCGTAAGTCCCAAACAATATTCAAGATCCAAGAGCAACCATTGGAGCCAAAATTATATGAAAAATAAAAAAGAGTGTGATCTATGTTTAAATATTTAAAAAATATTTCAAGAATCTAATATAAGCCCAATCAATATATCTATTAAAAATAGAAGTCCCTTCCCAATATAAGGCCTTAATTTTAGAGAATTTACGTTATCTCAAAAAATATTTTTCCTGAAAAATATATTGATGGGAGACAAATCAAAAATTAAATTTTTAAAAACAGTTTCCTCTATATGGCACCATATCAACAAACCAGAAAAACAGAGAATCATCTTCCATAGATTTTGAATTAGATCAATTACCTTCCCCAAATTCTTCTTCAACTACTTCAAATACTTCTTCAATTCTCTGGGTATTATATCGCCCCTTCTCCTCCTCAACAACCCTCTCAGTACTTAAATTGTCCCCTCAAACATTGGAAGACTTGGAACATTGGGAATTTAAGAATATTAATCCGGCAGAAATGATAAATGCTTTTGTGGCACGTGGAGTGTTATACAAACTTATTGCTGAAGAGCGGAGCAATAACGAGAAGATTCAATTAAATATAGTGCCTATATTTGATTTTAAATTAAACAAATATTTAATTTATTCGAAACCGTTGAAATTTAAAAATGGAGGTTGTTGGGAAATTAATAAAAATTCGGATATTTCCAATGTTCAGTATGACTCGGTTATTTTTCCTTTAATTTTTAAAATTTAATTTTATTTATTTTTAGATATCCGATTCAATTAGTGTTACTGAAAATGGCAAAATTTATTTATTAAAATTGTATAGAAATTAACATTAATTTGTAAGAGAAGAAATGATAAGAAATAAAATTTGGGGCCTCTCATTTATCCTCCCAAAGATCCGCAAGTTTTGTCCGCAAGTAAAACAATTTACCTAATATATTATATGCCGGACCTCTATAAGACACCTCCGATACTAGCTAGACCTCTATTTAAGAAACTTTTAAATTTTGTTAGAAGCGAAAACCCTTCCTCGTGGACGCAGAACCCCAATTTAAGGTGCACTTTTAGAATGTGGTTAACCATGTTTTGGTGGAAGGTATCAAAGCAAATCCCTCTATTTAAGATACCCCCCATTAAAAGATAAAATTTTCAGCCCCAAGTGTTTACCTTAAAGTGAGGTCTAATTATATGTATTTATTTTAACTATTTTTCCAAATTTAAATTTATTTTGAATAAAAATTAAATTTTCTTATAAAATTGTGAAAGCTATACAAGTATATTATACATATCCCCTTTTGTGCCCTTTCTGTGCGGCGCATAGATCAATAGTATATTTTAGCATTTTCATGGATTGAATGCATGGATATTTATTTTTTCAATTTTGCTTGAAACATAAAATTCATTTTAATTTAAAAAATTTTTCTGCTTGTTTTAATTGTTGTGTTATACTATTAAAAAATTGAAGAATGCATCAAGGAATTAAAAAATCATTTTGAATTTCTGATTTTTTTATTTTAAGGGTTCTTTGTCGGAAGGTTTAATTGCTTATATCCCACTCGAAAAATTTACATAATTTTACCTGATTTGTACCAGGGATGTGCGAGTTTCGCCTTTCGTCCTTCGCCTTTCGCCGATTTTCGCCTTTTTTTGACTTTCGCCTTTCGTCTTTCGCTTTTTAAAATCACTTTCGGCACACCACTGATTTCTACCCACATTTACCCATATTTTTATTCTCGATGTTCATTTAAAACAAAATTTAAAAATAATTTTGAAAAAATTAAACATTTACCACGCATAAAAAGTGTTCGTGACTATTCAAATTTTTACAATAGAGTACAACGTTTTTACTTGAGAAATGAATATTTTTTTTATTTTTATTTATTTGTCTGGTCATCCAAAAATAAAAATAATTTTTCTTCCCTCTCCCCTTCGTTTTCTATTCAAATTTTGACCAACAAAGAAAATTATTGGTTTAACTAAAATTTCTCACATTTTGAAAAATCAATTTATTTATTTCATTAACTGACCAAAACCAGTTTTTATTATGTAATTTTATTAAAAAAGATTATTTTTTAAAAAATCGCCTTATTTTTACATATCTTTTTTATAATAATCTGGAATTTTATTAAATACACATTAAATAATATTTATTTTTTCCGGAAATTATATTTTTAGACCGACATTTAGAATCAGAATTAACACACATTTTCTATCACTGACCACTGTAATAATAATTTCCGGAAATATTACTTAAATATAGAAGCTTCCGGAAATATTATTTAAATATAGAGGTTTCCGGAAATATTATTTAAATATAGAGGTTTCCGGAAATTTACTTAAAAATAGAAGTTTCCGGAAATATTATTTAAATATAGAAGTTTCCGGAAAATATTACTTAAAAATAGAAGTTTCCGGAAATATTATTTAAATATAGAAGTTTCCGGAAAATATTACTTAAAAATAGAAGTTTCCGGAAATATTATTTAAATATAGAGGTTTCCGGAAAATATTATTTAAATATAGAAGTTTCCGGAAATATTACTTAAAAATAGAAGTTTCCGGAAAATATAGAATCAGAATTAATTAGAGAAACAATTAAATCTTTTCCGGAATAGAAATACAATTCTGGTACGTTATACATTATAGATGTATTTTTCGGAAATTATATATACCATAAATGTATTTATGTTCCGGAAAGAATTTAATTGTTTCTCTAACTAATTCTGATTTTATATTTTCCGGAAACCTCTATTTTTAGATAATATTTCCGGAAAATATACATATAAAAATATTATTAAACTCATATCCAATTTCTTAAATATCTGATTATAGAGTAATAATTTAAAATTTTTAAAAATTTTTTCAGTCAATGCTACGAAAGAAATTTGAATATTTTTCTAATTTTATTTTTACAAATCCAGCAATTATTTGTTCTTTTTTATTTATTTTTGCCTTTATTCTTCCAATTATTTTGTTGTTTGTTTTTCCCCTTAGATTGGGGAATAATCCAGAAAAGGTAAAAAGATTAATTTTTGGTGTTTATTTTTGAAGCAGTTTAAGAAAAAAATTCTGCAAAAATTTTTTGGTCCGCAAAAGTTGTCCGCAAAAAATTTTTTGGTCCGCAAAAGTTATCTGCAAAAAATTTTTTATCCGCAAAAATTTGTAAAAAGTCCGCAAAAATAACACTTCCTTTTCTACCCCTTGAGTTTTCAATTTTATAAAAATTCTCCTCAAAATTTCTAGGGCTTCGAAACAGATGGAACAGAATATTCTAAAACTCGTTTAACTTGGACTCGTTTACAGGTGTGTTTAAAAAAAATAATTTTTTTTCCAAAAAAATTATATTTTAGCCTTATCTCCTTCAAGGCAGCCAAGTTGAATTTAATTTAGAAAATGAAAATAATTTACAAAAAAGAATAAATAAACGTTCATGGGCTAATGATTTAATTAATTCTATGTTTAGTGCTGTTACATGTTATGATGAACCTATACCTGCAAGTAGAAATAAAAAATTTATTTTATTTAATTGAGTAAAATTTCTAGTTACCCCTTATTTTAAAATAGAGGAATAAAATCTGGCCTCTATAAATCCGCAAAAATTTTTTGTCCGCAAATGTTGTCCGCAAAAAATTTTTTGTCCGCAAATGTTGTCCGCAGAAATTTTTTGTCCATAAATATTAAGATTAGGTTGTCCACTAATTGGGGGAGTTGCCTAATGATAAACTCTCTATTTAAGGGTCCCATTATAAAATACATTTCTCAGTCAGAATAACCTAATAATTTTTTATCACAAAAATATGTATAATATGCGGACAAAAAATTACTGGTCTGCCAAATTAATTTTAAAAACGGAATTTTAAAAAAATTAAATTTTTTCAGTGTCTTTTCTCTCACAATTTGTTATTGAAATAGCTGATACGGACTCATTATTTTCTCTAGAATTTATCCAACAATTATGTTCATTACAACAAAAATTATTTTTGTTTAGTTTAAATTTTAATTAATTAAAATTTTTTTAAATTTTAAGTGAATTATCCTCCTTTTCAAGTTTTACTTTATACAAAAATATTTGGAGTTGGTCTAATTTTGTTAATTGTTTAGCTCCCAATCAGCGAGATAATTGTTCACAAATTAGTGAGGAGGATGTTAATAACTTTAAAAATGTTGGTTTTTAAGTTGTTGTTAAGTGGAGGATTTTTTCTTTAAAAAATTTAGAATATTCTCCGTATCAGGATTTTCTCCGTATCGATAGGCCAAATTGTATCCCACCCGAAAATTAGTTTAGTCCCCTTTTTTCTGAGTTTCGGGCCTGTTCTCTCCTTCAATGTTGATTTTTTGGACTAAAGCTTGGTGTCGTTTGACACCAGCAAATTCTTTTTGAATGCCACCCCAACGATCTAAATTTTCAAAAAAAAATTTTGAGGTGAGGGGCATGTTCTAAAACCCTAAGCTTTAATTTTTAATAAATTCTCTTTTATTTAATTTTAAAAAGATTTTCTTTCATCGCTGTCTCCCTCATCGCCAAACAATTTTGGATTGTGGCCGTATTTGTGGCCAAATAAAATCATCAATTTCTGGAAATATTTTAAATAATAATCAACGTCAAAAAAGACAATTTACTTCTTCAAATGATTTATTTGAAGAAGAAGAATTTATTGAAGAAAAAAATAAATGTTTCGAATTTGAAATTTGTTTAAAAATTCCAAAAGGATGTAAAGGGCAAATGTGGTAATTTATTATTTTCAGTAATTAAAAAAGTTTAAAATGGGCCTTAAAATGGTCAGAGAATAGAGCAAACTCTCACTATTTTATACGCCCTTGTGGCTGGAAAATCGTACACTAAAAGGAGTTGTTGTACAGTTAAGTGGAGGTACTTCCTTGTACTTTTCCCCTTACCCAGTGGCTAAATGAGGTCAATGTATTCTGTGAAATCTTCGGGTATGCGGGCATTTTTTCGGATCCTAATATCCGTATCCATCAACTTTAAAGGTTAACCACATTGAAAATCTATACAAATTAGTTGAGTATATTCGACTGTACTATTTTAATCTGGCTTAACATACCGTATTTCTTCTAATAGAATACCCCCTCCATTAGAATACCCTCTCTCTAATAGGATGCCCCTATGGAGGATGATTGAAAAATAGTGCCCGGACAAATAAAAATTTAATAAAATTATTCAACAAAATTATAGGTTTGATTTGTTTTACCGTATTTTGCCAGAAGATGTTTACTCTAAACCGGTATTTTATTAACTAAAAAAATTTTTTTAATTAAAAAAAAATTTTTTTATATCTTCAAGGTATTGTTAAATAATTTTTTGCCTTTCTATACCTTTGCTGCATACCGGTTACAAGGAATTAATGTTCCTTTAAATTTATTTGTTAATTTTGAATTTAAATTGAAAGAAATTGCTAAAGAAAAGACGTCTTTATTTGAATTAAAAGGTGATTTTTTGAATTTTTTTGGGTAATTTAAGGAAAATAATTTTAAAAATAATTTTTGAAAGGTCTCTCCCTCGATACTAAACGAGATTTACTTTTGGAAGCAGCTTTAAATGATTCTAAACTAACTTTAATTTCTGCTTTTATTGTTTTTGCGTTGTTAGCAATATATTCATTAAGTATTGTTTTTGCTTTAATTGTTTCGTTACAACTTGCTAGTTCTGTTTTTATTTCTTTGGCTATATTTAGATTGTTTATTTCGGTAAGTTAATTTAAAAGTAAACTTTTTCAGAATTTTTAAAAAAATAAACTTTCAAATTTCGAAAATTAAACTTTTTCAGAATTAAAAAAAAACTTTTTCAGAAACTTTAAAAAATAAACTTTTCAGAAATTTTAAAAAATAAACTTTTTCAGAATTTCGAAAATTAAACTTTTTCAGAAACTTTAAAAAATAAACTTTTTCAGAATTTTTAAAAAATAAACTTTTTCAGAATTAAAAAAATAAACTTTTTCAGAATTTCAAAGAATAAACTTTTTCAGAATTAAAAAAATAAACTTTTTCAGAATTTCAAAGAATAAACTTTTTCAGAATTTCAAAGAATAAACTTTTTCAGAATTAAAAAAATAAACTTTTTCAGAATTTCAAAGAATAAACTTTTTCAGAATTAAAAAAATAAACTTTTTCAGAATTTCAAAGAATAAACTTTTTCAGAATTTCAAAGAATAAACTTTTTCAGAATTAAAAAAATAAACTTTTTCAGAATTTCAAAGAATAAACTTTTTCAGAATTAAAAAAATAAACTTTTTCAGAATTTCAAAGAATAAACTTTTTCAGAAACTTTAAAAAATAAACTTTTCAGAAACTTTAAAAAATAAACTTTTTCAGAATTTCGAAAATTAAACTTTTTCAGAAACTTTAAAAAATAAACTTTTTCAGAATTTTTAAAAAATAAACTTTTTCAGAATTAAAAAAATAAACTTTTTCAGAATTTCAAAGAATAAACTTTTTCAGAATTAAAAAAATAAACTTTTTCAGAATTTCAAAGAATAAACTTTTTCAGAATTTTTTGAAAAATAATCTTTTTCATAAACTTTAAAAAATAAACCTTTTCAGAATTTTCAAAAAATAAACCTTTTCAGAATTTCCCTTTATTTTTTAGTCAGAAATACCAGAATTAAATTTAATCTCTTTTGTTCTGTTAATTTCTGTTGGTTCTGATGGGGCATTTCTTTTGTTGGATGTTTTTCCTGCACCAGAAAGGCTTACACCAACAACATTAAATAAAGCATTAAAACATATAGCAAAAACAATGTTTTTAACACAATTCTCAACGGTGAATAAAATTGACATTAAATAATAAAACAATTATTTTAAGGTTATTCCGTTTATGTTAAATCTATTATCGAGTGTATATGCCTTTCGGTGTGTTTTTAATTGAAAATTAATTTAAATTTTTGTTTTGTTTAATTTTTAGTAGTTTTGGTTTATTTGCTGGATTAACATTAATTTTCAATTATTTTTTGCTTGTAACCTTTCTTCCAGCATTTTTAGTTTTGCAAAGTCGTTGGCTTAATCCTTGGTGAAAAAAATAATTTTTTTCTTTTAAAATTAATTTAATAAGAAATTAAAAATAGCCTGAACAGCCCTAAATTTATTAAAAAATAATTCACGATTAAATTCTTTTTCAGAATCCCGGAAACTTTCCAAAATCCCAATCGTCCGAAAATTTCCAACTCCTACCCCACCGAATTTAAATTTAAAAATACTTTTAATAGGTTTGTTCGTTGGTGGCCAAGTCGTTGTTGGTATTGCTTTTCGGGTATAGGCGGAGGATATTCTGGCACTTCTCCTTCTCTTGGAGGGATTAAACAAAAGTTGATTTTAAACCTTAATTTTAAAATTTCCCCTAAATTTAAAGCCAGCAACACCAAAATACTCGTTGTTCTCCCCTTCTTTTTAAATTCCCAACAAATTGGCTAGAACGTTATAGGCATTTTAATCGTCTCGTTTTAGACGATATATTACCTTCAGTATTAATTCAAGGAAGATTTGTATGGCTTGGTTCTTTGTTTATATTTTTTGGAAGTAAATTGGGAATTTTATTTTAAAATTAAATTTTAATTTAAGTCAATATTTATTTAATTTGCACTCAATTGTCTTTACCTCGTTATAATCCACTACAATTATTTAGAGCATCTAATACTCATGAATTTTATGATCAGGTGTGGTCTTTAAAATAGTTTAATACGTAAAGGATAGAATGTGGAGGGAGTCACCAGGCTTAAAACACTAGAGATTTTTAAGACAGAATTTTTCATGACTCAATACCAAGAATCATAGACAGCTCTAAACCGGCTTACATAAAATGTGAATAAAGTGAGATCCAATCTAACTTCGCCATAAGATACCCCCTTGGGATGAAACGATGTATCTTAAATTGGAAGGTATCTTAAATAGAGTGTTTATGATATAGAAGGTCTTCAATGGTCATTTGAATTTAAAAACATTACAATTAGTGAATAATAAATTCAAATTTTTTTGACAGAATGCCGAACAACTTTACCCTTTTATTGCCGATAAAATAGGCGAATTACCCTTTTCAATTCGGCTTGTATGGGGCATTCAACTGATTAATAACAATGATTCATCTTTGTCGAATTATTTTGATCCAAATTCTGAGAATCGACAAAAAGAATTGCTGAAAATTGATTTAAAAAATTTTAAGATGGAATCGCCTGCTCAAGTAAAAAATTTTTTTTTGATTGAAATTTAGAGCCGGCTTGATTTGTGTTACAGTATTTTCTCGATTAATTCCCCTGGGGAATTATTTTTTCAACCCTTCCTTGGCATGGGGAATTAATCGAGAGGGAGGGGAATTATTCGAGGGAAGGGGAATTAATCGAGAAGATACGGTAATCGAAAAAGCACGATTGACCCCTCTAGCCGTGCTCTAATTTAATTTTAAAAATTTTTAAAAATTATTTTATAATTTAAAATAATCATTTTCTAGCTACAAGCATTAGCCCATCAGATTTCACGCCTTCAAAAGTTGAATTTTTCAAATCTTCCAGTTGGTGACAAATTTTGGCCGGCAAGGTGGGAAAATTAATTTTCGAATTTTTAGTACCAAAAAAATTTTTGAAAAAATTTTTCTGATTTTTCTTGTTAGATTTATTGAATGGACATCTTCTACAGCTTGTAATTTAAGTTCAACTATTTCTGCTTCCACTCATTGCTGTAAATTATTTGGGAATCGAATTGCCCCAGTCCCCCCATCTATTTTTGATCATTGTATTCGTCTTTCAACAACAATACTTCCAACAGGCTATAATGACACTTTAATTTGGGATAGGCAAACACACAAACTTGTTGGATATACTGTGAGATAATCTGTTTTTTAGAGAGTTAAAGTCGAATCTCGATGATACATCTACCGATAGCACCTATCCTTATTACGTCTGATTCCTGATAGGGACTTCCGGTCAGGGCTGGACGCAACTGCGGACTGCGTAAAATTGAGTGTTTTTTGACTTGTGGATTGCGGCTGTTAAAATTGTGGATTGCTTCTGCGGGAAAGTTTTTTCACTTGTGTCCAGCCCTGCTGCCGATAGCGACGTCTTATTGAGATTCGACTGTGTTAATATCCTATTGTTTTTGGATAGGGCATGAGAATAGGTTATCTGCAGGGGTCACATGCTCAATCTTAGATTTGAGTTGAAATGGCTTAATGTGCCACACAACCCGACTCCCTCCATGTTTTTATTTCTTTTTTTTAAATTAAAATTTTAGGCATTATTACCTACCAAATTAGTCTATTCACATCGTTTTGCAAATTTATCCGCGTCTTTTGAATTATTAGACCAAACAATAAAACCTATAATTAATGGAGACGAAGATTTATTGAGGGGGTGGTATACAACTGAATGGGGAGGTATTTTAACGTTAAAAAAATTCGAAAAAAAAATTTTAAAAATTTTTTCAAAGTTATTTCCCAATGGTTTGATTTACAACGTTCTATAATTCAAGACTGTAAACAATCCTTTATTGTTTCTTTACTTGTTGTGCTTCTATTTTCTGCTGTTATGCTACGGTAGAGTTTTGATAGAAATCTCGCTCACTTGAGGATTGAGCGAGATTCGAGATATTTTGAAAAATTTTGGCCTTGTTAGGCTATAGGTTCTTGAACAAGATCTTGCCTTCTGGCAATTCCCAGAAAATTTTTTCTCTCCAAATTTTAAAATTTATTAAAGTCTTATTAATTGACTATCTATAGAACCCAAATCTCTCTAAAAATGCCTTGAAATTAAAAAAAAAATTTTTTCTTCAAGCCTAAACTCAATTTATGCAACTTTAACAATCGTTAGCATTGTATGTTGCACGCTAGGAATGTTACTTTTGCTTGGTTTGATTTAAAAAATATTTTTAAAATTAATTAAAAAATTAAATTTTTTATAGGTTGGGAGATTGGTGTCTTAGAGGCAGTTATTCTCGTTGTCGTTGTTGGCCTCTCATTTGATTATACCCTCCATTTTGGGGCTACAATGCCTTCTAAAGGTGTTTTAAATTGAAATATATTTAATTCAAAAAATATTCATAGTTTGCCCCATGCATTCTTTACAAATGGCAATTCGTGGAGCAATTAGGCCTATTTTAATGTCAACAGTCTCGAGTATTCTTGCTGGGGCTGTAATGCTTTTTGCCGAGACACATGCATTTTTTCAAGTAGAAATTTTTTAATTGGGGTTTATTTCAGAATTTTTTTGTCGAACTGTTTGTTTAAGCTTCTGATTTTTTAAATTTTAATATGTTTGTTTGAAATTCTGATTTTTAAAATTCTGCTTTTTGAAATTCTGAATGTTTGTTTAAAATCTGAATGTTCGTTTAAAATTCTGATATGTTTATTTCAAATTCTGATTTTAATAATTCTGAATGTTCGTTCAGAATTCTGATTTTTAAAATTTTGATTTTGTTTGAAATTCTGAATGTTTGTTTAGAATTCTGATATGTTTTTATAATTCTGACTGATGTTTATTTCAAATTCTGATGTTTTTAAAATTTTGTATGTTTAAAATTCTGATATGTCTGAACTTTAATAAAATACTATATTAATTTTATTTTTTAAGGTCGGAATTTTCCTTGTTGTTTGCAGTTCATTAAGGTTGCTTGTAATTTATTAAAAAAATATATTTAAAAATTTATTTTTAGCCTCCTTTTTGCAATTTTCTTCTTTCTTCCTCTCTTTTACGTCATAACAACATGGATATCAAAATTATATAAATATTTTTTATCAATGACAAATAATGAAAAATCAACAATAAAAATTCACAAAATTCAAAATTGTGAATGGTGCTTTATTTCACAACAAGGAAAAGTGGATCTTAAAATGAAAAAATTTAATAAAAATGAGAATAGAAACAATATTAGTATTAGTAAAAACAATAGGAGATTAAGAGGAGGAATAATTGTTGAAACAAATGAAAGAGGAATGAAAATAGCAGGTAAGAATAAAATTTCAGAAATGTTTGTTTAAAATTCTGATTATTAAAATTTATCAGAATTATGGGATGTTTAGTAAAACTTCTGGTTTTCGGAAATGTTTATCAAAAATTCTGGTTTTCCGGAAATGTTTATCAAAGCTTCTGGTTTCTGGAATATTTAGTAAATATTCTGATTATTTCAGAAATGTTCATTTAAAATTCTGATTATTAATGTTTTTCCAAAATTCTGAAATATTTGGTAAATATTCCGATTATTCCGGAAATGTTATTTTAGGAGTTTTGTTTGCCTAAAATTCTGATGTTTTTAAGATTATGAATGTTCGCTTAAAGTTCTGATTTTTACTAAACATTTCTGATAGTTGGGGTCATTTCGGCGTGGGGCCGTTTGGGGGCAACTGTTTAGACACAAAAAATATTTTAATTTTGAGCCTGTACTTTAAATAAAATTTTTCTAATATTTATAGGAATCAGACAAAACATAGAAAACCCTTTATCTATTAACAACAATATTATTGAGCCATCCAACAATAACCGTTCCTTTTCTTCCGGTGTTTCAAGTTTTGTTGCAAAATTAAAATATGATCCAAGGGAAGATGAATATGAAGAATATGGGGATATTATTAAGCTATGAATTTTTGTACAAAAAATTATTTTTCGTTATATTATATGTATATTTTTAAGCAAATTACTAACAAAATTTCTAGCTTTCTCTTATTTTTTAAAAATTCAATAAATAAATAATTTTATAAATTACGACCTTAGTTTCCTTTTTATTTAGTCAGAGAATTTACAATAAATTAACAAAAAATATAGCAACAAATAAAATTTATCGTTTCATTAAAAAACAAAAATAAAATCGAATCTGTTAGTTCGTCTCCCAAAAATCACGTTTCCTTCATTAATAAGTTCTAGAATTTGAAGCTATCGAGAGTTGAATTAGGGTTGATACCCTGTGATTAGAAAACAAAAGACGGGGAGTCGACGGGAAACAAGAGGTAGAGGCGAGTTGTAAGGTTTAAAGAGGGTGAATAGTGGGAAAATGGCCTCCCTATCCTCGCTCACCAGCTATTAATTAGAACCTTCAATTAATTAACTGCTACAAGATTCACATTCTTATTTTTATTATTCAATTTAGCATCTTGCTGTGCATAAGGTTTAACAATAATAGTTTTGATCACACTTGTTTGATTATTATTTTTAAAAAATTGTTGTATAACCAATTTATAAAATTCCTTCGAAGCAAAAAGTAAACAAATTTCCTCAATAAATTGAATTAAGGTATAACCAAGATTATAGAGAATATTAAATATCACTGCAGTTAAGGTGTTTTTCATATTGGTGTTTACGTATAAACTTGCTTGGTATATAGCTATCTGAACAGGGCAGGGAATCAAACTTGAGGTGAAGACAATTAAAATAAGAATTCGGTCCTTTTGTAATTGTACATCGACTCCTACTTTTTTGTGTTCTGTGGAATTAAAAAAATTTTAATTGGACAATGCGTTAGTGGACTATCAGTCCGATGCCCCTCTTAATCCCTCCAAATATCCCTATATATCCCATAATCCTCCGATAAGATTGCCCACTGACGTTCTGGGGGAGCCATGGGAGTAGTGGAACTGTGGGGTATATTCAGAAGAGCCATTTCGAGCAAAAATTTTGGAATCAGGGCTGGACTCATCTGCGGATTGCGTAAAATTTCGTGTGCCTTTTGACTTTAAGATTGCGTATTTTTAAATTAAAATTTGCGGATTGCGGCTGGGAAAATTTTTTCCAACTGCATTTAGCACTGCTTTGTATATAGTATACTGTGTGGCACACTATTAAAATAACCCCGTTTTTAGAATAACGTTGTTTTTGGCAAACCAACGCTCCGTGGTTCCCATCTTTTATGACAATATAAAGATTATAAATAAACCTACTATAATCATAAATAAATTTAGTTAAAATAGCCAAATATAAAGGTGCTGATATGAAAATTGCTAAGAGTAATGCTTGATCACGATCCATCACAATTTTATTGATGAGAATGCTATTAGTAATTAAATTTTTAACAAATGATTTTCGACGATTAGCTTGATTAATTGTCATCCCTTGTCCCCCCCCCCCCCCGAACATCACCGAATAGCGAGGGGTTTAGTTATAGTTGGACCCGCTCCTGACTTTTTTTGGCTAACATCCAACTCTGGAAGTCTCACCACGAAAATTCCTACCTCGAACTTTTCAACCCTGAAGGACTGGGAGTCGAGTCCAAAGTTGAACAATGATTACCCAGGGTAATTAATCAAGTAATTTTTTTCTTCCAAAAAATCCAAACCCTAAAATTCCAGTATTTGCAATGTCCAGACGAAATGCAACATATTGTACAGCACTCCAAATAATTACTACAAGCCATGTTAAACAAATAAAGTATTTAATATTTCTGAAAAAATTTTTTTATTATTATCTCTAAGGTTGGTCCCGACGGGGGGGGGGAGAGCATGGGGAATAATTTTCGGAAAGGCAACCCCACGGTGGGGGGGGGGGGGGGGGGGGCGCTGCCTAGTCCGCAAATATATGTCCGCAAATATTTCTGTTTCAAAATTTTCAAAGTTTACTTCAATTTCCAATATTTTTGATAGCTTAAAGGAAAGAAAACTGCATGGAAACGATTTATAGCCAGTACAATAATATGAAAATAAGCAGCATTTAGAAGCACACCTGCACTGGGGGCCAGAAAGAAATAACTCCAGTATGACGATGAAAAAGAAAAATATTTATAAATACAAACATAGATTTGCCGAATTTGATATATTATATTGGCACAAGACTTGAAAAAATTATTTAAAAAATTAATTTAAGGAAGCTTATTGGTAGCATTTTCTTTCTTTTCGATCACCTGCTCAACCAAAAATTCTTAGCTTCTTCGAATCGTATTTGTATCATCCCTAATTTTGGCCTGTACCCGTATATGCCCGCTTACCCTCTATGCTAGATAATTGCCCTCTTTCGATTAATTATCTCATCTAGTGAGGGGCTGAAAAAAAAATTATCCATGGTAATTTAAATAATTACCATGGATTAAAATCCATGGTAATTATTTAAATGAAGGGGTACGACATCTGATTTGACCGACCTTTGTCTATACCAAGGAAAAAATTAAAAAGGGATCTAAAAGTCGAATAGTCCCAAAATTAAGTACGCCACAAAAATATTTCGGAAAACTATCCAAAAAAGAACCCCTCTACCTTGCTAAAAAGAATAAGAAGAGCCTTTCTTTCCTTTGAAAAATAATATAAAGGACGAATCAGAATTATCAAAAATATTGCACAGATTGAACAGAAAAACCCCGAAAATACATTATAATAATTTTTTTGAACATCAACATCAATTGTCATTTTAATTCTAAAATTTTAAATTTTTAAAATGTTGAATTTTTGAATTAGAATATGAGGGTAAATTCTTTAGTGGCCTTTAATTTGCTAATTTTAATATATCGCTCCAGAGGTGAATCGGAATTCCGATTTCCGAATTTCGAAAATTCTAAGGCTGATTACCGAATTCCTAATTCCGACTTTTGAGCCATTTCCAATTTCCAACAGTTCCGATTTCCGGCACCTTCGTCATTTCCGATTCACCTCCGATTTCCTCTCAATTCACCTTCCTTCGCTGTATACGCATGTCCTCAAGGTCCTAGGTTGTATATTAGGGAGGTTTGACCTAAACTTTATAGATACACCTCTATTTAAGATACGTTTTTAAACTTGATTAGCTACTGGGTGGGGGAAAAGTTAAAGCGACACTTCAAATTTATAATTTTTAAAAAGTCAAATTTTGAATTAAAATATAGGTAATTATTTATTAGGTAATTATCTACGTTAAATAAATTCTATTTTTAAAGATTCTATTTTTAAAAGTTATATAATTAAAATATTCTTTGCATACAAAACATAAAAAGAATAAAACACTCTTTTCTAGCAACATTTTTAAAAATTATTTTGAATAACCCAAAATTATCTTCCCTCTAAAATTAATTTTTATCTAAAGAATAAAACACATCTCTTATATAAATTTAATTATACTATATTGTCCAATATATAGTTAAATAGTTAAAGTCAAACTTGCACACGGATACTGATCTTGGTATCCGTATCCGAATATTTACGGCGGATACGGACGGATATCCGCAGGCATTTTGATATTATTTGTATCCATATCCGTATCCGTTAATGTAGACTATTTAAATGTCAAATAAAATTTTTAAAAATTTTAAAGGGTTTTTTGGTATTTAATTAACCGAAAATAAGTTTAAAAATGAAAAAGTTGCAATTGAACAAGAGTCAAAGACTCATTGGGAAGAGAAATTGAAGAGGCGTGAGATGAAATAAATTTTTTAAATTTAATTTTTTTTTGAGAATTTTCCCACTATGTACTTTTCCATATAATCATTTTTTCCCACTATGTAATAAATTAAATATTTTGTACTTTAATTTAACATTTCTCGATGAGAACACTGTCTTAACGTATGTAGATTAAATGAGTGAGTGTAATAAATTGGTACAGCCCAAAACGGCGCGCGGCCATAACGGCGCTTAGCCATAATCTGCTGAAAAATGTCTGGCCCTTAACAATTTTGATAGCATTCGCCTTAGCTCGATGAGAGGACTCCTTTGATACTAAATTTGATAAGATTAGTAAGTCTTAAAGTGGGTTATAGCTGTGCGACTTCATTGCTTATAAATAAGTGGGTGCTTATAAATAGGTACTTATAAAGGGACTTTTTGGCTAAGTCATTAAAGGTACACCTTAAAATTCTCAAAATTTCAACGCCGCAGGCTTTGAAAATGGAAGCAATCTGGCTCATTAATCTGCAAATTTTTTAAATTTTCGTCTGCGCGCGGAAAAAGACTCGGCTCTCTCTCGGCTCTTGTCCAGATTAATGGTTATATAACACCTATAATTAAAGAAGAGGAGATGAAAAAAATAATTTAGAGAGATTAAATTGAATTTTGAAATTTATTTAAATTATTTTAAATTATTTCCAAAAATTAGAAAAAAACACATCCGGGTAGGCAGATAAAAATAAAATGGGAAGGGGGGGGGGGGTGGGTGGGTGGGTGGGTTATTAAGAAGGGAGTTACCCTCCTTAAACAATTATTAAATTGAATAGATAAAGAACATTTTTTGTTAATTTTTAAATAAATATTGATATCATTTTCTTCCCAATTCCGGCCCAAAATTTATTATTTAAAGGGGCTACTTAACCCAAAAATTAAATTCAAAATAATTTAAAAACACAAAAAATGTTGATTAAAAATAAATTTCCCTCCCCTCTAATTTTATTTTTCACCATTTATTTATTTTTCTGTTTAAATTGGAATTTTGTTGAATCAAAAAATGTGGAAAGCCGAAAATTTGAAATTTCAAAAATTAAAAAAATTTTAAACAAAGGAGGAAGAAAATTTAATTTTAATAAAACTGACAAGTTAAATTCGAGGAAATTAAATGAGGAATTTTTTGTTGATTTTGCTTTGGTTGGTTACTTTGAGGATATTGAGATTGAAGGATATGAGCTTTTGTATTATTTAGATTTTTGTTATGATGAAGAAAAATATTTTCAAAATTATTGCGATTTGGGTCAGATGAGTAAACCAATTAATGCTACATTTGATGTAAGTCAATCAACTTTTGATGTGAGCATTCGGGGTGCAAATTTGAGTTGCAGCCAGAATGCTTGAAGGTCTGGGTTTCAATTTTTTCGGGGCGGGGCTCGGCGGGGCACTTCGAATTTCTTCATAAAGTATACCCAATACTAGTCTTTAAATCTTTAAATCATACCATTGAATGGGGGAGCTTTTGGGTATATCCGCTATTTGCCAGTAATCTGGCATTAACACGCCTTTCCCAAATAAGCTACCTATTCCAATATATGGAAATTGCCAGGATTGGCTTAAGTCCTCAATTCGCTTCAAAATTACTGAACTTCTGGAGCGGCTAATAAACGTATTGAAATGTCCCCTGATCTCTCTATATACCTAACTTTTATTAGATACCGATAGTATGTACAAAGATATTCGACCTTATATTGGAACTAGTGCCGTTCGGAACAGTGTCGTTCCACTCAAAGGCGGAACGACACTGTTCCGGACTCAGGAGGTTCGGGTCGGGTTACCTTAATCCTCCTATATCCTTTATATTTAAACAAATTAAGCATGAAAGCTTGGAAAAGATTGTCATTTTTGTTGATCAAGTCGTTGACAGTAAAGGAGAAACAATTATAAATGTTGGAAATAATACTGAATTCTATCGCGATTACTTAAACCTAGCTATAAAAGGAAGTTCAAAAAATATTCAAAAAATCGCTAAGGCTTTGGATGCTTTAATTGATGATAAAAAACATTTTTATTACCTAAATGGAAAATGTAAAAATATTAAATCTGAAGGAAATTCAATTGGTTTAAAATTAAAAAATTCTAATACTACACTTAATGTTTCTCGAAAGGATATAGCAGAGGATAGTGTAAGTAAATAAATATTAGTCAAAAATTTAAGTGTTAGGGGAAGATCAGTATCAGTATCAGTTCGTGCCCCTCTCTCACAATCGTACATGGACAAAAGTACGAGTAAAAATTAAAAAAATGTTGTTAAGTGCAAGTCCAAAAGTAGGTGTGGTACCAAAAATTTATGTCAAATATCGGGAAAAGGCCAAGTAGGGTTGGGGGTTTCGAGTCGGGCTGACGTTAGACCCATTTTTTCGGGTCTAATTTTTATCGTGTCTTTTTCTTTTTTTCCCGACTCGGTCTTTCGGACCGGGCCCGGATCGGGCCCCCAATTCTAATGCCAAGAGATCGCAGGTTCTATTCATACCGGTGTCTCCTCCTTAAATTGACTGAAGTAATTGTCTAATGTCCTTAAATTGTCCTTAAATTGACTGAAATATGTAGTTATTCAAAAATCAACAAAATATTCTTTAAAAAATTTTGGATGTTTCAAGGATGAAAATAAATGTATACTTGGACTTGAAACTAGTGAAGAAACACAATTAGAATTTTCAACACAACATTTGAATAATTATTGTGTTTTATTCGATACTTTTTTGAATCAAATAGCTTTTGCACCTAAAGTAGTTAAGCCGAAAGATATGGAATGGATTCTTTGTTAATAAAAAGAATAAATTTTAAGAGGTTAAAAGGAAAGTTTTTAAATTGAAAAAATTTATGAAAAGCATTTTTTCATTATATATTTTTTTAAAAAATATAAAGAAGCATTCAAATATATGCCTTATTTTCTTGAAAAAATCCTGGGCAATTATAGGTATTTACTGGGAAAAAAATCAGAAGGTATAAATCAGAAGGTATTAAATAATCAGAAGGTATTTACTCAACCTTCTGATTTGACTCTACCGCTTATGTTAGCTTTTTATTACTCATCTTAAGTTCCCAGGGTACATATCAGATTTACTCTAACTCCTTAGACACACCTATATCTAAGACATGTTTTAAAATTTAGCTGGCACAATTAAGGGAGATGATACTGCCAATTAAGTATGGACCAAGTTTCCGCTTCAAGGAAAGCATTTTAAGTGAGGTCTACGGAAATTATCCATAGCCGCGTGCATTCTTATTTACCTATAAGCCGAAGCTCAGTTCAACAATTTTATGTTCCCCTAAGCCAATACCGTCAGAAAAATCCCAGTAATTGGAGACCCCCTTTATAATCCTCTCGATCTTTAACGTTAAGTTTTATTCTTAGAGATATTCTATAAGTAAATAAATAATTGTTATAAAATAATATCTTAAATAAATAATAAGCAGTACATATGTATAAGCTAGCAACATTTTAAAAAATAATTTTGAATAACCCAAAATTATCTTCCCTCTAAAATTGTCTGTTTATCTAAAAATTGCTTATCTAAAAATTGTTTATACAAAAATTAATTACAATTTTGTCTAATTTATAGTTAAAAATTGGACTATTTAAATGTCAAATATCAAATTTAAAAAATAAATTTACTCAAAATATTTTTTTATTTTAATTTGTTTTTATGACTCTGCTTTATTTATACCTAGTTTGTTTCAATTATTTTTTATTGTCAAGTTTTTTACGTAAAAAAATTCAAAAAATACGTATTCATTTTAATTTGCAAAACAAAAAGAGATAAAAAATTCTTAAAGGGGTATTAGTCTTTAAAAATAAATTTCTAGGAAATCAAGTTTAAAAAATAAATAGAGCTGAACCAGGGCCTCGCGCCATGGCGTTGGCGTCCATTTTTGCTCGATTTTGGCGTTTGGCGTGTTTTAAGAATTTGAAAAATTGGCGTTTGGCACTGCGCGAAAATTTTGGCGCCCATCCCTGAGCTGAACCACATCTTAAGATAAAGAGTAAAAATCGTAAGACATCCCTAGTAGGGTTTCACCGGAACCGAACTTTTGACCGGAACTGGATCCAATCTGAGTTCCGGTTCCCGGAACCGGAACATTTCAAAGTTCAGGCCCGGAACCGGAACTTCCGGTGAAACCTTAATCCCTAGTATTTACGGCATCTAAAAGTATATAGCGTTAGAGTGAAAGTGTCGTAAATGAAGGATGTCGTACATAATTTTGTATTTTAAAAAGCGGAAGGCGGGAGAAACGGAAGAGAGATTTAAAAAACGGAAGATGAAAGACGGAAACGGAAGACGATAAGAGACGGAATTCGTCGGAAGACAGAAGAGAATCCATCCCTGGTGTACTATGTTGACTTAATGTGTCATTAAACTTAAACTTAGGTCTTAGATATATTTAAAAAAATGTATCTTAAATTTAAAATTTGAAGTATTGCGTGTAATAAAAATTTTATATATTGTATTTATAATTTATTAATAAATTAATAGAATAATTTAAAAAAATTAATAATAATTTTTAAATTAGTGTGTTTTGTCATTGAAAAGAATTGAAAATATTCTTCAAATCAGTATTTGAAAAATAAAAAATAATCTCTTAAAGTCCGATTATAATTTACCAACTAGCATCCAGCGATGGATTGAAACAATAATTACACCAAACAAATGCCCTAAAGCACGTTCAAATGTCAAACCTCGTATAATTATACCTCCCTTAATTAATTACTCCATCCAACGGAGGGTCGAAACAATAATTACCCAGGGGAGTTATTAAAGGATATACGGCAGATTCAGCATACAGCTTATTTTTCAGAAAGAATTAATTAAATGGCTTCTTTAAATAATATTTTTCTTGTTCTATTTTTATTTCTAAATTTATTTGAATTATTTACACCAATTAATTGCAAATGTGTTGGAAAAAATGGAAACTGCTTCAAACACAGTTGCTGTAAAGGCTATCATTGTGGTGTCAAATCAACTTGTGTTTGTCTTGAATGGTTAGCAAAATGCAAGGGATATGAACAACTCTGTTGTCCTGGACTAGAGTGTGCTAAAATAGCACCTTTGTGTGTACGTCCAAAAATCTGAATTAGAAAATTACCTTCAAAATGTAAATAATTTCTATTAAAATTATGTGTTTGTCTTGGATTTTTTTGTTCTAAATTGATAAATTATTTCTTCATTTTTAAATTCAACATCCCTTTTTAATCGTTAAAATCAATCTCTCGCGCCAAATTTGTAATAAAATTTTATTTACTTATTCAGACAAATAAACTTGTTTTTTGAAATAAAATTGAACTAGTGAATTTAACGAATAAGGAACTAATAAATTTTTCTTAGTAATCACAACTTTTATCAAATCAAAATATTTTTTTTTATTTTTTAATTTAAAAATTGGGGTTTTTGACGAAAATTTTTAAAAATTAAATAATAAAATTTATTTTATAAATTAATAATTTTTTAATATTTCAAAATTATAATGAATTCAACTCCTCTAAGGGTGAGTATTTTAAATTTAAAAAGTAAAAATCTCGTTTTGTTTTCGAGTCGGACCGAGGTTCGAGACATTGTGCGGGCTTGTTTATATCGAGTTGGATCATACGAGTCACTTTCGAGATGCCCGACTCAATCTTTCAGACCTAGTCGTAGCATTTTAGCCATCCTAATAAGACAATACAGAAGGAAACGGTTTTATTGGATCTACTCTAAATGTAGTAGTAGGTCTCAAAATATTACCCTTTATCATGGTACCTCGGTTAAACCATCATACCTCATATATATTTTGGAATTCCTAACCGAAAATTCTCCCAAAATATAATAGTATAATGTCGTTTATTAGTTCTTACAATTAGGGTTATAACAAATAGAGATCGGACTGTGAATGTCATAGCGAGTAGAGATCGGACTGGAATTGTCGTAACGATACATATACATATTTCAAAAAATCTCGATTCTCTAAAAACCTCGGTTGATTTTTGATCGAATTCTCATCTTGGTCCGATCTCTAATAACTAGGGGAAGCCAAAATCTGCACGGAAAAAGCCCAAATATGCACCAAAATATGCAAAAATATGCATTAAGAACCGGATCCTAAAGTGCTCAGACCTATGTAAAACACCATTTTTGGGCTTCCCACTTCAGGGCATATCCGCATACAAAACATGCATTTGCATGTCTTGGCTGTCCCTACTAATAACGAGTCTCACTATAAAAATTAATTCAATATCTTATAGCGTTATTGTCCAAAAATTAATTATGAAATAAAAACTAAATTTGATGTGTTTATGATCTGCTTGTATTTCATTATAGGCTGCATTATTGGGTATTTTTAGATTTAAAAATTAATAAAATTTGTATTATTACAGTTTTTTTATTGGCAGAATTATAGGCAATCTTATTGTTTCCAGTTCACATTCTACTATTATTAAACATGAGAATATTAGCCTTTCAAATGCAAGTATCGGAGTACATTGACAAAAAAAATTTTTTGGCATAAATTGTTTGATTGATGGATGGATTTAAAATTTTTTTCATTACCTCACAATAATTTAGTATCATTACCAGTGATTGGAAATTTAAAAATTGCTTGTACCAGGGAGGGAAAGGATAACCTGATACTCGGACTTTTTTTGTCGATAACCCAATTTTCGGGATGAAAAATAAAGCAAAAAATTCAAGTTGTAATTTTAATAAATTGTTAATTAAAAAAATGAAGATAGTATAGCTTGACGGAAATTTTTGAAATTTATTTTTTTAACCATTAATATAGACACAAATGGTCGAACATAGATCTGCACTTTGTACACTTATTGTACAAATTGCAATAAAATCCATAACAGCATTGTTTATTCTTTGTAGCATCAATACCATCACAGACCCCATTTTCTTTAATACAGTTGTAAGGTCGACAATAGGAAAAGCCTAAAGGATCAGTTTTACAATTCAATCCGGGACAGCATTTATTGTCTTGATTGTCACAATAATAATTATTCTTCTCTATACAGGTGCTGTCACTTGTACGTTTACAAGTGCCCTTATCAACTGCCTGAAATCTACAGACAAAACCAGAACAGCAATCACTATTACTTGTACATTCTTCGTCAATACAAAGTCTGATTGAATTAATTAATTGAAAAAATAAAAATATATTTAAAAATAAGAAAGGAATAAGAAAAATATTTTTTGTAGAAGCCATTTAATTAATTTTCTGAAAATTTTAATTTTCCATGGAAAACTAGAATCATGCCAACCAATATAAGGAAAAGCTTTCAAAACAATAATTTTTATGGTATTGTTAAATCGGTTCCCCTAGTGAACAATGTTAAATCAACTTTAATTTAAATTGAGGTATATACTTAAATTGGAACATACTGAGAGAAAAATCTATGGAATTAAAAATAATTTGATTAGAGTATCTTATTTCGTAAAATAATGAATACAGATCTAGACATGAGGTCTCGCTCTGTACTGGATTTTTAAAGACGTTAAAATAGAGGTTGGCACGGGACAGGATCCCGTACGGGACCTACCATCTTTCACTTTTCTGTTCTACATATTTCACAGTCTTTAGGGGTGTACATATTTATCAAAACCCAAAAAGTCAAGTCAAGCCCACGACTTCACCCCAAGACCAAAACCAAGAAAAAAACCCAAGAAAGGTCATGGAATCAAGACTCAAGACCAAGAGTCTCGGACGTCTCTACCGTCCCATCCCTGGTATTTAGTATATTTGAATAAATATATTATTGAATAAAATATTTATCGAGTTAATTTTAGAAAATTTAATTTTAGAAATTATGGCGAGAGTTATAGAATAATATTTTAATATTTGTTTTAGTAAAATTAATTTTTGAATTTAACTTCCTCGTGATTTTTGGCAAAAACGAATGTATTTACGCAAATTCTCTTTAATTTTAGCATTCTAAATTTGGATTTCCAATACCTTTAATTTCATTTATTTATTCAGGATAACCCCCCATTTTACCGCAAATCCAACTTTTACCTCCTCCCTTTACGCCAATTTTCATGGTGCCATTCAGCTTCTGCGGGAAAATGATAACCATTCTCTAGCTTTATTTGCGTTCTCTCTATAAAAATTAATTTTACACAAACTCTTTTGTGGTTGGCAAAATCAGAAGTCATTTAATGCAGTTAGATTTTGATTTAAGGCAGAAACGTACGCGTTCATTAACAAAATTCTAAATGTGGATTTCCACGTTTAAATTACTCTAAACATTACGCCTTATATGGGCTTTATATAAAATGCTGGTAAAGGCAAGCAATACATATATCATTTTAATTAATATCCAAAATATTGAAAATAATACCGTCCCTGATAAACATCCAAAATCTGTCTAAACGTGTGGATATCAGGAATTTTGGAGGGATATTTCTCTCCTTTGGAGAAATATGTCTATTCTTTGATATGTCTCCAAAATTCTTTCACAAAAGCCTGGAGATCGGGGATTTGGAGGGGGTTAGGGAGGATACCAGAGGATTTATATGAGAAAGAGTTTAGCAAGAGTTTAGCTATCCGGCAGGACTGTGAAATCCTGGCAGTTATTGCTAGGCGCTTCGCTCACAACATACATTAGTTCTACCACTGAGATATCTGTGCTAACGACTGCTTTCGCTTTTAACCTTTTAAATCGGTTAACCCACGCCCATCCTTACAAAAGGATCTCGGGAATTTACAGGGATATTAGAGGATTCTAAGGAAACTTTGTCCATAATTTTCCAATCGACTCTGCCCACCCCTTTTTCGGCCCAGTTTTCCAGGTAATTTCGAACGACACCACATATAAAATCAGGGGAAATGTACTAAAAAATTAAAAATTTTCAGAAAAAAGAATTAATTAAATGGCTTATTTAAATAATATTATTCTCGTTCTATTTTTATTTCTAAATTTATTTGAATTATTTAAACCAATTAATTGCGATTGTCTTCAAAAAAATGAAATCAAATGTAATAATAAGGACAATAAATGCTGTCCTGGTCTAAATTGTAAAACTAAAGCTGCGGGCGGTTCATTTTGTAGACCTTACAATTGTGTTAATCAAGGTGCTCAATGCGATATAACAAAAGATTGGATGTATTGTTGTTACGGATCTTTTTGTTCTTATAATACAAAAAAATGTGAAACGTGCTTGAAGGAAAACGATCCTTGTGGTTATGCTGGTAATACTTTTAAATGTTGTGATGGTCTGAAATGTAGGAATTCTGGAGGATCAGCTGGCTATTGTGCTTACTATTAAAAAGATTTGGAAATTACTGAATAAATATTAACAATCTTTGTGGATAATTCTATTCTTTTCCCTTTTTTCTTTTTTAATAATTAAATAATTTTCTTTCCTATTTTTGTGGTTTTCTTCCTTTTATCTTTATTGTAGTATTTACTTGGGGCACTGCCAATACAAAAAATAACTTACCAGCTTTCGGAGGAAAGGCAGGATCCCTGAATCTAAATAAATTAATTTTTATTGAGTAGAACAATCAAATTTTGGACAACTCACTGAATAAAGATTGATGTTAAAATGATATAATTTCTGTGAAATTATCTAAAAATAACTTTTCTTTCTTGCTTTATAGTTGAATAAAATAATCAAATCGTTTTCTTTGTTCATTTTTTTGTTATTAGGTATCAAAAATTTCTCAAGGTGTCGGGATTAAAATAGAAAAATAAATGTCGATTTTAGTTGTGGTTGAAGCGAGATATGGTTTAAACAAAAAGGACGGAAAATATACCGTATCCAGTACATTTTTACAAATCATACTTAGGGATCGGATTTTTAGGCTGTGAAACCCTGGTACCTAAATAAGTTGTAAAAATGGCAAAATAGCTGAAAAAATACCTCCCCTTCCACCCTCCTCCCTCCATCCGTGATACTAACTCGTTATGATTCTCTTATTTAAAATTTTCAAAAAATTTTCAAAAAATTTTCAAAAATTTTTTCAGCCAACAGATGTGTTATTGTTCTTTTTCCTCTCATTTTCTCCCACAAAATTTCCCTTCGTCCAACAACCCTTTTCCTGTTTTTTGTTTGGTTTACGGGAACGAGCGATAAAAGGGAAGGAATGCCTAAAAGATCAACCTCCCTATTAGAGGGGTGCCTCGCAGGGCCAACACACCAAATAAGCTGGAAATTTACCCTTATTCACTCTACTTGGCCTGTTGATAAGTTGGGTAGACTTGTTTGGTTTTGGTTTTTTTATTACAATATCTCCACAAGAGAGAGAACAAGGCATGTGGGAGCGGCGTTGGTGACCTTATGAAAGAGAAAAAAGGGAGGGTTACCTCGCAGGGCCCCGTTCAGACTGACCGTGCTGGGTTGGATAGCTTTGGACTATACAAACTATAAAACATTGTGTTCTTTCTTTCCATCATTTTTAATGTGCCCAAGTCTTCTTCTAATCGATGTATATTTATTTTCCCGTCAAGTTTGAAGCAAAATTTTATCAAAATTATTGAAATTTTTGAAAATTTTTTAATTTTTTTACTTAGTTTTAAAGCCGCAAAGGTGAAGAAAATTTGTAGACGTAAAGGTCGCGCTTCAATTTTAATTTGAGACCGGCGGGAAAGCCGTTCGAACTTGATTTTTAGATTGATTTTTAATTCTTAGTTCGATAATTTAATAAATTCGTTTTTCTTCTCAAAGCTTGGGATTTTTAAGCCGCCCCTATTCCTATAAATATCCAACCCTATACCTATAAATTAATAATTTTAATTTTCTCGAGAATTTTTGACTCCCGAGCATTGGAAATCATTTTTTATGTCGGCTAGATTCCTCCTGAAATTGATAATCCTATCCAGAGACTATTAGTGCTGAACAAAAATTCACACAGAACTTAAGACCAACTTCGAAAAATTAAGAAAAACGGGTTTAATTTTGAACTTTAATTTTAATTCCGCGACTCTCGAGCAGAGGTGGGTCGGAATTCCGATTTCCGAGTTCCGACTTTTGAGCCAGTTCCGATTTCCGGCTCTTCCGATTTCCGACATCTCTGACTGTTCTGACCCACCTCTGGTCTCGAAGAGATACAACAACACAATGTACGTATTACAGTCCCTCTATTTCTTTTTTATAATAAACAGGGTATTTACTTTATCAAGTGGTCTGATTATTAACCGTCTAAAAATTGATTTTTAATTCTTTTTTCAAAAAAATATTTTTTTAATTTATCTTTAAAGGAATTTTCTTCCCAAATAATTTTTTTCTCATCATTCTTTTAATAAATACTTCTTTTTTTTCATCTTTTTAATCAGTTATCGTCATTGGAAAACGAAACAATTTTTATATTATTTTTTATTTTAATTTTCCTCTTATTTTATTCTTTTTGGGTGGGGTAAAGCACCGTCCGAACAATTAACTGTCTGAAATTTAGAGTAAAGAAACCTCCGTTTTTACAGACAATAAATTCGATGTCGGTATTAGTTTTAATTAGAGGTCGGCAAAATCGTGTTTGAGGGTCTTTGCGGGACGGGATCCCGATGGAATAATCCCGCAAAATCCCACAAATCAAAAAAGCAGGATTTTGCGGGACGGGATCCCGCAAAATCCCGCGCGAGATTCCCCCCCCCCCCTACCTCTAGTTTTAATATCTTTAGACCCTAAGGCTATACTATAACTCCTATGCCTAAAAATTTTTTTCGGTATTTACCTTTAAGCGATCTGGACGGTAATTTTTTACTTGAATGTCTCGACTTTGATTTGTTTGGACGGTGTTTTGTCCCCACATAATTTTCTTTTTACATTCAAAAAAAATTTATATTAATGCTTTTCTCCCCCTCATATGTTCCTTCCCTTCATTTTCCCCTATAACTTTCCCCTAGTTATTGGAGTAGAACAACTAAATGTTGGACACAACCGATTGTAAAAAGCAGTTTGGGAGAGAAAATTTTATTTTTATGTGGTTATTGAGCGATACGGAGTGTGAGTATATGTATATGTGAACACAACACATAAAACAACAAAAATTAAAAATAAATTTTTCTGTTAGGCTCCCAAAAATCTTTAATTTAATTTATAATAGTTCACCCATTTTATTAATTATATGGGGTGATAATGCCTAATCCGTTGCCCTGATTAACAACAAACCTATTTTGTGTCTTTAATTTTGCAATTTTTTATTTTTCAATCTTTATAATTGAGTTTTTTGTTTGAGATATCCCGTCTCAGTTGGTTTTCGATTCGGAGTACCATCGTTCCAACCCTCCCAAATATGCCCTCAGGCATTTGTTACATTAGGTGAGATAACTGACAACGTTCAACTTCCGGTGAGATACGTCAAGACTCTCGTCGAGGTTAAATGTACATAGATAAGCTTGATTGAAATTTTCCATTGTTTACATGTCACTCAATACTAGCTTATTTCAATAATTTACCCAGATTAATTTTGTAAATGATTTTAAAAATTAAAAAAAATTACTAATCAAAATTCCTTTACCAAACAATTTTTTAATTTATTAAATAATCATTTTTAACTTTTTTCCCCTTTCTTCCACGTCCTAACCTTTACTATTTATTTCACGTCAGTCCGCCTTTAGAGCAATTAAAATTTAAAAAAAAATTGATTATATTTTATAACATTTTTTATCGAAAAATTAAAAAATATGCAACGTGGCATTCCTTTAAACTTGTGTTTAAAAAATTTTTTTTTGCATTTGTATTTATTCAAATTATTTCAAAAACAAATACAAAAATTTGTTTAATCATTCATTTTTATTTAAAAATATTTATCTGACCATTTAATTTAAATTTTTAAAATTTTTACATACAAATTTTTAAATTTTACTTGACTGATTTGTGTCACCATTTTTTTATTTTCCAACTTCTTTATCTGAAGTTCTAATCTTGATATTTTTTGTCCGCTTTTACATATTGTCTGCAAATTTTAGTCCGTATTCTTTATCCACAATTTTTAGTTTTACGTCTTTCGTCCGCAATTTTTCTCCGCAAATTTTGTCCGCAATTTTTCTCCGCAAATTTTGTCCGCAATTTTTCTCCGCATTTTGTTGTCCGCAATTTTTGTCCGCGTTTTTTTGTCCGCAATTTTTGTCCGCGTTTTTTTGTCCGCAATTTTTGTCCGCATTTTGTTGTCCGCAATTTTTTCTCCGCAAATTTTGTCCATTATTTTGAAAAAGCGGAGACAATTATTATTTTTATTATTTACACATTTAATCATAAAAATTTAGTACGGAATTTCAAATTCCCTAAAAGGGAATTTGTTTTTAGGTTGGTTAGACCATCGATATGCATCAAAGGTTAGACCATCGATATGCATCAACCCCGATACTTCCCATGAAAATTTTTTTCATATTAACTTATTCTCAACGTTGTTTTCGAATTTTTTAACCGCACCGGAGACCGATCGGACTTTTTTCTCAGTCCGACTCATCCCTGAAACATATGTCTATTCAGATTTTCAAATATTTTTTAATTAAGATTAGATTTAATTTTTCTATTTATTTGTTCCAATTTTATAAGTATGTATAAAATAAGTTTTTCTTCATTTTTAAATTAAAATTCTCATTTTGCTTTTTTTAATTTTTTCCATTTTGTCTGCTATTTTTCCTTTACATTTTTATACATTTTGTAATTGATCCTACACTTCCCTATTTAAGTGACCCCAAAAAAGGAATATCGCTTCTCTCAAATACGAAAAGCTATTTTTATTAAAATAGCTTCTTGCTGTTTTGGAATTAATTAAAAATAAATTTTTGTAAAATTATTTCAGTAAAGGTACTTTAAAAAGTAGAGAACGACTGTAAGCCGTACTGTCTGGGTACCGCCCAAAACGGCGCGCGGCCTTAACAGCGCAAAACCATAACTTGCTGGAAAATGTCTAGCCCTAGTCAATTTTTGTACCAATCTCTTTAGCTCGATGAGTCGGAATCGTCAGATACTAAATCTGGTAAGATTAGGAAATCTTGAAGCAAGTTTTGGCTTTGCGCCATATGGTCGCGCGCCGTTTTGGACGTGTCCCGTACTTTCTATGTCTCTAAAAATCTCGATTCTCGATAACCGAACTTTTTTGTTCAAGACAGCTCGTCTAGGTCTTGTTTCTAGTTATACTTTAAATTAGTTTAGCACCCCGCTCGTGGCGTCGGGAGTGTCAGGCCTTCGGTGTTCGGGTCGTTGTTGTTGGCAAAATTAATATAGTTGGGGGACGGGGTGTTGCCCTAATTTAAATAAATAAACCCTAAGTAAATTTTTTAGAGGGCGAATGTACTTATCAAAACCCCCCCCCCCCGTAATCAACCAAAACAGTGTTAAAATCTTTTTTTCCTTTTTTACTAAGTTACCTGTTTATTTATGTTAATGCTGTTTTTGCGATTAAAATTAATTTTATTTTTACCATTTAACATAAAAATTTTTTCCGATTTTTTTTTTGATTTTTTAATTTTTTTCCAAACCTAAACAATTCAATTAGTGTTTTTATTGTTCCTTTTTTAACAAATACATTTATAATAGAAAACTAAGCACAATTTTTAATTCAATATTTAATCAAAATAATATTGGTAGTTTTTTGTCCGCAAATATTTGCGGACTTTGCTTTTTATATTTTTAGTGAATGATACCGAAATCATTCACTAAAATAATCCAATTTCAAAATTCGAAATATTTCGGGACAGGAATATCCTTTAACTCAAGTTATGTCCATTCAGGTTATGTCCGCAAAAAATTTTCTGTCCTCAAAAATTGTCCGCAAAAAATTTGCGGACAAAATATTTTGTGCGCAAATGTAAAATTTAATTAAAAAATAAATTTATTTGTAGTGTACTATATTTTTAAAAATAATTTTATTTTATTTTTTACAAAAAACGTGACTAATCTATTTTAAATATAATTGTAATAAAATTTTTCCAAATATTGTACTATCACCATTAAATAAATTTAATTTTAGGGCTAAAAAATTTTTGCTCAATTTTATTTTTTCAATGTTTTTTCTATTAAATCTCTAAATTGACTCTACTTTTAATTAAAAATATGCAAATTATCAATAATCAGCCCCAGCATGATTCACCAAAAAACGACCAAAATTCTTCCTCTACTACCCCAAATAATCAATTAAACAACAAAAAACAGCAACAAAATAATCATAGTCAGCAACGTCGTACTGCCGCTGAACGACGTGCTAGTCATAGACGCAGATCGACTGCTCAGGCGAATGAATTAGTACAACTTGCGCAGTTGCGAAAAGGTGTGAATTTGTGTGTTTATATTTTTGATCTGTTTTTTTTGTTTATTTTAATCAATGTTTGGGGCAATTAATTTCTATACAATAGGTTGATTTTTAGGTTGTTCACACTACCTGGTAGTATAACGGTTTTCGGGTTCCGGTTAAATAATCGTGAAAATCTCGTTTATATTGGGGTCTTCAGTAAAACGGGGGGAAAATTTGTGTACAACTGAGAGAAATCTCTTATGTACTCTCAAGTAACGGAGGGTTCTATAACCTAGATCAGAATAAGTTTGGTGATCAACAAGGTGTTTTCAACCTCTTAACGGCCAAGGAAATTAAACTTTAAGGACTAGTTGTGACTATTTTTACTTTCGCCGATTTCAGTCTTTTTTTTTTAGTTTTTAGACTTCCGTCTTTTGGAGCCCCATATTAGGGCTGTCACTCGCAGGGGACGGAAAAGCAAAATTGCAGACCTACCTAAAAGAGTCTTCTCTCGAGAATGACAGCAAATTTCCCGTCCCTAAAAAGGAATTTTCCCTAAGAATGAGGAGGAATCTTTTTCTCTTACCACACCTTTAATTAGGAACACCCATCTTCTAGAGACACTTAAAAAATTTACTGCAAAAATAAAATTTTTTACTGCTTTTTTACCTCTATAATTTAATGGAACCACAAGGTACATAAACAATAAATAATTAAAAAAAATTTGGTGTATTATCAAGACATTTTAGTGATTAAATTGAGAGAATTGTAATCAAAATTATATTTTTATATTGCCTTTATTTTAATCAATTCTTAATTGAATAAAAATTTAAAAAAATTTTTTTATAGGAATTGAAAAAAGCCGTACAAGTCAGGACAGCCCTAATATTGAGAAAATAGCTGAGGAACATTCAACTAAGGAAGAAAATTCTGAAAAGACAATGATTATTCCTAATCAACAGATGGACAATGTATGTAAATATAACTGAAGAATCAGCGACGTCCTGGTATGGTTCGATGCGCCTCGACGAGCTAAATCAAACCATACCAGGGTATCCCGGATTCGATAATTTTGAACGAAGTTATAGCTCTGCGGTCGGAGTGTATCCAAAAGAGGACATCGGTTTAGGAAGCTTTCATCGCCCAACCAACTAGTATTAGTTCAACCCAATCCCCCAGAATCTGGAGTCCCAAAAACTGAAAATTTGACTGGCCATAAATCGGCCCGAGGTCATTTTACAAAACAATGAGCTTCTCAATATCAAAGGGTACCAAGAACAATAACAGATTTCTTAGTCAGTAAACCATGTTCCATTTTATGAGATAAAGCAGCCCCTATTTCTCTGTGTTAATGTTCAAATTTTATATTTTTATGACTTATAAAATTATTTAAATTTAACATTCTTTTTTATAAAAAAATTTAAAAAAAAATTTTTTTTAGTCAGCAAAAACAACAAAAAATATATTAACAACAGCAGATTCAGACGAATTTCCCCCAGAACCAACAATTACTGCACCTGGCAGCGAAGAAGAAGAATTTGTCAATAACGAAAATATTTGTATTAATTTATTAGAAGAAGAACAAGTAGCTACTTTAATGCTTTTTGAGGTGTGGTTTTTTTAATTAAAATTTTAAACTTTAGTAAAAGCAAAGTTGAGTTGGCGTTGTTTAGGCGCCTTTAAGTTTTGGCGCGCGGCTCAAAACCTAGTACTTAGCCGGAACCTAAATTTTTCTGAAATATTCCAAAATTTCTTTTACATCATTGACTAACCCTTTCATAAATTTTAGATTTTTTCTTTAAGAATTTTTGGAGTTATGGTCGATAAATCTTGAAATAATTAGTCATTTTTTGAAGAATGGGCATTTTTGCTCATGATTTCTGAAATTTTGGGCTAAAAATTCTGAAATTTTTTGAGAGCTTAGATTAACATACTTGGGCTAGTTCTGTGCTAAAAGTGAGCTTAGCTAGTCATGAACGTTGTTTTTGCAAAAAATTTTTCTGCCTAGATGTGAATTCACTCATTATTTTATAAGCTTGCGCCCTAAAGACCCCGCGCCATAACAACCCATATTTTAATATCTTTCATTGAAGTAAATTTCAGACGTTGACGATTTTTCCTCAAGAAATTGCTGATTTAAAAATTAAAAAAAATTAAAAAAAAATTATAGCCATCCCCAACATCTTCCACAACATCTCCACCACTCAGAACAACACCAAAAACAACAATAAATAAAAATATTCCAGAAATCCCCCCTCCATCCCACCCATTCAAACAAAAATATTATCACCAAAGAAGTATTTCTGGTCATTTATTAAATTATTCTAGTTCAAAAAATATTCAAAAACAACAACTTAAACAAGAAAATAAACCGTTTGAAGAAGAAGACAACAATCCTCCTCTTCCTCCAAAATATATTTATTCTTCTCAGGTACTTTAAAAATTGAGAGTTATGTATCTTGAACAATTGGCTTTTTGCTTTTTTTAAAAGAGAGTTTTGTGTCTATTTATTTTTTTTGCTGATTGCAAGAAGATATATGTAGAGGCTTTCTTTGTGTTTTTTTTGAATTTTGAAAGGGATATGTAGGTATTTTTGTTTGTTGTCCTTACACAAGCTTGCAAAATCCCCCCATCTCCCCCTCCTCCTTTTAACTTTAGAACATTCATTTTTTGGTTAGACATGCAATTTAGTGTCTTTAATTTTTTAATAAGGCTTTGATTTATTATTCATAAAACCTGATCAGTTTTTTTAAAAATTTTTTTACATTTTTTTCTAAAAATTTAAGCAAAAATTCTTCCTTGTTTACTATTTATTATCTATTATCTATTTATTTTCATATTTAAATGTAAATCTATTAAACGAAAATTTTTTTTTCCACTTTCATAATTTTATAAAAATTCTTTTTTTTTTTCGTTTCAAAATAATAAATCCGTCTTGTTAAGCGATGGGGTTTCTGTTTTAATTTTTTCCGTATTTTTGATTATTTTTTTCTCTAAACTTGCTTCCTCAATAATAATCGAACTTCATTTTCAGTTACCCGCAAAACTAGATACACTTTAGTATAAGTGCGCTTATTAAATTTGATTGGCTTATAGGTACGATCCTCATCGGGGAAAATAAATAAGGTCTGGGGCTGTATCAGGGATCCTTCCGTCTCGATTCCCTATATCGAAATTTTCTCCCGAATTTATTTTTTATTTCGGTAGGGTCCCTGTTCTGTATATAAAAAATAGAGTTTAAAAGAATTTTAATGAGAAAAAAAAATTTTTTTTGTAAAAAAAATGCAAGTTTTCCTTATAAAATAAATATATAAAAAATAGTAACTTGTGACTTTGGGAATTTTAAAAAATTCACAAAAAACATATTTAATTATCTTATCAAAAAAAACTTTTGGGAAACTTCTGGCTTCTATACAAAATACGAAAAAAAAATCATTTAAGTAGGTAGAGATGATTTTATCAATTTTTTCTCTGATTTTATTATTGTTGATTAATATATTTATTTTTTTTATAATTTATTTATTTATTTTTATAAATAAATTCCTTTCCTTTCTTAAGAAATTTATATTGTACTTATTAAATAGTTGAGAAAAGCTTTATTTTTATCTTAATGGAATTTCTTTTTTCTTACAATTAATTTTTAAAATATACCAACTTTTAGTAATTTATTTTTCCATTTAAAGCTCTAAAAGAATTTTTGTATTTTTGTTAGGTTCTTTTTCATTATTCACACAAAAATCTGCAACATATTTGGTCGCAAGTTTCTATAAAACTTTACTAAATATTAGGGGTGTCGTTCGGAACTTATCTGAACCGAAGAATCGAGTATTTTTCGTGTCGGGTTTCGGTTCGATTCCAGGTATCCGAAGACTTTTCGACTGATACCACTAATCTATATCAAAAAAAAACAGGTTATTTTTGAAGCATTTTTTCGAATAAGGTTGTCGGTTCAAATTCAAACTCTTCGATTAACCAAAAAGAACCATTTTTTATTTTAACCAACTAATTGGATCGGTGGGGGAATAATCAGTGTTGGGTATAGTAGTTTCGAGAGATAGCTTCAAATCTGGTTTCTAAGCCAAGATTTTGAAATGCTCCAAGTGGAGCGGTGCCTCAAAACGCCCAATACACACAGCATTGGACATTCCCCTATCATTTTTTCACAAAAATTTCTTCTCCTCCCTTTTAAAAACTAATTAAAAATGCACCAAAAAAAGGCAAAGTCATCAAAAATTTTTTTTATTTTTTTTAATTGCCTTTTTTGCGCGTTTAGATCGATTACATTTTTTGTAATAAAATGCTCTATTATTTGTCTAATATACAGTTTTGACATTTGCACATTTGCATCTTCCGTCTCATTTTTTTATATTTATTACACAAGAAAAACCGTTTATATAAAAATTATTTTTATTTTTTATTGTTGCGATAAATGCGCGCTATAAAAATTTTTTTTTGTTGTTCTGGCACGTTTGGGCGCTTTATTATCTTTTAGCTAATCGGGTGGACCTCACTATAGGGTAGCTTAAATGGAAGGTAAATTAGAAAGGAGCTTTGGGGCTGAAAAGGTCCTATTACTGGATTAACCTCAATTTAAGAGACGTCTTTTAAAATTTTGGTGGCCACTGATTTGGGGAGCTTCCTAGATGATATCCTCTATTTAATATACAGCATGTTTGGGCGCTTTATTATCTTTTAGCTAATCGGGTGGACCTCACTATAGGGTAGCTTAAATGAAGGGTAAATTAGAAGGGGTTTTGGAGCTGAAAAGGTTACTGGATTACTGATCTATTACTGGATTAACCTCGATTTAAGAGACGTCTTTAAAAATTTGGTTGACCATTGATCTGGGGAGCTGCCTAGACAATACCCTCTATTTAATGTACATTTCATTATAAGATACAATTTTTCAGCCTCAAGGCTCTTTTCTGAATTTACCTTCCATTTAATATACATTTCATTATAAGATACTTCTTTTTCAGCTCCGAAATGGCATCTTATAATGCGATTCGACTATAGGATAATCTTGAGTTTGCAAGACGTTTTAGAGTCCTAAAAACGCCCAACAGTTATTTCGCGCCAAAATATTGCCCCTTCCCCCTCCATCCTCCCCTACCTCCCCCCCCCCCCCCTACCTCTCCTCATTTTTGTATACAAAAACATTCCTCCATTTTTATATATTTTTCTTTTTTTTATTTTATTTTTTCAGTTGGACAGTGAATCGCCTTTAAACCTTCAAAACAACAAATATAATAACATCAACAACAAATTTTCAATGGCTGCAGCAACAACAAAAAAGAAAGCTCCTATTCTTGCTCAAATTCGTAGACTTAAACGAGAAGAGGTAGCTAGAAAAAAAATAATTTTTATTATTTTTTGAAAATGTTTTGTTATATCTAAAATTTGATGGGGAAATTTTTTGTTTTTTTTTTTAAACTTTAACAGAAAAATTAATTCTCTTATATTTTTTTCAAAATTTCTAATTTAATTTTCAATTTATTAAAAATATTTTCATTCCTCCCCTTTCTTTTTTTAATTTTCTTTTTTGGCCTGATTTTTTTTCTCCTTCAACCTCGATTTAAAGTCGGGCCTCATAATAAAATGCACCCAACCAACACTAGCTACCCCGCCATTTAACAGACATTTTTAAAATTTGATTGTCCCCTAGATAGAGGAAATACCTATGCGATACCCCCTATTTAATCTACAAGTGAGGTCCGACTATATCTGATTTTTCTTAAATAATGAAAAAATATTTTTAAGGAATTTAATGATGCTGGATTAATAACTCAAATGGGCTCAAATGACTACAACACTGAACCAGAAGAAGAAGAAGAAAATGACGATAAATATTATGAAAGTTCAGCAATAGAGGATGACGATATTGAATTTGCCAACAGACTTAGCCGTCCACAACAACGTTTAAATAGAGTTTGTAGTGGGGATGGGGAGCTTGTTAAACTTCGAAATGTTCAAAACAACGAGGATTTTTCCCCTCCACCTTCATTTACTACTACTCCAACTTCTCTTTCGTCTTTTTCTGCTTTAAAGGCGGCGACTGCTTTAGCTGGTGTTAATTTGTCGTTGACTAGAGGGTGGGTTTAAATTTTTAAAAAATTTCATGGCTTTACAGTCGGACCTCGCTTAAAAATAATGACTGAAAATTCATGCCCTTCTAGTGACCATCCAAATTAAAAAAAGATAGTAATTTTAATTTGGTATTAAGCTGGGGAGATTAATTTAATTTCTCAAAAAAAATTTTTTAAGACAACAAAATACGCAAAATTTTTTTGGGAGAAAATGATTATACACTACAAAACTAAATTTTTGTGTTATATTTTTATCAAAAAAATTTTTTAATTTATCATTTATACGGTTTTTTAAATGGAGTCGGATTTTAGTTTTAGATACCTTCTTTCTTTTTTATATATACCTCTTTTTTACAAATAAGATTTTAAACAATTTTTGGCACTGGTTTGAGTAGAGATACTTTGGCCTCGGCTCGGGCTGGCATGTCTTGGGGAATCCTTGGGGGTTTTTTCTGATCCGGATCTGCCAAACCCTTGTTTCTAACTTCCCCCTGTTCTTAAATATGAGCTCTTCAGCACCAATGAAAATTTGAAGCCGAGGTCCGACTGTACATAATATTTTTCGAGATCGAGCTTAACCTATGCTTTTCCCTATTTTTTTGTTAATTTTTCCTTTCTCTCTTTTCCTATTCTTTTTATGTGCTATTTTTCCTTACAGCCATGAAAACAGCTCTAATCCAACCAGCAATACTTCAACACCTTCAAACAACAAAACCAAAAATAGCAACAAAAAAAGTGCCTCATTTTCTTCTACACCTTCATCATCTTCAGGAATAGCCAATCTATTTTCTCTAGGAAATCGTTTTTCAACAAATCGGCAAAATTCTGACAGCAGTCTATTAAGACGGAATAGCCAAAAAGTAGAAGATCAACAACAACAAAATTCGCTTTGTAGTCGTCGCTCCTTTAAATGGAAAAATCTTTGGGGGCGAAAAAATAGTGGAGCATCCATTGACGACAGTAATTTAGTTGTGGGATCAAATGTCTCAAAAGGAGGATCAAATGTCTCAACTCCAACAACCCCAAATCCCTCTATGTTTTCAACAAAAAGAGCATCTAGCCAATTATTAGACACTTTAATAGAAGATACCGAAACATTTTCAATATCAGGAGGGAGCAAAGAAGATGAGCTTAAACAAAAAAGAAGGCTAAAAAGACATTCAGCTTTATTGCTAGTTGAGGGGAATGATAAAGAAGAGGGGGGAAAGGGTATAGAAGAAGAAGGTGAGAAGGAAAGAAGCTTTAATCAAAATCCAGCTTTAACTCCAGTACGCTTTCGAACTTCCAATCAAGTATTAAATAGTTCTTCAAAAGGAGAGAAGAGTGAAAGAAGGGAAGAAAAAGAAAAAAATACAGAATGCCAAGAAATTCTTTTTTCGTCGATTTTGCAACAAAGACCATTTTCAATTATTGGCACAGGCCAGGATAGCGAACCCTCAATCTCATCTAAAGTTCATAATATGCTGTCAGTTGAAGAGGAAGACAGCAATGAACCACAATTACTGCCAAATGAACAATTAGCTCGTTATAGAATTGAAGAAGACTTATTGGAACGATTTGACGAGTTTCTTTTTAAATGTCGAAGAAAGGGGTTGAGAACATTAAAAAATGTAAATGAAGATAGTTTGGGGTTGGAGGAGGAAGAAGAAGGAGATAATGGGAGGGAGGAAGAAGAAGAAATGAAGAAAATTATTAAAGAATCTTCAAAAAATAGAGGTAGGAAGAGGATGAAGATTTTGGCAATTTTCAAGTTTGTTCCTTCTCTTTTCCCGTAAAAGGGCTCATAATGGTCAGACTTCCTTTCTCAATAGCACTTTATTTCTCTATGCATTTTTAACTAAATATTGGAAATTAAGAATGCGAGGAAGAGGTCTGATCATTATTAATTCTCTCTTTCATCCGCCAAAGGACTCATAATGGTCAGTTTTTCTTTCTTCCTCATTGGCACTTCATTTCTTTACGGTATACAATTATTCAGCCAAGGCTTATAAATTAAGAAATGCGATGAAGAAAGTCTAACCATTATGAGCCTTTTGACGAAGGAAAAGAGAAAGGAAACGAACTTGAAACTTACCAACCTTTTTAATGATGAATTAAAAATAAAAATTTAGGAAGAGACGGAAAATCAGATAAAGAAGAAGACGATAATTCTCTTCAAAAATCAGCAACATCCTCAACCTTACTTAAAAAACCAAATCACAAACAAATTGAAAGAACAGCTCCTCCACTACCTCCACGACTTTCTCGAGCTACTCGTCGTTCTACAAATTGTTCTCCAATACTTTATATCAGCACATGTCAAACACTTGATAGACGACAAAATAATAAAAAATTGGCTCTACATAGAGCTGTTTCAAGTAGGGCTAATAACTTGACGAACTTGACATCAAGTACTTCGCCCTTTTCGTATACATCAACACTTACTCTTCCTCGTAAACGCCCACCTCCTAGAGGCGTATCAACACAACAAAGAAGGCGTGGGAATATTACCTCAGCTGCTACTCGAAGAAAAAGTATTGTGCAGCTAGCTGTGGAGGATTCTGTTGAACTGGCAGCGATTGTTGCAGCAGTGGAAGAGCATGAAAAGGAAGATTTGAAAGGGGAAGAGGGAGGTCATGGAGAGGCTCATGAGGAGGCTCATGAAGAAATTCATGAAGAAGTGAAGGAAGTTGAAAGAGTTAAAAATGAAGTTGAAGCAAGACAAGTAGAAGAAGAGAAGCAGAAACAAAAAGAGACGAAGCAACAAACACAGCAACAACAACAAGCAATGTTTAGAGTTAAATCCTCCAAACATTTGACTACTTCCACCAATCATCACAGCACAAAATGTGCAATACTTAGACATTTATTAGGGGCAACAACAAACAACAATAATAACCGTGTTTGTGGAGGTGGAAAAGTTGCACCAAAAAATAATGGGACATTAATTAATAACAACAGCAACAATTTGGGTAATGCAACAATAAGTGGTGGAAGTTGTGTTGCTAATGAAATGGCTATTGATGGGGCTGCTAATAGGTGAAATTTTTTTAAATTTTTTTCTGTTGTTGCTTTTATTCTTTCCTGTCTTCTTTTTGTTTTTTGTTTGCTTTGCTTTGCTTTTTGTCTTTGTTTTTTTTGAGGGTTTGGAATTTTCTAAGTTTGAATATTGCCTAGGCAAAATTTTAAAAAATTAAGTCTAAGCGAGCTTTTTGCAACGAGTTACTCAGAGAATCTTGATTCGTTAGATCGAAACCTTATAAATTGGGGTATCAAATAAAATAATCAAGATGGGACCGAGACGAGATTTAATCCAAAAATCTTGGTTGTTGAGATGGAATTCTCGATAACATAAAGATTTCGATCAACCGAGAGCTTATTGACTTTTTGACCTCACTTTCAAGACCTCAATAAGACCTCTCTTTCAAGAACCCATAAACTACACTCTTGGGGATAATGAGTAGTGTTTCACCGGAACCGGTATTTTGACCGGAAGCCGGAACCGGATCCAATTTAAGTTCCGGTTCCCGCAACCGGAACTACCGGTCAAACACTAATAATGAGGTTTATCATATATAGGGATGTTATACCTTGTCCTCCTCCCTTGATTAACCAAATTCTTAGAAGAAACATATCCTAAATCGAGGTGTGTCTAATTTTGAGATATTATCTTGATGTAATTTATAAGGCTTCGATCGGGAGCAGGCCAACTTACCGCAGAGCTATAACTTCTTTCAAAATTGTCGAATCCGGGACAACTTGGTATGGTTCGTGCGCCTCGAATTGAACCATACCAGAGCGTCACGGATTCGACCATTCTGAACGAAGTTATATCTCTGCGGTAAGTTGGGCTCGCGGTAAGCTGAGGTGTATCCGGCTTCGATCTTATCAATTTTTATTATTTTTTTAATTTTCTAAAAAATTTTCCTTTTAAAGAACAATTTCTAAAGACAACAAAAAGCGTGAAACAAAAACTAATTCAATGATCCTTGGGACAATATGGTCAATACGTCCTCGTCGTAAAAAAGAAAGTAATGCTCAACGTAGTCTAGTCAATTTATGGGCTTCTCAATCACCTACAGAAAATATTTGTGCTAATATTGCTACTGCTGATGTGTCTGTTGCTAACAAATCTTGTCCTAATGGAAATGGTGGTGGGTTTTAAATATTTTTAAATAAAATTAAAGACACACTCACTTTAACATTGTGATACGAGCGAAATTTGGATTTCCGAAATAAAGATTTTCGATATATCAAGTCTTTAAGATATCAAGTCTTTTAAAATATCACCTAATTTCGGGAAATTCCCGGTTTTTGGAATTTTTGGAAAATTTAGTGGAGAGGGGTATCGGGACCTCGCAAAGTCCCTAGTTTTTGGGAATTGGAACAGCACGTTCTTTTGCCCTTACTTAGAGTTCAATCACGAGGAATATGTTTTAGTCGTCGCTCCTCTCTTGTTACAACGATAGCTTTCGTTATAGTGGTCGTCCTATCTTACAATTAGCGAGATTTGGCTATCGATCTCCAATCCTTATTGGAAATAAGGATTGGGTCTAATCACTATATGGTTTAATCACGTCTCTAATCATTATATTATTTTTTTCGGAATTTTTAAAAAATATCTTTTCTCCGTTTTCACGTGTTAAAAGTGAGTGTGTGTCTATTTTAAAAAATAATTTTAAAAAATTTGATAAATGAATAAATTATTAATTAAATAATAACAGGAAATAAACAAAAATAAGGGAAAAATGAAACGGAAATTAGAGCAATTAATTATTAAAAAAATAAAATAAAAATATTTGCATATAGCACGAAATTAAAAAAAAATATTGGCAAAAAAAATTTAGCAAAATAAATATAAATTACCATTTTAAAAATTAGTAAGGAATAAACTAGCAAAAAAAATATCTTAGTTAAAATTAGTAAGGGGTTGAAAGTATATAGCCTGTAGTTTATACAAAATAAAATGAAGTTTTTTAAATAAATATTGATAGGTTGAAAATTAAATTATTTTTTTAATTAAGTTTGATTAGTGTGATTGAAAAATTAACTAGTATTTTTTTTTTTGATTTTTATTTACCTTAAAAATCATGCACCTTTTATTTTTTTAAATTTTATTTTCTTATTTTTTTTCTTTTAAATTTTGAACATTTTCTAGTATTTACTATTTTTAATTTTTATTAATTTTTGCGTGGGATCATTTATTTTTAGAATACCAATATTTTTATTTTTCTAAAATTGAACCTATTTTTTTAAATACATATTTTGATATTTACTACTACTATTTTTAATTTTTTTTCTAAAATCATTTTTGTGTGTACACTCATGTTTTTTTTAGATCATATACCTATTTAATTACCTATTTTTGGTTTATTTTAGTTTACCATGACTTTTAATTTCTAACTGATATACTTTTAGGTCTTTAATCAGCTGAATTCTTGATTTATCAGGATTTTTTAGTTAACTATCAAGTTGATTTTTTCTTCAAGTCGTCGTTCTGTTTTCCAAAAGGATTTGCCTCAAGATCAAAAAACGTTTGAAACCTTGAGGGCAAAAATATTTTTGGGATTTTTCTCAAATCATCCCTAGGTATTATTCAAAGGAGAGTCTTTCATAGAGAAAAAAAAATTTTTTTAGTCATCCGGAACGGAAGAACCGACCCGAAAAATCCTGAGTTCTTCGATTCAATCCTAGTCTTTTTCATTCTTTAGTTTTATTTTTATATGCGTGATCTCTGATTTTTTTACTAATTTTAAATTTAAAATCCACACACTTTTTTTCATTTTTTTTCAATTAAAATACAAAATTAGGCGTATGTAGAAAATTAATTATATTTGGGCAAATAAATAAATAAAACGACAGAAAAAAAATTAACTGGAAATTTACTCCTCTCTTTTTTTCCCCTAAATTTTTATTTTGGGAAGTAATGAAGAGGAAAATTTATATTTATTTAATTTGCGAAAAGTTGTAAATAAAATAACAACAAAAAAATTATTTTTTTTTTCTGCGATTACTACAACAACATTTAATTTATATTTTTTAAATGCCGCGCCTGTTTTAATTTGTGTGTGTTTGACTGATCATTTTTTTGTTGTTGTTGATTAATTAATTTTGAAAAGACAATTTAAATAAACATTAAAAAGAAATTAATAAAAATATTAACCTCCCATTATTTTTTATTTATCACGATTAATTACCCTCCCTCGAATAATCGCCCTTATAAATTAATTATCCCCCTTGCCCTTCTCCTCCTGTATCTACAGCATGACTGGGGGGGGGGGGTAATTAATTGATTACAACTAATTGATTACCTTATTGATTACAACTAATTAATCCACATCACTTTCAAATTTAAAAAAGCTAAAAAATTTACCCGCCCTCAAATAATTACCCCCCCCCCCCTTGATTCTTTTTTTTTCAAAAATATTTTTTACGTGTATTTTTATTCTTAAAAGTCTTGTCTTTTTAATTTCTTCTGATCACGGATACCTAAATCAAAATTGTGATATATCTAAATCTAAAATGGGGATATTTTTCTACTTGTACAAGTGCCCTCACTTGAATATCCACACCTCTCTTGATTAATTACCCCCTCTCCTCTTCCTTCTCCCCTTGGAAGAATTTTTGAGATATTTGTCAAGCCGAGATCCGACTATTATTAACAATATTCTTTATTCATTTCCACTCCCATTTAAAAAAAATAAAAATTACGGGAGCGAAAAATATTAAAATAAATAAAAAATATAAAAAAATTTTTATTTATAGCATTAATCACAAGAAAAAAATTTTTTATAAAACAGGAAATTTTTGATTAACAGAGAGGAGGAGGGGAGAGAAAGCATTTTTTTGTTGGATATTTTTTTATCATTAATATGTAATGGCGTTTTTTGTTGTTCTTGTTGTTATTATTATTGTTGTGTGGGCGTTTTAACTAACTTTAGAAAGGGTGGAGGGGGGGGGGGGGTTGTAGTGATTGCGGTTTTTACGTGCTTTTAGTTTTACGCATTTTCTTTTCTCTTTTCTTAATTTACTTGCAAAAATCTTGTTCCTTTTATTTTCTTAAAAAAAATTAAAATTGTAATGATTAGCATATAAATAATTTTTTCTAGAGCTATTATACCTCTTTGAACAAATAAATTTTTCTTTCTATTTTTCACTGCAAGCTTAATTTTTCTAGTTGTTGTTTTATTAATGATAAGAACCTGACTCTATTTAAATTATTGAGACAAGAGTTAACTCGATAAAAAATTAAAGTTAAGATTTTTTGAGATCGAGAGCAAGATTCTCAGTCGATCATTAGTGATGTTCTGACTTTAATCTATAGGATTGTAGCTTCTTGGATCCGGAATTTGGAATTTGACCGAAAAACACGTTATCCGGAACTTGACCGAAAAACACGTTATCCGGAACTTGACCGAAAAACACGTTATCCGGAACTTGACCGAAAAACACGTTATCCGGAACTTGACCGAAAAACACGTTATCCGGAACTTGACCGAAAAACACGTTATCCGGAACTTGACCGAAAAACACGTTATCCGGAACTTGACCGAAAAACACAAAAAATCCTCGGTTTTTTACTTGGGTTTCTCCCTAAGCCTATCAAGAAACAGGATCAGCCTAGGTTGAAATCTCAATTTTAGTTACTATTAATTTTTTTCCTCTCTCTTAACTCTATATTTTTTTTTCTTATCCATTTTTTTTCAATTTTTCAAATTTTGTATTTCCATTAATTTTAATTTATTTTTTTTTCTACCTTTCTTCTCGTCCTTAATTTTTTAGTTAGCACTTTGTGTTATCATCAATTAGAGAGAGAGAGATATCTCCTCCTCCCTAAATTTTTTTCTTCTTCAAAAATTTTTCCGCCACTATTCATTACGCGTATACCTTTTAATTATTTTTTTTAGGTTGAAAAACTCTAATTTTTTTTCTTATTTTTTACCAAAATTTTATGCTCATTAACCCTTGAGTACATTTTCTTTTATTTTTAAAAAAAGTCGCGGTCATACAAAAATTATTTTTTTAGCTTCTGATTTTTTAGAATGATCATTTGACTGTTAATTTATTTTTGTTTATTGTTAACTTTATTTTATTTTTTTTTCGAAAAAAAAATTTTTTTATGTAAATTATATTTTTTTTAAACGTCATAGTTCTAGTGCCTCTATAAATGGTGTATTTAAAAATCTATTTTTGAACCTTTACAAGGATTTTGAATTTTTCTGTATTTTTTTTGTTAGCTTGGATTTGCATTTTCTTCTTTTATTAGAGAGTACATATCTTCCCATATCATAATCAAAACAAATATTATTATTTTTTCAAGTCTAAACTTTTCAATTCCAATCTCAAGTCTGGAAAAAGGAAGGCCAAATAATTTTTTTCTTTGGTCAATTTTTGTTCACCCGAACTTGGAAAATTTTAAAATTTTATTTCCTGGTATATGTCCAATTTTTCCTACTAGTAGAGATTCACTTTCCATATTTTAGTTCCTCTTTTTCCATGTAAATCCCTTAAATTTTACATTCTAAATTCAATTTTGGAAATGGTGTCAAATCGGCCCATGTGACTGATGGATTGTTGGAAATTCAATTTTTTCAAATAAATCCCTTTCTAGTTTTTTATCATCATTGAAAATTTTTATTCTATCGGAACACGCAGTTCACAAAATTAATTCCATAACCTCGCACCCTCAAGTTTAAAAAATTTCCGTGAACAGCCTTGATCAGGAACCCATTTTCATTCAAATTCATAATCATCCTTGTCAAACCTTCCCATCATTTTCTTTTCATTTTCTCATCATTTTCTTGTCCCCAAAAAAATAATCCTGTTACACCTTTATCCACAATAATTATCATAATAAAATTTAGCTTTGGTCATCTAATCATAATTTTTTTTATCATTTTTTCTCTTATATTTTTTACTTCCTTTTTCGCATATTTTATTGGTATCACTTTCTTGTACACATTTTCTTTTTTTCTTTTAAAAAATATTTCTCCCTGATCATATCAAAACAACACACAAAACTATAAATAAATTTAGAAAAGGGCGTTTTACTTTTATCTGTTTTTTGAAGTCTCTCTAATATCTGTTCAAACTTTAAAATTTATATTTTTGTTTACATTTTTGGGAGGGGTTTTTTTTTAATTTTTTGTTTGTTAATTTTTATTTTATTTTTCAAATTTTTTAAATTTAGCTTACCTATTCTTCAATTATGGCCAAATTCATATTTTTTTTCTTTAAAATTAAATATATGTATTAGGTAACCGGATTTTGATTGAGACAGGTTACCTGAAACCCTACCCGTTTTTTTTCTTTCAAAATAGACCCGTCCCTGAAATGTACTTGAGCCCGATCAGGGCTACATGCAATTGAAAAAGAAATTTCCGCAGCCTCAATCCGCTACCCGTAATTTAAATTTTTAAAATTAAATGCAGCCCTAGCCCGGATAGAAGTTGCAGTCATTATTAAAAAAATTAATTTGACATGGAATTTTATTTTAATTTTTTTATTTTTTAAAAAATCACTTGAATGACAAATTACTTTTTTCTATATTTTTCGACTATTCCCTCATTTTCTTAAAATCATTTTTTGATTCTCTCGATGAGTTCATTTCTCTTTTAATAGAAATTTCTAAAAGCTATCTTCAATCTTTAATTCTTTATTTTTTTATATAAATTCAAGGTTAATTCTTTCATTAATTAATTTATTTATAAAATTAATTTAAACAAAACACATCCAGTTTTAGAAAATTTTTTAATTACTGTTTATATATTTTTTTTTAATTTTAATAAACAATTATTTTTTAATTTCCAAAAAAAAACAATTTTTATTGTTTTGTTTTTTATTAATTTGACCCTTTTTTTTGTTTTTATTTTTCAACCCAAAAAAATTTTTTTTAAAAGTGAGAAAGTAATTCAAAATATTATAATAATTGTTTTCTTTATTTTCTTAATTACACGTTGCATTCTATAAACTTTCTATGAGGGAATTAAACCTGACCTGAAAATTAAGGAAAACCCGTACTAGGAAAAACTTAAACCTAGTCCTTGCTTATTGATATAATTGATATACTAGTCCTTTCCTGGTATGTCACGGGTACCCGAAACTCGTATTTCTTTCCCATCCTAAACCCCAATCCGAGGAAATTTCCAAAACTGACCCTAACACCCGACCCGATTTTTCTCAATCAGTGACATGTCCTAACTAAGCCTTCTGATTAGACTGTTAGTTTTAACTTGAGATTTGATTAATCTAAATATAAAATAGAAAACTAGAAGAATCTCACTTCTCGGGGTAACCTCAATATGTATTTTTGATCTAGATCTTATCTTCAATCTATTCTCTGATTTTTTACACACCTCTATCAATTTTTTTTTATTTTTTCTTTCCTCTCTATTTTTTATTCCACTTTTTCAGCTTCTCCAAAAAAGCCCCTTGTTCTTCAAAAAAAGTATTTGACAAAAATGTTGTCCTCTAACATATGTATAATAATAATAATATTTTTTCATATAGGTTGATTCATTTTTTGTCAGGCCAAAAAAAAATAAGGATAAGAAAAAAAGCGGTAAACGAATATGAAAAAAAATTCCTTTCCTTCCCTCATGCATTCCTTTAAAACATTTTTTATTCATAACACTTTAATTTATAAAAAAAATTTTTTTAAAAGTCATTTTTATTAATTCCAAGCATTAAAATTGGTCATTCATTAAATATTCATTAAGCTCTTATTTTGTGTACATAGAGAAATGTATAGGAGAATTAACAAAAATATTTTCAAATCCTTCCTTGATCCTTCCTTGATCCTTCCTCGAATCCTCCTCACTAATAATGTAGGAAAAATATTCTAAAATTCTTACTTGATCCGTCCTCGAATCCCTCTCACTAACAATGAAGGGAACATGGGGAAAAGAACTTTTCTTGAGGGCAATGCCAAGGGGGTTGAAACGAATATGAATCCCCTTTTCCTCGGCAATCCCCTTTTCAAAAAAAGGGGTCGACTAGGGTTCTCGGCAGAGGTCGATCGGAATTCCAATTTCCTACAGTTCCGATTTCCGGTACCTTCGTCCTTTCCGATTGACCTCTTTTTCTCTGTTCGGAACTAAAAACCAATTATTTTTCGATTCTTCGTTTCGGTCCCGGATATCCGAAGATTTTCCAAGGAGCGACAACCTTACCTATTTAAGTACAAACCTATTTAAATAAGTTTCCCGATTTCTCTTTTAAAAATAAAACAATAAAATATAAAAATTGATTAGGCTGATTAAAACGTGATTTTTATGAGTCAATAGAATACATTATATTTATTTTTCTTTTTATTGTTATAAGCCAATCAAGCATCTTCTTCCTAAAAATAATTTTTTTTTAAACTTTTTATTTTTTATTTTTTTTTAAATTTTCAACATTATTATCATTCCTTTCCTTTTACCTTTTTAAACTTTATTTTCAATTATCAGATCAAAAAATTTTAAAAAATGCCAAATTGTGTAGCTGATTCTAATCCTAATACCAATTTTCTTTCACCAAAATCAATTCGCGATCGGCGTAGTAAAAGCAGCGAATTTTATATTATACCAAATCAGAATGCTTCAACTACAATTCAATCAAAAATTTTGTTATCTACAGAAGGACAACAACAGCCTCTATTAGATAGAGTCAATCATTTTGTAGAAAATTTTGGGGTGCCAAAGAAAAGCTCAAAAAATGGTGGAAGTTTTTACAAAACTTCATCTTCCACCGGTTCATCTTCCAATTCATCTTGCAACAATTCATCTTCCGGTTCGTCTATGGGATCAACAGATTCATCAACTTCCGTCCCTTCTTCATCATCTTCTGTTGTTTATCATCATTATCCCCCTTCTTCACACTGTGTCGATGATGCCCGCCGTCCAAGTCTTCCATCAAACGCTTTCAATGAAGGTGGAATGCTTCTCCATTCTTCTTCCTCTTCCTCTTCTACCGATTCAACTTCGTCTACAGCAGTAACGACATCCGAACCTGGCACCTATTCTTCCTTACTTCGAACACTTCGAACCCAAGCAGCTTCGGGTACTCTTGTATCAGTGCCTGAGCGTTCTCCTTCTCCGCGTGCTCGATTTGTCCGTAACATTAGAAATACGCATAATAATAGGCGACGTCAACAGCACCAACACCAACCAGCACACTTTCAGCACTTACAACGTCAACAAACACCTCCGCCCCAAATTAATATAATATGTGGGGATATAGATGAAGAAGAAGGGATTGTTGAAAAGGAGGAGGAAAATGAGGGAGAAGTTAGGGTTACGTCTTCACCAGCTGGGTCTGCTGTTGGTTCTTCACCAGTTGGTTCATCTCCAGTTGGTTCTGCTGTTGGTTCCTCTCCTGTTAGTCCTTCAACGGTCTTGGGAAGTATACAAAGAAGAAGGAAAAAGGATTCAGTTGAAGAAGAAAATAGGGAAGACATCTTGTCGAATAAGTCTTCTGGTGTTGGTTCATCAACAGTTTATGGAAGTATTCAGAGAAGAAAAAAGGAAGGACAAAGCAATGATTTGAAAAAAATAAATGAGGGGGAAATTAATGAAGATAGCAATGACTTTTTAAAAAATTCTCCAAAATATTCTCCAAAATCTTCTCAAAAAAATTTTCTTCCCCAAAAATCTTCATCCCCTACCCTAACTCGCGGAAAAGCTCAAAAAATGTCCCTCTTCTCCAAACTTGAATCAACAGCTAATAAAAATTGTAATAATAATATTAACAACTCTCTTTCAATAAACTCCGCTTCAATTTCCGATTTTCGTGCAGCATTAATAGCTTCAAGTAAACAACAAATTAATGAAGAGGAAGAAGTTAATGTTGATAAAAATGTTAACAATAATAAGGAAAAAAATAATTTTTATTTTCCTCGCAATTGTGTTAGCAGCAATTTGAGAGAGAATAATAATAAGGGAAAAAATTATTTTATTGACAATCATCATCATAATAATGTTGATGATTATCATAACGATTTGATAACCTTCAATAAAAATTTTATAAAATCTTCAACATCTCCTCCATTGTCTCCAACATCAATTTCTTCGTTGCCGTTGTCTGCTTTTCCTCCTCCGCAACGTTTGGGAACCTCAACATCATCAACAGCAACTTCCTCCTCCTTACAACAAAAACCACAACCCTTTGAAGCAACTACACCCCCAAAAAATAATCGTAGACGTTCTGGATTTGAAGGAATGTTAACTTGTGGGGGAGGTACTGAATGGCGTGTTTTTCGTCAAATGGCACGCATTTTGCGGCGCGATAACAATAATAATTCTCATCGAAGGGGTGATAGTTCAACTGTTTTCACTACTCAACAAAGCCCACCAGTTTCCCCATTTTTTGGCAATTGTTCAAATCGAAGGCGTTATTCTTTAGCGCCTTCAATGGAATCAGCAGCGGGAGGGCAATATGGTTTCTAATTTTTTTTTAAATTTTTAGACGCTTATTACTCTTAATGGGCTTGTTACACTCATTATACTTATCTTATACTAGAAATTTATCAAGTTTTTTCTATTTTCTAACGTAAGTATAACCTCAATTTGAGACACCATCGCAAGTACAGTCGAACCTAGCTTGTACGACAAACCTCTATTACAGAAAAAATCTGAGAACGTGTCGTAAAACCGAGGTTCGATTGTATAATAAGGTTGAAAAGGGATAGATATGTTAAAGCATCTAATATTAATGTTAAAATATAAATAAATTTTAAAAAATTCAAAAAATTCAAAAATATTTAAAAAAATTCAAAAATTATTTTAAAAATCTAAAAAAAAAATCTAAAAATTTTTATAAATTTTCAAAAAAAAATTTTTTTAACTTAAAAAAATTTTTTAAGGCGATTTTATGAACAATTTTGCCGAACAACAGCAACTTCTACAACCACAAAATGTATCTCAAAATCACCCATCTTCTCTATTAAATCAAAGTCCAAGTTCAACAACTGCAAATGTTGGTAGTTCATCACCATTTTCTAGCCCAACATCAACTACAACTGATGGAATTTTTCATCATAATAATGGGCCATCTACAGCCTCTTCAAACTTCTTTCCACGTGCCCAACTACAACATTCTCGATGGGCAGATTTGGAATTGTGGACTGAACAAGAAACTAGTTGGACTGCAAAATATTGTGTTGGGAGTGATAATGAATGTAAGGAGATAAAATAAAATTTTAATTTTTAAAAATATTTCTATGACGACTTAACTTGTAGACTCTCATGGAAAGATATACTCTCATAAAATTCATGGAAACCTAAGTGAGATCCAGTCCATAAGATTGACTTTAAAATCCAAAGGGAAGTAGGATTGTTTGATCAGTTAGTTGATTAGCTATCCAATGATTTGGAGAGTTAGTTAGCTGATAAGTTGTCTATTTCTATTTAAAATAGGCAGGCTATAAGTTCCGAAAATCAACTGGCTTCAAAGGGGAGTATTTCAAAGGGAAGTAGCATTGTTTGATCAGTTATCTGATCAGCTGGCAAGCGATCTGGAGAGCCATTTATCTTATGAGTAGGAGGTTTATTCGGAGAGTTAGTCATGAATCACCTTCTCCATCTTGTCTCTTAAATAGGCACAGCCCTGTTTTAATTGGAAGGGCTTCTATAGGTTCCGAAAATAACATTTTATTTGCTTTTAAGTACCTTCTGCCCGAACTCATTTTAGCTAAATTTTCTTAATTAAAAAAATTTCTTATTCTAACAAATTTCGTCAATTTTCAGTTTCTTCATTAAGCGCAAAAGAAATGAAACGTCAAAATATTATTTATGAACTTGTATTAACTGAGCGTCATCATTGCCAAGTTTTAGTATTATTACAACAATTATATTATGAAGGACTAGCACATAATAGAATTTTGACACCAAAACAATTGCAATTGGTAAATTTTAAAGAAAAAATTTTTAAACGATTTGCGGACGTCTACAAATATTTGCTTAGCTTTGGGTCTTTGGTTCTGGATTTTTGAAGAATTTTTTTAGAAACTTGTAACCTCCTATTCTCAATGAGTTTATAAGCCAACGGAAAACAAAAAATTTATTTTTACAGACAGTCCGCAAATGTGTCTTTACTAGTGTCGGCACTAGACGATAGTCTTTCGTGGCCTTGTCATCATCTCCTTTAGATTTTTATCGAAAATTTTCAAGAGATTTTGTAAATTTTCAGAAATCGATGTAATCCACAATATAAAATTCAAAAAAATCTCCATTTGCTAAGTACCCTTTCATACACCCGGAACTTGGAGGGGACTTTTATCCTTTTCGATTTGCCGGCCTTACACAACCTCTTTATTTTCTAATTAAAATAATTTTTTTTTCAAAGTTAATACCTGATGTTGAAGCTTTACTTGATTTTCATCTTTCATTTTTACGTAGTCTTATTGAACGTTGTTCTCAATCACCTATTGTAGATGAAATTTCTGATATTTTATTGACAGAATTTGGTTCAGGGAATTTTCGGTGAGGAAATTTTTGAAGCAATTATCGCATTATAACATATATCCATTTCTAATAAAAATTTGGTTGTTCAAAAATCTTTGGTGAGCTGCCTAATAGGGATAGGCTTTGGGGGGATACTCGAAACATGAACTTTTTTCAATCCGAAACCTGATTCGAAATAAATTTTGCAAATCCATTTCTAAATTTCTTAAACCCCCAAGTCTTTCCTCAGCCTATACCTGCTATGCAGAGCTGTTTCGAAATTTCGATTTTCGTTTTTCGATTTTCGAGGTTTTTTTCCTTTCGATTTTCGATTTCCGATTTTCGAAATTTTGCGATATTTTCGATTTTCGATTTCCGAATTTTTGAAAAAATTTGAATTTTTGGCGCCAAAGTTGATGATTTTTGGCTTATCAGCCATCATAAATTTTCAAAATTTTCGCCTGCGGCGCAGAAAAAGTAAAATTTTTGGCTTAAGGATCTTCCAAAATTCTCAAAATTTTCGCTTTCGACGCTGAGAAAGGAAAATTTTTGGCTTAAGGATCTTCCAAAAATCACAAAATTTTCGCCTGCGGCGCAAAATGGAGGAATCCGTTATCTCTTAACAATATTATGCTTTGGCTCCGGTATATTGGATTATATTGGAGGATTTGCTTAAGTAAGGTGGATCCCCCCTGCTTGAACCCTATGCAAGTACCGCCCCACCCTATGAGTAAAGCGGCCTAGCTCTGCCTTACCATATCAGGGGATTTTACTCAAATCCTCCATTATCCCTCTTAATAATGGAGGATTTTATCTCTCTTAATCCCTCTTAATCTGGAGACAACATGAAACGGCTCAGAAAATCACCGGCATCGGACCAAGATTTGAATAGGTCGGAGCCGGTGCCGTAGATCGGATATGCAAAATTTTGGGTTTGGATATCCGTAATCTCCCTGGATCTGCGATTATAGTCATTAGTTTTCCCCAATTCCTTAGAGTTTAAGCAAAAGTTGCAACATAAGAAAAATTTATTTTCCAATTTTTTTTATTAAAAATTTTTTTTCGATTTTCGTTTTTCGATTTTCGTTTTTCGAGGTTATTTTTCTTTCGATTTTCGATTTTCGATTTCGAAGATTTTGAAAAATATTTTCGATTTCGATATTTTTGGATTTCTTTCGATTTTCGATTTCCGATTTTCGAAGATTTTTTTGTTTCGAAACACCTCTGCTGCTATGTTATGAGGGGCTAGCACACAATTTGCTTGACCCTTGGGGAGATACTCGAACATGGTTCATGGAATCCCCTGCTACTTAGGTGATACCTCTATTTAAGATACCCTTAATATAAGGAATCAGTCCCAGGGGTGAGATCCGATTTTAATTCCAATATATATTTTAGTAATAATGCAATAAATTCATATACTGCCTTCTGTCTTGGCCGAGAAGATAGTGCAAAACAATATTCTACTTTAATTGCTCAAAATATACATTTTCGTAAATTTATGGAATATTACGAGGGACAACATAAAGATCGTTCACTTAAAGATTGTATGTTATTGGTTGCTCAAAGATTAACTAAATATCCTGTTTTGGTTGAACAGGTGTGTGGTGTTGTTAATAATAATTTTTTTGAATTAGAGGGATTATGGCACAAAAACTGACAAGAGGACTATCAGTTTTTGTTGTTAAAAATTTGGAAAAGACCCGAACCTATCGAGTACTCGATTGATTTGGTTTTGTCAATATTTAGAGATTTTTCGAACCAAAGGGGGATTTTTTGATTCCTCATACATAGTCGTTTAACAGGATTTATTCAAGTAAATGTTATGATACCCGAAATCCGGAAGAATTTATTTTTGGTATATTGGTATGTTCCCCACTTTCCTTGGGTTGAATCAAACCTACGAACCGGAAATTTTTTTGGTTCTTCGATTTTGGATATCTTAAGGACTATTTAGAGACCGACACAGACTTCTCTGTTCGTTCTCACACATTTACGAGAATTTAATATTTATTTAAAAAATTAATTTAACAAAAAAAAATAGATTGCCAAACAAGAATCTCAGCCATCAAAACAATTATTAGCTCAAAAAGCCCATTCTATAGTTCGTGAATTTGCAATGCAAGTAGATCAACAATTAATGCAACACGAACTAAATAAAAAATGGACAGCATTAAAAAAAGCTTTAGATAAATCTGCAGCTATTGCTAAATTGGTACTTTTTTCTAATTTATTATTTTAAAAGTTTTTTAAGTGAATATGTGATTTTTATAAGAAAAAGTTAAATAATAAACCAGTTTTTAGGAGGGTGTAGGTGTATGGGAGAGTTTATGGGAGAATTGAGAACTGCTTTCTGGCCATGAGGAATTGATAAAATTGAGAACGGGTTCCATGCATTTCAAAATTTTGGCTCCGGTTTGAAGTTACCTTTGGAGCTAGCTCCAGGAGTCATATACCCAGTACTGGAAAGCGGTGCTTTGAACTCTCTATTTTACTTGTACTTTGTACCTAGGGGTTGAATGGCTTGGGAAATAAGTCGAGACGAGTTTTCGAAAGTTTCTCGGGTCGGCTATTCGAAAGTTTCTCGGGTCGAGTATCCCTTGATCCAAAGCACTGTTTGTGGGGGAGTAAGGTGGTTATTGTGTCCTTTTTGGACCTTAAAATCTTCTTTTTCTTTCCAGATTCATCCAAAGGATGGAATTGACTTTTCTTTTGACGATTTGGTTTGGCCCGTTGAAAATGACTCAACAATAACATTAACTAATTCAACAAAAACTATTGGAAGACGGCAAATTTTATTAATTACACGAGCTTTTTGGCGTGAAACAATGAATGGACCTGAACTTGAACGTAAATTGAAGAAAAAAATTTTTTGAAAAAAAAAATTTTTTTAAGTTCGTTTATTACTTTGTGATGATATTATTGTCTTCCTAAGACCTAAAGGTGGTGGTGGAGGATCTTCTTCATCTACAGTTAATGTTGGGGCAAACTCTAATGCTGCCAATACAAAATTGGTGAGAAATTGTTTTTTAAGAACCTTGACTTAGGCGATCTTACTATTCTATATGAACCCCATTAGGGCTGAAAAAATCTGGATTTGGATTCAGAAATTTGAGGTTATAAATTAGAGTCAAATTTCTATTCCTATAAGAATAGATAAGAGATCGAATTGAGGATTAATAGGATATCTAGAGTTTGTGAGGGGATATGAGTATATCGTGGGATTTGAGTGATAATCTCCCTTGATACCTCCTTATGGCTCTTTTCGAGTACCGGGATTTTCGAGATATCGAGCTCAAAAAATATTTTTAGTTCGTTAGTTCGTCCACGATTTACCACAGCCCAGTCCACCTATTCATATTTCTCATTCTGGAGTTTCAAGCCATTCTAAATAGTTTAGATATGACATACGACATAACTGTTGACTTAATCTGGGACTTAGTTCGTAATCCGATCCCTACAATCTATTTCTCTACAATCTTTTGGAATTTGAGAAATGCTTATTTAACTTTAAAAATTTTTTCCAAAAATTCAATTTTTTAGCCTCCACTACAATTCTTTCGCCACATTTCTCATTCTGGAGTTTTACCACTTCACTCAATTTTAGTTCGTGGAGAAAATGTTCGAAGAAAGAGTCTTCTTTTAATTGTTACTGCTAAACAAAGACCAGACTTGTAAAAAAATTTTCTAAAATTTTTTTCAAAAAAATTTCCTTTAAAGATTTGAATTTGCTTTTCCAACAAGTGTTGAATTGGAAAATTTTGCTTTAGCTATTAAAAAAGCAAAGGCAGAAGCACCCAGTTTTGTTCGTTTAGCAGATGGAAAATGTTTTGAATTTGCTGATAAACCTATTGGGGATGGAATGGGGAAACCTATAATTAATTCTGATGATTTTAAAACACAAATGGAAAATTGGAAATTGGAATTGGATCAACTTTTTGGTGAGGGAGACTTGAGATTTTTTGGACTAATAGATTTTATTCGAGTATTCATTGACGCCAAACACTTCGATAAAGACCTCAAAGTGGATAAGGGTAACCATGATTTACCATAGCCCCCAGTCCACCTTGATCTATTAAAAAAGCCCAATCCTTTTTGAGGCTTATAAACTAAGCTTTGAAGGGAGGATCTATAGTTGGGAGTTCATTAAGTTGGAAATTGGAATTGGATCAACTTATTGATGAGGGACTTGAGATTTTTAGACTAATAGATTGTATTCGAAAGTAATTTCTGTTGAGGTTAGGGGTTGTTTACAATCGGCACAATCGGTTAAATTTTTGCCTGTCTTCTCCTATTATCCTACATTTAACAAGCAAAGATTAACCTGTCCTAAACAATCCCAGTTGAGGTCAGATAGTTGAATGAGAACCTCAAAGGATAAGGGTAACCGTGATTTACCACATAGCCCAGGTTGTCTCGCTGCTTATACTTAAGCTTATGAAGAGTGGTCTAGACTCTCCCTGGAAATAAATTTTAAGAACCTCACTGTCTTTTAGTCTAGATCAGTGATGTCTAAGGTTACTCGAAACCTATACCTGAAGCCCTGACTTTTTCTTAACCCAAGATATCCTTGTTGTATACCTATTTCCTAAAATAAAGCCCCACGCTTTTGAGCCCACCCTAAAATAGAGCCACACTGGTTGATAGTTGAAAAATAGAGCCCCATGGGGCTTTATTTTAGTGAATACATTATCTTTACGTTTTTTTAGTTTTTGTATGGGTTTTGCCCTGTCTCGACTTTAAAAAATAAATTTTGACCTTTTTTACTTCTTTTTCAGAACAACGTTCCAAGGAGGAAGCCGATTTGGAGCATTATTTTGAGGCTCGTATGCTTTTTATGGATCGTCTACGTACACTTGTTGAACGAATTCCTCGAAGAAAAAATAAACAAAAGAAGAGAAGAAGGAAGAAAGTTGAAGATAATGAAGATAAAAATGAAGAGAATTTAATGAAGGAAGAAGAAAATGAGAAAGAAGGGGAAGAAGATTATAAAATACAACAAAAGGCAGCTTTTGAACATTTACGAAATCGTTTTAGGTAAAATTTAAAAATTCAAAGACTACATCATTTTCTCGATTAATTTTACTTTCCTGAAAAATAATTTTCCTTCTTCTATTAATTACCCCATCCAGAGGTATTTATCTCTCCAGAGGTAAATGAAAAGCTCAAAAATAATTATTTCAAAAATTATTAACCCAAACGGAACCATATCTAAAAATGTTAACCGAAAATAACAAGTTCAGAAATGGACTTGCTGAAAAATGGGGGGATACTAGAGCTATTCTCAAGATCGAAAATTTTCTACGACTCAAGACCAAGAATGCACCTCAGGACCAAGATCGAAAACCTCCAATAACTGTCTTGAACCAAAACTTAGGACCAAGAGTCTTGGACAGCTCTTTGGGATACTAAATCGGAGAAGTACATAACTTCTCACCTAAATATTTTAATTACGCAGTTAACAATTTTATTAATTTTTACAGACAATTGGAACGAACACGTGTTGAGCCTCTTGTGCGTTTAATAGATAAAGCTAAAAAGATGAGAGATGCTGATCTAATAGCACTTTTTGATGATTTCTATGATTTGGGCGGAGAAGTACAACAAGAAGAAGTAAAAGAAAAGTGTGTTGTAATAGCTACTGGAAGTGGAGATTCTGCTACATCAGCAGAAGAACAACCACGAGCTTCTGATGAAGATAGAAGGCCAAAACCTAGAAGAGTGCGTACTTACCATGGAGCGACTGATAAACGAAAAAGTGGGGGATTTTTGAGGATTTTTTTAGAAAATTTAATTGACGGACCTTCCTATAAGGGACTCCCTTATGACTGAAAAAATTGGATCTTATAATAAGGGTATACTAAACAGAGGGTATCACTTAGGAGGCTTCCTTCAACCTAGATAAGCTTCTCTATCCACTTGCCAACCAAATTTAGAGGCTTATCTTAAATTGACGGGTATCTATTACAGGGTGTATCTTATAATAGGAGTATCTTAAATAGAAGGTATTGCTTAAATATCTCTCCTATTCAAATATAGATAGAGGATCTCTCCTATCCACCGGGCAACTTATTTATAAAAGTATGTCTTAAATAGAGGGAGGTACCTATTATTGGGTGTGTCTTACAGAGAGGCCTTTTTATAATTTATTTCTTTATCATTTTTTAGAAGGAAATTCTGACGGCTCATCCTGTTCCTCATCTGGTGGCGCTAGTGCCATCCGTCGACATACAACATTTCCATCTAGTGGACGTCATGACGCAAGTTCAGATGATGAGGATGACGAAGAAGAAGAAGACGAATGTTTACGTCAACTATTACCGCTTCGTATGGGTGCTGGAGCGCGTCGTGTAGCAACCGATTTAATTCGAGAAAATTTGCGTTTGCGTACACAACTTAATCGTTTAAAGGCTAAAACAGCATTGCAGGCAAGAGAAAATATATAAATTGGAACTCACTATAAAAAACACCTCTACTGAGGTTGTACCTCATAATAAGGGGTCCATACCCAGACCTTATATCTGGGTATGGATTAGTAGCTCCCATGCCCATGCCCCCTCATTATAAGGCCATGGATTGAGAAAAATGCCACGGGTTGAGGTCGAAGAAGACGAGCGACCCTCAACATCCTTAATCACCCCTAAACCCTTGACATCCCTGATCATAGTGGGAGTGTTTTTTAAAGTGAGGCTCGACTGAAAATATTTTAAAATTAATTTTTGATCAAAGAAAAATTTCTTTTCAGGAAATTTGGTTAACTGCGGCAATGCAAAAAGTAATTAATAATGATAATGAAATAATTATTAAACAAGAAGAGGAAGAAAATAAGCAATTAAAAGATGAAGAATTAGCTTTAAATGAAGCAAAAGTTTTGAAAATAATGGCCCGCGATTTAGCTCGTCGTGAGGCGGAAATTGAACGAAAAGAGGTGGGTAAACACAAAAGATTTTTTAATAATAATTTAATCTGAGACAGTAATTCCACTGGAACATAGCGCAATTCCGGAAAATATACCTATTCTGAAATTAATTCTGATTTTTAAAATATTTTGATTGTTTTTGAATTAATTTTGAAATTAATTCTGAAATTTTTTGACTGATTCTGAATTAATTCTGATTTTTTAAATTAATTCTGAAATTAATTATGGTCAGAATTATGCTTAAAAATCAGAATTAATTTCAGAATAATTCTGATTCTTTATAAATAATTCTGATTGTTTCTGAATATTTCTGAAATTTTCTGAAAATACACTCTGAAAAATTAACCGGAACTAAAAGCTTAAACTTTTTCCGGAAAGTAGAGACAACTATATTAACGTAAGTAGAGAAAAATAATCTATATAAATATTGGTTAGAGAGTAAGAGAATGTTACGACTATTTTTAATTTTATCGAAAATTTTTTATTTTTAAATTTTAAAAAATTTTAAAAATATTTTTCAATTAAAATAAAATAAAAAATAATTTTCTAGGCACAACTTAAAGCTCGTGAGGAGGAAGCATTACCAACTTTATCATCAAATCAACAAAAACCCTCCTCCTCTTCCTATCAACACTCACTTTCCTCTACTTCCTTACAATCTCCTTCAACAACAAAATATTCAAATATAGAAAAGAAAACATCATTTAAAGGAAATAAACAACAAAAACAAAATCATCAACAACAATTATTACAGCTTGAAAAAGAAAAAGAATTTGACCAACACCAAACAGTTAATACAACTACGTCTCCTTCAACTTCTACAAAATCAACTACTACAATGTGTGTATTTTTTTATTTCAAAAATCATAGAAATGATTAAACAATTTTTTGATCTTTCTATTCAACTAGGCTCCTTTCGAGATTATTTTTCGAGCCTATTGAGCGGTATCTGAAGCACGAGTCTTTAGGATCGAGCTGGGCCATTTGGCAACCCTGATAAGAATCTTGCTAATAATCTCGTTGTTTCAACACGGTCTCGTGGGCTTATCAATAGGATTCCACTATAAATAATAGTTTCTCCCCTCCGTTTTTTATATACCTACATATCTATAAGCCAACTTTTATTTCTAATTAGAACCGGGTCAATCCAAATCTCTTGGATTTTACTTTCCCCTGCTCCCTCTCACATCCTCTTCTAAGCTTCATTCTTTTAGAATCGAGTTGAGTCTTTTTAAAAATAATTTTTAACAAAAAAATTATCTTCAAACTTTTAGTCGAATAAACAATACTTATTGTGGTGCTGGACCTATACCAACATCAACACTAACAAATAGTAATAATACTAAAAATACGTTACTTCCTTCCTCAATAAGTAATAGCCATTTAATTCAATCAAATAAACAACAATTTAATAATAAAAAATGTTCTATAACAATGTTAGAACCAAATCAAAATAATAATAATATTTCTTTTGAACGTCGAGCATTAAGTCATGCTGAATTGCCTGTTCATTTGGCTGTAAAAACTGAGACAAAACAGAGAAGGAAATAAAATTTAGAATGAAATTTTTTGATTAAAAAAATTTTTTTTCTTTATTTAAAAAATAGAAGAGAGTCTGTACCAGACCATTTCAAAATATTCTTTCCTTGATTTAAAAAATTTTATTAATTCTTGGCTTTTATAAATAATATACAGACGTGAAACTTGATTTCATTCTTTTAGGTAATCAAAAATTTCTATTTTTTTTAATAAGTTTTATATTTTAAAATTGAGATTACTTGGGCACTAAGGTTGTCAGATCCGGATCCGAAAAGATCCCCGGACTGATCTTTTAATAAATTTTATATTTTTAAAATTGAGAAAATATATTTTATTTGGGCACTAAGGTTGTCGGATCCAAATATACGGATCCGAAAAATCTCTGGATATCCGATAATTTTCGATTTGGATATCGGATCCGGATATCCGAAGGTCTCCAACTATCCGACAACCTTATTTAGGCATTTACTCAATAGCCAACCAAAATTTAAAATGAATTTATATTCTAAATTAAGGTATTAAATTGAGAATTAAGGGGTTCACTTGAGAATTAAGTGCTCGAGAATTAAGGGTTTCACTTCCACGACGCTTTAGCTTATCTTGATTATTTTAGAATAGATTGCGGATTACGGTATTAGCCTAAATAGATTTTATAAAAGCCTTGAAGTAATTTAGAGGTCGGTAACTTGCCATCCTGGGGAACTCGTATCTGGATTCTTAAAAGATGGAAAAATTCGGAATCCCTAGGATTGATCTCAAAAAATTTGAAAAAATATGGAGGTAGTTCCGCAAAAATTCTTTACGAGAAATTCCATACCGACCTCTAATTATGGGTAACTCGTATTGGGATTCTTAAAAGATGAAAAAATTGGAATCCCTCGGGATTAATCTCAAAAAACTAAAAAAACGATCCCAACGGAACCGTAAATCCCGTAAAAATCCCTTTCGAGTAATTCCATACCGGCCTCTAATTATATGATTTTTTCACATTCCATTTTTATTTAAAAAAATTAATTTTATTTATATTCGCCACTTTGTCTTTTTTTTTTATTTTTAAATTATTTTTTAAAAATTATTTTAAAAAATTAATGTGCCTTCAATGTCTCTCACTTAAAAATATGTATATTTTTATAGGTACTTATATAATTTTATTCACTTAAAAATTTTTTTCTTTGTCTTTTGACATTTTTAAAATTTTTTTCTGCCTTGCCATTATATATTTAATAAATAAAAATTTCAAAAAAAAATTTTTTTAATTGGTAGTAAAATCTCAACACAATTAAGTTCATTAGAAGCCGTTGCCCACTGGATCTGGGATCATTCCGACCCTGCTTTTCGAAATTTCTGAAAATTATTATTTTACCCTTCATAAGTTATAGGTAAAGGGACTGAATTGAAGTGTACCAAAATTTTAAGATTGCTGAGCAAAATTTGATTATTTTATTCAATACAAATTATATTTATTTAAATTCAAGGATTCCCGAAACGCGAAGTTATTTTGTGCTGGTAGGATCCCAAATACAATAAAGATATAAGAAAGAAAATTACAAAAATAGGAAAGAAAATTATTTAATTATTAAAAAAGAAAGAAAGAAAAAGAATAGAATTATCCACAAAGATTTCAATATTTAGACATTTATCTTTTAAGACACCGGCCATGTGATGGTTCTTTGCCTTTACCTGCATACATACATGTCAGATCATCGCAACATTTAAAATAGCCACAAGGTTCACCTTCCTTCAAACACTCACATTTTTTTGTAAGTTGAGAACAAAAAGATCCATAACAACAATTCAGCCATTCTTTTGTATTATCGCATTGATCACCTTGATTAACACACTTGTAAGGTCTACACCATGAATAGCCAGCAGGAGATGTTTTACAATTTAAATTAGGACCGCATTTATTGTCCTTATTGTCACAACCCTTTCCATTTTTTCCAACACAATTAATTGGTTCAAATAATATAAATAAATTTAAAAATAAAAATAGAACAAGAAAAATATTATTTAAATAAGCCATTTAATTAATTCTTTTTTTCTGAAAATTTTTTATTTTTTAGTACATTTCCCCTGATTTTATGTATATGTGGTGTCGTTCGAAATTACCTGGAAAACTGGGCCAAACTAGGTGTGGGCAGAGTGGATCCGATAATTATGGACAAAGTTTCCTTCTAATCCTCTAATATCCCTATAAATTCCCGAGATCCATATGTAAGGATGCGCGTGGGTTAATCGATCTAAAAGGATAAAAGCGAAAGCATTAGTCGTCGCCCAGAAAGCTCGATTGTAGAGCTCCTGTATGTGGTGAGCGAAAGCGCCTAGCAATAACAGTCAGAAGGTCGGAATCCTGCCGGTGGCTAAACTCTTGCTAAACCCTTTCTCATATAAATCATCTGATATCCTCCCTAATCCCTCCAAATCCCCTGATCTCGGGGCTTTTGTGAAAGAATTTTGGAGACATATCACAGAACAGACGTATTTCTACAAAGGAGAGAAATATCCCTCCTGATATACCTAGACACATTTAGACAGCTTTTGGATGTGTATCAGGGACAGTATTATTTTCAATATATTGGATATTAATTAAAATAATTAAATGATATATGTAAGCCTTTGCCAGCATTTTATATAAAGCTACTATTGAGTCCTAAACAAACATAATTAATTTGAGAATGGTTACCGCTTGAATGAAGCCGTGAAAATTGATTAAAATTATGAGGTAAAAGTTGGCTCTGCGGTAATTGTGGAGTTATCATTTAAAAAATAAATGCAAACAAAAAAGGATTGAAAATCCACGTTTAAAATTTTATTAATGAATACGTACGTTATTGCCGTTCCAAAATCTACCTGTATTAAATGAAACGCTATCTAAAATAAATTGACTTTTGATTTTGCCAAATTAATTTCTATAGAGAGAACGCAAATAAAGCTAGAGAATGGTTACCATTCTCCTGCAGAAGCTGAATGGCACCATAAAAATTGGCTTAAATTGAGGAGGTAAAGGCTGGATTTGCGGTATAATGGGGGTTATTCTGAATAAATAAATGAAATTAAAGGTATTGGAAATCTAAATTTAGAATGTAATATTAAAGAGAATTGCGTAAATGCGTTCGACCAAAAATCACGAGGAAGTTAAAATTCAAAAATTAATTTTACTAAAACAAACATTAAAACATTATTCTTTAACTCTCGCCATATCACTCAAAAATCATTTCAATTTTGATAAAAAAAATTTTTTAATTCGTTTATTTATTACATTTCAAACAAACAATTTAATAGAAAATAATTGGAATCGGGCTACAAAAATTTTAAATATATAAAATAGAGCTGCATATGGATACGGATATATGGATATCGTATGAATATGGATTCGATGAAAATGTTTTCCAAAATGGTCCACCGATACGGATTAGAGATGTCTCAATGTAGAACAAAGTCGGATCGGACTTAGGGTCAAATTTAAAAAAAAATTTTTCCAGCTCGGATTTCGTGATGAAGGTTGGGTTTCGTTTTCTGTGTTTCGAGTAACTCGAGACATCCCACTATTTCTAGTGGGGGATGTCTGAGATGTCATCTCTGATACGGATAGGATGCTCCAACGGATAGGTAATTTTTGGATTTGACTAAAAAGTTATCCGGATATAGCCGGATAAGGAAATTAACCTGGCGGATATATATGGATACGAATACCAAAATCCGTGCCCATATGCATGCCTCAAATAAAAATACATTTTTTTATCAATAAATAACATTTGTCAAGTAAACACAAAAAAATCTTTTCATTATTTATATTTTTTATGAATTTCCCTGTCTTGATTTTAGGTAAAAAATACACCTAAGTTGAGTTTAAGTTTAATTACTTTAGAATAAAATATGGCGACACGTCCTAGGAAAGGTAGGAGAAGATTGGAAAGAGAGGGATCGTCTCTCTAAGCCGTGCTTTTTTCTGTCCCACAGTCCTACATAATGATGTTTGACTTGCGGATAAAGACAAAAATGAAAAACAACAGAACAGGAGGAGATGCTTAAGAGGATAACCAACAACTTTACTTTGGAGAGAATCAAATTCCATCGAGACTTTTAATATTGGAAAGGGGGAGGGAGACAGGGGGACTTAATGATACCTACATATATTCACAATCTTACTTTTGAGAGAACTAAATTCCATCCAAATTTTTACTATTGGAAGGGGGGGGGGGAGGGAGGGGGGACTTAATGTTGCCTATGTTCTGTGCTTTCTGGTTCTGGTAATGTTCCGATTCATTAAACGGAAGTTGGAATTTTAGGAGATAGGGGTTTATAAAATATAGGTGATAGGGGGGGGGTAGGTAAAGATAGGGGTAGGGGGTAGGTATAAAGATAGGGGCTTCAGTATAGAGGGGGCTTCAGATAGGGGCTTCTTCAAAAAGATAAGGGGTTTCAGTGTCAGTGTCGCTAGCCCTAACTTAAACTCAACTGAGGGGGTTTCTAGTCATTTTTTAATTTTCTTTAGATTTTTCTAATTGATCACAACATTCATTATTTTCGTTTTTTGTTCCATTTTGTATCATAGGCGTCTCAGTCAATCTATGAGAACATTGCTTTTTAGCTAATGAAGGTTGTGAAGATGATGAAGAAATAAAGGAAGATGTCCTCTTTCTAATATTTTCATTATTTTGATGGACTGGGGAAGAATTGTCGCTTTTACTTTGATTTAATTTTTCTGGGTGGGAAGGTGCTACACCTGAAAATTTTTAAATTTTGATTTTCAATTTTTTAGGCTTAAAAATAGCTTAAAAATGGTGTTTAGTTTACCTTTAGGAACTCAGTTATGAGAAAATAATTAAAGGAAAAATTCCTCATGATACCCCAAGTTCCTATACTGTACCATAACTCTGGGTAAGTAGAGATCTCTATTCCCCATAATACGGTGGACCTATTCAAAATAGTAGTGATAACTAGCGTTGGCATAAATTCTAATTCTTGACACTGTTATTTACGCCTTAGACTAAGGTACACACTGATAGTTTTAGGTACTTAATAGTCCCGATCCCGTGTCGGAATCAGGATCCGGGATCGGTATCCCCATTCCAAAATCCCGATTTTTTGTCTAAATCCCGATACCGCTGAACACTAATATAAAGCACAAGAGTGCCTTGGTTCTCCTTAAATCCTTCGTTTTTTGGCATTTGCTTTCTCGAGTTTTTTTAATTTTCAACAAAAAAATTTTTTTCATTCAATCATTGTAAAGAATTTTCCCCCTATTTTTCTTATTTTTTATTTCCTCTAATTAAAAAATTAAATTAATGAGAGAAGATCAAGAACTGATATCGCCCCTAATTTAATTCCTTTTCTCGCGCAATAGATTAGCTCGGATAAATAAGGAAGAGGAAAAGAATAAGGGAGAGGGAAGGGAGAGGAAAAGAAGGGGGAAGGAAGGTCTTTACTGTAAAATCAAAAAGGAATCTCTCTTTCCATCAAAATCGCAAGATAAAAATTTGTAAAAAAAAATAGCGGAAGGCGGCAAATATGCCTTTGATCAAGCTTAATTAATTTAGCCAAAAGAAAAAAAGTTTATTAATAAATTATTAAAATGCGCGACCACACCAAAGAAGAATCATCAAAATATTTAAAAGATTTGACTGTCGGCATTTTTCAAAAAGAGAATTTTAAATGACAAGGATATAAACAAGTTTTTAATTTAATAATTAAGAGATAATTAATAATTAAAATAAGTGAGACAGTGAGAGATAGTGATGAGAGAGACACGACGTGAGAGTGACATGAGAGAGACCTTAGAGAGACATGACATAAGAGAGACAGTGATGAGAGACATGAGAGAGACGCACAGAGACATGACACACAAAGACCTCCTTCCTCCTTCTTGACCTCTCCCTTATTTTTATCCTACTACATACTAGGCATTTGAGGCATTTGAGGCTGTTGTTGTTGTTGTCCACCAACAATTGCAGCTAAATGCTGGGCAAAAACAAAAGGTAAATGAAGAGGGTGGGGTTGGGAATGTTGTTGTTGTTGTTGACCTATTAATTGATTTTGACGTTGTTGTTGTTGGTTATGGTGATGGGCTAATGCTAGAGCGAGGATGTTTGGATCTTAAATTTAGGTGTTATGTCTGTTAGAGGAAGGAAAATTTTCTGGATTTTATTAAGCTTAAGGAGCTCATGTCAATTTCAATTGTCAGACGCCAAGATAAATAACCTCAATTTATAAGTAATAACCTCAAGCCCACTAACTTTAATTTAAGATACGTTTTTGAATCTTGAGCGAGAGCTGTCTTCATCAGGAGAGAAGACAGCTCTCGCATTCTAAATTGCGAGAGCTGCCTAACAGGGATAGGCTCTGTTACCCAAAATCCGACCCAATACTCGAAACCAGAACTTTCCCTCAAAAATCCGGAACCCGATCAGAAGTAAATTTTGAAAACCCGGCTCTATTCTCAACCCTCCATGCCTGCTGTTTACACGACTTTTTAAGATAGGTACATTATAAGATACAAATTTTCACCAAGAGATTATCTTATATGGAGGCCAGTATTGTTAATATGACCGGTAAAATCGATTTTCCGAACCCGGATTTGCAACCTGAGCCGGACCGGATCCAGCTTGATATTTTAATCCGGATATTGTTTTGGACCCGGACTCCGAAAAAATCCGGCCGGATCCGGTCCGGCCAATAATTATTAATATTACCTCCCGCAATTGCTGGATGTATTTGAGGAGGGGGAGGAGGAAGATTCATTCCAGCACCTAAAGCTAGCTGTGAATGTAATAATAACAATTGTTGTTGTTGGTGTTGTTGTTGTAAAATAGATTCAATATTTCTAAATTGTTGTCCATTAATTGGTGTACGTATAGAATTATTTGTTTGGGGATATATTGGATGTTGTTGTTGTTGTTTTTCAGAATTTTTAGATGAAGAAGAAAGTGGTGGGGAAGAATAATGCTTCAAATAAAGAATAAATATGAAATGGGTTGATTTAATTGGTCTAGGGAAGGATTAGTAAAGGTTCCAGGATCAGTTTTATGTGATCCAAGAGTTCAGAACGATCAACAAAAACTCAGAAATAGCTCTACGAATTCGTGACTTCCCTTCTCGGAGAGAGTTGGAGGATCCAATGAAATCCAGATAATCGGATCCGAAAGAAAATTCCAAAATTTCAAAGTATCCGAGCTTCTCGGATCCGAAAATGCGGATCCGCTAACCATAGTTTATAGTTTCTGGGTCTCTCATAGATTTCTTTTCGTTTACCTGCCCTTCAGTTTTTTAAATTCAGAATGAGATCTGTTTCCTAAAGATTCTTCAATTGTCCTGAGTAAAACCTAACCGGAACGAAGAACCAAGGATTTTTCGGGTCGGTTCTTCGCTCGGTTTCGGATATCCGAAGAATTTTCCCCCCTCCCCCTAGTCCTAATATATGTTTTCCGAAAATATCCACCTTTTCGGTCGTTTCTGGCCTCAAATGATGAAAAGAAGACAAAGACACCGCATTTCTACTAAATTCGGGTTGTTTAGTACATCCATTGATCTCTTCCTCCTCCTCTTTATCCTCCTTCTTATCATCTTCATTTCCTAAAGTATCCGCTATTGACCAAAATTTTCTTTTCCTAACAATCTTCTTCTCTCTTCTCTCATTTATCACTCCATTCACCTTCTTTTCTTCATTTTCATCTTCTTCCTTATCCTTTGGATTGTTGGAAGAGGATGTTGGACTTATACTTTTACTTGGTTGTTGTTGTTGTATTTCTGAAATTCGGTACTTTATTAATATCACCCATATTTAGTCTCAAGATTTCCGAATCTTAACAAACGATTTCCGAATCTTAACAAACGATTCCTCTCATCGAGCTAAAGAGATTGGTACAAAATTGATAAGGGACAAAATTTTTCCTGCTAATTATGGCCTGCACTGTTATGGCCGCGCGTTGTTTTGGGCCCCCCTCATGGCCTCATCTTTCTCAATTAAACTCCAATAGAAGCACTGGGCATCTATTTTAAATACCCCTTATTGAGTGGTAAATACCCCTTATTGACCCATCAAGAGTTATCTTGCTTTCCAAAAAATCATTCTGATCACAATAGAACTATTGTCATTAGAATGATTTTTCTATTTCCTTTATATACCGTAAAATCTCTAATAGAAACACTGAGCCTCTATTTTTCAATACCTCTTATTGAGTGGGCTTCTAAGGGCTCTAATAAGGCATAGGGCTTGAATTAAGGCATAGGCTTCTATTTTTCAACATCAGATTTTTATTGCTTAACAAAAAAACTTATAACGAGACAACAAGATGAGAAAACCAAATCAAAATTAAATTTAAATATCAATTGAAACATCTCAATTAAAATCCCATGGCCTCATCTTTCTCAATTAAAATCCAAGTGTCCTCATCTTCTTCTAAATCCGCCGCTTCCAACATCGATTCAATTCCAATAGTTTCTTTATCTTGACGAGCCTCCGGGCCTTTTGGATCCTTTGTAATACCTTATGATAAAAGTGATTTGTAGTGATATCGAAAGATTTGAAGTTCTATAGTGTATCAAGGAAGATATTCGTGGATTTGGAGGGATTAAGGGGATACAACGGTATTTAGAGGGATTAGTATTTAGAGGGACTTAGAGGGACTTTTTTTGAGGGTATTTAGAGGGACTTTGGCAAATACAAAATAATTTCAAGATTCTACTGTCATTTTGTTTACCTTATCTACTCGATTAATTCCCCTCCCTCGATTAATTCCCCCCCCCCCCCCTTGAATAATTCCCCCTGCTACGGATCGGTTGAAACAATAATCCCTCTCCCCCAAATACCTCACTACACGTCCAAATTTCAAAACTCGAATAATTCCCCTCCCTTGAATTATTCCCCATGCCGCGGATGGGTTGAAAAAATAATTCACTAGGGGAATTAATCGAGTAAATACAGTATATGTATGTTGAGAATTTATCAAGGAAATGAAGGAAAAAAATGATCTAATAGGGCACGAAAGATCAAAGTCTGGATTCAGAAAAAAATCATGCTCTATAACAAAAGGATATGGGCTTCTTCATTAAAAAAATAAGTACTCAAAAATCTGATGGGCTTCTATTAGGATATGAGCTTCTATAAGGGCATGGGCTTCTATTAGAGCTTTTACGTGGGCTTCTATTAGAGCTTTTACGGTATTTGTTTTAAAATAAATGTCCGCAAAAAGGGAAAAAATGTCCGCAAAAAATACAGGCAAGGATAATGGGAAAGTACCTGAAATTCCTCCATTCTTATTTTGGTCATTGAACATAGCCCAGTGTTGTTGGGCAATTAAATTTTGTTGTTGTTGATGTCTTCCACTCATTAACATCAAAAAATCCGACATTCCTTGTTGTTGTTGTTGATGGTTTTGAGAATGATGATTCTCTTCTGTATCCACATCAACTTCTTCACCATCCCCCTCATCACAATCATCCTCTGGACGTTCTCTAGGAGACCATTCCATTTTATTTTCTTTTTTAAGACGGCGACGGGCATTGGCAAACCAGGTAGAAACCTGAGAAATTGAATTTTAAGGTATAATCAGACCTCACACCCAATACTGGATAACCCTCTATTTAATAGTATAAGCTTTTTAGAATTGGATGAGGGAGCCATTAGATGAGGGAGCTGCTCAAGCAATACCCTCTATGTAAGATACATATTATAAGGTACCATTTTAAAGCAAGGATGATTTTATAGTGAGTTAGACCCAGAATCTTACACCTTAATTTAAGAAACTTCTTTAAGAGTTGGTTACCAAATGGATGGGGAACTGCCTAAACGATAACCCTATTTAGGGACCCTAATAAATAAATGGCACGATTTCTTAGCCTAAAGTGGTATCTTTCAATGAGGCTCGACTCCAAGAATACTCTCAGAATTTAATACCCTTAAATTGCTCGTTGAGCGGGGGAGCTGCTGCTCAATTAAGCTCAGTTTAATTTGAGTTTCTTCTCTCAATTTGCTCACTTGAGCTGTTCAACTCCAAGAATACCCTCTGAATTTAATACCCTCAAATTGACCAATGAGTGGGGGAGCTGACTAAGCGTAGTACCTTCTATTTAAGATACATCTCGTTATAAGGGTATGATTTCTTAGAGTAACATAGTGAGGTCCGACTGTATACGGTACTAATTTGTATTTTTGTTTCAAGCTTTGTTTTTCTAATCTAGGTTCATGCAAAAGTGTTTACAGACAAAAAAATAAAAAAAACATTTGAGAGGGGTACCTCTTAGCAAATTTAAAAGTGATTTAGTGTTTTTCAACTGCCCACACGCAATTTTAGCAAAGAAAAAAGCCGCGCAGTTTCTGACCACTTTTAAAAGCATAAAAAGAAAATACCGACGCCACTTAGCTTTATTGCCTTTTTTCAAAAAAAAATTTTTTTTAAATATAACCGCCAAATGACCGGCCAAACTTGTTTATTTATAAATTAACTGTTAATTAAAAAGCGTTTTGCCTTTTTTTTGAAAAATTATTTTTCTTTTGAAGGATAGCCGCAATTTTAAAATTTCTATTGAAAAAAATTTTTATTTTGAAATAAGGGGGATTTGTAGCAAGCAAATTCTCCTTTAATATTCCCTCTTTTATTGCCTCGCCTTAATCTTCGCGCATGTTTAGCAGGAAATTAGAAAAGAAAAACAAGTTGGCCTATGAGTTTTTTAATTTATAATTTAAAAAGTACGAGTGACTTTTAGATCAAGAAGGGGTCTTAGTAGGGATTAGAGATCGGTATTTCCAAGAATCCTGGATCTTATCTGGTTAGTAACCTGGACAGGATTCCTGATTTGGATCCATTCAGATCCAGACCGATCTCTAGTAGGGATTGGCCCTGCCACAAGTTAAAAAGCCGAAGACAGTTAAAAGCGAGATGGAACAGAGAGCGGACGGACCAAAAGAGACTGAATTTTGCGGAAGCCAGAGGGCAGAAGAGAGCCCCCTCCCTAGTTCCTAGTAGTCATTCTCATTTTCACATATCCCTTCCTTTTGGCCGTCCTTTGTTTCTAAATTTTTATTTGTCCATTCCTATTATCAAGGTCAAAAACTACAGTTATACAAGTATTGTCTTGTAAGCCAAAACAAATTTATATGTTGACGGGAGGTCAATTGACATTGAGGAAATTTATAGGGGAAGTAGTTTATCCTAAAGCAACTACAGTAAATGATACCAAAAAATCCAAAATTTCTATAGAGAAAATATTTTTCTATAAAAATAGCCCGTTGACAATGATACATATGAGGGAAAAACAAGGGCAAAAGTTAAAAAAATTTTCTTTGAAATAAAGCTAAACATATCTTTTACAATAAAAAAATCCCTATTGTTTAGCAGGCATATATAATGATACGAAAAAATATTTCCCAAAGGTAAACCGTTAGAAACATCATATTTTGAAGCTAATATTTTTCAAATAAGCCCATATACAGGTGGACCTTATTTATGTGAACCTCCACTCACAAATTAGTGTATGGTCACTAGACGAAGGGAGATGCCTAATCCTAACGGATATCCCTACTTTCCTCATTTTAGTACACGCATTTGTGTATCTTACCGTGGTAAGCTTTGGTGCTCGCCTTGGGTTCTTATTTTTGATACTCTCTAAAATATAGACCAGAACTTATATAGACCGATTACGGTAAATTTTCCATATAAATTTAAAACTTGCCTGTGTCATAGTCATATGAGTCACCATTGCCAGCAAAGTCTTCTCAGCCTTAGTAGGATAAGGATTCTTCCTATGCATATTTAGCCATTGCTTTAAGGGTGCCGTAACTTCTCTTGTCGCATTTTTTCGTCGATGTTCTGTCTGAACTTGAACCATAAAAGGTTGAAAAGCAGCCAAAGTTGTTGGATCGAGAGGGAAAGGAAAGGCTGAAGGATGTGGTGGATGTGGAGGAAGTGAAAATGGTGGAGGTGGATGACTCATTTAATTTTTTTTAAAAATAAGCTCTGAAAATAAAAAATTCTTGTAAAAAAATAATATTAGGTTATACATAGATTGAAATTATAGTGAAAAATCAAGCTCGAAAGGGAAGGATATACATAAAAGATGCCCTAAGGGCGTACCGAACTTTGCGGATTCAAATTTGCTGACGCGAAACTTTGCGGCTCGAAACCTGCGTATCCGGATTTTGCGGAGTTTACTCTGTGGAGTAAAAAATTTGCGGACCAAAAATTGAGTCTCTTGGATTCGGAAAAGACCCAAGGATACCAAGGCAACTTTTCTTAAATCCCAACTAGTTCGCAATTCATTTTCCTTTTCTTGCGGATTTTAATTGCCTTTTGCGAATTCTTCTTGGAGATTTCAGAAAGCGGATACTAATTTCTTATTTGTTGACAAAATTTGTATAGTCTGCTTATGTATAATAAATAGTAAAAAAGCTAATAAATTTGTACAAAAGATGAAGCAGAAAAAAAATAAAAATGAGGGGAGAAATGAGGGAGAAATCAAGACTAATCAAAGGAGAATTGGGAGGAAAATTGGAGGAAAATGAGGGGAAATAAATATAAAATGACTGAAAGAATTAAATGACTCTCCTACAAATATATACAAATATTTTAACCAAAAAAAATTTTTGAGGAGGAGCTTTATTGGAGCTTTACAGATTTATTTGTGTCTAAAAAGAGTGCAACAAGTAGAAAAACAAAACGGAGGGAGGCGGTCCTTTTTTCTTTTTTTTTCTCGCTGTGAGGGAAATGAGGGAGGGAAGGAGGGCTAGAAAACTAGTTTAGGGGGCTAATATTTTAAAAAATATTTATTTTGTTTTTAGAGTGCAAATAAGCTATGAGGGGAATTGAGGGGAGAGACAATGTAAACATAAAACAACTACAGTAAATGTAGACATACAAACATGTGTAGTCATGTTTACTAATAAAATTGGGGGGCGGGGCTTTTTAGGAAATTTAAAAAAATTTCACAAATTTTTTCTGGCCTAAAAATTTCTGGACTAAAACAGAGAACGGGAAAATAAAAAATGTCGGGAATCGCAGATTCCCGACTTGCGTCAAATCTAAAATTGACGGCTATCCAGGATTTGGAACAAGCAAACAAAAGGCCACAAGAAACGGGAGGCCGGAAACACAAGGGGAAACACAAGGGGAAAACACACAAGGGGCAGGAAGCCGAAAAAGCCGGTCTTTGCTTAGCCCATCTTGCAACCTATTCCCGTCTTTAAGACTTCTGTTTCCTTGAAATTTAATTTAGCTTTAATTTATTACAGTGATATAGGTATCATAATCTCAAAATTACTTCCTATATTTAAAAAAAAATTTTTTTCCTGATCAACATAATTTAAACGAAAAATTGTAGAGAAGGTTGGAATGTCCTTTTCTCCTAAATTTATATTTAAATTAGAAGGACAAAAATCAGTTTTTTAGAGCATTATTGCAAAGAAAAAACGTTTCTAGCATCAAAAATCACGCCTCTTTGCAGAGTTGTAATAAAATTAAAAAATAATCTTCATTTCCGCATTTTTACAATTTTTGCGGATTTTCGACGAGTTATTTGAATAAATATTTCCTCTAGTTAATCAAACACCGCAAAAGGCAAAAAATCCTTTTATTAAGTAGGCATGAAGGCAAGAAACGTTTAAAAATATTTTTTAAATTGTCTGTTAATCGTCTTTTAAAAAAAATAAATGAGCGGAGAATTAAAGGGGGAAATTTAACGTGTTTTCTGATTAAAGACCAGAAAATTTAAAAATTTGTTGGCATTGGCAAATCAGAAATTAAAAGATTAGTTCAGTGAGAGTAACAACATATATGAGAGTATAACTGATCGGGATCAGGGCTGGAAACTAATGTAAAAAAATTTCCGCAAACGTAATCCGCAAGTCAAAAGATCCGCAATTGCGTCCAGTATTGATCTGGAAAAAATCCCGTATTTGTGTCCAGCCCTGATCGTGATCAGGGCGAGCGCATTGCGTTTTGCGTTGGACATTAGCCTTTGCGATACTTTTTGGCTAAACGACAAGTGTCGGTCCGCAAGTACGGATCCACAAAAGTCAGTTGACCCTTTTTTGCAATTGTCTCTTGAGCTTGATCGGGATAGGGCTGTCAGCACTTTAACCAACTTTTACACCGTGGACAAATGATTTACGAAGTCCGCAATTAATTTACAAAGTCCGCAATTTTTTAAAAAATCCGCAAACAAAGTTCGAAGTTGCGGACAGCCCTGAAGGCAACAGGAAAAAGGTATTACATCCGGTTTGTAAGCTAGGAAAGTCGAATAATAATAAATGACGAAAAAAATTTTTAAATAAACAAAACAAAATATATAATTTGTTTAGATTGTCCTAAACAAGAAAAAATGACATTATAAACAATTAGGGGTTTTTATTGCCAAGTGTAATTTGATATAAATAGAAAGATTTATTTAATATTTATTTAGAAAAAAAGATAAAATAACAAATAAAACTAATAAATTTTTTAATTAAAAAGATCCGGAATTAATTGTTGGGAGTAGGGTTGGTGGTAGTGATCGAATCGAACAAGATAATTAACAAAAATCTGTTAGCGAGATCACTTTTTTCGAGATTTTAATTCTCGTACGACACATCCTCGTACATTTTCAGACCGGTCTATAGTTGGCAGTTCAAACGGAACTGGAAAACCCGAAAAATTAGGGTCAGCTTTTCGGAGGTTTCAGGTAACCGAAAACTCTTCAAGGAAGGTAATATCTACATATACCGTATTTTCTCGATTAATTCCCCTGGGGAATTATTTTTTCAACCCTTCCTTAGCATGGGGAATTAATCGAGGGAGGGGAATTATTCGAGTTTTGGCATCTGAACGTGCAGTAGGGTATTTGGGGTGGGTAATTATTGTTTCAACCCAACTCTAGCATGGGGAATTAATCGAGAAAATACGGTAAGCAGAATCCATGAGTTTCTTTAATTTTAAAGGTAAATAAGCGGGCTCGCGATAAATGAATATTTTCCCAGATTAGGTATCCTTTACATTATTCCCATGAAGATAAAAAAAATAAAATATTTGTTTGGAGGTTGTTGGTATTTTTTTCTCTTATTTTTACCCCATAAAAACACACGGGTAGGTAAAAATAAACAACTCCCTCCGATCATTTTACAAAAACAGAACGCCAATTACATCTACTATATCATTATCTAATTAAGAGTATTCCCATCATTGTTTTTTTATTATTTGTAAAAGTTTTGCGCAATTTACAACAAAAACAAGTGTTTAAGAGTTGGCCTATAAAAAATGTAAGAAAGAGGAGAATATTTGTCAAATGTGTGCGGGAAAATTAAAAATAAATAAAAAAATTGAGACAAAAGTGGGAATCATGTAGATTGTGTAAAAAGGAATGAATGTTTGTTAAATACAGAAAAACGAGTTTTGTGATTTTTTAATGAGAGAAAGGAGTTGTGTTAATTAATTATTTTATGTAATATTTTAAATTGTAAAAAGACATTATTTAAAAATAATCACAAACGAATAGAAAAATTTTCTTGATTTAAGGGATTTATTTATATGAGGATCACAGGAAAGAACTCTGGATTAAAAAAATTTTTTCCACAATCCTGAGTGTAGCGTCAACTTCTCTCAGATAGGATTGACGGATCCGGATATCCGGATCGGAATTGGTCAAATACGAGGGAGCCGAGGGAAGAAAGGGAAGTATCCGGAAATTTCGGTTGTGATATTGGTTCCGGATACGGACATCCGAAGATACATACCCCATAGTCCTATACCAAAGAATTCTATCCAAGATTCTACTCTGGGATAGGATATCTTAGGATCTTACTCTCAAATCCATTTTAAAGTCGGCTGAAGTTTACATTGTTTCAAAAGTCCACACTTTTGTCAAATCGCCCTCAGATTCTGAAAACTTCCGAAAATATCTGTAAGCAACTGAAACAGAGTTCACACCGAAAATTCAGTTTAAGGATTAATTTGAGAACCCTTTTTTAAATCTAATAAAATTTTTCTAATTAAAAATTTTGACAGAATATCGTTTATTTTAATACTTCCCCCAACCTTCCATCCCATTTTTCTTCTTCTACAACAAATTTTTAGTACATAAATTTTAGTTTGTTTACCACGTAGAAATCAGTGTTTTACGTTATTTAAGTTGTTAATAGTAGGGCGGGGCATTTTAATAGAAAGGAGAGAGAGGGGAGAAGCCAGCTGCCTCTGTCAATTGGAGAGAATGTTTGGCGGGAAGTAAGGGAAGTATTCTCCACATATTTGACCAATAACACATTTTGCCAATAAGGCTAAAAATACACATTTTGTCACAAAGACGTTGACAAAATGTAGGAAATTAGACTTGTTGGCAAAATGTCGCATTGGTCAAATATGTAAGAGTTGAGGGAAGGAAGAGAAAAAGAAGGAAAGAAGACTGGCAATAAATAAATATGTATATAAAAATATTTTTTTTTAAATATTTAAAAATGATTGTGTACATAAAAATACTTTGTATGTACATCTGATGATTGATGATGATGGGGTAATAGTAAAAGACAAATGAAGAAAAAGAAAAAAATTTTTTTGAAGAGGAAGAGAATTTTTATATATTAACACAAAAATGTTAAAGAAAAAGACGAGAATTTTGCCGGCAGCGATTTTTGATTGTAATAACAAGTAAATGATTAAATGAAGAATTTTACTTAATAAAAATACATTTTTACAATTTATAAACAACATGGCGGAACATGAAAAATAAAATAATTTTTAGTAGATATTAAATAATTCTTGTTACCGTAGGATTATTAAATTACCGTAGTATCTCTTATTGAATGCCCCCTCCATTTGAACGCCCCATTCTAATAGAATGCCCATATGTACAGTAGAGATCGAGATTTTTGAAAAGCCTGGACCTATTCCTGGACTCTGTAGTTTGATTTCATGACCTAGACTGGATCCTGGGCCTGGAGTCCAGGAAAAACCCAGGAAGGTCAAAAAATGCTTGGACCTGGACTCTGGGTACAGGAAAAAACCCAGACCTTGGTCCAGGTCCAGCTCGATCTCTAGTGTACATATAGTGATTGAAAAATAGAATGCCTGGGCATTCTATTAAGACACTACGATAATTAATAACCCAATAAGAAGGCTGCCTGACACTTGCGTACCGACATTTTCGGACAAAACCAAAGCCTATTGAAATTTGAACAAGCTTCTAACGGATCCTTTACTGCAATTTTATCGAAAATATTTTGAGATTGTAGAACTCATGGCTATATCTATAAGAAAGATAAAAATGTAGGCTCCAAGATAGAAAGCTAAATGGATGTCCTCAAATGTCGTGTTCGCAATTGTCTTAGTTAGAATAAAATGGTCCTAGTAAACTTCTAAATTTTCTAATAATCTTGCTAAGCTTATTAAATATTTTTTAAAATAAATTTATTTAAAGAAATTGTGTGTTCTAATCAGCAAAATTACTCTAATCAGCAATAATCAAAAAAGCAAAATTTTGCGTGTGAAGAAAGTTAATCCGCTTTAAACAAAAAATTTGTGTATTTCCCAAAAATGAAAATCCTTTTTTATTTTAATGATAAAATGAATAGAGGAGTAGAGAGAATTGGAGGAGGTCGAGAACCATACCTGCACGATGCTTAAAAAATTTGGAGTTTCGTGAATGTCTGACAGGGACCGAACTGAGGAAAGTAAAACTCTCAGTTTCGTGTTTCGCATTTCGTGTTTCGAGTAATTTCGTTTATTTTTGGTTTCGTGGTAAATTCAAAAATGACTTTAGAGGGAGCATAAGGTATAATAAAAGATAGGAAAAAAATTAAAAAATTCTTAAATGATAAAAGATAGGGCCAACTTTCCAAAAAAATTCAGGCTTATCTGCATCAGACATGGGCAAAACTCCAAATTTTTTATAGATGAAACGAAACAAAAATTTTTAAAAAATGTCTCGTTAAAAATACGAAATGAAACGCTTAGCCAATGCTGATCCGTATCCAACAATACAAAGTTTTAGGGAGGGGTGCTTTGCTAGAGGTGATCTAGTAGCTTTTTCATAATTGGAAAAAATTATAAAAAATTCTTATAATTTCTTAAATAATTTTTTTCTAAATTAAATACCTCAAAGTACATTTTTATCAATAATCATTTTTCTAAAAATTGTTTTGATAAAGAGTTGATAAATTTAAAAAATCAAATCAACTTATTTAAAGAATAATAGTTGACGTATGTTTAAAGAATTTTTAGAAAAATTTTAAAAACAAAAAAATTCTCTAAAAAAATTTTTTTAAAGAATAAAAGGACACAAAATTAAGAAAAATATTTTTAAAACAAAAAAATACAGAAAATAAATTTTTGTATTTTAAAGTAAATTTAAATTGACAACTTTGTTATTGGTCAAATCAAAAATTAAATTTAAAAAATATTGCTGGGGTTTGTAGTATGTTTTAATACAAAAATAAATTGGCATACTAAAATATTAGTAAGAAATATTTTTGGAAAAAAATAAAAATAAATATTATGCAAAAATTGGAAATTTTTTTGAAATGCAAAAAGGACCGTTTGGTCACTAGACCCCATTTTGTTTGTAAACCCATAACTTTTGAATAAATCGTCGGATTTGGATGAAGGTGGTACCATTCGATAGCACAGAAAATTTGGTATAAAATAGGCAAAGTAGAAAATTTAGAAAAATTTTCAATAGGGGATATCGACCGTTATAAAGTCTGCGACTAGGCAACCGTGGGAGAGAGTGGTGTGTCTTATAAAAATTCCCATAACTTTTGAATGAATCGTCGGATTTGGATGAGGGTGGTACCATTCGATAGCGCAGAAAATTTGCTATAAAATAGGCAAAGTAGAAAATTTAGAAAAATTTTCAATAGGGGATATCGACCGTTATAAAGTCTGCGACTAGGCAACCGTGGGAGAGAGTGGTGTGTCTTATAAAAATTCCCATAACTTTTGAATGAATCGTCGGATTTGGATGAGGGTGGTACCATTCGATAGCGCAGAAAATTTGCTATAAAATAGGCAAAGTAGAAAATTTAGAAAAATTTTCAATAGGGGATATCGACCGTTATAAAGTCTGCGACTAGGCAACCGTGGGAGAGAGTGGTGTGTCTTATAAAAATTCCCATAACTTTTGAATGAATCGTCGGATTTGGATGAGGGTGGTACCATTCGATAGCGCGGAAAATTTGATATAAAATAGGCATAATAGAAAAATTTAGAGAAATATTTATCTCTCTAAATTTAGAGAAATTTAGAGAGATATAGACTGTTATAGAGTCTGCAACTAGGCATCCTTTGAAGAGAGTAGGTGTGTCTCATAAAAATTTCTAAAAAAATCTAAAGGAAAAAATTTTTGTGATAGTAAAAACATATTTTTAAAAAAAAGGATGTAAAAAGCATCTTATGAGGAAAAAAGTTTTTTTAAGAATAATAAATATGTATGACAAATGTCCGTACAGAATAATAATTTTACGAGTTAAATTTAAATAAATACATATCTTATTTTTTAAAAATAAAAATATTTTCAGAATAAAAATTTTCGTTTTTACAATAAAATAATAATTCTGAAAATAAGAGGGATAAGAAAAAAATAGGGAAAAATATTTAAAAAAGGAGTAAGCGGAAAAATGCTACTAAGAGACCCAACTCATCTCCGTAGCCATAACTTTCCTCACGAGAGACAAATCGCGTCGAGTTTGGTACCAATAGATAGAGCTAGTCAATCTGAGTCGGATTATACCCAGATTGACCCAATTTTTATTTCGTAGAGTTAGTTAATAGCTTTGCGGTAAGCGTGGTCAGTGTCCGCAAATGTCGTCCGCAAATATCGTCCGCAAATGTCGTCCGCAAATTCAAATAAAATTTGAAAATTAATTTAAATTATAGAAATGTTTAGAAGATTTTCTTGACAATTACTAAATGTAAAAAAATACGAAAAAGGATCATTGCAATCATAAAAATAAAAAATGGAAGAAGCTGTTTTCATTGTAGGGGAAAAGACGTGCATTGAATAAATTTTGGGGGTTTTCGGAAAGAAAAGAATGTTCGTACAAAAATTCTTTAATAAAAAATTAAAACAAAAATATCATCGTGCAATTAACACTTTTACATAAATACATATTTACAACAACAGAAAAAAATTTTAAAAATAAAATAGGAAGGCTTAACGACATTTGCGGACATTTTTGGATATTTGCGGACATTTTGGGCATTTGCGGACAAGACTGAAGGCCATTGAAAAATTTTTGAATGATCGGTCATTGGGTCATGTCGAGTACTGGCTTAAGCATGTATTTACTGATTTTGTTAGCTTGAGCATATAATCAATTTCATAAAGTTTATGTTAATTGGTGTCCGCAAATGTTTGTCTGCAAACTTAATTTTGTCTTAAGAGAGGACCCCAAATTTTTTTTTAATTTTTAAAATAAAACTTCAAAATTGGCTGAAAAATGAATTAAATATTTATTTGAATTAAATATTTGCTTGTAATAAAAAAAGGATGTGAGGGATTGAATGAGAGAGAATGATTTTACAGTAATAAAGTCTATTGGAGAGGAACAAACAAGCTCTATAAAATAAAAATGAGAGACAAAATAAAATAAAACTTAAAGCATCAAACAACAAAAATATGATTCTTAAATTTTTTAGAAAATTCTAAGGGGTCTGAAAAATCGAAAAAAATATCCAAAGGTGGTGTCCGCAAATGTTTGTCCGCAAATGTTTGTCCGCAAATTAAATTTTGGTCTTAAGGGATTTTATGGGGGTTAGGAAATGAAAGGACCGTGGTCTTTTGAAAAAAGAAGGGATTTTCCGCGAGTAAATTTTTGAAAACCAGGACTAGATCCGACAGACGTTGATCCTTAGATCATTCAAAAACTGTCAAAATCTGGTCCTAAGCCAACATTATTAAGATTACAGACTAAATTTGTCTCTAAAAGCTTAAACAAAATCCGGATTTTGCATCTTCCAGGACCTGATCCGTCGGGATTCGATCCGGAAATCATTCAAAAATTGCCAAAATCTGGTCATAAGCCAACACTATTAAAATTCAAATTAAATTAAATTCGTCTCTAAAATTAATAATGTTTTTGGTAAAAGAAAAGAAGATTAATGACACTAGTTAGCAGAGTGTGGTAGCGACTATATCTAAAATATTTAATGTATCTCCATTACAAAAAAAAATTTTTCGCCCACCCAGACAAACATTATTTATAAAATACCTCCAAAACTAAACAGCAGAAACAACACAAAAATTTTCTCAAAGTGTCTCTCTTATTTTTCTATTGTCTCTCACCTCTCTTCCCTTGTCGCTACCAATCAAATCATCATTTATTTAATTCAACTGACTTTTTCATGGATACCGCCAAAAAAAATTTTTTTTCATGTCAACTAAATAACAACACACTACTACCAACCCAAATATATATATCTCCTAAAAATCCCTCCCTTCCATTGTTGTCGTAAATGGATGAATTTATGCACTTCTTTTCTTCTTCTTTATCCTCTTATATTCTTTTTACCTAAAAATCCAACGCGGTGGGGTGTCAATTTTTAATTGTATTATATAAATAATACTTGTAATTTTTAGTAAAAATGTGTGTAAATGTGGTGAAAATTATTAAAAGAAAATAATAGGAAAATAAAGAATTTGCGGACAAAAAACATCCGCAAAAAAATTTGCGGACAAACTCTTGCGGACAGACTGGATTTGGGAATGTTAGTGGATTCGAAAGCTTTGACAACAAGACAGTCAGTCTTGGAAGTCTTTAAGGATACCCGATCAGTCTCCTCAAGGATAGCAGACAATCCGCAAAAAATTTGCGGACAAACTCATGCGGACAACAAGGATCGGGAATGATAGACTAGCTGTGTTAGACGTGAAGTTTATGACCACAGAATTTCGGAAGCCTTGAATAATAGCCTGTTCTTTAAAGATAGCAGAATAATAGCCTGTTCTTTAAAGATAGCAGACAGTCCGCAAAACATTTGCAGAGATAAATTAGAATTTGCGGATTTTTGGATTTTACGGGATCTCGAAGTGGTAAAGATTTTATAAATTTAGAAAATTATTATAGACATGTAAAATAAAATAAAAATGTATTTACAAGTTAAAAGGAAGTAAAAAAAATTTTTTGTCAATGTTTTAGCGTCAGGTGAAAAAATGTATTTTAAATATTTAATTTTTAATAATTAAGAGTTAATTAAATATGTAATTTTTTAGTTGTTAAAATAAAGGTTAAATTATGCGAGAATAAAGTATATATAAAATTTAAAAATTGATTAATTTAAAATAAATTTTTTAATTCTACGAGGGATGAGGGATTTATGAGAGATTTTATGAGGGATATGAGGGATAAGGAAAGGAGCTTCATTTTTTGCGGACAATTTTAGCAGTTTTACAGGCATTTTTGCGGAATTTTCTGCGTACATTTTTTGCAGACAATATTTTGCAGACATTTTCTGCGGACATTTCTTTGCGGTAGGGTTTGACCTTGAATCCTGAGGGCACGTTTTTCGAGGTGCGTTGGAGTATGACTGACAATAAATTGTAGTGTCAGTCATTCTCCAACGCTCCTCGAAAAACGTGCCCTCAGGATTCGGGGTCAAACCCTACTTTGCGGACACTTTTTGCGGATTTTTTATTTTAAACATCATTAACATACATAGCCTTCTATTAAAATACTAACCTCTGCAAAATATTTTAAAACACAATGACAACGTTACTAACAAAAAAAGCAAAAGAATTTGGCCTATATCCAACTTTAATCGTTTTTTAAAGTGGGGGAGGACAAGCAATAAATTTTAGAAAAAATTTTGGGTCAAAGAAGAAGTGTGATAAATTGAGGTTTAAAATAAAAGAAAGTTTAACCTTTTTTCTAATTTATATCGGGCCAAGAATTAAAGAAAAGGTAAATTAATGAGTCGAGAATTGGAAGGGGAGGATTGGAAGGGGAGAATTGGAAGGGGAGAATTGGAAGGGGAGAAACAATAAATTTTAATCTTAACCACAAAAAAAGAACAATTGACCTCAAATAAATTTTTAAAAAATAAAATTAATAGTTGTTGCTATATAAATGTTAAAATTAATGTAAAAGATGGATTTAAGCATTAAAAATAAATTTAAAATAAAATAATTTATTAGATGATGGGTGATGAAAAAAGTAAAATTTTTGCAGACGGTCTGGTTCCTGAAACTATAAGTTGGTGCCAGGGTCAAACCGGCTATTCAGACCCGAAACCCAGGTTTTTTCAACACGGAACTGGAAACTTCGTCCCAACATTCTTCCCGACCTATCCAAACCTTGGTTAGTACCAGTGATGCGGAAGTTCCAAAATTTTGGCGGTTTCACGGTTCCAGTTCCGGAACTGGAACTCCTGCATCACTGGTTAGTACACTGAGATAGTCGACCCTTAAAAAAGCCAGTTCCTTAGAAAGTATTCCAAAAATAAAAACAAACTAGGCCCACGTTTAGGGATCCTTTTGGCAGTAATTCTGTTCCTTAAACTGTTAGTAACTGTTCTTAAAAAATTAATAGAGCATAGCGGAAATATTAAAAAATGAAACTTAATTCCGCTTAAATGTTAATTTAATATTCTTGTCGAAAAAATTATTTGTCTTTTTAAAAAGAATTAAATATCACCGACCTATGGCCACGAAAAGAGCGTTTTAGCTTCCCCTCTATATCCTCTTCTTTAGCAAAGCAAATCTTTAAACACTGTCATCAATCTAACACATTTTTTTGTGATTTTCAACACCACAGCGGGTGTGTGGCGATGAAGGAAAAGAACATAGAAATGTGGGGATATATTACATACTAACATATACAACATCTGTCCAATCACAAAAAGGGATGTGTGAGAATTTGGGGGAGAAATGTAAAAGGAAGGATGGTGTGAAGGGATGTTATAATGGATGTCTATATGGATAAATCCAAAATATCGACAGATAATAGAGGATTGGAGATTTTAGGGGTCTGAGGAAGGAAGGATAAGCTAAGGACCGGACCTAGCTGATATAAGAAGGAAGATGATATGTATGAGTGAGGCGTCAGATCAGGCTAAAACACAAACCTCGACATTGAAATGAGCTTAGGATGAGGAAGGGTGAGGAATGAGGGAAGGATACTGAAAACTCCAGCGATTGGTCCAATTTTTGGGTATTTTGGCAATTTATGATTTGATATATGGAGAGGTCGAGGGAATTTTGAGTGAGGGTTACCTAGCCTTACAAAATAATCAATTTTAAACCAGCTAGTAGAAAATTATAAATTAATATTAAAGCAAAGTCTTACTCGCCATCTAGATCAAGATGACTTTGATCAGGATCCAATCTTCGGATTGGGTCGAAAAATGGTCACTTGTTTCAGGAAATCCCTTGCATTGATGCCCTAAACCAACCTTCACCGCAGAACCTTAGTCTATTATCTGCCTTTTCTATTATTGTTCTTAATAGTAATCATGATTCTGTTACTCCTTCAGACACACACCTTTAGGACATGGCAAAAACTAAGTTAATTACGGTGTCTAAGTTGAAGGCACCAATCGGTGAGGGATGTCTTTGAGTATTAAAAAATATATAAAAAATGAACAAATCCATCAATTTATTTTTTTCTCTATTAAAAACAAGGCGCGTTGCAAAGTACAGAAAAAAGACATCTGTTAAATTGTTGATGATCAATTTTCGCCTAAGGGCGAATGAAGAAAAGGTGTAAAGTGTTACTATCGGTCAAAAAGAAAATTGAGAGATATTTAATAGAATTGATGTTATAAATGTTAAAAGAAGTGAAAAAAGAGTTTGAAAAAGGTCAAATTACAGAAAGAAGGGATTGACAAATTTTTGGATTTTGAGGGAAATTTTTTGGAAAGAAAAATGGTAACAAAATAAAAACCAATAATGTTATAAAAATAAAGAAAATACAGACTTTCGAAAAACTAGTTTAGAGAGATTAAGGGCAGTATGAAGAATCACTTACACAACCAGGCTAAGGCTGGCGGATAATTGAAAATCTTCGGATACCGAATTCGGATCCGGTATCCGAAACGAAAATTTCCGGATATCCGAACCGAAAATATCCGGATATCCTGCCTTTTTCGGATCCGGATCCGCCATCCTTAAAACAGGTTCTTTATTAAAAGAGTTACTACTTAGAGTTAGCGTTCATTATATAGAGGATTATTCGTGAGAGAAATCTAGAGCTTTGGAAAAGTTTTGTATAAGGAGTGTCTTGCAAGTTCGACTTATCATTGGAGTAAGTCATCTTGATTAGAGAGAGACATCATCAAGAGACATCTCGACTATGACAAGACTAAAGCTCTTAAGGTTGACAAGACAATGAATTATCCAAAAAAGCCCTTCATAATTACTGAATAATTAATTCTTATTATTGTTTTCCGAGCATAAATTTAGTTATGATTTTATTTCACCAATTTTTTCGAGTTATTAAAAAAAATAAAAGTGTAAAAAGATATATAAACTTTTATGTTTATGTGTGTGTGGCTGACACCTTTACCAAACACAACAATAATATAAAATAACATTTGCACTTTTTGTAAAAAAATGATGGAAAGAGGTGTCATATGAAAGAGTAATTATTATTAAAAGTATGTTGAACAGTTGGTAAGCTAATAATAATTTTTTTGAGATTTATTATTAAAACAGTTGGCGCGCATCAGAAAAATTATTTTATTTTATTAAAAGATTAACATTAAATATATAAATACAATTATTGTAATAGATTGAAGGAGATAATGAATATAACAGCTGACATTGCCTGAGGGAAATAATGACACTTAAATGAGTTGACCAAATTTAGCCAAGTTTGGGAGAGGGCACAGAAAGTAAATTTATGAGAAAGGAGGAGAACAGAATAGGGTTGGACCCTTCAAGTTCGAAAAGGTTCGGGTCTAGGATTATATGGGGTCGGGGCTTGATCTATGAGCTAACAGCCTACTAATGGAGGGTTGGACTCTTCAAGTCCGAAAAGTCGGGTCGAAGTTAGACGGGATTGGAGCCTGATCTAAGAGCAAACAGCCTATTAACATAAGGTTGGACCCTTACATTAGAGGTCGAAAGGTTCGGGTTGGGGGTATGACAGGGTCGATGTCCAGCCCTGGAACAAACAGCCCAACGCGGATTAGAATATATATGACACCAACCAAGGATCTAGTCTGGTAACGGATACAGTATCTTTCGTGGAACTTGATTGGAATTTTGAAAAAAAGGAGAACAAATGAGGGTTGAAGCCTTCGAGTTCGAGAAGTTCGGTCGGGTTTAGATGTGGCTGGGATCCAATTCTAAAACCCTAAACAGTCGACTAACAGTATAATACCTGACATAGTATAATAAAAACGATCTAGTTGAGGAACCGATACGATGTCCTTAAGGGAACCTGATTGGAAAGGTGTTATATGCAGTAATAACCTAGAGGGATTATTAAATCAAACAATTTTTCAATAAAAATTTTTATTTGAAATTAAGGAAAATTTTTTAAATTAAAATAAAATTTTGTAGTTAAATAATAAAATGAGGAATTGAGGAATTATAAATTTTGGCTAGTTGAGGAAAATAAGATTAATGTTTAAAAAAGTAAGTATCAGTCACTACCTCTACGCGCGAAAAAATTCATAGGGCTGCTGCATAACTTTAATAATAATAAATTAATTATCTTAATATAACATCCTTATCTACCTTAAAAATATTAATTTTAATAAAAAACTTTTTGGAATGAAGGGGGAAGGAAGGGCACTGTAAAACAACTGGACACGTCTTCCTCCACTATTAAAAATATTTATTTTGGATTTTAACAAGACGAGAAAGAGTGGAATAATCTAAAAATCTCTCCCCCCCCCCTTCCCCTTCCTCCCTCCTTTCCCCCTCTCCCTCCCTCCCTTCCCCCCTCCCTTCTGACAGCCCCTTCCAAATACTTTTTTTCTTCATTTCCTTATTAAATTCCCTCCCTTCCCCCAATATTTATTTTATTACTCCCTTCCAGCCTTTTCAATCATTTTCATCACTTGCCCAAAAATTTTGGTCAATTTGCCCTTGAGACGTTAAAAAAGAAGAAAAAAAAGATTATTTTAAGCGCCAATCAAAATTATTTTTATTTCCTCCTTTTTTTTTTTTAATAATTTTCTGCTGCCAGTCAGTTTTGCTTATCTGATTTGGAAAAAGAAAAGGGAGGGAGGGAAGAGGTGTCATTGTATAAACAAAAAAAAACTTTTCTTGCCCCTTAAAATATTTTTATTAAATCCCCCTCATCAAGACTGGCAAAAAATTTTTTAATTTTTTAATTTGAGGAGGGAAATGAGAAAAATTGTGTACCTTGTGAAATTTTAGAGATTTAAGAACATGTCAGAATTACTGAAAATTTTTTTTAGATAGATCGATCTAGTGCCACATTATTCCAAATAAGGGAAGGACCCTATAGTTCCTTATGCATTTTTAAAAACGGAAAACGAAAGACGGAAGCGGAATGGTTAAAAACAGAAATAGATGATAGTAGACGCTGAAAACTCGTATTCTTACTCCTCATCATCTGAAGTTACTGGATGGACACTCGTTAAGACAAACATACCCCCTCCCCTAAATTTAAAATACCCCTCATTATATTATACCATTTTCAGCTCCAAAAATCTTATAGTGATTAACAGACATGAGTCTAGGGGACAAAAAAATATAAAGTCAAGATTTTTGGGAATCGGGAATCGCAGGCCAATAAATGACAGGAATACCCATTCCTCTTGGTGCATTTAAGAAACTTTATTTTCTAATTTTTTAATTTTAATTTTATGTACATTATTTAAAAAATAAAATTTGTACGTACAATTACCTTAAAATCCAACTTAACCTAAAAAATTAAAATCGCCAAACTACCCCCTTTCTTAAATTTAATGCGCGCGCATGTTGAATTGCGTTTTGGCATTTTTATAGGCTATAGGATGGCAAATTAATTGTTTTTTTAATAAAATCCATGGGAGAGAAGCAATATTTGCGAGAGATTCTAATCGTGCGATTGAGGCCGGGAGGGTCGTAAATAAATTTTTGTAAAGGGGGAAGAGAGTATTAACGATTAAGAAATGATGAGAAGAAAATAAAAAAATATATAAAAAAATAATTTTTTTGGGAGAGGGGGGAAGGTAATGAAATTTACTATTTATTTTTTTGTATTTTTTTGTGTACAATTAATGTTTAGGTATGTTGACCAATTGGTTTTGGTGATTTATAGTTATTTTTAAGTATTAAATAGATAGATGGAATTGATAAAAAATGTTTTGGCATTGTTGCTATTTTTATGAAAAATATTAAAATTAATTTAATTAATTTAAAAAAATTTTAGAAAAATTTAAAAAGGGTAAGGTTGTAAAAGGGTCAGAAATTAAATTTCGTATTATTATTAATTTTGAATCTATTTTGAAGGAAAATGAAAAGAATAAATCTAAAAAATTTTTGAACTGGCAATCCCTGATTGAGGCCACAAAAATTTTTGTCCGCAAGTTTTGTCCGCAAATTTTATTTTTTTATTTTCTGATTAAAGGATTATATTTAAGATATATTTTTTATTTTTACATTTTCCGTAAAGTTTATAAAGCTTTGAGTATACAAAGGTTGAAGTTTTAATTCCAGCTTGATACTTGCGGATAAAACTTGCGGACATTTGGAAGCATATAACTTTAAAAATAATTTTACCTAAAAATACCTAAATTTATTGTAAAAAATACTAGTAAAAAATAACATCGAGTTCTTATTCGTCCAAAAAAAATTATTTATTTATTTATTCCCTCCCTTTAACATTTTATTTTTTGTTTCTTGTCCCTCATGTTATGTTGCTTGTTTAACTAAAAATAAAAATTACGGTAATCCCCCTCCCATTATTTTTTTTTCTTGCAGGCCTAGAAACGAGGAATTAAAGGGTATAATAGCACAAATAATATATGTCAAGATATTTTTTTTTGAAAATAAAAAATAATTCCTTTTTTTAGTAAAATATACCTAAATAACATCTTGCTACAGATGGGGGAGAAAATAAATAATTATTTTTAAAATTCGAAAAAAATTTTGAAGAAAATTGGGGGATTTTTAATTTAAATTTTTCTTGTATAAAAAGAACAAAAGGGCTATTAAATAGGTTAAATTGTCTCGAAAAATAATTATGGACGGAAAATAATTAAAATAATAAAAAAGTTCAATATTAAGGATAAATTAAAGATCAGAACACAAAATATAAATAATAAAAGAAATTAAATTTGCGGATAAACTTGAAGCCTAAAGAATTTCCTATTTTTGGTGGTATATGGCACAAAAAATTTTATATTATTAGAATAGAAAATTTAGTGGGCGTCCAAAGTGTCGGTCCACAAATGTCACGTATCTGCAGCAAAGTTCGATTGTTGTTCGACAGATGTCAGTCCACAAATGTTAGGTAGTTGTCGGTAAATGCCGAAAATCGGTGCGCAAATAAAGAGCTGTAAGATGTTAAATATCTGTCAGCAATTTTCGAGTGTCTGTCGCAAGAAAGTTGCTCAACAAATATCAAGTATCGTTCCGCAAGAAGTCTGTCCGCAAATGCAGAATATCAATCCGCAAATATGTCTGGTCATTTTATATTATTAGAATCCGCTAGAATCTGTCCGCAACTATGTCCATACTTGGAGATCAAAAATTAGAGATACTTTGAGATTTTGCTATTTTTATAATTTGTATTTTATAAATAATAAAAGGATTGACTCTCGATTGACCAATTTGTTATAAATATATCTTCCTTCCTTCTCCTAACATATCTTGTCTATTAAAAATGTAAAAACTTTTTTTAATAATATTATTACAACGCGTGCGCATCCTTCCCTTCCCTTTCCCCCTCAATTTATTAAGCAATTTGATGATCTTTTGATTAATTATTATTTACTTTAAAATAAAAATTCTTGTTGTTGAAGGAGAGATTAAATTTTGTGATCATTTTGCGGGTTGAATTGGTGGGGAAATGTAAAAAGAGAGAAGGGGGAGATAATCAGATATATTTAGAGGAAAAATTAGTTGTAATAATGTAAAAATAAATTAATTTTATTCTTGGGGAAAATACAAAGTAGTTAGACTTCAAAAGATCAAGAGTAAAAAACGAGAAGAGAATAGGGAAGGCCAAAAAACACGAATTAATATTAGCTTACTAGGCTTACGAGCTACTTCTAAATATGAATCGAAGGAGTCTGATTTATCGAAGAGCTCCGTTTAGATTCCCAGACATCCTAATACCATACAAAGGTTGTCAGGAATTCGGTAATGTAGAATGAAGAATTTAGTAACAGAAAGGTAAAGTTTATCACAGGGAAGGCATCGTTCCCGTAACCTCCTGCCAGTTATTGCTAGGTGCTTTCGCTTATCTCTCAATTTATCTTAAACCCCCGCCTAGTAAGAATTTTAATTGCTATCAAACTGGATCCATTCTCTATTTTTAATTTTGCCTGAAAGCTAACCAATATATTCCTCCAACCACTCTCAAATTTCCGTTTTAAACAAATCTGCTTTACTTCTTCAATTATATCTTAAACTCCTTTTATTTTTACCCAATTATTCTCTCACGGCCAATTGAAATCGCGGCCATGCGAAATAAATAAAGCTTATTTGGAATTAGGCAAATAATTAATTTATTTTTCCTTTATTTCCCAATTGTTTTAACAAAAACACCAATCTCTACATATTCATTCCTTTAATTATATAAAGAAAAGTTTCTTGCCCAATGTTTTATTGTTGTTTATAGCTATTTAGAGACCGTGAGAAATTAATTTAGCATTTTTTATAAAAAAGAGATCTGGCAATATAAAAAAAGCGACAATGAAAAGGTCCCAAAACCCAAAGAAATTATGACAATTAAGAGGGAAAATTCTTTTTTTTACGGTAATCGTGGAGAATTCTCGGTTCGGATATTGGATCTGAGCATAGTTAAAAAGCCAGGGAGGCTCGAAAAGGTAGTGAAATCCGTTCTTGAATCGTTACAAGTTCTGTGGAACATTGAAGATTCTCGGACCGAGAACCAGCAACACTCCAACTTTTAAAATTGTATTGTTTGGAATGTAGAGTATTGATGGATCAATCTATCCGGGTCCGAAAAAAGTCGGGATATCCGGAACTTTTAGGTTCTGATATCAGATTCGGTGATCAGGAGAGTTCACCAGACCTATTGGGAAGTCAAAAATTCAACAAAATAAATTTACAACAAATAAAATTTAAAAGATTATCCATAAAACAGATTAACTAAAAAATATTTACAAAAATATTAAATAAAATTAATACATAAAAATAATATTTTTAAGGTATATTTGGTCAATAAAAAATTGTTTTTTAAATAAACGGAAAGATTAGGAAGAGTGAAAACTTGGAGAGATTTAATATTTATGGATAATAAAGGATTAAGTTTTAAAGTAAGGACAAAAAGTTGGGGGAGTGAAAAAAATTTTTTGATTGAGAGAGTGTTAAGATAATAAAAAATTTTGTAAAATGAATTAGAAAATATGTGTTAATTTATTACCTATAAGGGCAAAAATAAATACCTCTCTAATAGAAGACCAGTCTCAAAGTCCCTCCAGTTGAAGGACTCCCTCTATTAGAGAAACTATTAAGGGTAGAACGATAGACTGATAGAAGGATAGACTCAGAGTACCCTCTCCAATTGAAGTCCCATCAGAGAAATCTTCTAATGGAGCCTCTCTCTAATAGAAGAACAGCCTCTAATAGAGCACTCCCTAACATAAAAAGACTCTCTATAATAGAAGACACCCCTTTAGCTGCTTAGTATTTATTAATAAGGTTGTTGGTTCTTTGAAAATCTTCGGATATCCGGAACCGAGTCGAACAGAAAAATCCTCGGCTCTTCGGATAGGTTCCGAACTGGCAAATATGGATAATAATAATAATATTTTGAATCATACAAATATCCAAAAATTCTAATTTCTCTGATAGAGGATCAATGTCATCCCCTATCAGAGGAATCCCCTATCAGAGGAATTCCCTATCAGAGGAATTCCCTTATTAATTTCTTTCATAAATACTAATATCCCTTTTAAATCCCTTAAATTATCAACTTTCTCTACAAGATATTTATTCCAAGTCTATCCCCTCTCAACAGTTTTGTTTTTGTTTAAGCTAATCTTTTTAGTTTTAATACCCAAGTATCTTGTTGTTTGCGCGTGTAAATAATAAATAAATAAAAATGGGGGCACTTGAATGAATAAAAAAAATTTTTAAAAGATTTTATGTGTGTGAGAATTTTGGAAACTTGGGGGGAAAGAAAAATATATTTAAGGAGAATATTTTTATTTATCCAACAGAGGGGTTAAAAGACACAAAATAAAGGATTTGAGTGAGAAAATGTGAAGTTAATCTCCTTTATTTTTCTTTTTCAGTCATTCATCCAAGTAAGGAAAATGAGAATAAAACCCTCTTAAATTATATCACAATTACACCAGGCGCGCAAACAGTAAATAAATGAATAAATGTTTTTAAATTTTAGAAGAATGCTGAAAAATGGGAGATTTGTGTTCTGAGTAAATAAAAAAAAATTTTTAAATGATCGAAAGAAAATCCCACAAAAAATCAGTGAGAACATCCCGATCCACCACGACTCCAGTCCATCGTAAGGGGTACCTTTGTCTAAAATTGTCTAATCCTAGACATCTTAATATGGTTCGATGCCAATTGAAGTTCGAGTTTCGAAAAAGTTTTTTTAGAACAAGTCCCCTTGTGAAGGAATAGGCCTGAGGCGGCCTGACCTGGTTCCACTTGCTTCCAAATCAGAACCTAATCCAGGAGTGGTCCCATCTTTATATCCAATAAAATAGGGATTGGACAGGAGTAAAAATCAACGTCTCGTCCGATTACCTAATTTGATAAGAACAAAGTTTAACAAAAAAATCTTACATTAAAATACAGTATACCCTAAAGGATAAATTGTCTCAAAAGGGATAAATTGTCTCACAACCTCAAAATAACTTTTTTGAATATTTTATTAGGGGTTTTGGTGGGAGTGGGAGTTTACTCAAAAAAACAATGTAACACATAAATTACGGTTACTAAAAAAATTTTTTTTTCCAAAAAAAAGAAGACATCGAAGCGGAAATGGCAATTGACAGAAGGGTAATAATAATAATAATGAGATAATAAAAAAAAATACCGACAAAAAACATAAATAAAATTTTATATTTCCGTTATGATGCCAAAGCTATTGACGAATTAAAAAATGGCAAAAAAATGAAATCGCGACGGATACTTTTTTGTTATGTGTTTTTTTGTTTGTTTAGACCGACTATTCGTTGAAAAATAACTAGTGACCCATAAATGCATGGAAAAACATTTTTGATTGTTTTGTATAAATATTATTATTTGGAGAGAATATAGAGACTGGGCATGAGGATTGATCGAGAGTTGGAAGCGATATCTCAAGAACGAGAGTTAAAGAGATCATGCCTTCGTTAAATCTCGACTAAATGCCTTCCCCCGAATAAACTCTAGAGATCGGTATTTTCAAAAATCCTGATCTGGATTCTGGATCAGGATTTAGTTTAGAACAAGAATTCTGGATCTGGATCCAGAAAAAAATCCAGGACGATCAAAAAATGCCTGGATCTGGACTCTGGATCCAGGAAAAATCCAGACTGGATCCATATCCAGACAATCTCTAATAAACGCCCTCTTGATTAACTACACCTATAGGTAGAAGTATGGTTCAACTACTTAATTAGCCTCTTAAACGGCAGACTAAAAAAATTAGAGTAATTAATCGAGAAAATATGGAGTGATATGGCACTTATTGAAGAAATATTAATGAAAATTAATCAAGAAGACATTTTGGTCATAAACTCGAGCAAATACTGTAAATATCAGTCAATGCCTTCAAATAGATGTCTTCACACTCGATGATCTAATGAAAAAGAACGCCTTGAGTTTTCATTAAAATAAAGTATGAGAGAGCTAAAAACTGAACAGTAATTGAGACCTTCAGGTGCTCTACCAACTGAGCTGCCGGGGCTTCTTTTTCGAGGTTCTTTTAGGGCTCTTCCGTCTTCCCTACAATATTTACAGTGTATTAAAAATTCTCGATCATTAAAAATTTCTGTCTTGATAAATAGATAATATTTATGAGAAAGAGAGCAAAAACTAAATTAGGCGTAAAGGACCGAGAATTGGAAGCAATCAAAAGCGGCCTCCTCATAAATTGTCGGCATTTTAAAAGTAAAAATTTATTTTTGTATCCCTCCAAGTTGCCTTCTCTTAAAGTTGCTTCCTTCTTCAATAAGTGAATCTTGTGGAGATGTAGGGGGAAGAGAGGAGGGGGAGAGGGGAAGAGAGGAGGGGGAAGAGATCTAATGAAAATTTTTTGAGGAGGGGGACGGAGAGGGAAGAGGAGGGGAAGGAGGGTTAATTCATCTCCCTATTTTTCCATTCCAAAAAAAATTTCTTCCCTTCCGTTCGTCCCCATCGTTCATCGAGATTTTTTGGGGCATTAAAAATAAAAGAGATCGTTGGCATTATAATAATTGTCGGCATTTTTGTCTTTTTAACTTGTTTATATGAAAAATAAGTATGTTTGTAAAGTAATATTTTAAGTAGATAAAGACTTTTTTTATCTTCTTTTCTCGATTGAAATAAAAGGAGACGCTCGATTGGCACGGGAAGTTGCGTAAATTGTTTGTAGGTAGATAGATTTTATTGTCAAAAAACAAAAAAATAAAATGATGATGAGGACAGGTAAAAATAGGAAAATAAAAAAGAGTATTTAATAATTGCGGAACCCCCCCCCCCCCCAAAAAGAAAAAAAAAAGATTTTTTCAAATTTTTATAAATGAATAAAGATTAAGCCTTGAAATATTCATACAAGATTTATTTAGAGGTGGATCTTGTCTAAGGGGTAGGATTGGCGGATCTAGGGAAAACAACTAATAACCGGAAAAGGAGCCGAAGATTTTTATACCTAGAAGACTCCGTCCCAATAAAATCTTCTAAAATCCCGAATTTTTGACCTGGAATTATGAAGAAAAACCCTCTACTTTTAGATAAAAGAGGTATATTTTTATCCCAATATTCTATTTCTCACCTTTTCCAAACTCGGAATTAGACTAAGGAAGGCTTATCGAGAAACGCTTATCGAGACTTGGAAGGCTTATAAAAATGAAATTTCATTAGAAAACCTTGAATAAGAAATTGGAATATCAAAGATTTGAAAGTTCCAATTCCAAAATTAGAGAGAATTATGCCTTGAAATATTCATACAAGATTTATTTAGAGGAGGATCTCGTCTAAGGGGTAGGATTGGCGGATCTAGGGAAAACAACTAATAACCGGAAAAAGAGCCGAAGATTTTTTCTGATCAGTATACCCTGATATGCCAACTCTCATCAAATCAAATCACAATTTAAAAACTTCCGTTACCCATTTTTATATACCAATTTTTAAAAATAATTTCCCCAATTTTTAACTACAAATATACTATTTTAAAATGACAGTAAGCCCTCCACAAAAATTGAAAAGAAAAATAAAAGTCTTATTCATGTTACACTAGTCGTTGGTTGTATTTTTATAGGAAAGAGGGAAACAGTCAAAAATTTTGAGGATTTGGAAAATGGTCGGAAGATGAGTGGTTGGTTTTTAGAAATTAAACAGAAAATATAGAAATGTGTGTTATGTATCTGTTTGCTTTTACTATTCCGCCCGGTTGGTTATTTAAAAAGGGGAGAGCTTCTCAGGATTGTTTGTCTTTGTTCTCCTAATGCATTTTATGGCGCGAGAATGGTTAGGAGTGATTATAAATTTGGCAAATTGGGGTCGGTAAAGCTGGTTGGAAATTAGGAAGTATTGAGAGACTTTTGAGAAATTGCGTTTTTTTAAAGATTGCGGACATTTGCGGACATTTTCATTTGCGGACAATTTTTGCGGACATTTTCATTTGCGGACAATTTTATTTGCGGACATTTTCATCTGCGGACAATTTAATTTGCGGACAATTTTTTACGGGGACTATTTGCAGATTGCTTTTTTGCGGCTTTCTTGCTGACACTATTTTGCGGGCATTTTTTACGTATTTTAATTGCGGACACTATTTTGAGTACACAATTTTGTGGAAACTTCAAAAAAACTTTAATTACGGTAACTTCTTGCGGACATTTCTTGGTCATTTTTCTTGCGGACATTTTTGCGACTTCTCTAATTTACAAACCATTCGCTTTACAATTTTTTATTCTGGTAAATTTAGCAGGTCTTACAGAAAAATTCCCAAATTTCAAAAAATCCTGTATTCATTCCAAATTCAAAAAAACGCCCCCACATTTTTATCACGCCCAAACGTCCCCTACCCCTATTCTTGTATAAGGCTTGTAGACTTACTCATCAGTTGTTGGATGGCATTAAAGCTATCTATATTTATTTTATATTATTTGCATTTGTTTCCCAAGAGTTTTGAGGAGAGAAGACATTTCATCCTGCTTTTCCTTTCCCTATTGCTCATTTTATACCAATATTCCCCCCAAAATTCCCCCAAAATTCTTTCTATTTTACTCACTTATGGTGGCTAAACTGTGAAGAATCATCGAAAAGCATTAAAAGGGCTATTAAGAAAAGGGAATTAAAAGAAAAAATAAGGTATTGTAAGAAGAAAAAAAATTTTTAGGGAGTGGTAAATTGACTGAATAGATAAACCAAGATATTATTATTAAAAAATGTGTGTGTTTGTTTAGCTAGAACACAAAAAAAAATTTAAAAATAAAAAAATATTAGAGAGGTAATTAAAGTTAAAGTTAAGCTAATTATGAGACCCTAAAGCTCAAACAGCATGGCAGAAAGGTTTAAACCCTCTATGAGTTTCGATGGTGTAGTTGTCTCAAAAGTTATAAGTGAGTAGAGCATTTGATCCCAATGACTTAAGAATCCATTGACGGCACCTTAGGCAGCTTCCTAAGTAGGGTTGTCGAAGAACCGATGATTTTTCGGATCGGATCTTCGGTTCGGTTCCGGATATCCGAAGATTTTCCAGAACCGACAACCCTATTCCTCGCTTATTGGACAACTAACTTGACTAAATTTGAAACCCGAAAAGAGCTGTCAATCCTTAGATAGCCTCAGGATATTAGGACTGGGACCTTTTTTATTATAGATAGACCTTAATTGAGTTAAGGTACAAAGGTTTTTAAGCCTTTAGGCCCAAAAATCGTATCTTATAATAAGAGGTATCTTAAAAATGAGGGTATTGCTTTAGGCACCTCCACCGCCCATTGGCCAAATAAATTTTTAAAAAACATACATAAATTAAATTTTGAGGTGTTTTTACAATAAGATTCGACCCTCCCTCTTCCTAAATCACTTATAATAATTAAAATTCTTTTTAAATTTAAAAATTTTCTTGTTTATCCTTTCCTTTTTAAATTGCCTTAGGGAGCGAAATTTACTAAAATATCCCTAGAGTATTTTTAAATAAACAACAACAAAACTAATATTGGATTGCTAAACACACACTCTTTAAATAAATACATGTTTAGCACTTTTGTAAACATGTATTTAGTGCCGACGGCATTTAATTAAAAGACGAGATTGGACAAATGCTAAACAAGTGGTTTTGGGGCGTTTTAATAAAATGAGACGACATTTTGCCAATTCCACATTTTGCCAATAAGGGTAAAATCTTACATTTTGCCAATAAGAAGTGTGACAAAATGTGAAGTTTTGCCATTATTGGCAAAATGTGGAATTGGCAAAATATGTAAAAATGAGAAAATGGGGAAAGGAAAAAAGGGAAGTGGGATACATAACATTTGATTATTTTTATTTTAAAGAGAAACACGATAAATAAAGGAAATTTTTTTTCATTTAATTGTGGTTTCAACAAGTAAAATAAAAGTGGGGAAAAATATGTCCAGAAAACTGCCGAGATTTTGCAATAAAAAAATGAGGAAACATCTGTGGAATAAATTTATTTTTATTTATTTAATATTTGGATTTGTCTTTAATTAAATGACAAATTAGAAGAGAGATAATTTTAATTATTTTTTTAAGTAGAAAAAATTTCAAGAAAAAATTCATTTGCGGACAAAAGATTCATTTGCGGACAGAAAAATTCATTTGCGGACAAGAATTGCGGACAAAAAATTTCATTTGCGGACAAAAATTCATTTGCGGACAATAATTGCGGACAAAAATTTCATTTGCGGACAAAAATTCATTTGCGGACAAGAATTGCGGACAAAAATTTGATCTCCAATCTCTACCGTACTTAATAAAATAGGGCTGTAATTGAGCACCAGGCTTTATTAAAGGAGAGGCTCTATTTTTCAACTACCCTCAAAAGTGGGGGCTCTTATATGTATTCATGGGAATTCCTAGCCAGGGATGTGCGCTAAAAGTCAAACGCCAAACGACCATTTTTCAAAATTTTAAAACACGCCAAACACTAAACGTAACGCCAAACTCCATGATGCACAGTCCAGTCCCTGAATTTTTTAAATAATTTTTAATGTAATTAACGCCAATTATGTTAATAAAAGCCCTATTTTTGGGGTGTTTATTAACGATATATTATTTTCCCCAAGGAAATCTAAATGACATTTCCTTCATTTTTAACATTTTTATTTAATAAATTTGCGTGAAAACAATAAATAAAATATTTAAATAAACGAAAATAAGGAATTGAGAAAATAAATGATTTTTAAAAGTCGCTACCAGTGTTGGGTATTGGATGTTTTGTGGCATCCAACTCTGGCTCTGACCTTTTTTTATAGCCTAACAGGCTCTAGAACCGGTGATTTTCGAAAGAATTCAGAAAATGAAGGATTTCTAGTCCCACTAGTGTTGGGGTATTAGACGTTTTGTGGCATCCTCTGGCTCCGACACTTTTTAAATCTTTACACCGGCCCTAAAGCCGATGGATCGGGAAGGATATAGAACGACTAAAGCGATATCAATGGATTTAGGCGATATCAATGGAAGGGCGATATCAATGGATTAGGTAGCCCCCTGCTTCGGAGGGGGCATTTCAGTTTTCTGATGCTGCTTTAGCCTAAAAAATTATTGGTCCAAAAACAATGCCCCCACTTAACAGTTTTTTAATGCCAAAGGCAAAATTATGCTAAGGGGATTTTTCCATAAAATTATGTATATTAAGGGAGATATTGAGACTATCCACTCAAATAAAACATAAAACTAGATGAGTGTCAGTTAAAATGAGACTTTAATAATTTTACCTTTAATAATTTTGAGACTTTTTTTCAATTAAAAACTGTATATTAAGTAGAAATTAATTTAGAACTATTTTTGATCTAATTCTTTCATTCCTATAAACACCCACTACTATTAAATATTACTTTCGCGCATTAACATGACCATTATAAAAATTATACTGACTAATAATTAGAATAAAATATAATAAAATGAATATAATAGATGTATTATAATTAAATATTGTTAAAAGAGAAACATGAAAAAATTGTTTAAACACAAAAGAAAAATAATTTAAGGTATCGGCATTCTTCAAAAAAAATTTTTTTTGTGAAAGTATTGAAAAGTATATCTTCTTCCAGGTCAGAAAACTCGAAAATAGGAAAATATAGACAGGTGTTTAAACATGAAATTTGGAGAGTTTTGATTCTCGAGAAAGTTGAGGTACAAAAATGTAAAAGGGTTAGGGAGGGAGGGAGTGAGGGAATTTTTGATGGAATGAAGAACAAATATTTTTATTAAACTTGAAACGATATCATGGAAAAATTGATATCGAAAAATCCGAAATTTTTGGAATCATGAATTCTATGTATATAAATAAAAACAAAATTTTTAAAATTCGTTTTGACGTTATGTATCAGTAATGGCCCGGGTAGTGAAAAGCCCGGTATCCTTTCGTCATGTTTTCGAAAATTTCTTGTATGGTAATTTTTTATTGGTATATCGAGGGATTAAGGGTTCGAGGAATTATGGGCGAGGAATTAAGTGGGATATCGTGAGAAATTTCTTGGGTAGTATTTATGTGATAGGTAAAATGGAAGTTTTACTAGAACCGCCTACATATCAGTCACTAAATATCGCTTCTTTAAGGATTGGGATATTTTGAATCTTTTCGGATTTTCTTCTATTGATAATAATTTATACCTATAGTAAGTACAAAATAAGCCAAAAACCCTCAAGAATCGAGAAAAAAATTAATTGATTAGCGTGCAAATAATTAAAACAGATTTGAAGCTCTCTTAGCTCCCTCCCCCCCCTATTTTCTCAATACCAACAGAAAAATCTGTGTTTGCGCATCCGCTGAAATGAAAAAGGAGAAGGTTTCTATCTTTTTTCTTCTATTTGTTGCCAAATAATAATCATTCTATAAATATACTATATTGGTTTTTATGTCCACCATTTGTCGCGCATCATTATTTTTTGAAGAACCCGACGAGGGAAAATAAAAAAAAAGGGGGGAAAGGGGGCTAATCCCCGCGCAATGAACGGTCAAAGAAGGAAAAGGAGAGGAAAAGGGGGAGAAAGGAGGAAAGGGGGAGGAAGGGAGAGGAAATTAAAGAAAATCGAGAATGAATGGGAAATTAAATGGCCAATAAAATTTTTATTTTTTGAAAAAAGGAAAAAGGGATTTGCGGGATGAAATGAATCAATCATCTCTCAGAAAAAAATTTTTTAAAGCGGATTTGGCCGTGAGTCGGCCTATTTTCTTTATTTTCTTGTTTTTGCTTGTTTGACCCTTTTAAAGGCAAATACTTTTTGGGCAAATAGAGGAAGGGGAAATTATTTGAGAATGGATTTGGGTTTGGTTTTAGTGGTTTTTCTGATTATAATTTAAATTTAAAGGGGATTTTGGTCAATACTTAAGTTTAGGCCCCCCTTTCATCCAATATTCTCCCTAAAAATACAAAGAGCTCAATAATACACTCGTATCAATAGAAAGATAGATATAGATATCATAATTGTTTTAAAGATTAGCCTCCCAATTTGGATACCCTTCCCATTTGAGATACCCTTACAATTGACGCTTCCCCTACATTTTTGAAAAATTATCGCAATTTTTGCTCGAAAAATATTTTTCTATATAATTATTATCTACTTATCATTAAATTACTAATCTCTCCAAAAGAAGTGGTCGATAGGCTTAGGTCACCCCTCCCTTAGGTCACCGGTACCCTCTCCTTTATTAGAGCCCCACATACTCACATTTTTGGACGATGCTAAAGAATACCCCCTCCCAAAAAAAAGTGAACTACTGTGGAGGTTAGTTAAATCTCCTTGGGCTTCATTTTAGTAAATACGGCATAATCGAAATTAAATTTTAATGGATCAAATGTCTTTATTTTAAAAATACTATCAAATTCTTAAAAATATTAGTTTATTGCTCACTTCAAATCATCTATCGTGTCATTTACTATTTAATAGGTTAAATGGCATTAATTACGCAATTTTTGTTTAAAGAAGGAAAATTAAAATTATACTTGGAAAAATAAAATAATTATTACAATAAATAAATATAAATTCAGGTCAAACACAGGTCAAAAATAATATCTTTAAGAGAGTGGATATTATAAATAAATCAAAAAATTAAATAAACAATAAAAAAATAGTCCAAGTATGCGTTACATAAAAAATAATAGTTGTAAAACCTTGTAAAATCTCATTAAATTCATAATAACCTAACGAAAATAGACCGAAAACGGCTTATTTTTAGAGCATTTTTTCCTTAAAAAATTTTTCCAATAAACCCCAACCCCGACCATATTTTGCTCCCCCGACCCGAACCCCACCCCGAAACAATTGGAAAACCCCGTACGCTGACACACCCGCCCCCGAGCGTTCGGGACGCAACCCTAGTATAAATTTGAAAAATTTTAACCTCCACCTAATACAGTATATTTTAATAGAAAAATATTTAAACAAAATTTTTTTGAAAAAAATTTATTTTGGTGCTAAACGGATTATTACCTATAATAGAAAGTAAAATAAATGTCCTGAGAAAATTAAGAGAAAATAATATCTTCATAAATCTTTTGTTGAAATGTTTTTTTGTTTGTTTTTTATGCCTAGAGGCGAAAAGGGTATAAAAATATTAAAAATAATTTAAAAATAATTTATGGAGTGTCAATATTTATCGTCAACAACAGATGTATTATAGTAATAATTTTAGGGAGATTAGGAAAAGATTTGAGAGGATTGTCGCGCATTAGGAAATGTAAGAAAATATGTGGAAAATTTAAAAAAATAAAAATAATTTTTGAAAAATTAATATGTACAGTTGGACCTTTATTAGAAGATTACCCCTAGGGGATACACCCCCCCCCCCTCTTCCCTTCTTATAATGGGGTGCAGCTTAAATAGAAGGTACCGTTACCAAGTACATCTGTTGTTGACGATAAATGTTGACACTTTCCATTTAATTTATATTACCATTATTATAAAATACCCTTAGGGGTTGATAGATTTTCAGCCCCTCTAGGGGCTGAAAAAATCATATCTTGTAATGAGAAGTATCTTAAATAGAGGGTATCGTTTAGGCAGCTTCCTCTGCCCAATGGTCAACCAGATTTTAAAGATGGTTCATTAAATAGAGGTGTAAACTAGTGTCCAACCAAAGTACCTGGATTCTTCCTATACCGACCCCTCGGCCTTAAATTGAGGTGTATCTTAAATCAAAGGGTATCCAGCACATTAGGCTCTTTCTAAAACGTATAAAAAAAATTTTTTAATAATATTGCAAAAGCAAAAATGTGGTAAAGTTTTGATGGTTAAAAGGATATATAAATAAAAAATAAATAAAATTGAAGGCTTAATACTTAAATGTTTTTGTTAGAGATTTTATATAGGCTATAAATTTATTTTATTTTCTAGGACATATTTGGGCGCAAAATTTTTTGGCGCAATAATGTTGATTTAAAACCTATATTAAATAGCGAAATTTTTAAAAGGTGTGGCCTAGACTCTGTGATTTATCAAGCTGGGTAGATTCTGAACATCATGGGCATGGAGTCGAAGAATAACTAGACTCAGAAAAAACATAGGAAGCTTAAAGAATGCCTGGATCTGTAAAAATAAATTTCCAGTATTGGAAACCAAAATGGCAGGATATAAGGTCTTTGGATACAAGAGAAAACCAGCACCAGCAATTGACCTATACCCAGCTTAAATTCTAAATTTAACAAACTTAAGAAACATAGCTTAATAATTCCGAGATGCAATAGTAACTGGTTTAGTGTATTTTCTGAATATCAGTTGATCAGTGGCACGCCTCTGGTCGGCAAAGAGCAACTAAAGCAACAAGAAGATCTTACTTTATTATTTTTAAGCTGATCTAAGCTTCCATGCTTCCACTATCTCAAATTTTGACTCAAAATTAATTCGCTATCCTTTAATTTAATCAAAACGCCAAATCCTTCCCGCGCCCAATCATCCCCTCTTTTATTGAAAATAAAAGTAATGTCTGTTTAAGCAATTAATCAACAAAAACAATTCAAAATAACAACAAACCACTATGTTTTGGATTAAAACAAGCATCACAAAACCCACAAAAAAATTTTTTAAATAAAATCTAATTAATCTTTTTTACAAGCATTTTTGTTGTGTTATGTAAGACAACTGACAGAGGGGAATCAAGGATTTTTTTTTGATGACCAAACATTATTTTTTTAGTTATTTTTTATATTTAAAAAGGTAAAAATGCAAAAATAAATTCTCTAAAATAAATTTGGATTCTCTAAAGCTTAAACATGGCTAAATTTTCTTCTAAGCATCTTCTAATTGTAAGCATGATGGTGGAAATAAACACTTTATGCAGTATCTGAATTTTGTTCTTTTTTTCAATTTTTGTCAGTTATATCAACATTTTAGAAGATGAAAACTAAATATTAGAACAGTCAGACTTTTGTTGTTGTAAGTCTGACAGAGGAACTCCAGAGAAATCTGACATTAATACGAGAATATCGTACGAACGAGACCAATTGTGTTAAATCAAAATTCTCCTGTTGGATAATATCGGGATTAGGGACCATTCCTTCCAAGATTTTTGTTCGGAATCTTGTCTCCGTTCGAGTTCTAGTTGGAATATTCCGTATCCTTTTGTATCTGTGTGGATATCTATTATATAACTGATCAAGCTTGAGAACCTTTTTCTCACTAAACCTAACTACCGTAAATGCTCTAAGTAAGGTCTTAGACTTACTTTTTAATAGAAACCGAGATTTTTGTTCGGGATCTTCTCTCAGTTCTGGTTCTCAGAATATATTAGATCTGGGCCTCTATTAGAGAGTGGGTGTATATTTTTCAATTGCACCTCTGAGTGGGCTTCTAATAGAGGCAGGCATTAACTTGAGCAATTACTATAACTCTAAATTTTGATATTTAATTAATTGATATTTTGAGCTTCCCTTGGATGAGTTAATCTAAAAAGATTACTAAATTTCAGTAAATTTTCAAGCTTTGAAAGAAAAAAAATAAAAAAAAACATAAGATAAACAAAAGCACAAAAATAAATTTTTTAGTTGCACAAACAAAAGCACAAAATCGCTATCAGAAAAAAATTTAAAAGCTAAGAGAGAATGTGAGCACCTCTTCAAGACTGGAAAGAGATAAAAGTAGGAGGATTTATAAAACTTTTATTTTTATAATTTTCTCAAGTTAAATTTTTTATTTTTATTTAATTTTTGTGTTAATCTTGAAAATAAAAATATTTAAAAATTTTCCTTTAATTTTAAATTATTTAATTAATTAGAATGTCATCTTCTGAGTATGTACATCGACCTAGACCAGCTGGAATTGCAGGAGAAATATTTGGGAAGGTTGGATGAAATTAAATTTAAAATAGAATTTCGTCAGAAAATGACATTTAATCCCAGATTTATCGTAATTAGGCGAATTTTTCAATTTAAATTAGATTGCAAAAAAATTTTAGGAAAGAGAAATGGTAGGATTATCGGAAGGGCCTCCCTAACCTAACTACCTCCCTAACCTAACTATCGACTTGGGTATTTGAGGCAGGGTACTTTAATTGAGAGAAAGAAAGACTAATTAGTCGAGAAAATTTCTACGATCATTTAAACTCCTTGGTAACAATAAGCACTTTAAATGCTGGTAGGTGAACCATCCCTAAAGTGAATCATCACTGTAATTAGTTGTTAATAAAATCGAAAATAAAATTATAATTCTAGCAACAATCAAAATATAACGAATTGGAGGGTAATCATTTACTGGAATGGATTAAGGAACTGGTAAAGGATGATGCCGTAAACACAGAGGGATCAAGACAAAACTTTCATACCCAATTGAAGGATGGGCAATTGTTGTGCAGGTAAACAGGGGGTATAACTTGAGGGGTATAACTTGAGGGACATGAATTGAGGGACATAACGTGAGGGGCATAATGTGAGTCATAAATAGACATGACAGTTGAATTGAAAATTCTCATGTCAGTAAAATTGGAAACACCCAGTAACGAGAGCGACCCCCAAGTGTTTAGGATTAGACATTCAAATCCTAAATCAAGTGAACCTATTGTCACTGTAGAACTCTCCCGACGGTCGGATCATTTTATACTTTTTTTAGACTTTTGAATGCTGTCGAACCTGCTACAGTCAAAAAAGTTATGAAACCGATATCAAACTTCAAGTAATTCTTTAGTTCCAAAAAAAGTATTTTTTTCAAATTAGTTGTATGGAAAATATCAACCAATTCGTTACTGGCGCTCGCAAGCTTGGTGTAATTGATGAAGAAACATTTCAATCTGTTGATCTTTTAGAAGGACGTGATTTATTTTCTGTTTGCGTAACTTTACAGGCACTCGCGAGAAAAGTTTTCTTTTCTCTTAAAATTTTTTCTAAAATTAATTTTTTAAGCTTGAAAAGTCGCATGGAATTGCACCACCAAAGCAAGTGCCAAAGAATAAAATTTGAGAGATTAAGACGGGATATATAAAACATAATTTCTTAAAAAAGTAACAAGGATGTTAGTATAATAAATTTAATTGGATAATAACTCTTGAAAATGTAAACTTATTTAAAATTTAAAATGTTGATTTTTAAAAATGGTTAAAATCAGTTAATATAAAAAAGAAAATCATTAGCCATCAAAATTACTACATATCTAATTGTAAGATACTTAGATAAAATTTAGTAAGGTTGGGAAACTTTAAGTGATATTCCTCATTTTTTATCCCCACCTTATAAGGTACAAATTTTTTTAAACTCCTAAGTAAATATCTAATTTTAAGCATTGGAATGAATTGCAAATTTCTCACTTAGATCAAAAAAAAAATTCAAAACTTTTTAAAAAATAATTTTAGAAAAGAGAAATTCAATAAAATTATTACAAAAAAATTTTTTATAAGAGAAAATTAAATTAAAATAAACATACATTTTTGTCCAAAAAATTATCATCATAATCAAATCCCTTCTCTAAAATAATCCAATTTTTAACTATAAAATGAATGCCGATAATTCTTCGAATCATTTAGTAAAGCATAATGTGGATATTGAGTAGAACCCGTAGAAGTATTATTGCCAATAGGATAAACATTTGGTGTAGCTACAGAATGGTTATATTGTTGTTGTCGAAGTAATTCACAAAGTTTTTCTTCTTTAATTTTCCTAGAAATTGATAAAATTAAGAAAATAAAATTTGAAGAATTAGGCACTACAAAAGAAGGGAACATCATCTCCGAGTACTTTTATGGATATCCAGTCCCTCTCCCCTCCCATAGTTTGAGTCTCCTTCGTCATTTTTGGTTATATTTGGTCAAACAATAACATTAATTTTAATGATATTCATTAGGGAGATATCCAATAAGTACCCATTTCCGTGCAGGGAATAAACCGGATTAACAAAACCAGGACTTCTTATTGACCCGAAACCTTTCCTCTTTTCACGAGAAAATTTTGAAAACCTAAACCCGACTTTCTTCTCATTGAAGCAAATCATTTAAAAAAAAAGTCCGCAAAAATGACGCTCCCCTCCCTCCAAAAATAATTAATAATAAATAATAAAACCTTAAATGAACAGTAGCACGCTTTTCACAAAATTGCTTAACAAACTCATCAATGTCCAACTCTCCCTTGTGAAAGTCTTCTGATATCTTCTGAAAAAAGAAATTTTTTAACTGTAGTCTAAATTTATTCTTAAAAATTTTCCAGATTTTCTAAAAATTTCTGACTCTAAAAAAATTTATTTATTTCAAGGATTCACCAAAAAAAAAACTTTAAAAAATATTCATTTTTTACGCCCAAAAATTCAAAAAAAACCTCGCTCTCTTTTTCCGCTTCGTGTGCAAGAGTCTTCAAAGTAGAACAAACAGAATCAAGTGAACGAGAATTGCTTAACTGAAAAAATAAAATTAAAATCAAAATAAATATCATTTGTGCTAATAAATGTCAAAATGTCATTTGTGTTAAAAAATCGGTGTTTAAAATTGAGGCTATTATCTAGGCAGTCTACCGCAACAGGTGGCAAACCAAATTTTAAAAATCGTTTCTAAAAGTAAAGGGTATCCAAAATTTGTGATAATTAAAACCGAGGCCGACATGTTAAATTTTCATTCACTATTTGAATTGAAAGTGAAAAGACCAATTAAGGAATCCCTTCCTGTATCTCACACTCACAATTAATCGAGGGACTAACAAAACAAAATTAGTCAAAACCTTGTCCAATTTCTCCTTCATTTCTTCCACACTTTTCTTCTTCTCAACAGCATCAGAATGAGTTTTTTGTAAATTTTGTAGAGCAGTTTTTAATTTTTGTTCCATAGACAAATTATATTCTGCCAAAGATTTTGATTGAACAAATTTCATTTCTTTGTCATTTGAAATTGAATTAATCTTAAAGATTAAAAGAATATTTTAAAATTTATTTTGGCTAGGTTCTGAATAAGATTTTCAAAAATAATCAGAATATAAAACTATTCCCTAGACAACCATATCAATTAAATAAAGCCCGGGAATCCACCTCGCGAGTTCATCCCAAAACCTAGAAATCCGAGAAGAGGGCAGCAAGAGACCATGCCTTTCTAAAACCAATATAGAATTCATAATGCTACTTTGTCCAAAAATTAGGTGTGTTGACCCAGCTAAAATCAGTAACACACCCCAAACACAAACTGACATGAGGGCAATAATTAGTCATATACCCCCAGAACAACCCCGGAAATAACTATAATTAGAATAATAAAAAACAAACCTGTGAAAGATTGTCGATAAACGAATTTAATTTACTTTCATCATTTAAAAGAACACTAAGTTGATCTTCAGTATAATTTCTGATTGAAGTAACGAGTGTTTGAGTACAAGATTCAAGCAATCCTGGAAGGTCACGAGAACTCATTTCTTAAATTTTTTAAAAAATCTCTAAAATAAAAAAATTTTCAAAAATTTTTAGAAAAATATAATCGATAAATTAAACAAAATTTAAAGAAAAAAATAAAAAATTTAATTTTTAACTTTATTCACCGAAATTATAAAATAAAAGTGAATTTAAAACGACGTAAAATCTCTAATAGAATGCCCAAACATTTTATTTTTTCAATAACCTTCCAAGGGATATTCTATTAGAAGGGGGCAATTAAATGGAGTAGGGCATTATATTAGAGATTTTAAAAGGAAAAAAATATTTTTTAGTTTATTAGAGATTTTTAAAATATTTTTCTGGCTTTCTGCATTTTTAGGAGGAACCAAAAAAATGTCTGGTCATTTAGAATTAGAGATCGGCACGGGAAAAACCTGTACGGGATTTTGCGAGATCCCGTCCCGTAATCCTGGGGTTTGAGCTAAAAACGGAATTACCGGGATTTACAGGATTAATCCCGCGGGAGCCCCATGAAATCCCGTCCCGTATAAAATGTTGGAAAAAAGATCCCGTTACGGGGGATCCCAGGAATGCGATTTTACCGGTCTCTAATTAGAATATAATTGAACAATGAAAATATATTTTTTGGAAATTTAACCGGTTTCATACCACTAATTTAGTTTTGTAAGTCAATAATTGTGTTCATATTTAACCTAATTTACTACATCAATTTCATCTTCAGATGGCCTAATATTTTGTTCGGCAATTTCCCGTTCTTTTAAAACAGTTGGAGTACTATGTAATTCGAGAAAGTTTATTGCACCACCATATCTTTCACTGAAAAACGATTATTTTTAGATTAACATTTTTTAAAGGAATACGGGAAGCTATAACTTGCGACCGTGAAATTCTCAAAAATCTTTTAAAAAAATTCTCGAAAATCTTGGCCCTTAACGTGAATTGCCTTTTAGCTTGGGCAACGTCAGGACTGTAGTAAAGAAAAAAATCAGTATATTGAAATAAAGTGCCTGGACATAAACTCTTAGTACAAAAAATTCGAGACCTCTATCCGCGTTCCTCATGATCTCAAAAAATAATGACCCAAGAAAAAGAAATTTTTCAGGAGGTCAAAAATTTTTTTCAAAATTTCAAAATTTTCAAAAAATTTCAAAAAAAATTTATTAATTTAAAAAATAATTTTTACAAAAAAATAACCTCCACTCAATAGATTTATTAAAAGAATCAGAAACAGCAGGATAACGTTTTTCCAACAAATCATCCAAATCTGGAAGGGTGTAGTCTTTTGAAGAAATTCCCAATTTTGTAAAAACTGGACCTAAAAAAATTTTTTATCAAAAAATTCTAAGCTACAAAAAATTACCTATACTAGCATGTAATCTCTTGCAAATTTCTCTAGGAAAAGCAAATGCTGGGGAAACATAATTAGGGCAATCAATTTTGTCAAAACAGCGTTGGACAAAATAAAAAGATGTGAGGTCGATAACCTAAGAAAAAAATTTTTTTGAATTTTTTGAAAAATTATTAAGGAATTTTTTTTATTTTTTAAAAGAAGGGTTAACAAAAAAAATCAAAAAAAAAAATTATTTAAAAAATTAAAAAAATTTCTCTCACCCAATAAACATTTTGATTTCGATGTTCTCTTCCACGGCTCATACAATATTTTGAATGATTAAGCTAACAAAAAAACTGCTTTTTAATCAAACTTATCAAATTTTTCTAACTTGGTATTGAAGATTGTAATGACGTTCGGGTGGTTCTGTAGGATTATTTTTTGAAGCTGGGTCACCTTAAAAAATAAATCATTGAATGAAACTCCAAGCGGAATTCTAACTATGTAGGGAGTAATTGAGAAATTTTACAAGGTTCTTTTGCTCACAAGGAATAGCAGGGTAGATGTCACCTATTGCGCCAATTTTTTTGCTTTTTTGGCCCTGATCCCAAAATTAAAAAGTTATAGGGTTTCAAAGTTTTCGAATTTTAGAGCGACTGGGTCCTCATCATTTTTCATATTATAAAGGAAAATGGGACTTCCTTTACCAGATAATAGAACACCGAGTTGAGGATTAACCATCATTCAAAAAAATATCGTCCCAAAACTTCCTGCTTAACAAAATCTGTTGATAAATTAACCCACAGACCTTATCTTGGAATATCACCACAGGAATAATTTAAAAATTTTTTTTTCATTAAATTTTTAAGCAAACCCCCAAGCAAATAAAAAATTTTGATTACGATTATTTTCGTCTTTAGAATTGTCAACATAAACACAAATAACACGCCACATTCGAATTTCAGCTCTTGAATTAAATCGTCGAAAAACTCGAAGCATATAAGCATCTATAAAAGGAAATGGAGAAGGAACGTTATCACGCCCACCAGTTAATTCAACAACTTTTGAATAAAATTTATCAGAAGATGATGGAGGATTACTAAAAAAATAAAATTTTTAATTAATTATTTATTCAGTAGAGATAGAGCTTGGCTAAAGCCTTGGGTCTTTATGTACCCAGACTCGGGTATTTTTTAGAATTTCCTAGTTTTTGGAGTATGGATAGATTTTTCCTGAGTCTTCTTGTACCTAGGTAGGCCTTGGGAATTCCTAAGGTTTTTAGGCTTGGATTTTGTTTGGACTCCGGTTCATTGTCAAATCAGTAGATTCAAAAATTAGTCGATGCCCAGACAGATTTAAAAGAAATCTCACTTCTTCAATTTTATTTTGTGAAAGGAAAAAATAGCGTCGTTCGGGATGGTTGGTCCCTTACGAATAGAGTTGCCGGCAACTCTACTTATGAACAAAAAAATTCTTAAAATATTTAAAAACCTGTTTGTAAGCACTCTAGGAGCAGCTCTAGGCATAGCAAAACTGGTAGATGGTTGTTGTATATTATGTTCATTTTTCTCTTCTTCCACCCTCGCCACATTCAAATTTTCATCATTTAAAAAAGGTTCAATTGCTCCCTCCTTTCCCATAGAATGTCTCCTTCTTAACGCTTCAGCTGTCGCATTAAGTGCACAAACGGCTGGTAACGAACTTAAATTGACCAATTCGAGTTTGTCGTAGCCAAATGGAATAATGAGAGAGTCAAGAAAAATTTTTGCATTTTTTGGCGATTGTTGGCCATTTTCTGGTGAATTAGTCAATAATTTAAAAATAAAAAAAAACCTTCATAAAAACGACAATAATCCGCTAATCGTAAAATTGCATCCTTTCCACATTTGCTTGATTGGAAAATTCGAAAATTGCGGTTCTTTGTATAAACACAAATATCACATAGAAAAATTGGGCTGTCTTTTGGACCGTTGAGAATACAACAATCCGATTTTAATAAATTACTGAAAGTGAAAAAATTTTTTGAAAATTTAGAAAAAAATTTAGAAATAAACTTAATTTTACAAATGGTCAATCCAGAAAATTTTTTTTTAATTTTTGTCCATCATAATCATTAAGAGTCTGGACACAACAGTGCCTTGACCAGAATTTTTTAGGGCCCTAAACCTGGTGTTTTTAAAATAAAACCAGGCTTTCCAAGGTCTCAGGTTATTGTGTTTTAAAGTAACTATAAAATCCGTTATTGGTCAGAGTACAGCAAAAACTTGAAATAGAGCCAAGAAATCTAAAAATCCAAACACCAATATTCAAATACAAAAATAAAACCTGCAAATGAACATAACAATAGTCTTCAAAGCCACATTATTCGGAAAAAGTTTTTCATTTTCTCCTTCCTTAACATGTACAATAACATGGGCACTGAATTTTGAAGTGCTTGAAGAGTCCAAAATGAGAAAATTTTTGATTGGGTCCAAATCAATATTTAAAAGTGAATGTAATGAACGGCAAACGATTTTGCAGAATTCTTCAGTCAATTTAGGCCCACTAGCTTCTTTATTAACATCATAAGGAAATTCAAGATCAAAATATAATCGACAAGGGTAGTCTTCCAAAACAAGTTCGTAAAAATGACGCATCTCAGGTGCACATTCACGATACCAAAGATAAAAGTCGCGAAGTTCTGTTGCAATAAATTTGCGACAGCCTGAAAAGGACTTTTAAAAATTTGAGTGGGTAATAGAGATCGGGCTGGGTCTGGGCCAAGGATTGGGTTCTCCAGTGCTGTCCAAGCCCAGGCATTTTTTGACCTTCCTTGATTTTTCCTGGGCCTGGGTTTTTACTGGACAGGCCCAGGATCCGGCCCAGGCCAATAAATCAAACCCAGAGTCCAGGAACAGGTCCAGGCTTTTCAAAAATCTCGATCTCTAGTGGTTGTGAAGACACTACTGACTAAGTATTTTAGAAAAAAAAATTTTTTTTAAGAAACCTGGCTTAAAATGAATATCTTCAAAAGAAAATACACGAGCATTTGGAGACTTTTTCAACTTCATTTTATTTATAGCTTCATGTTGACGAGCTTCGATTGGAAATTTTTTAAGTAATGGACCGACAACACTCATTCTCTAAAAAAATATAATAGTAAAGAATGTTAAAAAAAATCAGGGGCTAGCCCAAAAAATTTCAAAAAAAACTCTACAAACTAAAAATTGTTAAATTTGAAATAGGCAACAATTTATTAATTTGGCGTTTTGTCTTATTTAGGGCTACTAGAGTATTATCATTTAATAAAAAATTTTTTTTAGTTTCTTCGTTTCCTTATCAAATTTTCTCTATTGTTGTCCGGGAACCCTTGTCAGTATTTTTTTCTTAACCGATGCCGGGACGGGATCCCGTTGGATAAATCCCGAAAAAATCCCGGATCCCGAAACTCAAAAAATCCCGGATTTCGGGATCGGGATCCCGGAAAATCCCGTCGGGATCCCGTCCCATGTCTGTCTCTAATTTTGACGCGGGATCCCGCTGCAAAATCCTGCGAGGGATCTTGTCTCGTCTCGCGCCGATTTCTATTTTTAGTTAAGGTACTGCGCGGTACAATGTCTTTTCTTTCTCGTTATTATTCACCGATGTTTGTTTAACTTTTTTTAGATCCTTATCTTTTTTCAGTGCATTTTAAAAATGGTAGCTCGTGCTAAATCGGGTTCTCCGCCTATAAAAATTATGAAAAAGAGTGAAATTCAATCTTCAAGTAATTTTGTGGAAGAAACTGCCTTTGGTGAAAATTTACAAATTGGATGTTTTGATGATACTTTCAAGTTTATTTTTAATTAAATAACCTTAAATTGTTTTTATTTTAAGAAAATTCTTTGCTTATTCTGGAAATGATGTTATTTCTTTTAATGTTGATAGCGGCGAAAGAATACGAGTTTATAGGCATAAAGGTTCTATGGTTATTGGTGTCTACTTTCAGGATAATTTGGTATATATTTTTTTATTGAACCTTAAGTCACTGTTATTGAGCGGGTTTAGACATAGTCAGGACTACTTGTTTTAACTCCTTCCACATGGTATCCGCTGCATAAACCTTTTATGCTGGTCGTACTTTCGTCAAACTCCGTCTAACCTATCCCTCCTCAGCGGCAAACCCTTCCACGGATACCATGTAGAAGGGGTTGAAACAACTGGTAATGACTATGTCTAGCAAGGAAACCTACACGATGTTATAATTTTTATTTAAAGGTTTTTGGTCATAGCTCGGAAGGTTTCCTTGTAAGCTTGTTCGATCCCGATATTTTTGGGGTAATTTGACATGAGCTCTTTCGAGTGAACTATCATTTGTATATTTTACTTTTTCATCCCTGAGGGTCTAGTTAGTCCATAAAACTTTAATAATACTAAAATTTCTCAAGTTGTTATCTTTCACTAATTCACCACAATATTTTCTTTGGAATGTGGATAATGGGGATCAAATAGCTTCAATTAACATCCAACTCCCTTCTGATCAATTAGCTCTTTGGACTTATAATTTTGATGGAAAATATTTTGTTCTTGCTCAAAGTATTGAAAATAAGAAAAAATCACAAGTGAAAACAACGAAGAGTTCTGTCAATGAAAACCAAGGTTTTTTCATTTTATTCCAAGAAATTCGCAATATTCAATTTACAGAATCTTCCCTTTTCGAAATTCTTCAACTCAACACAACTCAAAATTCTTCTCAAAAATCAAAAGTTTCAACTCGTCTGGTTGCTCAACTAGAAAACACTCCTCCCTCAAAAGCCCATTTAGCAGTTTATTCTGGATTTTTTGTCAAATGTGAAAAAAGAATTATAAAAATATGTGCTTTTGGTGATGATGATGAGGAAGAAAATGAAGACGAAAATTTGGCAAATGGTACAAATGAAGATGAGGAAGTGGAGGAGGAGAATGTAAAAGGAGGTTCAAACTCGGCTGTAAAATTGCCGTATGTTTTTTTATTTGTTGAGTAGGGGTTTTTGACCATTTTTGGGTCTTTTCCCATTGTTGAGACCGAGACGTATTTTGAAAAATTCAGTTCTCTTACGACTTCATAGACCGGTTCTCTCTTTATAAGGCTGTAAGCTTTGTTAATTTTTAATCTCCTCTTTACCAAGGGTTACATATTATTAATTGGCAGCAATATTAATCGTTTAAAAGATTTCCAAGAGCTTGTCCAAGTTTTTCTCTTCCCTCCAAAAATCCAAAAATTTTAGTCTGGATCCTCCTTTGTCATTTCCCTCACCCAACAATATTTTTTTTTACTTTTATAATGTTAAAATTAAGTAAACGTCGCGAATACCATATTGATGCTAAATTCGATGTTGTTGATCAAAACCTTGTTGAATTTAAAGAAGTTGTAATTTCTGGAGATGCGTTATATGCTGTGTTGAATATTGGACGTGTTTATTGCTAGTTTTTATTTTTTAAACAATTTTTTAAAGCTTTATATTTTTAGGACCAATTTTACAACGAGAGGCTTGTCAACTTTCAATCTTTCTCATTTTACTTTGTCTGGGTATATTTTTTTAATTTTCTTTGGTTGAATTTTTCTAAAGTAGTTTTTGGGAAATACGTGAATGAACAGAAACTATTTCCATTAGGGAATAATTAAGTAGACGTCGTGAGTACTATACGGCTGATACAGGAGGACAAAGGAGCTTGGTTTATCTAGGGCTTGGTTTCGGAGAGGGGTGGGCTAACATTAGGTTTGCGCCATAATTTTCGAGTTAAAATTTTGGAAAGCAGTCCTAATTCTGCAGTCTTTTAAAATTCATTTCTAGGTACGAACCAACAATTTGCGTTTCGGATATTGGAACTTCATTTATAGGCTTTGGAAATGCACAACTTTACAAATACAATTTAACTGCTTCGAGGTCTTAATTTAAATTTTTATTAATTAATTTTGTATTTTTTAGTGGTGTTGGAAGATGGATTTCACATGAACATTTATTACTCGAATCACCACCTCGTTCTTTGCTGCTTTGCGGTGATTTTACTAAAATGGCTGTTTTATTAAGAGATAACACTCTTTGTTTTATAAGTACGTCGCAAATGCAGTTAATTTCACGTGCAGAGGTTTTGTTTAATTTTTATTGTTTTTTTATTTTCCTTTAAGACTTTGGGGATTTTTAATTTTAAGGACTTCGTTTTCATGAAAATCTATCCCTTTTTAATTTATTTAGTTTCCATGGGTATAACAAGCGAAAAATAGGGAAGAAATGACGGCGTTTTTATGTGGTAGTAAGATTTTTGGAGGGAGCATGCTCTCATCCTTGAAATCCACCCTTTGGATACTCCATTTAAAAATGAAAATGTGCCCATAACGTTCAAACTTCTCGGATATTCTTTCAATTTTTAAAATTTATTTTTCTATAGGTTTTACACGTTTTGTGTCTTCCTGAACAATACAATAATGAAAATTATCGTTTCTCAATTACTAATGATCCAGCATTGGAAAATGAATTATTATTTGTTTCAAATGCACGGCTTGGTCATATTCAATGGATTGACCCTCTTTGTTGGCAAACTACTTGTATTGTAAGAATTTTTTTGAAAATTAAAATTTTTTTGAGTAGTTGGACATTGCTGAAGAAAATGGCCCACCACCACAAGATACTTTTAATATGCCAAAATTTCAATGGTTAAATACTTATTTGGTTTGTTTGAGTTTACAAATGCTTGTTAGTTGTGAATCTAGTCGAGATAATCCTGAAAAGGTTTTTCTTTTTAAATTTTATTTTTATCACGAGGAACCCTCTTAAGGATTTATTATTTTCTGTTATTTTCCATTGACGGGACCAAAATTGGGTTTAGCTTCCCCAAACTCGTTGCCAGGTTGAGGAAGAGTCCCTCTTTAAAAAATTTTTTCGGTCTTCCGCTTTTCTGTCACAGGTCTAGAAACCCATGCCATATTGATATTCTGATCAATGGGACCTATTGAAAAATAAAAGCCTGAGGCTTCCATTAGAATATTTACTTTTTCAATCGTTCATTTTCCAGACATTAATAAAATTTTGGAGACGATCAAAAAGCAAATCTTTGGCAAATGCTTCTTTTAAATTGGAAAATTGTGTTGAACTACTTGATAAACGTATAAAATTTTTACGTTCTACATTTGATGAATTTACAAACATTCCTTCGTCATCTAATGCTAATGAAATGGAATTATCAATAAACAATGAGGAATTTATATTTGTTTACTCAACTGGATTAATCGACATTTACAAAAGAGATGCTTCAAGAAGGTTTTTATTATTATTTTTACTTTTTTTTCCAAATTATTTCCAAGGGTAACTATTTACTTATTAATCAAAAATTTTCGATTGAATTAGGGGTCGCCCATGATTTTTTTAACTGATACCTATATGATTTGGATTAGTATTCTAGAATCAGAGGGTTTTGGTAGGAATAGTTGGGGGTGATGAAAATTTAGCCTTATCCGAGAGGACAGGGCTTTCGGATAGGGCCAGAATTTAAAATCTAAAAATTTTTTTGGGATTTAAGTTTGAAATGACTAAACGTTGGAATTTCTCAAATAAAATTATTTTTCAATTTAGATCGTCTCATTGGTCTGTCGATTTAAAAAGACGTGAATCAAACTGGCAAAGATGTCTAATAACTTCATGTTCTAAAGTTCGCCAACGCTTATTTGCAACAATTCAAATATTGAACGATTCCACGTTTATTGTTTTGAGAAATGTTGATGAAATGAAAATTACTCGAGTGATTGACAATCTTGTGGATGCAAAACAAGTATGCTTATATAATAATTAGTTTAATATTTTGAAAATTTCTGACCTCAATCTAAATTTTCTTTTAATTTTTACATGGCCAAGGTTTTAGACAAGACTTGGTACTGGGCATGGATTTTGGTATCCGTAAGGCGGATACAGGGGGATATCCGCAGGAATCGATATTCCCTGTATCCGTATCCATTGCCACCTCTGTTTTAAACTCTGAAAACCCATTTAACACAGAAATTCCTTATCTGCTTAAAAATGTCAGATTCGGGGTAGAATCAGGTCCTGGTCCCAACTTAAGATGAGTTTGACATGTCGAACTTCTCTTAATCTGACATTGATTCGAAAAAAAAGATTTATTTCTAGGATAATTTACCTTTTTTTTGTAAAGGTTGAATGGTCACATTGTCCAAACATTTTAATTGTTTTATGTGCTTCTGGATTAGTTGCCTTTAATTGCAAAAAGGAAAATCAATTGAATCCTCTTTGGATTATCAAACAACCAAATTTTGTTGATTTAGGCTCTAGTCGTTCTTTTACATTTACACATAATGGACAAGAAGGTTTTGATCAGGGCTGATCGAAATTTCGTTTCGTTTCGTTTCGTTTCGCTCTTTCGTGCCCTTTTTTCCATTTCGTTTCGTTTCGGAACGAAACAGAAAAAAATTTATTTCGTTTCGTTTCGAAACGAAATAACCAAAATTCCGGACGAAACGAAACAAAAAAAAGTAAGAAAATACACCCCTAATGACGGAAATTTATGGAAAAAATCATTAATTTTTTAGTGATTTCTGTCTTATGAACAGCTTAAAATTAAAAAATTTTCGCCTGCGGCGCTGAAAATGGAAGAAATTTAGCTTCTTAAGCTCCAAAATTAAAAAAATTCTCGCCTGCGGCGCTAAAAACGAAGAAAGCTGTCAATGGCTTTGCTGTTGAATATGCTGGAGTTGACCCTAGTGGTATACCCAAGTTGATTAAGCGGATATACCGTAAATGCTCTTATAGAAGCAGTCTCTATTTGAAGCACAGTCTCTAATATAGGCACACCCTACGAGAGGATCGAAAAATAAAGGCAGTCTCTAATTGAAGCACAGTCTAAAATTTTTATTCCTTTGTGTAAAGAATTTTGTGTAAAGGATTAAAAGAGATCTCGAGGGATTAGTGATATTGAGGGAGATTTGGCAAGATTAAGGTGATATTGTGGTATTGGGGAGATTAAGGGGATATCGGGGGATTATGTATATAGTCGGATTTTATGCATTTAAGTGAATATCAGTGGTTTTGGGATGGTGATATAGAAGGGATATAGAAGATATCTCCTTTATCCCTCTTAATATCCCTTTTGATCGATATCTAAAGTGATATACTCCAAAGTGTTTGGATATATCGCTGGATTTTAACAGGATATCGTAGGATCAAAGCGGATATATGTTGATTTAAGGGGATTAAGGTGGATATCGGCAGATTTGTAGGGTCCACTCTTCTTTCAGGTATGCTTTTGTCACACATCTAGCTCTTGGGGTGCATATTTATGATTTAAATATCGATTAAAAGCCTTTTTCGACTGAAAAATCAATATTTTTAAATTTTTATTTTATTTCGTTTATTTCGTTTCGTTTCGTCCGAAACAAGCTCATTTCGTTTCGTTTCGCTCCGAAACGAAATAGGAATTTTTTTATTTCGTTTCGATTCGAAATAAAAAATATTTTTATTTCGATCAGCCCTGGTTTTGATTAAATTAAAATTTAAAAAAAAATTTAATTTTAAGTTTATCTTTTAAATCCTGAGGATGGAACAAAAAATAATTTTATGGAAGAAATTCGGTTTAGTCAACCCCAAAAGAGGATAATTGCTTTACAAAAACATTCAAAAGATAAAAGAATATGTAACAACATCTATTTTTGTGGAATTAATGATCAAGTAAATTTTAATTATTTTGATAGACTTAAGCATAAGATATACCCATTATTACACACTTTGGTTGGCCACCGGGTTGGGGAAGTTTTCTAAAAGATACTTCCAATTAATTTATTTTTTACTCGCCCAAGGCTTCAGCTTCGAAAACTACTAACTCAAGAAATTCCCGTTTTATAAAAAAATGTCAGGTTCGGGAGTCAGACTGGTCCTGGTCTTAATGCATCTATCGACCGATAAATTTTCTACCGACCCAATATCTACAAGTACTCCTTGATTATTTTTTAGGTTGGGATTTAATAGGCTATTTTTCGACCTCAATATTGTATCTTATACTGAAATCTGGGATATCTGACTTTAACCAAAATTTAATTTTTATTTATTTTTAGGGATCTTTCACACTTATTTCACCAAAATTGCCTTCTATTGAAGAAAAGAATCAAATTCAAATGGAAGAAGAAAATTGCAACATTATTAACAAAAATTCAAACAAAAAAATAAAGTCAGAAAAGCAAACAGCATTCTCTCGATTAGTTGAAATTGATGAAGAAAAGAAGATTGAAAAGAAGAAAAGAAAAAATAAACAGAATGAAAAAAATGATGAAGAAGAAGAAGATAAATCTTTAAAGAAGCCTCGTTATTTATTAAAACAAGTTTCTATCAAAAAAATTATTGATGGCCCATCATATACTTTACCTTCAATTTCGGTGTTGGCACAGCGTTTTGTTCAAGCATGTCTAGTAAGGAGACGGTCTTAAAAAATTTTTTTGATATTTATTGTTAGGGATTTTTGTTAACATCTTTTCAGATTTTTTTTCACTGTTTCCTTGTTTTTCTATGTTTCAGAAAAATGTCCTACAAAAAATCTTTTTACATTTTGTTAAAGTTTTTTTTTGATTTTTCAGATTTCAAAATTTTCTCCCTTAGAGAGCCGTTATTCTAATTATGGCCCTTTATATTTGTATGGGTTGGGAGCGGCTTCTAAGCCGTTATTCTAATTATGGCCCTTTATATTTGTGTGGGTTGGGAGCGGCTTCTAAGCCGTTATTCTAATTATGGCCCTTTATATTTGTATGGGTTGGGAGCGGCTTCTAAGCCGTTATTCTAATTATGGCCCTTTATATTTGTATGGGTTGGGAGCGGCTTCTAAGCCGTTATTCTAATTATGGCCCTTTATATTTGTATGGGTTGGGAGCGGCTTCTAAGCCGTTATTCTAATTATGGCCCTTTATATTGGTCTAAGTTGGGGTCGTATTATCAGGTGTTAGTCTGATTATGCCCCTTTATATTGGTCTAAGTTGGGGTCGTATTATCAGGTGTTAGTCTGATTATGCCCCTTTATACAGCATTAGATATTATTAGTGCGTATGGGTTCGAGGCGTAATAACAGCTTTAGATTTCTTAAACACCGTTGTTTTCGACTTATATGCACTAATGTTTTCGAGTGAAACAATTTTATTTAAAAGCCATTGATCTTTCAACAATGACGGAAGTGGCGGAGTCGCCAATTACAAAAAGACTGGTATTTTGAGAGTTTTGTTTTTCAGGTTTAGGTTTCCACTTTCAACATTTAAAGAATTAAAAATTAATTTTTAAAATAAAATTCTTTAAAAAATCAATTTTTTATTTTCTTTCTATTATTTTCACCTATTGCGCATCTTATGATTTCTTTATCACCTGCCAAGATTAAGAAGGGGGTCGATATTTTCTTTTAAATGCTTAACACATGGGCTAAGGCATGACTATGGATTTTTAAAAAAAATTCACAATGCCTATTCTTCTCCCCTCTAATCCCCTTTACAATCCCCTCCTTCCCTTCCAATTATTCTTCTCCTTCTCTCCCTCCATTTCCCTTCCCTCCCTTCGAATTCCCCTTCTTCACCCCTCCTTTTTCCCTCTAATACTCCCTCCATTACAATCCACTCCTCCCAGCTTCTCCACCTCAAATCCTCCCTCCCTTCGAATTCCCCTCCTTTTTCCCTTCAATCCTTCCTCCCTTACAATCCCCTCCCAGCTTCTCCTTCTTTAATACCCTTCTTCACCCCTCCTTTTTCCCTCTAATCCTCCCTCCCTTACAATTCCCTCCTCCCAGCTTCTCCACCTCAAATCCTCCCTCCCTTCGAATTCCCCTCCTTTTTCCCTTCAATCCTCCCTCCATTACAATCCCCTCCCAGCTTCTCCTTCTTCAAATTTACTCATTCACCCCGCCCCATGGCTTATCTTTGAAGATTTATAAATAATATTTTAATTTATTAAATTAACTCATTCAATTTAAAAATTCATCCGCTTCATTCCCTCTCCTTTTCCTTGTAAAAAGCATAAATTAAGACATTAAGCAATGCCTTATTATTTAAACTGGCATATTGTTGCCAGACATTTATTCAAACTTGGGTTGTTTGCGACAATGATTGCTTTAACATCTTCGTTCTATCGTTAGTAAATTTTTGAGATTAAAAGAAAATTATGAAAATTTTTCCAAAAATTAAAAAAAAATTTTTTGAAAATTCTAAAAAAATTTTGGTAATAAAATAAAATAAAAATAAAATATTAAATAAAAATAAATATAAATAAAAATAAAATATTCTTCTAAAATAATTAAAGATTTTGAAAATATATACCCTCAAAAAGAGGACAATGGAAACCGCGTTCATTTTACGTATGACTATGAAGATAGCACATCTCTTGACTTTTACTTGGTTGGCGATATCGGAGGTAACCTAAAGAAAATTTTTTCCTTGAAATCCGGGACTTACTAAGACCGTCCATAAAAAGGCAGTAAATATTGTTTTAATGGACTAAACGAACGTTGGCAATTCCTCCTAGCTTATTAGATAAAGTAGAAACTACCAGTCGTTGTGGGGAAGGATTAGCGGAGAGAGATAGCCCTAAGGCTTAGGAGATTCTCAGAGTCCCTTAGAATTTTTCTAGAATGGTTTCGGACGTTTACTATAACAAAAATGATACAAGTTTTATAGGAATGGAGATTCTAGATGATGAAAAGAGACCAATTAATCACGGACCATCTAAAGGACAATTCATGGTGGCAGAGAGAATGGAAGAATTAATTGGAACCCCTTATTTGTTTGGAGAAGAATTTTTCCCAGAATTTGTTTTGAGTTTAGGAGATAATTTTTACGATAGTGGAATTAGTTTTGATGATGCTGATGAACGTTTCCTGAAGGTTATTTTGTTTGTTTTTTAAACAGTTGGGGGTATTGCTTAGTTATCTTACACACAATAGTTTGTTCCCCGACGGGGGCGGGCCAGGGGGAAAATTTTCGGGGAGCCAGCGCCACGGGGGGAGGGGACGGGGTACAGCCCTACGCAGTAGGCAATACCGTATTTTCTCTAATGGAAGGCCATGTCCTCTATTTTTTAACCCCCTCTCTAAAAAGAAGAACCCCATCTGTTTTAAGAAGACCTTCATGCTAATATTTTCCATTTCTCCCTCCCCCCCCCCCCAAACGGCGGGTGAAGCTTAATCTTTGGTCAATATTTATCTCTAATGCCATAATTCAGACATTCTACAAAGCTTATAATCATATCGGACTACAATGGATCACACTTGCCGGTAACAATGATTACAAAGTGCCTAAAAACGAACAAATAAATATTACCGAGAATAAAAACGGGAAAGGAAAAAAGCATAAAGGGCATCATAAAAATGTCCACATATCTGAGGAAGAAAAAAAGAGAATTGAAAAACAGGAAAAAGATGAAAATTTTGAAAAGGCTAGAGAACGTGTTCTAGCCCAAATGATACACTCAGAAATGTATAAAGATAGTATTTGGTCTGTTTTATGAAGTTAGCAGGCATTCTGGGCAACTTATTGTGTTTCCCTTAGCTAATATCCAATTATTGTTTCCTCTTCTAGATCAGATTTCCATAGAATTTAAATTAAAAAATAGGAAAGACTCAAAATTATCAGAGTGTGGAGGATCGAGCAAAGGTTAGGATACCCCTAATACAACCAGTGTTTGGTTAAACCATGCCTTGAATCGGTTTTGATTGACCTCACGTATGTTACGTCTCACTCATGTATATGTAACCCCCTAGGGCTCAAATGCCGAGATAAACACGCAAGTTCTGATTCTGAAAACGAAAGCAATGTCAATTACAGGTTCGATTCTTGCTTTCTTAAATCGAAGCCTTTGCTCAACTCCTGCTTTGCAAACCTTATTAATCACAAACTAAAATTTACAGGAAATTTCCTTCTGAATATTATGTCCATAGTCACAATCTAGAAGGCTTCAATGTAGTCTTTATTATGATAGACACATTTTTGTTGTGTGGGGGATCACGCAAGGATTCCTTAGCCTTACAAAAAGAAGATGGTTTAAGTCAAGAAGAAAAAACTGCCAAAAAATTGGCACAAGAAAAACATTTTTCGTGGTTAGAAAAAACTCTTCCTTTGTACAGCGGGTAAGCCTTCCTCTTTAATTCTGGTTAGAACAGTCATACGTTGCTATAAGAAGGGACGGTGTAGGCTTGACGGATACGTTATCCGGATCAGAGAAAAGTCGGAATCCGAAAATTTTAGAAGCATATATCGGATTCTGGATATCTGAGGAGTTCCCAAGATCCACAAAGCCTAGTAGGATGCTAAGCGGGGTATCTATCTAGATGATACTCCCAATGTAAGATTACCACTCATTAAGATAACTCTCATTCCTAAGAGGATATTTTCTAAGGAGAGATACGATTGTACCGTCAAACTTCATTTATGTATAAGCCCTCGGAGCTGAAAAATCGTATACTAAAATGATGGGTATCCTTAAGTGGAGGTATAATCTTGGCTGCTCTTTGTCTAAAAGCTGTGGGGGTCAAAGAAAAGTCGGGTCGGGTTTCAAAATTTTCGGGTTCTGGGCCAAAAATCCAAACTTCAAGTAACCCGTAACATCTTTAAGTGGTCAACCTCGTTTAAAAAGGCATACACAAAAAGAGTAATAATAATAATAAAAATTTTCTAGAGCCAATTATTTATTTGTTGCTGGCCACTACCCGCTATACATGTCTGTAGGAGACAGATCATATACCTGTGCAAATAGATTGAGAAATTTGTTTGAAGAAAATAAGGTAGCTGGCTAGTATATTAAGCAATCTTAGTATTAAAAAATAATTCTCTTGTTGTTTAGATCAGTGCTTATTTAGCTGGACATGAACACTCCCTTAAATATATACAAGTTGAACATTCAAATACCGATCAAAATGAGTCAGAACCCTTTACTTTCCATCAAATAGTTTCTGGGGCTGCCACAAAAATGGAAAATTGTTTGCAAGAGAAACATGTTTTGAGTCATTATAAAGATGAATATGAAGATAAGATTATAAATATGGCTTCAGATTTCCAGATTTGGTAAAGCCTAATGTAATTTCAATACAGTCAGCCCTCATTATAAGGCACTTCCTAAGCAAAATTCGAAGAGTTTAGCAAGAGTTTAGCCACCGGGCAGGACCTGCGACAATGCTGACATAGCTTGCACTCGTACCTTATGCGAGCTTAAATAGGATGTATCATTTAGACAGTTTCCCCAGTCCAACAGATATGGGTTGGATCGTGTCAGTTAAAAACCTTAATTAGGGTTGGGAGCCCGGCCCGGTTCGAAAGATCGACAGGGCCTAGAATTTTGGCCCGAGAAAGATTCGAACGGCCCGGTTAGGGCAACAATAGTAACTTAGGTGGCAGCTTAAATGTATCGCTTAGACAGCTTCCCTTCCTTCAAGTATTATCAGGGTTCATCTGAATCTCGATAACACGTCCACCATTAGCTCCTCATCTTCTTTATTACATCGGTTCAATTCGTTCCATAATTGTGACATATTATCGAGATTTTGTTGTAAAACAGAGGTTTTTGAGTAAAAAATATTTTTTAAGCCATCCTGCTGGTTTAAACAAAACACAGTTTGAAGAGAACCAAAAGATATTTAACGAGGAACCAACCTTAAAACGAATACTTGAGGAAGAGATTAAAGAAATAACTGCACAAATTGATACTGAAAAAGGTCAAGTAATGCCCGAGGATTTGGTAAATGAATATTGGGGAAAAAAGGAACAATTAAAAGCCTTGGAGAAGCAACTTGATGCCGATACGTTTGTGAATGGTGGATTTGTAGCAGTTAAAATAGACATAAATTTTGCCCGATTCTCCTTTGAAACTGTTGGAAAGGATAAATTGACAAGTCTTGCTAACGAAAAAATTGTGAAGGGTAAACAAAATCATCTTGGAGTGGTAAAAATTCCAAATCGCTTCACCAAACATTGATTAAGACAACTGAATTGTCCAGAAAAAACGAAGCAAAATTGGCAAGAAAAATGTGTACATATTTTACAAAAACAAAAGATTTTTTTATTTTAAAGTTTCCGTTCATTATTTAAATTTTTCTTCATATTTTAAATTATTTTAAGAAATTTTTTCTTTAAATTATTTTAAGATTAAAAAACAAAATTTTTTAGAATTTAACATTGTATTTTACGATAAAATTTATTTACGATCAAATAATTATCTAGCCAATGGCTGTAAATAATTAACCCCTCTCTATTAATTACCCTCCTCTATTTTTAAATTTTTATTTTGATTAATTAATTATTAATTATCCTCCTAGAGTCAAAAATGAGTCAAAAAACGATGTGGTTTAGAGTTGGGGGCTGGGTCGGGTTCCAACCCGCGGTAGACGCATTGCGTTGATTTTTGGCTTTGCGTTTTTGGAAATTGCCTCTTGTGCCCGCCCCTGATTCCAACCCTAATATATTCACAATAATATTTTTAAAAAATTTTTTTGAGAACATACATATGTCCTTATATGACTTGCGAGAAGTGTGCCCCCAAAAAAATTTTTTTTTAATTTTTAAAATTTATTTTTTAAAATAATTTTTTATTTATTTTATTCTCCTCTCAATTCCTTTTATTTATGATAAGAAAGAAAAAATAGGAAAATTTTTTTTTAAACCGTCGGGAGTGAAAGGCAAGAATCATCATCACATCGATTTTGGTAATATTTTTCTTTTTCCTTCTCCCTTCGATTTATTTTTTTCGTCTCTATTTTAAATTTTTATTTTGTGACGGTTTAGTGGAGAAAAGGGGGGTTTTTTCGTTCATTTACACCCCCTCCTTTTAGGGGCAAACAAACCGATTAAAAAACCTTGCGATCTAGAAACGTCTTCTTTTTTTTTATTTTAACGGTTGTGTGCAACAGAAAATTTTTTTCCTTTCGTTCGCACAATTTTGGATTGAATTTTACACCTAATCTCTATAATTTTGACCAAAAGGCGCATAATGGTCAGATTAGCAAACACGCAACAAACACGCATACCCGTCCACTCTGGCAAGTTAAGCAGCGTTCTTCAGATGCCAAGCAACTCGAGTTAAGCAACTTAGACATATATGGTCCCTTTTGCTTGTTTTCCGTTTGTCTTTTCCCGTTGATTTTAATTTCACACCCCCTACCCTCTCTCCACATTTTTTCTTTCTCAAAAGACGCATAATGGTCAGATTCTTTATTTTCGATTTAGTTAATTATTTCTCTGTTATTCAATCAGTTTATGAAGGATTAATCTGAAGGAATAAGTGTTATAAGAATTTGAGGAAGGAAGGAAGTTCTGACCATTATGCGTCTTTTTGAGAAATAATTTTTTAGAAAATTCTCTAAATTTTTGGAACGATTTTTGATTTTAATTTGAAAAACTTGTTAAAATTAAATTAATTAAATTGAAAAATATTTTAATTAAAAAAACAAAAATTAAAAATTAAAGTTTTCTTACGTTTCTTCGCCAAACAACTAAAAACATCATTAAAATTAAAAACATTTTTGGGGTTTTTACATAATTTTATGTTAATAAAACTATTCCAACAATGAAACTAATCGGATCAGATGATGTTCAGAAAAATGGAGAAAATGTAAGATTTTTTTGAGGGGAAGGGGGGGGGGGTGGGGTCGTTTTGGAAAATATTTGGGGTAGGCCTTTTTAAGAGAATATAGGGGGGGGGGTCTAGAGAGGTTTGTAGGGAGAGGGTGTTGCTTCTACTTAATATATAAAAATTTATTATGCAAAAATAATTTTTTAAAATAATCTAATAAAAATATATTTCTTTTTTGTGATTTACGATTTGTGTGATTATTTATGTAATAAATCTTTTCATCTTTTTGCAAAAGCAAAGGGACACAAATTTGGAAGAAAACAAAAACGGGGGTATTTAATGTTCTTCCAAAAATTGAATTTCTCTTTTGATTCAATAATAGAAGCATATCCCTAAATATAACCCCCCTCTAATTAGAACCCCCACCCTTTCTAGCCTCTCTAATTAGAGGCTAACCAATGAGGACCATTGCTTCAGCTCATGCTACTCAGCTCATGCCCCAATAGAAGTCCATGCACTATTAGAAGCTTACCCTCAATGAGACCCTATTGAACTCTCCTCCTATAAAAGCCCAGGGCTTCTATTAGGACATCTACTGTATTTATTATTTCCTCCACTAATTTAAACAATCGCTCTATTCAAAAATATCCACGTGCCATAAAATAGATTGATTAGAGGGGAAAGGAAGAATAAAACACTAAAAACTTCTTCTCTTCCTTTTCCATCTTCCCTCTTTTATTGTTAAAAGTTGTTAAATAAATAAAGCTTTTAAGTATTTTTATTTAAAATTTTATTTTTCAAAAAGCCTTTTAATGGAAAAATATGAAGGAAAAAAATGTGTTGGAAAGCAAAAAAGTGGTTACCGTATACCTCTATTGCTTTGAGAATAAAACTGGTGGATCCTAGGAATCCTTGGATATCCACATCCGATATTCGACCAAAAATTTCCGGATATCCTGTCTTTTTTCAGATCCGAATCCGGATCCGGATCCGGACCCGCTTACTTGAGATTAAAGCCCTGACCGTCATATGTATCTGTATTGTACTGTACGGTGCGAAATTCGGGTCTAGGTACTTGAGATACCGGGCGACTCTTGATAGTTTACCTCTTGAATATCTTTTCCCTGATTCCTGACTAATACTTCTTGATTTAATAAACTTTTTTTTCTGTCCCTACTCATGAAAATTGAAAAATAATTTTTTAGAATGTACAAGAAACCTCAACAACAAAATCAAATTTAATGGGTATTGGTCACTCTACTGCTAATCATTCTATTGCTACTACTAATTCTACTAATCTTAAAAATGAAACAAAAAATAATTTAATTGAAAATAATATTAACAACAATGATAATTTGGTTAATAATATATCCCGGTCAGAATTTCAAATTCAAATTAAATTTTAATAAAGTTCATACCTAGTATACCTAAGCGCAAACCCTTTAACAATTTTTTAGTTCCAAGGAGTATCTTATGGACAGATTTGACTGTATTAAATAAGGAAAGAGAAGTCCGCAAAAAATATCCGCAAAAAGGTGTCAGCAAGAAAATATCCGCAAGAAAAGTCCGCAAAAAGGTGTCAGCAAAAAAATATCCGCAAGAAAAGTCCGCAAAAATGTGTCCGCAAAAAGGTGTCAGCAAAAATGAATTGCGCACCTTTCCTTTATAAGTCTCCTCTCCTAACCAAAAACCAAATACCAAAAAAAAATTTTAAAAAATTTTTTTATTTTCAAGTCCAACCAATTTATTATTACTACCCACAACAACATCACCATCACCATCATTAAAATCACTAATAACTCCATCATCACTTTTACCTCCTCCCCCATCAAATAATCAATCAAAATCATTACCTTCTTCCCTTTTACCCTCCCCTATTTTAAACTCCCCTTCCATTCCCCCACCTTTTTCATCGTCATTAAATTCAGAATCTTCCCCCTCTTCAAATATGGCGGCAGCTACTTTTTTATCAAATTGGCGTAGACAATCAAAAACAACCAAAAATAATAATAAAACAATTAATTGTGTTAATGAAAATAATGAAAATAATAATAAAATTAATAATGGATATACCCTAAGTGAATTATCACACGATGTTTTAGCGCAGGTGAATTACCTGATTTTTAGTAATTAAAATATTCTTACGAATATAAATTCATATAGACAGGGGTTGGAGAGTATTCTAGGCTATTATTAGGAGCTTTGATCAGTGCCATGATCAGCTTCCAAACGGTTCTCTGACCAGACAGACTAACCTTTTATAACCAATACCAGATATATAATATTAAGGAGGGTATCAATAACCTCTATTATAAATTTGGTTGATCCCCATGTGTTATTATTTGATTTCCTATTTTATTTTTAAGAAACACGGGGTTATATTTGGTGATTTTTTGGTTGGATTGTGATGGGATTTAATAATTAACCGGTGGTACTGTATGTTTGTTTTTATAGGGGAGCTCCGCATAATTAGTGGAAATGTGGGAATATATTGGAAACTATATACTACACCCCTCCGTTGGGCCGAATTCGGGCAGAAAAACCCCCTCCCAAAAAAGGAAACAAGATAAGAGACGTGGGACGGAAACGGTGTTATAGAGAGAGTCCACTATAGAACCTTAAAGGGATATACTATATTTATTAAATAAAGGAACTACCCCTCCCCATTGACGAATAAGGCCGAAAACCCCTCCGAAACCCTATCCCTCACGTTAGAGGGAATGAGGCGTTATAGAGAGCTTCCCCTGTATAATTGCAAAATATCCGTTGATTTTATAAAGGAATTTAATAATTTATTTTTATAATTAGATTATTCGACTCTTCCCCTTCTCTTCTTCCTTAACACCAACCCCTTCTTCCTCCTCCTCTTCTACTTCAACCATTATAAACAACAATAGTTCATCTTCTCCTTCCCAACGTCATATAATTTATAGAGCATTATCCCAACCTAACCCAACAATAAATACAAACTTGAAATGCTCCTCTCCTTTAAATGAAGAAAAAAAGAAAAAAGAAGAAAATAAATCCTTAATTAATATAAATAAATTAAATAATAATAATGATGAAGAAGAAATATTAAATAATAATAGTTGGTAGTTTTATTAAGGATAAATAGATAGCAATTAGGGTTGGTCCCCTACCTAGAAATCGTCCCCACCCGAGGACGAATTCTAGGCCATTTCCCAATCCCTGTAGTCCATTTCTCGACGTCCCCGTTCTTCAAAATGTTCTCCCCAATGGTAGATAAACCGATTAGACCACGACTTGTAAAAATTATATGATTTTAGTTAATCTGGACCCAAAGGTCGCAAATTAATTTTTAGAAAGCGGACATTTCTGGCTAACATCTCTAGGTCAGAAAATTCAAACTCTTTTAAGATGGGTTTGACAAAATCGTTCGGGTACAGAACTAATCATTGGGGAACCTAACCTCATCCTAGAGGTACTCTTCGGTAGGGGTGGGGTTTTCAACTCGGCATTTTTTGTTTTTAAAGATACCTTTTGGGCAAATAAGTCCGGATTTGGAACAAAAATTTTAAAAATTTATTTTTCTAGAAATTTCCCCAAAAAAGCAACTTTTGCGTGATTGGCATACTAGAGCTGGCAGTTCCTCCCTCGGCCGTAAATTAAGGAGAGCTGCTTCTACCTTTTCTGGTAGCAAAATGATTGAAGGAATTTCTTCAAAAGAACGCCCAAAAAATTTGTCAATATTTGGGAAATCTGATAAGAATAGAAAAAATGGGAAATCACCAACATCTTGCAATGGGGCATTAAGCCGTCTTTGCAAAGTGGGTTGACAAAAAAAATTTATTTTAAATTTAAATTGGAATTTTAAAAATTATATTTGATTGATTCTGTTAATTCCTTGAGGGGATTAACGAGTTTCATTCATCTTAAGGTTTAGAGAATAGGGGCCAGGGGTCGATCGGGAATGGCGAAGGTGCCGGAAATCGGAACTGTCGGAAATCGAAACTTGGAAATCGGAATTCCGATCGACTCCTGATAGGGGTGCTGGATTGTATTGCGCTCTACGGATTTTTAAGATTAAAAATCGTCGCTTGCTACTGCTTAAATTAAAAAAATTTTTCTTATTTTTTTTTTCTAATTTTTTTTAAATTTAAAAAATATCTTTTTTGTTTTAATTTTATTATTATTTTTTAAAAATTTAATTTAAAGCATTTTAAAAAACAAGTTTTCTTTTTCCTAAATTGGCGGAATTGTAAAAAAAAATTATTTTTTTGCTTTTTCGTTGATGTAAATTCACGTCATTCTCATTCATATCTATTTAGAGGGGGTTAATACATATAAATTGTTAAACCGGAAAATTAAAAAAGGAATTTATACATTTTTGATCAAACAATTAATCTTTATAGAGAAAGATTAAATTTTTAGGCGATTATTTATTTAAATATTTTTGTTGTAAAAATTGATCAGTTAATGTGGTCTACACTCGGATTTCATTATAGATACCCGTATACCTTTATACATATATAGCCCGGTTTTTACTGAAGGTGGAAATGGGAGATGTCTTATGATTTGCGAATGTCTAAGCGATATCCCCTCCCCTCCCCCCTAATTTAGCATACAACTCACTTTTACAAAATTTTGGTAAAACGATCTTAAAATTTTTTTCTAACTCGAACTAATTTATAACGTCAAAATTTATTGTTATTCTGAGTTTCTATTAATTTCTTTCTCAAAAGTCCGCAAGTTTTATCCGCAAATTAAAAAATTTATTTTATCAAAAAATTTCCCACAATCTATATTTTAAAATTTATTTAATACGCTTTCCAACAATCATATACATCAAAATAATCCTCTTTTTCAATAAAATAAATTTTTTGATTTGCGGACAAAAATTGCGGACAAAACTTGCGGACTTTTAGAAGGAAAACGGGAAAATCATCATCAATCATCCCCATAGGTCATCGAAAATAAATTCAAAATCAATTTTTCCTTTTTTTTCAATAAACTAAACACCAAACCAACTTTTTCCCTAGACTATCAATTTCCTCAGACCATACTAAAAAAATAAAATTAACCATTAAATCAATCATAAAGGGTATTATCAATTTTTAATTATTACAATCGTCAGTAAATCATTTTTAGTTTTATTTTTTTTTTATTTTTTTTTACCCTATTATATTTTTAATTTATTATTAACGTCATGTTTATAGTAAAAACATTAATAAAAAATTATTTTTTTAACTACAAAAAAATAGGTATTTGGGTATTTTAAATCACAAGGTACACTACACCTTTTGGAGGCTATTTTAACGATTATTATTTTTTAAAAATTATTCCATGAATATTTAATTTTTAAATAATTTATAATACCCTTATACTATGTAGAATAATTTAAAAATAATTTTAAAAAAATATTTTTTATTAAAAAATTTTTTTTGCGATTTTTAATGTCTGGCCGACATTTGCGGACATTTGCAAAAACTCTAGAATTTTTCTGATTTAATTTCTGATTTTTTCCTTGGGGTTTCTATAGTAAACAAAATGTCATATTTGCTACCGGACAATGCTACTGGACAAGACCCTTTTCGTTCCATTTCCCCCATTCCTTCAAAATTTCATCACTTTCGGTTTTGTCCGCAAATATTGTCCGCAAATACCAGTCATCTATTCTGTTCATTTTTTAATTATTTAATAGTCATTTACTTTTTCCTTTTTTAGATTTACGTACATATATTTTATTGTTTTTTATTGTCATCGTAAAGTGTACATATAAATATTTTTTAATTATATTTTTTTAACTTTTATTTTTCTTAACATTTTTTAACATCTACAAATTAAATAAATTTGTAGTAAAATTAATTTTTCATTTATATTCTGATTTTATTTCTGATTTTTTTAAATTTAATTCTGATTTTGATTCTTGATTCTGCTTTAGTTATAAATTAACTATCGGACCTCGTTATAATCTGACCTCGTTTTCAAATACGATTTTGACTAAGGGAGGGGTCTTTGGAACCGAGATCTTTGGGAATGAGAATACAAAGAGTGATTTTAGATAGGGGGTGGGGGTATAATTTACCTTTTGACTCCCAACTTTTACATAGGAGATATCGCCTTCCTTGGGGATTATCTTAAAACGAGGTCCGATTCTTGAGGTTCGATTTTTTTCACAGACGCACCTGGAACAGCCAGCTTCTCCTGATCTGTTTAGCTAACTTTAAAAATATTTTTTCAGAAGTTCTGATTTTTAAATCTGATATTTTTTTTTAATTTCCAAATGGGCAACACAATAGACATCAACAAAGAAAAAGTGCATTTAAAATCATTTACCTGCAGCAAAGCTTCCCTTCATTTTCCTCACTCAACTTCCTCCAAACAACCTTCTTCCCCCTCCAAACAACCTTCTTCCCCCTCCAAACAACCTTCACCCTCTTCTACTACCAAAACAACAACCAACAAAATATCTTTGTCTTCCAACTCAAAAGAAGAATTTTCTCAACCTTCCTCCCATTCCCCCTCTAAAAATCAGAATTTTAAAAATCCCCAAAATTCCCCAAAAATCCTCAATAACCCTTCAAAACCCCCTCAACGTCGCCGCTCTGCTGTTGAGTTACTCCAAACTTTATGGAAACAACGACAGAGGAGGGAACACAGATCAGTTTCTAGTTGTTCTTTGATACAAATTGAAAGCCCTCCAAATGTGGTTAGTCCAGATTCTGTTGTGGCTTTGGAAGCGAGTTTGAAAGAACCTGAAACTTTTGATGCTCTAATGAGATGGGGATTACTCAAAGTTGGTGTTAAATAAGTCTCGATTTATCGCAGTCTAGTATAACTCAGGGTGGTTTTAGCCTGATCTTTAACATGGATACGGGCTTTCAATTTTTTGCGGACAAATTTTGGCCCAAATTTTTAGCGGACAATTTTTTTGCGGACAATTTTTGCGGACAAAATTTTTTGCGGTCAACTTTTGCGGACAATATTTTGCGGACAATTTTTTTGCGGACAATATTTTGCGGACAATTTTTGCGGACAACTTTTGCGGACAATATTTTGCGGACAATTTTTTTCGGACTCCACAAGGTCAATATCCTTATCCGTGCTTGTGTCATCAATCCATCTGCTAGTAAAAAGGGAGAAAATATTTATTTTACACAAAATATTCCCTAAGCTTATGGGGATAAAGCTTTTTATAAAATCAATTTTTCTTCTTTATTTGACCTATTCTTCCATATCCTTTTTGTTTATTGTTTATATTTATTCTTTTTCATTTTTTGTAAATAAAAACAACACTTAGTAGTGAGCCATTTTAAAAATTTTTTAAATTAAATTTTAATTTTATTATCCATTTTTTTCAGGTTTCAGTAGACACAATGGCTATAACTGCACTCCCACTTGATTGTTGGCTAAAAGAAAGGCTAAAAAATTGGGTTCAGCTTTCAGGGCATCAAGGCTAGTTTTCTTGGTTTTTTTATTGAGAAAAAATAAGTCGGAAAAAAACTGCAAAAAATTATCAGCAAAAATTGTCCGCAAAAATTGCCGCAAAAATTTGTTCGCAGAAATTTGTCCGCAAAAATTTTGTCCGCAAAAAAATTTATCCGCAAAAAATTGTCCGCAATTTTATTTTTTCTTTTTTTTCCAGGTACAATAGTTCCTGCATCCAATCACAGTTTATGGAAAAAACAGCCCCAAGGTAGTCATACCGAGGCAAAGGCATATTCACAAATTATGCTAGACCCAGCCTTGAAAGGAGTTACTCCAAATTTTATTAGAGAAATTCAACACAGAAATGAAGGTGGAAAATTACTTAAAAATGTTTTTTAAAATTTTCTTTTTTAGTTTTCATCGAAATCCAAGATTTATTAGCTGAGGTGAATAATTTTTTAAAACGCAAGTTTACAGTCGAACTTCATAAGATGCCTACCTCCAAGACCACCACGGACGGGGGCGAAGGGTCGTCTAATAGATGCGCCCAATTTTGTGAGATATCTTAAATTTGCTTGACCAATGGATTGGGGTTTGCTTGAGAAAATTTGTCCGCAAATATTGTCCGCAAATATTATCTGCAAAATTATCAGTTTAACTGTCTAAGCGATACCCTCGCGTTTAAATATCCTTCGTTTTTAACGAGGGGTATTTATTTAAAATGGAGGTCTGACTTTATTTAAAAAGAGGTTCGATTGTATTCAATGATTTATAGCTCTAAACTTCTTTTATTTTCAAGTTCCCCGACCCTTCAACTAGAGCAATAATGGACATAAAAATAGGAACTAGAACATTTTTAGAATCTGAAGTAGCAAATAAACATAAAAGAGTTGATTTGTATAAAAAAATGATTGAATTGGCACCTAATGAACCTACTGACCAAGTAACAACGAAAAGCTTTTTAAATTTAAATTTTAAAAATTTTTAAAGGAAAGACAAGACGAAGCAATTACAAAATTAAGGTAAATAATCTTTACACCCTAGGATATAACTGAGCTCTTAGTCTAGTAAAGCTATAATTTTTTTAATTTATTATATTTAGATATATGCAGTTCCGTGAGAGGTAGAAAGAAATTATTTATTAAAAAAACAAAATTTTTGCGGACAATCTGCAAAATTTTTTGCGGACAATCCGCAACTTTTTTGCGGACAATCCGCAAAAATTAATACGTCAAAATTTTAAATAATTTAATTATAAAATTTATTTCATTTTTCCTTTAAAGAAAATCCTCATCAGCAACTCTAGGTTTCCGTATAGAAGCAGCTCAACTCCCTGGAGTTCCTATTCAAAAAAATTTTAAACAAGTTAGAACACGTTTACAAGTAAGAAGAGCACTCAGACATTTTTGTGGGACAGACAAAGTCTGCAAACAATTAGCTAAACGTCTGAGGCATATTCGAGATTCTGTTGAAGCTAGTTCTTTTTTTGCATGTCATGAGGTGGTTTTTAAGAATTTTGGGAAGAATATGTGGGAAAATTATAAGGCTCCTGGCCCTCCTCTTTTGCCTCCATAACGTCTTTTTGTCTTTGGCAAAAATTATCCTGAAAATATTTTCCGGAAAGAAGGCTGTCCGGAAAAAAAAATTTTTTTGCGGTTCTGGTGGTAGTTACATATCTTCACGAAACCCTATAATTGAACTACATCGATTTCCTTATCTTGGTCTTGGACTCGATGCATGGTTCTTCATAGTAAACTTTCGAGTCCTGTTCACTCAAGGGTTTCTATTTTCCCATGTCTTCCTAGGAATTCCCTGTTTTCCTGGTCCTCCTAGCTTCCTGGTCCCCCTAGTTTACTTCCAACCCCATTGAAAGAGAATTCATACCTTTCCTGGCTTGGTGTACGGAATTTTGGTCACCGGAATTTTGGTCACCAAGGATTTTCGGAACTTTGGTCACCAACTTTTTTGGAATTTTGGTCACCAGCGGAATTTTGGTCACCAAGTCAAAAAACGGAATATTGGACACTGGAATTTTAGGCGCGGGGAATTTTGGCGTCGGAGCGAATTTTTTGATTTATTCAAAAATAACACAAAATCAAACTACGTAACTATAGGTTACAAATAGATTTGGACAAAATATGTCATTCGAAACAGCTCGTCGAACTAGGTCAAACGACTCCAAAATCATCCCGATTCAATCATTCTCAACAAAATTATGATTAATTGAATCTCGCTTGAATAAATAATTTTGTGCTGATACATAGCGGGTAGGTCGGCATTTCAAAGCTGAAAATCAGTAAAAAGGGATAGGTTTATGTTACTGTTGTAGAACCCAGCGACCGTTGACTCCCGCGAGGCGCGTGCCGCAAAATCCCGCGCGAAGCGCGGGATTTTGCACAAGCGCCTCGCCGACACCCATAGGCTCCGACGCCCAAATTCCCCGCGCCTAAAATTCCAGTGTCCAATATTCCGTTTTTTGACTTGGTGACCAAAATTCCGCTGGTGACCAAAATTCCAAAAAAGTTGGTGACCAAAGTTCCGAAAATCCTTGGTGACCAAAATTCCGGTGACCAAAATTCCGGCACTCCCTGGCTTCCTATCTCTAATGACCATTCAAAAAGCCTCTAATTTAATTCCCCCTACATTTTTAGATTGTTGGATCGTCAGTATTATTAATTCATGATGGGGGCACTAATCCTACATCTAATAAAGAAATAAAAGTAGGCGCATGGCTCATCGACTTTGCAAAATGCCACAGAATTGAAGGAGGGGGAAAATTAACACATCGACATCCTTGGGATTTGGGTAATCACGAGGATGGGTATTTAATTGGGTTGGATAATTTAATGGAATTGTTGGAAGGAAATGAAGAAGAGGAGGAAGGGAATGATGAAAATAATAATAATAATGAAGAGAGGATTAATTTAAAATTTAATGAAGAAAAGGAAATTATTAATGGAAAATAGCCGAGGGGTGAAATTTTGTTCAAAGAAATCCCAAAATTTGAAATTAAAAGGGAAAGAATTGGTAGTAACTTGTATATCGAACCGTGATGAGAAATCTCTTGGTTATTGAGGCTTGGTGATTTTTTGAAATTCAATTTCGTAATTTTTCGAAATTTCGAGTTCGGATCTTGATCGATCCTTTAACAACCAACCTTGCAACACCAAAGTTGAAATTAGGAGACGGATTAATATCCTCGTTTTAACCTGCCTTACAGGAGAGACTACCCCCCACTTTTCCCTTTTTTAGTCATCCCTCTTCTAATTTTTTGACTTAAAAATTTTGTTTAAATCATATAGGCATTGAAGCTCCCTGTAAACCCCTTCATGCAATTTTTAATATTTTTTTAAATTTTATTTTTGGTTTGTATTATTCACTTAATTCTTAGTTCAAAATGCTTTTTCTTGCCTTTTTTGTATATTCATTGATATTTTTTATTTGATAACTTTTTAATACTATTTTAGCTATTATTTTCGTTTTTTAATTAAAAAATAAAATTAAATTTTAAGAAATTTTTTGTGAAAAAAATATTTTCTCTAAACTAGCAAATAAAACAAAAATAGGTTTCTGGGATGGGATGTAGATACCAGGGATCTTACCGTCACGCCCAGACCCGAGCAAAAAATAAAATTCTTGTAAAATCGTTTTGTTAACGAAACTGATTAGAAACTGTTTCGTCACAAAACGAAAGACTTTTCGCCCACGTATGGTCTCGATCCCAAAAATCGTAAATTTATTTCTAATATCAGCAGGATCCCTGATATAAATGCAAAGCTGTGCCGAAATTTCGAGTTTCGCTTTTTTCGAATTTCGATAAAAATTAATTTTTGTTTTCGACACAGCTCTGGATAGTTAATATTATTAGGTAATTTTAAGTTAATATTAAAAATATTTTTTCTCTAAGTTCCGCCAGCAACGGTATCATAACTGGCCCTGAAGAGTCTCTTGTGTAGTTGAAACTTTAAATTAAATTTAATCTTAAAAATAATTTTTTAAAAATCACCTTCCAAACAACGCCGCTCAATAAAATAAGTAAAATAAGGAGAACAAAAACAGAAATCAACCTAAATAAAAAAATATTTTTGAAAATCAGAAGATATAGAAATTACGTGCTATTTGTAGATTCGTTTAATTCTGGTCCGAATGTTGGCTAAAAATAAAATAACGACAAATTATTCTGCTTTAACTGCCCCAGAATTTTTTCAGAATTAAAACCTTAGCTAAATTCTGATTTTAAATTTATTTTTCTATTATTCTGATTTTCCTAGAAAAGTATTTTCAATTAAATTCTGATTTTATTTTCGTCAATTTTCTTCCTCATATTAATAAAAAATCAGAATTACCCTCCTATTTCCCTGACCATTTTGAACCTTTTTGCTTGATATATAATTTATTATATATCAGTTGAAAGAGCTCTTCAAACTGAGTTGAATGATACCAAGATCGGTGAGATTTGAACAAAATTACGAGGCTAAATCCTCGCTGAAAACAAACGGTCATAACTTTTTCTAGTTATTCGACTCAATATTACCATAATTCTGATCAAAATTCTGGTAAAAATTCTGAAATTAATTCAGTACCTTTTCAATTATATAATGCTGCGCTTTCTCCTCCTTTACTCCTTCCTTCCCCTCATTCTCTTCCTTTTCTTTTTCTTCTTTCTCTTCCTCCTCCTCCTTATCCCAATCATCTTCCTTCATTTCATCTTCATTATTCTCTTCTTCTTCCTCCTCTTCAGATATTTTTTCTTCACTAGAACGACTTTTAGTTTTCTTTCTACCCTTGCTTCTTGCTTTATGCCTGGCAACAGCTTCCTTATCAGAGGTCTAAAAATATGAAAATTAAGATAACTGTCGCACCCATAAGATGAAAATTGTATAAGAATACCCACAATGTGTACACAATTATCTGTCCAAGATAATTCTTTTCTAAATTATGGATGGTCACTGATTAGGAGGAGATATCTCAGCAATACCCTCTATTTAATATACCACTCCATTTAAGATATACCTCATTATAAGGCACAATTTTTTCTACTCTGAGGGGGTAACATATAATGTTTTACTGTAAGAATCAATTTAAAAATGAATTACCCTAAAACAAGCCTCAGCAAATAATTTTTCTGAAGAAAAGCTGGCACATCCAGTAGGTGATAATTCTTCTGGGAGTACAGATTTATCAACAAATGAAGCACACCCCATCTTAATTTTTTTAATTTTCAAATATTTTTTTGATTCAAACCGATCTATATTCTTTCATATTCCCAATCTCTGACCGAATTTCCACTTTAAAACAAAATTCCCCTGTGCATCTGGCATTACTTTTGCTAGTCATATTATGACCCATTACATCAACGTGTACCATTGCTTCGCACCTAGAACGTTCTGGCACTCGAATTTTTGGCTTTTTCTGAAAATTTAATGAGGGAAATTTGAAAACCGAATACTAAAGTTCGTTCCTATCGAACTTAAGTACCCTGAGTAAAGTTCGCTGAGTCTTTGAGCCCTTGCTAGAAGGAGGTCTAATTCTATCTTTTCCCTCCTCTAAGGTTAGTAGTATATACTCCATTTTTAAAACACTTTTCGATAAATTTTTCAAAAGTGTTTTAAAAACGTAGCAAAAAAATCACAGCCTATACCTTAACCTATAATTCCATAGATAATTACCATGTTTTTTAAATTAATTTTTTCAATTTATGTATATTAAAAATATTTTTTTATTTTTTTACTTAAAAATTTCTTTCAAAGTCACACGGAGTAATTATAGTGACTACGTAATTACCTACAAAAAGAAAAAATTTTTAAGAAAATAAAGAAAGAAAAAAACAATTATTTTCGCGCAGTAATTAACTTTAAAAGTGATGTTGATTTTTTTAAAAAATTTTTATTTTATAGATTAAAAATTGTAAAAATTTCCTTTTGTAAATATAAAAATTTTACAAAATATTTTCTGATGATAAACTGTGATTGCTATTTGACTAGTCTATATTATTCTAATCATAAGAAAATTTTGTAGGAAACAAAATGAAAAATGTTGTTTTCTTCTTTTCAAAAAGAAAATTCCATCTACTAATTTTTTGTACTTATTTTAAAAATATTTTAATTTTTATTTTCAATCATTTTCTTTTTTATTTATATAATTTTACAAAAATTTTTATTTCTATCTTATTTTAAAAAAAGTATTTTATCTATCGAGCGCAATAACTAATTACCCAAAAAAATTAAATAGGAAATTTCTTTCTAAAAGACGAAGAATTATCAAAAAAATGATGTTTCATTTTTAACAATGAAACTACTTTTACTGCGCAAAGCAATTACCAAAAAATTTATTGTAAAGAAAGATTTAGTGCGCGACGCAAGTATTCAAAAATTAATGTTTCATATTTAACATGAAAAAACTTTTATTTAAAAAATATAAATTTTTGTTTTATAGATTTTATAAATTTGCGAAATTTTATAAAAATGTTTACAAATGTTAAGTTAAATTAAAAAATATAAAATAGACATACATCAGTTTATAAACATTTAAAGATTTTTCAATGTGACTTAAAAGTTGTAATTACACATACACATAAGATCTCCACGACTTTGGGTCTTGAGTCTAGACTTAAGACTTTTCTTGGGTTTTTTCGGTTTTGGTCTTGGGGTGAAGTCTTGTTCTTGAGTCTTGGAAAATTTTCGGTCATGCAAGTCTAATACACACTCTAATACAACCTACAAAAATTTTAAACGAATTAAGAATATTAAACATTTAAAAAATGAGGGGGGTGAAACAAATTTATATGAATGAAAAATTTAAGGAAAATTAATTTTTAACATTTTTTTGAGATTTTATTATTTTATTATTTTTTTGTAGATTTTAGAATTTTATTGTTTTTTTGTTATTTTATATTTTTATTATTTTTTATATTTTTATTTTTTTATTTTATATTTTTTAATGTATATACACGGGTGGGGTTCATATTCTATATAGGAATTAGTGTCCGACCTAGGAACAATGTTAGTTTCGCGGATTCAATGACAAAGGATTTGACAGCTATAACAATATCTGAGCATGTTTCTTTCACAAATGACCAAGCAGAAGAAAATACACTTGGTTCATGGTACACTACTGTGAATGTTGGTCTGTACACCTGTTTCCATTCTTTCTCTTTCTCATCGTAAATAAACCATACATGACCAGTCGGGGTCCAAGTTATATTTGTAAAATTTGTTTGAGGGGGTAAATGTAAAATATGATTGAAAGTGCTGGGTCTGGGGGTTCTTCGAAATAATGATACTTTAGCTTCCTCGACTTTCCATATTCTTCGATATTCACAGTACACATACCCAAAAAGAAAAATAAGTAAAATTTTATCGATCATTTTTTATTAACAATATAACGAATAATTATCACTTATATATTTTCACAAAGTTTCTGATTGTTCAACTGCTTCCAATACATCTATACATTCAATTGGGTAAAAATATTGATGTCTTCTTCCTCCAGCAACACAAATAAGTGGTAATTGTGGATATGCAAGATCAATTCGGTGACGAACATAGAAATATTGTCTTATTGTAACACGTAAGTATCCTCGCAGAGCAAATATCTGATCAGCCCCCATCTTCGTTAACTTGCACGGATATATTTCCATCTGTTGGTGCTTTAGATGATTTGTAATTAGAGCTTTCTTTCTAGGTTCAGTAAAATTCCTTTGACCAATCCCCGATATTGCAACATCTTCATTAGTCAAGCTTGTAAGAGTCTGCAAGTAATTAATATTTTCATTATATTTTTTTCGTAGTTCGCGATGAAGTGATTCTGGGGCACATCCTCCATTGAAACGACAAAGTATTTGAATAAGTGGTGTTAATTGAACTTGAGGTGAAGAACTAATAGATTCAGGCATGTTGTCGCTAGTACGCATGGCAAACTGTTTTGTAATAAATAAATATTGCTCTTATATACTAAGAGGGCCTTTAGCAAACCGAATACTTGTCATCCCATCATTTCCTTTTTTACGAATATTTGTATGTAGTCTAAATAATACAGCCAGGACAAATAATAAACCCAAATCCAAAATATAAGCTAGGACAAGCAGTATATCCTTGTTTGGAGATATAGCAGGCCCTATAGAAAGCGCATGTCCTTCGTCAATAGCAAAACAAGCATTTACATTCGGAGGAAACGGTCCGTGCAATGGAAATAAAATATTACTGTCATTTTTAGATAATATAACACAAAATAGTGAAAATAGTATTAAAATTGAAAATTTCATTTTAGTAGCTAAATTAAAATATTAACACTTATCTTATATACAAAAGGTGCTGAATGAATCGTCTTAAAAAAGCGTCACGGGCTTCTGAGGGAATTGAATGCAATTTTTGTAGTGTTGATGAAAAATTGTTCTTTGAACGCAATATTAAAAAATAAATACAATAATGGCCGCAGGTATCTGATAGAGGGGATTGCAAAGGAAATTTATTTTGTTTTACTTTTGAAAAATTACCAAGCATAGATTGTCTCATGTCACAATTCGGCTCATCCGCAAAAGAGTCAAAGTATTCCACAGTACTCGGATTATCAGAATAACAAGCAACCCAATGTTCACCAACCGTCCCTTTACGCATATTATTTACAATAAAACAAAAAGGCTTAGTCCATTTTTTATTTGGGATATTGTCAGAAGAAAAGACACCAATAAACTTATTTTTTAGAGGTTTATATTTTTTAAGTAGATTTTCGATTTGGAGAGAATTCATTTTAAACAGAACCATCAGTGCTCAGCACACGATCTGCATTTATGGACATTATTGCATCGAATTCGCCCATGATTATCATTTCATACCCCTCATCCTTTACAGGCTTATCGAACAAACAACGGACGGTTGTTGTTCCTTGTCTAATGAGTTCCAAACCATTAGTGTCTTCTAGCGTCGAAGTCATAGGTATAACAAAGAAACAAGACGATTGCGCAAATTCTTTCATTCCTATGCTTAAAGTTCTTTGATCTGAATTTGGCCAAGCATCTAAGTCCATACCTACATACATATCAACAAAAGCACGTACAAAGCTGTCGTTGGAAAAATCAAGCTCATAAGGAACAGCCGGAAACTGGAATCCACCAAATTCTGCTGAAACATTTCGCAAATTCGCATGCTCAAAATTGAACGGAGACAACGCTGTATTTCCAGTATATGCAGGTGCGCTTACAAAACAAATCACTAACCGTCTAGGACATGTACTAGTGAACGCAGCATGTGTAATTTCCTGGCGACCTTTTCCAAGAAAAACGCTCCGAATTTCAATCTTTCTATATGCATATTTTGCAGGCGTCTGTTCTAAATGTCTAGCAATAGCATTATTTAGCGACATACTTAAATCAACCTGCTTAACAAAAATTCTCATATCATGAAGTCGTAGGCGGTATGTGCTTGTATTATTTAATAAATCTTCACCAGCTTTTTTACGATATTTTGGTGCATGAATAAGGAATTCATCGCTATTTCTGTAAAATGTCCAGAGCACATCACTATTAGGTATTAAAAGCTGATTTTGTCTGGCCATATCATAGTCCAAATGCGACAGTAATCTGCAAGTCTGACCTTTGGCAAATCTTGCTGCTCGTGATTTAAACCCTGAACCTTCAAAATCGTTTTTGTCAACTGCATCTTTATAATAAAGTGCAGCCTCATAGAGACCTTTGCTAACCTCACGATCTGCTCCAAGTTCATGAAGAAGTAGACATCTGTATGCGTAATGTATTCCTGAGTCATAGCATTGAATACCATTAATAGATAAAGTTAAACGACGAATCCATGTTAAACCTAAATATTGAGCTACACTAGTAAAACTATCACCTGCAAAATTCCCTGCCAAGTCTTTAACAATAGGCACCCATTCGCCAGTTGCATCAACTTTACGTTCAAGAGATAATACAAGACTCAGATATGTCTTACTCAAATCTAAGTAAAGTGAGTCACCAAAATACCGGAAAATAAAAGGACCTGCAGATTGATTAAGTGCATTGAGGGGAAGCAATTCTTTGTATGCGGACCGTTGAATACCAACATTTGTTGATGGTATACTAAAGAAAGTTAGTCGATTATCAACCCCTTCAGTACTGTCTTTATCAATTTTCTTTATTGTCGTCATTTTAATTATAGAATAATAACAATATACTAATACTTATATACTCAGAAATCATCAAAGCTGAGTTGGTCTCTATATCGTCTACGTTTCTTTCCTAAATTATCTATAATAACATTTTGTTTTTTCTTTCGGCTTCTTTTGCCTTTCCCACATTGTTCAAGTTTTTTCCCTACTTTTTGAAGACCTTCGCTTCCATGCTGTTTCAATGCTTCACTTACTGAGCGACCTTGTGAAACATCTTCGAGAATATTTTTTCCTACATTTACAGCCTCATTTCCCGCAGTTGTGGCTATATTTTTAACAATAGGCATTAAAAAACGCCCTACAGCCCCAAGTACACCAAATCCTCTTTGATACCTAGTTCCTTGGAAATAACGATTATCTTCAAGTAATCTTCCTCCCCCGTCTTGAGCACTCAAAAATGGCTCCCAGTCAATTTTATCTATGTCTAAACTAACGTGTGTCATGCTTTAAAATAGTGAGCGTTGAAAGTGTAATGTTAATATACAAGTTCCCCAATGGAATTTTACTAGCTTTCCAGTTAAGGTTCGAATCTCAATAGTAATGTCTGGATGGCGTTTACCTAATAAACGATGATGATGTTCGGTCATATATACTTCTGAAACACTTTCTCCAGGTTCACCCGATACATTAACAACACGTAATAAAGGTGCAGTTACGTTACCTATTATGCTATTTTCAACAAGTTTTGGTGCATAAACTAAAAATTGACGCATACCTCCAGATATATCAGGCATATACTTTGCGACTTGTCCACTATGAACTTTTTCTGAATCGAAACCAAGAGTATAAGCTAGTTGACGACTTAATTTAATAAATTGTACGTTTCCTTGCAAGAAGACATGAAATCGCTTATGCACTTTATCGTATAGTATGGAAACCCATTGATATTTTGGATCAGCGAGTTGTATATTGGAGAAGCTAAGAAGCATTTTTAAATATTCAGGAGGATAAACATATTCAACTAGATGCATTTTCTTAGGCTTCGAGTCATTTAACTCTTCTGATTCTTTTTGCGGATGAACTTTTTGTTGATGAACATTTTCTTGTTGTGGAAGTTCTTTGTCTTTGGTTTTATCTTCAACATGCCTACCTCCACCACCAAAGAAGCTTTTCCAAAAGGAAGGACGTTCAGGAGGGTCAGCAATTAACATTTCAGGATGCGGGAGCTCAGGCAACGAGCTTAGATCCCCAGGTTGAATTGCTACTTGCTCTGGTTCTTCTTCAATAATGGGAAGATTACTCACTTTTTCAGCCACTTCCTCATTACTTATAGCTGGAGATTCCTGTGGCTTTCCTAAGCCTTCTTTTTCAGGGGACCATGGTTCAACAGCGTCTTCTTCACTTATTGTTGGTAATTCATGCGACTCGTTATCTTCAAGATTGTGCCTTGAATGTTGTACAGGCTCTTCTAAGGGGGGAGTCCAAGGCTCTTCATCTTCATCAACAACTCCTGGAAATTCCTGAATCTTTTCTTTAGAAAATTTTACATGCTCCTCAGTGACTTTTTGTTCAATTTCCTCACGATGTTCAATATTTTTCTCATCTTCGTGTGTCGTAGACTCTTGAACATTTTCCAATATTTTTTCAGAAGTTTCATCAGGCGTTTCAGCGACTTCTTGTTCAAGTTCTTCATGATGTTCAATATTTTTATCTTCTACAATTGTCGAAGGATCTACATCCATTTCTTGCGTACCTTCAGAAGTTTCTTCAGGTGTTTCAGCGACTTCTTGTTCATGTTCAGCGTCAATATTTTCATCTTCTGCAGGTGCTGAAGGTTCTTCATCTTTTTCTTGTGTATCATCAGATGGCTCTTCAGCGATGTCATCAGTTGATTCAGCTTCCTCAATATTTTCCTCTTCATGTGTAGAAGGTTGTTTACTATTTTCTTGCATATCTTCAGTCGGTCCTTTAGGCTCTTCTTCATGTTCGACTTGACTTTCATTATTTTCCTCTTCATGTGTCGAAGTCTCTTCATCATCAGGAGTTGTTATTTTTGCTGATGAAGTTTCATCATCTTGTTTCGAAAGTTCAACTTCAACTTTGCCTACAATTTCTTCAGATAAAATTTTCTGACCCGCAACAGCTTCTTCAACTTGACTGGCTAATTCTTTAACCTTTTGTTCTGCGGCCTTAGCACGATCTGCAGCTTTTCGTGCCTCAGTAACATCGCCTCGCGATTCTGCCGCTACAGTTTCTATTTGTGCTTCTGAAACCCTATCTTTTGCATCTAAACATTCTTGTATCCATTTATCTATTTCATTTCTTCGACTAAACAATAATTTTAATTGTGTTACAACCAATTTTAGAATGGTTGCAGGTACTTTTCTCTTAGTTACCCCCGTCTCATTTAACGTTACTTCTTCATCTAGTAGTGCATACTTATAACGAGCATCTTTCCAATATTTCTGATTAAGATCTTTATTTATTTGTGATTGTTGCTTTTCCAATTCTACACTATTAGTCAATGACCTTGTAGCCGCACGAACAGCCATATCTATCAAAGTTTTTTGTTCATCTGTTAGTGTATCAGTAAGAGGTGTTATCTTTCCGTCTAAAGGAGTTTTGTCATTTTGCTTTTCAGTATCCTGTCGTATATCATCCAATTTTTCTTCAGAAGATACTGGAGCTTCAGTAGGAGCTTCTGATACAGGTGTTACTGGAGACTTTGGAATAGGAAGATCATCAGTTATAGAACTATCAGATGTAGGCAAACTTTCTGTTTTTTCATTAATTTGATTTTTAACTTGAACTTGAGAAGGAGCAGGTGTATCTGTTTCATGATTTTCATCAACATTTTCCACTAAACTTGCTTCTTGTAAAGTATTTTCTAATGGGGAAGGTGATGCAAAACTTTTAATTGCATTTATTATTATATCTTTTTGCTCAGTTTGCGGCTTTAATCGAACAACAGAGCTTTCCGGAATTGAAGATAGAACTGGAAGTTTTGCCCCCTTAATTTCTTTATTTAAATATTGAATAAATTTATAAGCACGATCTTTTGGCATATCAAAGTAACCTTCCGTTTCCAATTGTTGAATGAAACTCTCATACTCGGCAGTAGGCAATTTTTCTTTTTGTTCAACTTCGGGCTGTGTATGCGGAGTAGATTCAATGGTTTCTTCGATAGGAGTAACAGTCGCGTGTTCTTCATTTTGATTGGCTGAGGGAGGATTAGTAAATTCGTCAAGTGCTTGTTTGATCAGCTCTATTTGATCGTGATTTGGAGTGAAACGAACCATTTCTATACCATCTATTGCATGAGGGTTTATAGGCGGTAAACGAATTCCTTGTTTTCCTAAAAATTTCATGAAATTAAATGAAATTTCCTTTGACAAATCAAAATACCCATTTTTAACTAATTGTTCGCTTATAGTCTCAACAGCTCGTCTTCTACGAAAATTCCCATAGATTCTTTTTTTATTTTCTTCAAGTCTCATTTCCTCTCCCTCGCGATCCAATTCTTTTTTCCAAGCATCAAGCAAAACTGCATTTATGGCCTCTTCTAATGCCTCTTCTGAGGCAAAAGACAAATCAGGTATCTCGATTCGAACAGATAGAAGTTCCTTTCCATATCGGCGATAAATTGTAATAGATTCTTGTTCTTCGGAATCTCCAAGTAAAGAGAATGAAAACGGATAAATAATGTTTGAAAGTGCAACAGTCCAACTTGAATCTAACTCAAGTGTGTCAGGCATCCTTACTGTAAACTTTGAGGTAGTATTTCCTTCAACATCTTCAGAATTTGAAGGTAAAACAACATAAAATGAATCCATGGTTAATGTCGAACTATGTCGCTGTCGTTTACCCAGCTGTTATGAATATCTTTATAACCAACCCAACGCACAAAGTGTTGCTTTATCCCTGTACGTGTTGTACGAGTCTTTAAAATTTCGGCAATACGATGAGTAGTATCCTCTTGCGTGGGCACCAACTCTTCTCTATAGAATATTCCTTCAATTAGGTTGTCTTCAAAATCTTTTAACCTATATGTTATAGGCGTACGTGCGTCGTTAGTTGTATGTATAAGAAAAAGCTCGTCAGTATAGTTTGGTAAATAACCTTTTTCAAATTTACCCTTTTCTTTTGATATACGGACAACTTGTCCAGGCTCGAGTTTAGAAGTTATTTTTATAGGATCATCAGTGCCCTTATATAGTCTTTCAAATAAATTTTGAGAATTTTTAAAAGTAACAGAATTAGGTGTAACACCTGTAACACGGTTTACGCTTGAATTTATTCCAGAAACAATTTTTTGAATGGCTTCAACCCACCGAAGTGTGTTTTTTTCGCTGAAGTATCGATATAATCTTGCTTTTATTGTACGATTTGCTCTTTCTGCCATTGAAGCATGAACATCAGGACTATAAACTACACGCTTGTCAATATCCTTGGATATAAAATATTCCCTCATTCTTTTAGCCTCAAATTCTAATCCTCGATCAGTATACAATTTATGAGGCAAGATACCATCTGAAAGTTTGAAAACTTTTTCAAATGCTTCAATCATATCTTCTGATCTCTTAGTTTTGACGGGCGCTACAAAAATCTTCCGACTTAGAACATCAATACATACTAAAAGGTATCTGTTATTATCATTATGTTTAGATATCTGATCAAATATGGCCAAATCTGCTTGCCAATCTGTATGAAGACCACTTGGCCTTGTAACTAGTCTGGGAAATTTTTTTCTAATTGGTCGATGCATCGTATACACTCTTTGCTTATGCAAAAAATTATAGACTTCCTGATATTTTAACTTTGGATATTTGAGCTTAGCTTCTTCATAAACACGATGTATTCCTGCATAGGAAGCAGGAGAATTTAGCGAATAATATATTTTTGATAAAAAATTATCTAAAGCTTTTCCCATATTTGAGGAATAAATTTATTTTTCTTTTTTATAGGCAGGACTTTTACCAAAACTCTTTTCTTACTTTTCCCACTACCTGATTGACTTCCAGAACTTTCCTCTGTACTACTTTCTACTTGCGTCTCTTTGATCATTTCTTTTACTAATGGGTCTTTGGATAATCGATTAAATAGAAAACTAAAACCTTTAGGAGGTGACGATATATCACCTTGTACATATTCGAGCACTTCAGTGAAATTACTATTCTTTACAAGTCTTCCTTTGACGTTAGATTCGAAGCTTCCATTCTTACGTATTCGAAATTTTTCAGCATTATCTTTGACATAATTTTCCAAATCTTTCGAATATCTCTTTGAAATAATTCCATTAAAAGGTGTTGTTTTTCTTCTTTTCATTAGTTTTGTCGATGTAAATTCTGAATCTGTTTGATATTCTGAACTTGATTGTACAGGTGTTATCCGTGCTTTAGGGGCTGCAGTGTCACTAAGGTAAGGAGCAACTTCTGGAGCTTTAGCCGCATTACCTTCATCGATTATCACTTTTTGAGGTCTATTTTCTAATTTATGTTTGAGTTGTCTTCTTTTCTTATATAACCAGTTATATTTTTGGGCTTTTACATCTTCTCTTAAATTTGGATCACTAAGAGTCTGTTTAATTTTTGAGTCAGTCTGCGCCTTTTCATTTTGAAGAAAATCTCCGTTTTTGATCATGCTTAAAAGTGTAAGATATTCACTTTCAGGAACCATAATCATTTTCTTTGTATGTTTCATTCTTGTGTGAATCTATGAATGATGTGTTCAGCTAAGGCTCCCAGGACAGGTACAAGTATAGCAGCTAGAGCGGCACTACCTCCTTGTTGTATTCGGTTTCTGGCGCTTTTTTCAGTACGTGTTCGGGCGATAGCTCTATAGAAATCAGCAAATTGAGCTAACTTCTTGCGCTGTCTTCTATTTAATATAAAATTATTTTTTAAAATATTAGCACAGATTTCAACTATTGCTAATATTTGATCTGCACTGGCTGAAAGAATTAAGGCGTTTTTCTTTTTATCGGAAGATGTTTTAGCTAAACGCTGTAAAAATTCAAAATTTTCTTTAACGTATGGACTATAGTCATACATTTTTTTATAAATAATAGTTTTAAGATCACTTATATATTATAGAGGCAAATATATAGTCTGTTTTTCACCTGGAAATATTTTAGTGGAAAGACGCAGATTCTCTTCTGTACTTGGATGCATATTAATTAGTAAATAAGAAAATTGTTCGGAAGTAGCATCGCGATAAGCCTCAAGGAAATAGTTAAGCATTTTTGGGAACAGCTGAGACCCAAGCGTACGAACCTGTAATAATCCTTGAGGATTTTTAGTTAAAAGAATATAATGGGCGTTTGCACGAGCAGTCCGGATATCTCGTCCATAAAGTGATTGTGTTACAAAGATTACGCTTACACCCCAATTATGCGATCCTCGCGTGAATAATAAATCTAGAAATTCTACAGGGATATTTAGCATTAAGTCATCTAGGACTAATAATTGGTGTTTTTTAATCATCTCGACTTCTGGAACCCCATTATATGTTGTTATTCCCATTTCTTTTAATTTAAATATATTTTCGTTCATTTCACCAAAACAAAACAATATCTTATTTGGCGGAGGGGCAATTAATTTTTCACAATTTGCTAGAAATTTCATTAGCCATTGGGTTTTTCCGCTGCCTGTGGCACCGGAAATAACCATAGTAAAAGGCGCTTTGAACATTTTTTGCTTTGTAAAGAAATTTGTTTTCATTTATATATTACAGATGATTCCTAAAGCAATTATTCAAAATGTTGTTTCTACAGCTCAACTACTTGATAGAAATAGTAAACTTGATCTTTATAATCTTGCAGAAATAGTAAAAAATTCTAAATACGCTCCCGAACGTTTCTCAGCACTTATAATTAGAATTCAACAACCAATTAGATCTACGGCTTTAATATTTTCTAACGGACGAATTGTATGTGTTGGAACAAAATCGGTGAATGACTCGGAAATTGCGATTGGGCATTTTGTTGAAATCATATCATCTGCAAGTTCCTTACCAATAAGGATGCGAGGATTTAAGATACAAAATGTTGTATCCTCATTTGCTTTTCCTGGGCATATTAATTTACCAGGTAACCTTTTTTACAACATAAAATTATTGTTTAAGCCTTATACGACACCATGAGAATTGCTCCTCCAACGTGGCTCGCTAAACATATTTCTTACAACCCAGAATTTTTTCCGGGTATGTGCTTACGACTTGTTGATTTTCGCACAGTTGTTTTGGTTTTCACAACTGGAAAGTGTATTATTACAGGAGCACGAACAGAAGAAGAAATTTTTATTGTTCAAAATAAAATTTACAATTCGATTTTAATGTTTTGTAAGAATCAATAAATACTAGTGTTGATTTCGCTTCTTAATTCCATCAAGAGTTTTCCAAGATAATTTTCGCCTTCCCATTGGCTAGGATCTTTCAGTCTTGCACTTTTTGGACATACGCCGTTGCTCCAATAAAGTTCTGATGCGGACGCCTGCGCAATAAGTCCATCGCCTGTGGCACGTAACTGATTGAATAGCTGTGTGTTCTGGGTAAATTTTGCCCATAGTCCTGTGTACATGACCTATAATTTATGATGGAATTATAAATAATATTTTTTACTTTGTTGCGAACAGAATTCCATTCAATTTGATTATATCCACGGATACGTTTCCCAATTCTTCGAATAGTTATAGGATTATCTAACATTAATACTTCTTCAGCAATCTCCAGATCCCCGAAGAAACGTGCTTTCTGCCAAATGAAAAATTGTTCAACTGAACTAAATGTTTTCCCAAGTAGTGTGAAACACGATCTAAACCGGTTGTCAAAGCCAAAACGTTGAGAATGAAATATGAATATATTTTGATGTTGTTCTCCAATAATTTCTAAAGGTGGATGAGAGTTCGCAGTAATTTTTATTTTAAGTCGTTCTAGGAAATAAGCTGTATTATCTAGAAAATTTTATATTTAAATTCATTTAAAACTTAACCTATATTGATATCATTGATCATATTGCTAAAAATATATTAAAACAACTAAACAAGAATTTATAAAAATATATTGTATAAAACAAATCTAAAAACAAAATATTTATGAAAAAATATTTATACAAAAAAGATCATTTTGTTGGATCATTGATAGGCGCACCCCGATATCCATAGGGATAACAATCGAAATTTGCATCTACAAATCCTTTGTCATAGATTGGTGTGTAGCGTCTAAATAATTTTTATATTTTTCAGATAAAAGACTAATACCTTATTTGAGTTCGACTTGTAACTTGTCCTTTGCGCCAGTTCGGTTGGAAATGTGTTCTCTGCAATACCACAGGATCTTGTTCCTCGCCATATGCTTCTACCATTTTCTGTAAATAAATTATAAAATTATATTGTAGTTTAAAAATACCCGGAATTGATTAAAGTCCAGTGGTGTGTCAACTTGCTCCCAAAGTCCACGGCATTTTACAATATATTTTATTTCACCAGTTTCACGGTGCTTCATTTTCATTGCATACTAAAAAATACTAAGAAAATAGTTTACATTCAAACCTGTTTGCATCCTCCTGTATAAAAAGATATAATAGACCATTCTGCATATTCACGACTCATCATTCCAAGCATATCTCCAACACGAAATGGAGGCTTCTTATTACGCTTGTGTACAAAGAAACAACTATCTGTATCGGTATATAGAAGTTTACATCCGGTGTCATTTACAATTTTTTCCATAAAGTCGTAAAGCATCACTCTTGCAGTTGCTGTTGTAATAAGGGCCAATACAATATTATACTTGTCGTGTGGTCGAACAAATTCACGACGATTCTTATAAGGTACAGCGAATAGATCTGGAGTCAACATCTCTATAGCACCCACTTCCAGCTTTGGATCATTAAGAATCGTATGAAGTTTTATAGGGGAACTTGTGATGCAATCTTGTGTTAAATTACAGCGAAGTGCCCATCGGCCCCACCTGAATTAGTGATTTAAATTTTTAAATTTTCTTACATTGAATTATTGCAAGTTTTAGCAAGATAGCGCAGTCCTTCATTTCTTGCTATTTTTGAAGGATCAAGAGTGATACCATATTCTTTTTGATTTTTCTCAATAAAATCAATTTTGCGTCTTTCTTCTTGTTCAACATTATCCGGAGACAAAACACTGCTAGGCCAACCACTTGCCTAAGATAAACAATTATGAATAATAAAACTCAAGTTAAACCTCAATTTTTAGTCGCATCATGTCTTGAACATATGGGCGTAGTAATTCATCAGACCATTCTTCCCAATTATAAATACTATATACTTTTGTTGCACGATACCCTCTGCTCAAAGCAAGTTCTAATTCTACGGAACATGTTGTGCTTACAAACCCTCGCTGTTCATCATTATGTTGACACCATTTTCTACCATAGCTATAGCTAGTTTGTTTACGTTTAGCCACACCGGGCTCTATCTCTATTGCACACTGATGACATAGGTGAAATATCTAGAAAAATTTTTCACTTTGTATTAAAAATAACATACCAATTTTCCATGTATTCTTTCAGGAATTACAGGTAAATATAGGTCGTCAGGTGGAATGATGAATAACTTAAATATTCCTCGATAAGGGCGTAAATCTATAGGTTTTGTCCAATTTATATCGAGATTGAGATCCAATAACTCCGGATGGCCTAAATAATGAAAGGTTACATATTTTTACTAAGTCTCACCAATGGGGTAGAATGCATAAAAGTTAACCGCAGGATATAGACTAACAACATCATAACATGAAATTTCGTATTCATTTTCTCCATCACCTTCAAGGTTGCATTTAAGTGATAAAGGGCCTGTCCTTCCACCTAGATATCATATATTTATAAGAATTAAAAATTAATAAAACCATGAAAAGCATCTCGGGGGAATAAAGGTCCAATGTCGGGCAATTCATCAAAGAAAAGAGACATTTGAGGATTATCTTCCAATGCCTTGATTACCTCGCATTCCCAAAATATGTAGGTACGTATGTTCTCGTTCTTTAACAAATTGATTCGTTCGTTTAAAGTGTCGTCATTAAATAGTGCTGTTTTACCATTTAGGCAAATTTCATGAGGACGATAAAGACTAAATTTATAAGTAAGAAAAATGAAGCTTATTTTACCATTTATGTCCATGCCATGCACATCCTAGGAACTCTATAGCTATATTCTTTTCTTTAATAAATCCATCAAGTCGTAAAACACTTCCATTTGAAACCGTAATTCTATACTCGCCTTCAGCACTTTGTCTGTTTTGTATTTGAAGTCCTGTTTTATGTTCAAGCCATTTAATAAATTTAATGGAAATTGCTGAATAGTTTGTATCCTTGTGATATCCGTTGTCTGGAATAATTCCTATCTGATTGCTTTTCAGGTAGTTTATGCCTAAAAATATAATTATATTAGTTAGGATTTCTAAATTTACAAAAATGACGAAGACATGCACTAGCAAGTGTCATTGAAGATACAAGAACATCATCTCGTTTTGATGGTTCTGTAGCTAGTTCAAAGAATAACTTTTGTAGTTTAACGAGAGCGTGTGTAAGTATGCGTACATCCTGCTCACAATATTCGACAATTTGTTCACAAAGTAAAAAGGAACCGTCCTTGTGCATATCATACCATTCTTCGAAATCTTTCCTTCTTTGTTTTCCCATTGTTTCGGGATAATAATACTTTTTGGCTGGCAGGCTTTTCAACAAAATGTCCATATTTTTATTAAGATTCCATCCATGAGGAAAAAATGATTTTCCTCCTTCATCAATATCTAGACCAAGAGCCTTTGGTAATTGATCCAACTTGAGCATCATCCAATTAAAAGAATCACGAAAAGAAATATAGGGATAAAATCCATCTTTCTTCTTAATAAGAACTTCATAAAGTTTGTTTCCAGTTCTAGTTATATTTGGTTCAATTCCAAAGTGTTTAATCAGTTCGCCCAATAGTAAATGCATATCATAGCGTCTGGAAATAATAAAATAAAAAATAATTCGTACAAACCCTCCATAATGTGAAATAGCGAAAGTTCTTCCTTTTCTCTCATTACCAAGTCCAAAAATTATCCATTCAAGAAATTCACGCAATGGATTTTCGTAATTTGCACCCGTCCAGCTTCTCATTCTTGGAATTCCTGGTCCACAGGTTTTGCAAGCTCCTGTATATTTTTCTTTCCAATTATTATTTTGCATACAAGTTGAGCATAATAACATCGCCTAATTTATAATTTAGATGTTAAAATAATTTAAATTACCGAGACACAATTCACATGGTGTAATTGATAATTTTCATCATAAGATGAGCTATCATTTGTATTTTTTGATGATGATATTAGTTCACATTCAAAATCAAATACAACCTAGAAAACATTTCAACAGTCATAAATGCAAAATTTACCATAAGATAAGATTGCGATGTCCTTGGAACAATCGGTTGCACAAAGCATTGTTCGTCCCTTCTATGTCTGGAGCGGCAAAGGGAACAGAAACGAATATAACACACATGTCCTTCATTTTCTTCCTTGTTATTCACTTTGTATATCTGGCCGCATTCTTTGCATCTATTTTAATTTAATTTTAAATTACAAGTTTTTTAATTTACCTCTTAAAAATCTGACAAATTCCTTTTTCTATATGTCGTTCGTAACAGTCGGGATTTCTAAATAAATTAAAACAGTTGGAGCAATTCATTTCGTAATTTTCAATCTCTTTGCATGGAAAATCTGCACCCATCCCACAACATCTTGGGCATTTTGCTGCACATGTCTGTCTATGTTCCAGTTTGCTGTGGAAAGTTGCTTCACATTCAAGGCAATAATACATATGTTTGCCAAAAAATGTATTTAATCTTCGTATACCATAATAATGTCCATCCATTAAATAAAGACTGATATCTTTTTTAGCACGATCCGGTCCCTTCCACAAAGGTGTCATTTGGCCATGTTCTCCAAATACCGATAAACGATATTCACCAGGATGCTTCGCATCAAGATATTTTTGTATTAAAGGAACATGTTCTTCCACGGTATATTGTTGTAATTTCAGAGGATATCTTATTCCGTGTCGTTTCATTTGGATTATCATATCTTTGATCAGTGTATATCGTTCAATCTTGGATTTTGCTCCTTTTCCTGCGATAATTCTTTGAAAATTCACATTTTCTTTTGTAGTTTTAGCCATGTTTACATAAAGTAATGTCAGTTGAACAGCCAACAAAAGGCAATGATTTTTGGCAGGCTCACCAAGATCATCGTTACGAACCTTAAATATTTAATTTTCATTTATAATTTATTAAACCTCTATAAGATTGTTGATGTCTGTTCCTTTAATAATATCTCTAGGTTTTCTGCCGCTACCACTATTCCCTTTTTGTATTAAAGCAAGAGCCTCTTCATGAGAAGGCCCCATAACAATCTAAATATAAAAATTTTTCTTGTATTTTTTAAATTAACCTCTATATGAATTGGCTGACTGTAAAGGGATGGCCTTCCCATCCTTTTACCGCTTTGATCAACAGAATCAAATTGTTCCATAACCACTTGTGGTGTATTTTGCGCAAAACCTCTGTATGGAATTTGAATTGGTTTTTCAAGAACTCCACTTCTTATTATTATTGAACATTTTTCTGCTTTAGCACCGGTTGTCTTGTCTGCCTTTGCAATGAAGTAGTCAATTAAATCTTCTAAAAGCTGGTCACTTCCTTCAGGCGCATCTTGAATATTTTTAACAGTGAATATATTTCTAAAATAAAAACAAAATTAATGCACAATTCTGAATATACCTGAAAACTCCAATTTTGAATTTTGTGCTTTTAATAATATCAGATGCCTCTTCTTTATAAAAATGATCAACAGAATATTCACCAAAATTTCTCGTTTGAAGATCCATCTAAATGCTATGAATAAAAGTCAAAATTAGAAAATTAGATATTAACGTTAAAACATATTTTTAACGAATATTATGGGTCTTTTATATATTTATTCTTAATTAGTTTTTTTAAAAATCAATGCTGCTTCATTTTACTATTCATTTAATTTTTCCGTTTCTGTAGTAACAACACGATCTTCTGAAGATTCTTCAGTTTGTACACCCTTTTCCTCTGTTTTTAGTTGATTGATAGAACCCGTCTGTTCTCTCATGAATATTATTGGCGAATCTAAAATTATAAATACATGCAGCAATTTTGTCAAACCTTCTCTCATTATTGGTCCGTGAATGCTTCCGTGTTTGTTGAAAATCTTAATTGCCATTTCAAGATCAATTTGACCCCAAAATTTGCTAAATGGATTATGAAGCTCAAAATACAGCTCATCCTTCACGACTTCCGTAATGGCCTTAAATAACAAATAATTTTATAAAAAATAAAAATATACAATTTTTGCCAGCGCATTCATCTCCTTAAGTAGATATTCATGTATTTGACTTTTTGCAAGAGGATAGCGTTTTTCATGAAATTGCATAAAAGCATCGTAGAGTTCATTTTTTAGTATTTTGTCATCTTGGCGTACATACTCGAGCGTGTTTATTTGGCGAGAGAAGCGTATAACGCTTTCTTTGAGACCATCAATAACATGTTCATACATTTGTTGATCCATCTTAATTTTTCTATTTAAGATTTAATTATTATTAATACCGCAATGTTGAAGATAATGAATAGACACTGAAACATTTTCTGTGAAATTTAATTAGCAATTGTATAAAATATTTTAAATTGTTAAAGTAACAATTAATTTCTGTAATTAATGTTGCTCGAAATTTTTATTCAACAATATTAAGCAAGTAAACTATCTTTAATGATTCATTTTAATTCTTCTTATTATAAAAGCCATAGGTTTTTTGCTGTTGTTCTATGTTAGCAGTTGTGCATTGAGAGCAAACCTTAAATGAAAAATTATTTTAATAATTTGATAATTTGTTTACAAGGAAGCTCAGCTCGTAGATACTGCCATTTTTCTTGACGAAGAGATTATTTGCCAGTTTTTTTGTAAGCTCGCTGCATTGTAAGCACTAAAATTATTTATACAACTGATTAATATATTTCAGTACCTGGTGGAGAATCCAGCAAAATTTTCCCAAGTTTAGAAGCTTCTTTTCTTTACTATTTGTAATGCATGCACCTCTTGAAAATTCAAACCCTTCGTTAACTTAATAAAAATATTCATATGTAAAAAAAGATTACCTAAATCAGTCATTGAATTGATGTTTTTTCCCGATTGCTGTTCTTTAATAGAATGACCTAAAAATTTTCAATTTTGGTAAAAATTTTAACTCACCAAAGTATCCAGAGTAATGCATTCCTAAAGAGATATTCTTGTCAAGATCCTCAGCACACAATTCTATAGTCAATAAAGATAAACCAGATATTCCTGTATTGAATAAATAATATTCCCTTTTCTTTTGACGTTCACGGCATAGTTCGCATTGGTACAAAAAAATACCGCCACGCGGATTTTTAAGAAGCTGTGCGCGATTAATCCAGGCCTCTGGCCCTGCAAAACTTTTTTGCAAAGTTCCTAAAATGTTTCATTTATAAATTTTGAAATTTGAAATTACCTTCACTACGCATTCTTTTAATAAACGCTTCGTTTAATCCCCTTGGAATATCATCTTCTGAATCTTCTGATGAGTCTCCATTGAAATTATAATGCAGATCTGAAAAAATGCATGCCTGATGTAGATCGTCGTCTTCTTGTTTTTCTTTATCTGTCATTTCTTTTGCTTCTGTATCGTTTAACTGTTTATAAAATTTAGATAAAAAATGTGAAATACTATACCAAAGACTCAGATGATCTTTTAATTAATTTCTTCTCGGGAGTTTTAGTCTTCCTCAGCGGTGCTGCTTTGTCTGCTGAACTCGCCTTTGATATAGACTTTCTTCTTCTGCATTCTGATGCCACCTTCTTTTTTTGTTGCTTTGAAATAAATTCGCGAAATATCCCCATTTCCTTAGCAGTTAGTGAAACTTAAAACTTGAAATTTTATACTTGAAGATAGTTACCTTGTGATCCATTATTTTGAATATCATCATCAAGATTAATTGTCTCGACTATAACAATAAAATATTTGTTAGATATTATATTATTTATTTACCTTCTTTTGAATTAGAATTCATTTGTTTAGGAAAATGAAGCAAACAAATATGAAATTTAAATCCTTAAAAGTTTAAAAATTTTTTAATTATTTGGATATTTTAAATAAATTTAATCGGAAGTTTATGTTGTTTTAATGATAGGAAATTGTTGGTAAGTATTATGAATGAAAACAAGGCGAAAACTTGCTTCTTTTATATGTACCTGAAATGCTTCTAGAACATTCTAGAATAGATAATTACTATGAAATAACTTGTTTTTTGCTCAATTATATTATCAAATGATCGTTGAATCCTTGTGTTTTGAACAATAGACAAGCAAAGTTACTTGTTATTACCAAATATTTCGGGCAATTAAGTGGGCATTTTTAAGTTGTTGTTGCGAAATATGTTCTATTATGTGCTTTGTGCAATTTTTGGCCCAATTAAGTGGGCATTTTTTGTGCAATTATTTCGAAATAGGTTTTGGTGATTATGTGGGCATTCTTACGTTTGATTGTTACAAAATAATTTGGCAAATTATGAGGCCGAGTTTTACTGTAATTATTGCAAAATATTTTTTGTAGCAATTAAGTGGGTTTTTGGTGTGACGAAATATTTTTAGACAATTATATACAATATTTGAAAGCATTTTATTTTATTTTTTACATGATTTAACAAATTTTTAAATTTTTGTTTTATGCACATTTTTAATGCTAATCTTTATCAATTAAGGAATGGACATGTCTAATTATTTATTTTAAAATTATTTGAAAAAAACTTTCAGTATTCTACAAAAATTCTAAATGTAAAAAAATATTTTTATAATTTTTAATTACATTTTTTACTAAACTTCGTCTTGTTAAATTTTTGCTAATAAAAATTTTTTAGTTATTACCTTGCGCACTCTATAGAAAATTTACTTTTTTCAACTACAACCTTTTTTATCAATTTTAGGTAATTATAGATGCGCAGTAATTATTGCACACAACTCATCATACATAAATTTTTTAGTAAAATAAAAAATTCTGTATATAAATTATTATTCGAAAAAAGAAAAATTTTTTAGAATGATTAGTAAAGGTATTGGCTGTGATTTTTTTGCTACATTTTTAAAACACTTTTGAAAAATTTATCGAAAAGTGTTTTAAAAATGGAGTATATACTACTAACATCATTTTTTTGATAATTCTTCGTCTTTTAGAAAGAAATTTCCTATTTAATTTTTTTGGGTAATTAGTTATTGCGCTCGATAGATAAAATACTTTTTTTAAAATAAGATAGAAATAAAAATTTTTTGTAAAATTATATAAATAAAAAAGAAAATGATTGAAAATAAAAATTAAAATATTTTTAAAATAAGTACAAAAAATTAGTAGATGGAATTTTCTTTTTGAAAAGAAGAAAACAACATTTTTCATTTTGTTTCCTACAAAATTTTCTTATGATTAGAATAATATAGACTAGTCAAATAGCAATCACAGTTTATCATCAGAAAATATTTTGTAAAATTTTTATATTTACAAAAGGAAATTTTTACAATTTTTAATCTATAAAATAAAAATTTTTTAAAAAAATCAACATCACTTTTAAAGTTAATTACTGCGCGAAAATAATTGTTTTTTTCTTTCTTTATTTTCTTAAAAATTTTTTCTTTTTGTAGGTAATTACGTAGTCACTATAATTACTCCGTGTGACTTTGAAAGAAATTTTTAAGTAAAAAAATAAAAAAATATTTTTAATATACATAAATTGAAAAAATTAATTTAAAAAACATGGTAATTATCTATGGAATTATAGGTTAAGGTATAGGCTGTGATTTTTTTGCTACGTTTTTAAAACACTTTTGAAAAATTTATCGAAAAGTGTTTTAAAAATGGAGTATATACTACTAAGGTTTTCGAGCTTGACCTCTCTTAGAGTGAGGGTTCTAATCTTACCCGAGATCTACTTTTATCCTCTCCCTCTCCCCTTCTTCCTCTAAGGTTTTCGAGCTTGACCTCTCTTAGAGTGAGGGTTCTAATCTTACCCGAGATCTACTTTTATCCTCTCCCTCTCCCCTTCTTCCTCTAAGGTTTTCGAGCTTGACCTCTCTTAGAGTGAGGGTTCTAATCTTACCCGAGATCTACTTTTATCCTCTCCCTCTCCCCTTCTTCCTCTAAGGTTTTCGAGCTTGACCTCTCTTAGAGTGAGGGTTCTAATCTTACCCGAGATCTACTTTTATCCTCTCCCTCTCCCCTTCTTCCTCTAAGGTTTTCGAGCTTGACCTCTCTTAGAGTGAGGGTTCTAATCCTACCCTCCTCCTCCCTCTAAACAGTATTCTTTCTAATGTCTTCAAAGAAACCCCGCTAAATTCCCCTCTCCTCTTATAATAATTTATTTGAAAACTGACAGCATTGCAGTTCTTTCCCTCACAAACACAAGATTCTGTATACAACAATTCATCGGGTAATTTAGACACTGAACGATGCATAGCTCCAGTTATTGGCTAAAATATTTTAAAGATATTTTTTATATCCTCAAAAATATTATACTGGAATAGTACATGCCCCAGCACTTCTTCGTTCAATTAACGGCACAGATGCATTCACGCAACCCTGCTCGGTTACACCTGTCTTGTGATTGACTACATAAGTGCATAATTCACCGACACACTTTGTTTTGTCTCTACAATGATCGCCTTTACAAACACATGTGTATCTGAATATGGAGATTAGACTTGTAAGAAAGATACCCCTTAGAGGTTAATAATCCGCCAACACTATAATGAGTTATCTTAAAGAGGGGTATCGCTTAAATAGAGGGCTGGATCCCTTCGGATCTCCGGACTTTTTCGAATGTCCATGGAAATAGGGTATCGTCAAAGGGTATGATATTCAGGGTGCGACAATTTGGGTCATCGATATTTAATGCCAGGTACCCCTGTATATGTACCCCTGTCTCAAACCCCTTTCTCAATTTTCTAAAAATGACTTAAACAGAGGTCTGGATCCCTTCTGATATCCGGCCCTTTTCGAATATACAAAAATCCGGATCCTCCAACCCTAATTAGACTGAATAGGAAGAAGCTTACAATGGCACTTTTTCTGTTTCGAGCTTTTCAGCAACACTATTTTTATTGCAATAATCTCGATTTTTGCAGAAACATGCGAATGGTTTGTCTGCAGAAAGCTGTAAATATTAATTTTAAATTTTCTAAAAATTCCAGCTCCACCTCCTCTTCCCCTTCTCCATCCTCAACAACTTCGCAATGTGAACGAAGATCATTTCTTATCATTTTACCGCCTAAACAGCCTTTCACTATCACTGGTTCGCCCCATACTGACGTTCCCCAACGAGGCTCATAACGAGACTAGAAAATAGAAACAAAGTCAGAATTTTAATTAGAATATTTATAAATTTAAACCAGAATCAGTAACTTTGAAGGAATTAGGAAGGACTTTTTATTAAAATGGCAAGTTTATTAAATAGACTCAGACTTTAGCTAATGGGGGCTGAAAAGGAAGACGCTGGAAAAGAAGGTTATCTTAATAGGTGATGATATCTCTTAGGCTCACCTCCCTTACCCAGCGTCCACCAAATCTAAAAATGAGGTTCGATCTCCGTATTGAACTCAAGCACCCCCATCCCCCTCTAGTGTTGATAATCGTACTTATAACTGCCATCTTAAAAAGAGAGTATTGCTTAGGCAGCCCCTCATCATTAATTGTGAACGCAGACCCACCTCTTATCACTCATGTTCTAATAAAATAGAGGATAATGAGGTCTCGATTGTATTCAAACCCCTCAAGGACTTCAAGTTAGTTCAACAATTTTATATTTCCCAAACACTCACTCACAATCATACAATAGTCGCCTTTACATTTAGATCCCATACAATCCCTGCCTACACAATCAAAGCATGTTAAGGCTGCCAAAGAACCATTTGGAATTAAATTAATAATCAGTAGAAATGGAATAATTTGAATTAAATAATTAAATAGGCAGTAAAATGAAGTAAAATGGTGACGGTTATTATAGACAATAATGGATATCATTTTAATTAAATAAAGCTGGAAATGAGAGGGGTTTAAAATTATGGGAGTTTCGAGTGTTCCGATGCTGTTTAAAATGCCATACTTGCATTTTTATGAGATTCCCGATAGTAAATCAGTAAATGTTAGTCTTTGACTTGGAATCGGGTAGGTCTAGCTCAGGGATGTTAGCAACTGTTATTGTTATGCCCATCGACTTTGGAAGATCTCGTAGGACATAACAGGGTTTTTCTTGCCCTAGAGAACTAAGAAACGTAAACTTTAGTTCGATTGCTAACAGTCCTGGTCTATCTAGCTTACTTACAGATAAGTCCTGACCAACAAAGTAATCCTTCAAGTTTGTTAGGATTATAGTCATCCTCTCCTATTAGAGTGCAATAAAAGCCTTAAAGGCTAGTTTAATCTCTTGTAATAAATTTCAAAATTTTTAAATTTTATTATAATCTACCCTCGATATCACAACGGGGAGCCTCTCATTTTAACTAAAAAATAAATATAAATGGCATAGACTGGTAATAAATAAAATGGCTTCGATGTTATGCCTAAGTGCATATATATTATTTCGTAATACGTAGAGACGGTTAAGGGGAAAAATGAGGAACGTAGGCACAAACGGTGTTTGAAAAATGACAAACTCAAAGTGGCATAAACCAGTGTTAGAGTAACCAAGAAAACTTTTGACGTGGGAATGGCACAAGCAATGAAGTGTGGTTAAAATTGTGGAAGAAAATAATACGAAAAATGAAGTGAAGGAAATTAAAATTTTAATAAAAGGAGTCTTAAAAATATTTTTTTCTGTTTATTTAGGTTAACGATATAAAATTAATGTGGATATAGGCGAACACCCAGAGATACCTCTCATAGGACTGAAAAATATAGTAGTTATTATGATGTGTGTCTTAAATAGAGGATATCGGCTACTCAACTCTCGAGCCCAGGAGCTAACCAAAAATTTAAAAATTAATCTCAAATTGAGGTGTATCTATTAGTGAAGTAAATTAAAGTGATAACTTAAAGTGAGGTCTATTATAGAGATATATAATATTATAAAGAGGTTTGTCTTGGATTGTGTGAGGCTCTCCAGTGGCTAAGCAAAGATTAAAAAAATATACCTCAAATTGAAGGTGTGCCTTATAATGAGGTCTCTTATAAGAGGTAGATCTGATAGGCGTAGGGAAACAGGATTTTTTAAACGTTTTCAATGCCAACCCCAATTTTCTTATAAAAATAAAAATTTTAAAATAAAATAACAAAATAAAGGCCAATCCAAAAAAGGGGTGTATATCCCCAAAAACTAAGGTAAAACGGGAAAATTGCCACCCGTGAAACGCAAAAAAAAAAGAATTTATAGATTTTTTCGTCTCTCGAAGTTTCCTTTTTTTTGCTTTTTTACTAAGCGGTTGGCACTTTGCTTCAGAAAGAGAGAGAAAGCATTTTAGCTCTGTATTGCTATAGTGGCTAAGTATATGGCAAAAAGCATGCTCTATCTATCTCTATCGACTTTGAAAAATAAATGGAAAAGTGGAGAGGACGTGCTAGAAAAATGAATATATTATGGCATAAAAAATATTTTGCGTTCATATTTCATGATAGAGCCAAAAAATAGAGGAAAAAATATGAATAATTTTTTGGCTTTTTAAAAGAAAATTTTCAAAATTGGTTTTTAAGAGATTGAAATTAAATGGTTAAATTTTAAAAGGAGTTTAAGCAAAGCTTAAGGTCTCAAGGCAGTAATCCAACCTGAGACCTTCTCGCAGGGGATAAAGCACGAAAAATGAAAGCATTATTAAGTTGATGGTAGTCCTCCTTCGAAGAGCCTTAGGCCATAAATCTTCTATTTATTCGGAGAACTTTCCAGGATCAATCCCCGACAAGCTTTCTTGTTAATTTATGAAATGAATTTTGGGTGCCTTACTTTTAGTTTTTGAACTTTTTTTTTAGTGATACAATATATTGTTTAAGCAAATACTTAAAAATAATGTTTCTCCAAACATTTATATACCCTAATTATTTATTTTGTTTGTACAACTATTACACAATCTCTCAAATAAATCTCTCAAATAAATCTAAAAAAAAGCTGATTAGCAAACAAAACTAAAAAATACGTTTAAACTGAAAAAAATTACTTTTACTATTTTTAGTTAAAATTTAATAAAAAAAAATGAAAATTTTTGAGGTAGCAAATTTGAATTCTAAAAAATTAAAAAATATAATTTCAATAAGGTTAAGGCATATAAAAATTATTCTAAAAAATTTCTACAAAGCTAAGGCCTCTAAAAATTATTTTAAGAAAAATTTCTATTAAGGCAAGGAACCTCTACAAAAAAATAATTCTTAAGTGAAAAATTTAAAAAAATGGAGCTTAAAAATCTCTTAAATTTTAATATTTTTCTATTTTTATTTTCTCTAAAAATTCATTTCAATTTTTCTTTTTTTTTTTACATTTTTGTTGGTGGAAGCACTGAAGCAGCAAAATTTGGCAAAACAAATGAGGCACTATGCATTTGACTGTTATAAAATTGTAAACCCATAGCTTTACATTGCTCGTTGTTAAGTGAACGTAGAGGAATACGCAAATCTTTTTTCTATAATTAAAAAATATTTTTTTTAATTAAAAATTCTTCTCATTAATAACCCTCTCCCCTTACATTAAAAATTATTTTTGGGAAAATTAGGGTTTGACCCCGAATCTTGAGGGCACGTTTTTCGAGGAGCATTGGAGGATGACTGACAGAATAACACTCACAATTTATTGTCAGTCATCATCTAACGCTCCCCGAAAAACGTGCCCTCAGGATTCGGGGTCGAACCCTAGGGCAAATAAAAATGGGGAGAGGAAAATAGAAGAGAGGTCTTTTCATCAATTTTTGTTATGCTCCGTATATTGGCAGTCGGTTAGGAATCAGAATTACATAATATCGTTACTTTTGAGTTCGATTCCTTGCGCCAGCATGTCTAACCACCCCGGCCGTGTACTTTTTGTGTTTTTATTTGTCACCCTTTTTTAAATATTTAAGATCATTTAAAAGAAGAATCATTTTTGTATTCTTAGCCCTCCTCATCTAATACGTAAAATTAATTTCTCAACGATCGCATAACGCAATCTCGGTTATGAATTAACTATGAATTCTGCCCACTTCCATTTCGATTTTTAGCGCCACATTGTCTACACATCGACGTTCGAAAAATTCTTTTATCATCACTCTTTTATCAACAGGAACAGGAAGAAAGGTTATAAATTCATTGGGAAGTATCTAGACCTATCGATCCTGATATGGATGATCTGGCTCAACGAGTTAAGCCGCAAGAGGGAAAATTTCCAAAATAAAAAAAATTCACTTTAACCTGTTTTCCAGCAATTAAATAACCAATACAACCGGACGGATATGTTGGAACACTAGAAGAAGCATATGCCACAGATGGAAATATTTTCTGTACACATTCAACAAGTTTGGTAATTAAAGGTAAATGAAGCCAAATACTTTCTGCTTGGCTAGAGAGAACACCATCATCACGTAGAGCATCAAATACAAGCCTAAAAATAAATTTATTAAGATTATTTTTGTAAAAAATGGATTAAGAATGGATCCTTTAAAATCATAAATTTTATTAAGGATTTCCGCAAAAAATTTTTTGTCCGCAATTTTTTTGCGGACAAAAAATATTTTGTCCGCAAAAGTTGGCAATTCAATTTAAATTCAGAAAACCCCCAAAAAAATTTTTCTTCGAGATAAAAATGAATAGAAAAAAAATTTTTTTACTCGTAATAAGCACTTCCAAACAGACTTTCTGCTGGGCCTATAAAAATAAAGATTAGTGTTTTTGAAAAAAAAATTAATTCTGCAGAGATTCCCTATCAACATGAAAAAGTTAAAAGTAGATATCTATATGACAAAACGTCAGAAAAGACAAAACGTATGCGAGGGAAACGAGAAAATGTTTCTCTATTCAACAATTTTTGTTGTGGCATTTTTAGTGGTCGCGTAGCGCAAACGGTTAAGTTTCGGACCATTAACGATGCAGGCTCTAGGTTCGATTACTGGCGCTTTCTCGTAAACTGGCCCGCGGCCACGAATTTTTTAATTTTCAACAACATACAAAAGAAAATTTTTAGAAACCCGACTCCGCGTTTTCCCAAACCTTTTTCCATAACCAGTGACCTAGCATAATTTAAAAATATAAAAATTCAAAAAAAACCTATAGGATCTGAAGAATCAGTAATAATAACATCAAATTGATTTTTGCGTTGACGTAAAAATTCAAAACCGTCACCAATATGTAATTCCAATTTTGGAGAATTGAAAGATGAGGAAAGACCGTGAAGATATTCTTTTGCTACATTAACAACCATTTCATCAATTTCACTAAAAAAAATTTTTTTTTCAGATTTTTTTTCAGATTCTCAAGTTTATGAAGTCAAACAGACAAAATCGAAAAATCAAACAAATTTATAGTAGATTCATTTTAGCTTCCGCATAAAAAGTCCGCAAGTTTTATCCGCAAATAATAACATTTCTTAAAAATCAGTCAAGTATACGTAATTAGGGTTGCCGTTTTCAAGTCGGGCCGACAATCGAGTCATTTCCTTCGAGTCTCAATTTTATCGAGTCGAGCCGTATGTCTTTTTCGGGCAGGCCCGAGTCGATCTTTCGGTTCGAGTCGGGCCAATTTGGCAACCCTATAGGTAATGTTTTACAAAATTAAAACTACATATTATCAGGTCGTTTCATAAATTTGAGGGAGTGAATTCATTTAGAAAAACAAAAAAAAAATTTTGTCCGCATTAACCTTGCGAACAAAAATTGCGGACATCCAAGAAAATACTCACAAAAAATTTTCTAAATTTCCTACTTACAAAACCACTAATTTTTAACAAAAACTAACCACATTACTACATGTTCAACACTTGCATGTTTGAGAACTTCACGTAAAATACCTCCATCTCCCCCACCAATAATTAAAACCTAAAAATTAAAAATTAATTTTATTCAATTAAATTCTTAAGAAACGTTTTTTGGATTTGGATGGGAAAACATTGGTAAATGTGCCAGCATTTCCTGATAAGCAAATTCATCTCGATCTGTTGTTTGTATAACTCCATCGAGGACGAGAACGTTACCAAAAGTTTTGCTAAAAAATTTTTTTGAGAAAAAGGCTACCAAAAGCAACCCGGAAAAAATAAAAGTCCGCAAAATGAGGAAAGGTCCGTAAGGTATGACAATCCAAACAGGGGGACTGAAAAACGGACAATCCCAGATCCAATGATTTCGACTGTACCCAACTACTTTATCAATCAGACACCTCCCTGGCCGTAGATCCCATATGAAACAACAACCAATAGATCCGAAAACTGGCCCCCAAAAAAGAAAATGAAAAGGTAAATAGACGCTAACAACGTCCGCCTAATTAGTTTACCCACCCATCAGGCCCGTAACCAGGATTTGTTCGGGGGGGGGGGGGGGGGGGGGGGTATTTTTTGCGCCAAATTTTTGGCGCCGAAGGCGCCAAAAATTTTTATTTTCAGCGCCGCAGGCGAAAATTTTGAGAATTTTAGAAGGCCGTAGGCTAAAAAAATTCACTTTTTCGGCGCCGCAGGCGCCAAAATTTTGATTTTCAGCGCCGCAGGCGAAAATTTTTTTAATTTTGGACCTCAAGAAGCCAGATTTCTTCCTTTTTTAGCGCCGCAGGCGAAAATTTTTTAAATTTCAGAGGCCTTAGGCCAAAAAAATTCACTTTTTTGCCCCAGCCCTTCCCCAAATTTTTTCCTTTTTCCCATTTCGGGGGGGGGGGGGTGGGGGGAATTCCCCCCCCACACCCCCCCCTGGTTACGGGCCTGCCACCCATCACACCCCTAATAAACAGAAACCCAAAAAAAAACCTTTTCAAAACCAGAACATCCTGATATTTTGACTTTTGATGAAACAAAACTTTGTCAATATCCAAAGAAAATGCCTGGCCAGTCCAAGCACCAGACATTTCCTGCCCGTCCAAATGCATCATTTTACTACCACCATCAGCACCAGCAATACGATCAGCATCATCGGGAGAAAATTCAGTAAACCAGCCTTTATGTAGCGAATCCATCTAAAGATAGCTTTAATTTTATCTGCAAAATTAGAAAAAAATTTATTTTAAATTGAAAAACGCGAAAATTTAATCTCGAAACAAAATAAAAATAATTTTTACGGGACACCCCCAAAACGGCGCGCGGCCTTAACGGCGCAAAGCTATAACTTGCTTCAAGATTTCCGAATATTTCCAAATTTAGTATTAAACGAGTCCTCTCATCGAGCTAAAGAGATTGGTTCCAAAATTATTAAGGTCCATAAATTTTTCAGCAAGTTATGGCTATACACCGTTATGGCCGCGCGCCGTTTTGGGCTGACCCCTTTATGACAATTTGCTGGTTTTTGTCGTTACTTGACATTTTGTCCTTTGGTATTTTGTATTTTCAATATTTATATTTACCTTTCTTCCCTGTAGTATTTTTCTATTATTCCTCTCTAACCTTCTCTTATTTTTCTCTAACTATTCCAAATAGTGTATATTTATAAAGCCTATTGACAAAACGTCCAGAAAGACAAATTTGTACAAATTGTAGAGGAAAAGAGAAAAGTGTCTCTTTATATAATTTTTGTCTTGAAAACTCATTAGTGGTCGCATAGCGCAATCGGTTAAGTTTCGGACCATTAACGATGCCGGCTCTAGGTTCGATTACTAGCGCTTTGCTTTAAACTGACCTGCGGCCGTAATTTTTTAATTTTTAGGAATATTAATTTTAAAAAATATTGAATTTTTTTGACAATTTCCTCCCTTGCTTTTTCTTCACCCTTGCCTTTCTTTCCTTTGATTGGTTAACAACCTGGCGCATCTACATTTTGGACTATAGGACCTTTATGTGTATGTGCTACTCCAACTTAATACTGGTTAATTTTGAGTTGCTTTGTTCTTTTTTTTGTTTTGTGCCCGTAGAATGCTAATGCACTCTTAGACTCTTTTCCAAGGAAAAGCACTATTTCTAAAGATTAAATGCCCCCTGAGCAGGGGACGGTCCCAATGTACAAAACGGCACATGGACACTCCAAAAATTTTCTCATGGTCACCAGCGCACTGCCACCGCACAAACACTTGGAACAGCCACCGAAGCGCACCGAAACCAATAGTGTCTGCCAGCCCGCACAGCCACTGATGTCTATCTTCCAGTAGTGTCCACTGGTCGCTCAGTCACCGAAGCGACAGACAACCAGCTTTCTTCTACTGCAGATAGTCCGCCGTAGCGGTCCATGGATAAATTGTGGGATCATAGACAAAAATAAAAGATTTGGGAAAGAGTAATTCTTAGACGGTTAATAGAAAGGGTATAGAGGACACTAATTATTCTTGCATTTTTTAATTATTTCCTTTTCTCTTTTTCTTCTTCCCTCCTGTACTTTTCTTCTCTCTCCTTTACTCTCTCTCCTTTACTTTTCTTCTCTCTCCTTACCTTTACTAGTTTTTATAATTTTTCATAATAACAAAGCGCTTAAAATAAACATAATATCTACAGCGCGTTGTATTTAAAAATGGTCAGAAGGGGAAATTTTTGTAAATTGTCGAAGGGATTTTTAAAAATTTAATTTTTATGTACTTCGGCCTTCCAAAAGCAAAATTTTTGCCTGTGGCGCTGAAAAAGGAAGAATCTTTGATCTCCAGGTACTTGTTGGCTGGTGGCTGGATTGCCGGAGCATTTTCACCCACTATTTTATTCACCCACTATTGCTTCTGCTTAGTAACCATCTTAAATGCTAGTCAACTTGATCTCCTTTCACCCATACAAAGCAAAAAAGCCCTTTGATTTTCCTTTATTCAATTATCTCCTTAAACATAATAAACAAAATCTTTTTATAAAATTATTCCCCTCAGCATGCTTTTACGTAATATGTAGTACAAAGCCTTAATTTGTTGAATGGACTGCTCTCAGTGTGTGATTTTTGGAGTGATTTTTGTTATTCTTTTATGGATTTATTTAAAGATTTTTTTCCTTTCTTTCCTAAACTATTCCAAAAATAAATTATTAAAAATAAAATTAGAGTCATTTCTCACATTCATTTAAAGCTTCTACATTTGTCCGCTAAATTTTGTCCGCAAAATTTTCTCCGCTAAAATATGTCCGCAAAAGTTTGTCCGCAAAAAATGCCAAAGTACAGTAACAAGTAAGGTTGTGCCTGTTTCCATGTCCCGTCTCCTGAAGTCGATTCCCGCCCTCCTCTTTCGTTTTTTTTTCGTTCCCATCTCCCTCTCCCCGTAGGGAAACAATAAAACAATTTGCGGTAAAGTCCGCAAGAAATAACTGATTCCCATGAAGATTCCTAAAAAAATTTTTATCCGCAAAAATCTGTTCGCAAAAATTTTGTTCTTGACAATTTCGCCAGAATACAGTATCAAAGAGAAAAGTCTTCGGAAAAGTCCGCAAGACTTCCATTTTTAGCAATTTCATGCCTACAAGAATTTCCTAAAAATTTTCTGGAAAAAAATTTTTCCTGGAAAAATTCCAAAAATATTCCAAAAATCTTAAGGTATTAAATAATTTTAAAATTAATTTTTAAATTAAATATAAATCTGAAAATTTAACTTTTTTCTATTAGTTTTTATTACGTTATGTTGTTGTGTTGATTTATTCTCGTCTGTTTAATTGATATATATAAACTGACCCAATTACCCCCCAATTACGCCCTAAAATCGTTACTTAATCAAAAGGCTTTCACTTTTATTTTTAATTTTCGATTAAAAAAATGTTAAAAATTTATTTATTTATTAATTTATTAATTATTTCAATTTCTTCTACTCCTTTAAAAATTAAACAAAAAAATAATTTATTAATTAACGAGAAAGATGCCTACAAAGTTTTTCGAATTTATGCAAAAAGTTGGGAGGATGTTGAAGCTGTGGGGAAATTGAGAAAAATTGCTGAAGAGAGTCAGGAAGTGAGCGAAAAATTTTTTTTTGGAAATTTTTGAAACATTTAGAAATTTTAAAAATTTTGGAAATTTCAAAAAAATTTTGTCCGCAAAAAAAGTTGCGGACAAAATTTTGTCCGCAAAAATTTTGCGGACAAAAAATTTTTCTTAATTTATTCAAAATTTTTTCTGAAAATTTTTCAAAAATTTTTTATCATTTTTCATTTTCACTACACACTCAGAAATCAGAATCTCTGAAAAAAATCTCCACTGACAGAAAAAAATTTTTCCCTAGATTGACTTCTGGCTAGATTCATCAGTTCAGCCTGGCCAATTTTCCGATGTAATGGTATCCCCTTCTGGGATGATAATTTTTGAACAATTTTTGGAAGAACACCCTTCACTTAATTTTGAAATAACTATTGAGGATGTTCAAAAGTTTGGAAACAAAAAATTTTTTTTTTAATTCTTAAAGCTTAATAATTAAAAATGAGCTTCACCCAAAGCTTGAATGGAGGAAAAGAAAAAAATTTAAAAAAGGGGGAAGGCAAAGTTTAGAATATTCTAGTGATGAAGAAAATGAGGAAGATTTAAATTTACATCGTAAAAGAAGAAGTGATTTGCCTAATAAATTTGGTAAAAATTTTTGGAAAAAATTTTTGTCCGCAAAAATTTGTCCGCAAAAATTTGTCCGCGAAAATTGTCCGCTACAAATTGAAACAAAGTACAGTAATCATTCTCTCTCTCTCATTCTATAGGGAATTAATTAATCCTTAAATAACAAGCATAATTTTAGAACAACTTCGAGGTGTTCAATACCCTTTTGGTGAATATACAAATTACAATGAGATGGTACTCTACTTAAAAAATATTTTAAAAATTCCAAAAAATCAAAATTTGCCTATTTTTATAGGTCCGATATATGCGTACGTTAGAATTTTATTATCCCCATTTGGTCCAATTACTTCAAATTGGAACAACACATGAAGGTCGTTCTATCGAGGGTGTTAAGGTGTTTTGATTTAAAATAAAAAATTTCATTTGATCATATGGTGTAGTTGGTAGTGTCCTCATCTGTTGGGGGTAAGGGGTCGTGGGTTCGAATCCGTTTGGTGGACATTAATTTTTATTTTATTTTTCTTTAATTTCCAAGGCTTATTTTGACTTTAGTCTTGTTCTAAAAAAATTTCCAACATTATACCCTCTCCATTTATCCGGTCTCTTGCTTGGAGTCGCTTAGAATTTACCTTAAATTACTTATAGATAGGCATTGATATTAATCCTTCACCCTCTGATTTTGAACAAAATCATAACGAATTTGTAAATAAAACACAAAAAAGGCAAAAACGAGCTTTTTGGATCGGTTGGTTAATTTAATTTTTCTTCACAAATTTTAATCAACAGACGGAAATATGCATGCTCGTGAATGGGCATCTAGCCATACTGCTTTATTCATTGTAAAAATAATTTCTTATCAAAAAAATTTTTCTTGTCAATTCAAATACGATCAGACCTCGCTATAAAATACCTCCAATATTAGATACACCTCTATTTAAGATACATTTTTTTAACTTTGGTAGATCCACTTTATTGGGGAGCAACATTATCCTATACCCTCAATTTAATAGACACCCCATTATAAGCTACAATTTTTTGCCCAAAGGGGTCTCTTATAGTGAGGTTCTCAACATTATTTAAATTTTTCTTAAATTTTTTTCAATATTATAGATTAACCAATTAATAGCTTCATATGGTAAAGACTCCTTTTTAACCAAAGCGCTCGAACAAATTGACTTTTACATTGTCCCCTGCGCAAACCCTGATGGTTTTGAATTTTCTAGGTCTTCTATAAACCCTAAAGTTTGTAGGAAATTAAAAAATTCTTAAAAAAATTATTTTTCGATTCGTTTGTGGAGGAAAAATCGTTCACCAGAACAATGCACCAGAACATGGAATGGTTTATTGTGTTGTAGAGGTGTTGATTTAAATAGGTTTTGGGAGCTTTATTGGGCTTGGATCAGACTCTTATTTTACTTAAATTTAAAGGAATTTTGATTTTCATTGGGCAGAGACTGGCTCCTCTTTAAATGCTTGTTCCAATCTTTATTCAGGAAAGAGGGCTTTTAGTGAGCCTGAATCTAGAGCACTTGCTGAATTTTTAAAGAATAATAATGAGGAGGAAGGAGAAAGGGTGTTTTATGCTTTTGTGAGTTTTTTGAAGGAAGAGAGTGGATTATATGTGGGAAAGGGTTTTATAGGATATCTGGAGAGGGTCTGTATGGGATAAATTGAGAAGGGGGTTCATATGAGATATGTGGAAGTGAGATTTTATGGGATATGTGGAGGGGGTCTATATAGGACAGAGGGAGTAATGGCCCCCACTCCTCGGGCAGAAGTCATCTCCCCGTTCCAAAAATTAAGTAGGTCCAACGTTAACTAGATATCAACCCGAAAGCCTTGCATCCCCTTAAAGTACAAGTCTTCCGTGACTTTCACAAAAGGCCTGGACTATCCTACAGCACTTTTAAAAATAAAATCTCCTTTTATTTAAAGATGACTTTACATACATATGCCCAAATGTGGATACATCCATTTTCTCATGAATACCATACTTACCCTTCTGATGCCGAGGATTTAAAGAATGTAGCTTTGCGGGCTACAGAACGTTTAGAACAAATTTATGGCACCCATTATAGAATTGGAACTGGGGCTGATTTGCTTGGTATAAAATTATTATTGTACATAAATTAATTATTGTATATTAAGCACCAGCTTCCGGAGGGTCTGATGATTGGGCTAAAGAAACGCTTGGAATTAAATATGTTTATTTGGTGGAATTAAGGCCTAAATTGGAATGTTAGTTCATAATTGAATTAAGTACAGTAGGCACTCACAGATAGACCCTTAGGACTAAGAGGGATGAGTAGGCTCTTTAATGAGGGATTAGTGGCTACCCTGTGAGGTGAATCGGAAATGAAGATGCCGGAAATGGGAACTGTCGGAAATCGGAAATGGCTCAAAAGTCGGAACTCAGAACTCGGAAATCAGTCTAAATTTTCGGAAATCGGAAGTTGGAAATCAGAATTCCGATTCACCTCTTCTGCCTAGTGAGCTACTATCTTAAAAAACCCAGTCTATTAAATAGAGGTGTCTATTATAGGGTGTATCTTATAGTGTGATCCAATCATTTCATATTTCAGTATCCAATGGTTTCATTCTCAATCAGGTATAAATATCTATAAATTATTAAGAAAATAAAAACAGGATGAACTGATTCCTACAGCTATCGAAACGTTTGAAGCAATTAAAGAAGTGATTCGAGCTGTTATGTCTGAGGGGTCTTTTGAGATGAAAAATACAACAGAAACAAGTATTGGTTTGGCAAATCAAACTATGAAGTTGGAGGAAGATGAGGAGGGGAAAATTAATTCGACCGGTTTCACCAACAATTTGGAGCAGTACACGGAGAACAACAACAGTACTTTGGAAATGTTCGAGTCAACCCTCCTCGAAACCTCGCCTTTGGAAATGACTGAGAATCAAACTGAGACAATTACAACACCTTTAACAACTATGGAATCGGTCAAGGAGTCCGAGCAGTACACGCAACACACCACAGAATCTTTTGATTTTCTTATCGGAATTGGAGGAGAGAAAGTAAACGTGTCATCCATCTCTTTATCTCCTCAATTTCTCTTCCCACTTTTCACAATTCCAAAAATTCAAACAATTCCGATCGGTTCTGGTTTTGGTGATGAACAAAAAAGAGAAGAACCTGATCTTCCGACAACCAGTTTTTCGACATCAACAAATTCCCTTCCTTCTAATGCTCAACTAGAAAACATAGAAACGACTGAAACTACCAGCAGTGGAAATATTGAATCAACCTCTTTAAGCAGTACAGATAGCAGCAGTACTCCGCAGACTTCTAGCAGTACTTTAAATGATGAGACTTCATCCTCGGAGATTGTAATAAATTTAGAGGAAGACCCCACTAGCACAACAACAATTTCAAGTAGTACAATAACTTCGAGCAGTGAACCAACAACTTCGAGCAGTGAACCAACAACTTCGAGCAGTGAACCAACAACTTCTAGCAGTACAACAATATCGGAAATATCAGAAATTACAACATCAAGATCAAGCAATAGAATAAAAACAACAACAAATAGAATTTCGGTTTCGAGCAGTACACCAACTAGTCCAAGCAGTACCAGCAGAACAACTTCAACTTCTGCTACAATACCTATCCTACCTATTCCAATATCGAAGCATTATACTCCTATAAAATTTGTAGCATTTGATGAAGAAAAAATTGAATTAAAACCTTTAAATGACCTCAAGAAATACCAAAGGTCATCAACAAACTCAGTTAATTTCCCAATTTTTGAAAACGATGTAGAATTGACAATAGAAAATGACAAAGAAAGCGGAGAGAACGGGAAAATGACAACCAAAACAAACGAGAAAACTGACAAGTTGTTGGAACAGGGAACAGAACAAAACGAGAAGTTGAAGCAGTACAACAACACACAAACGGGGAAAACTTCAGAAAACGTTCCTGAGACAACAAGTACGAGAAGTTCAGCAACTACAGTTCCTTCTGTATCAGAAATGATTAATAATACAACAGCAAAATTGCCCCATCTTTGGATGAAAACACAAAAAATATTTACTTTGCCATGGGTTCAAACAAGGCGCTTGTCTCTTGCAAAGTGTAAGTCTAATAAAAAAAAATTTTTTTGGAATTTTTTAGAGATTTTTTTTTGAAAATTTTTAGAAAATTTTTTTTGAAAATTTCGGAAAATTTCTAGAAAAAATTTTTAAAGTGCTAAGGATTCAAAAAATACCTACACTAACCACAACTCCCTTAAATACAACAACAACCCCAACCAGCACTAAATTACCTAATAATATCACTCCCACAACTAAATTAGCTACAATGTTGTTTACTGCAGTTGATCAAGTTGACGAAAAAAATGAACTTGAATTTAGTAAATTTAAAAAAAAATTAAAAAAAAATTTCCCCAAATTTTTATCAGTTATTTCACCTCCTCAACTAATTTCTCCTCCAATCCACCCAAAATTGTATTTAGCGCCTAAATTTCTGGGAAGTGCTTTTTCTACTTCAAACGAAGAGAATTTTTGTTGTCTCCATAAAATTGGAAATAACGGGCAAATAAAAGGAATTCCGTTAAAAGGTGCTTCTGCTATTAATTTATTAAAATCTGCATTATTGGAGCAGACTACAACAACTAAAATACCTATAATTACAACTACAGAAATGTTAACAACTACAAATAAGGAGGATGATGAAATTGTACAAATTATGCCTAAAAAGTGTTCAGATAAAAAGTTGGTAATACTACAATTTGTAAAATTTAATTTTACAAATTCTGATTACTATAATGATTGTTATTCAGAATTTACTCTTACAATTCTGATTTTTTTTACAAATACAAATTTTTACAAATTCTGATTTTTAAAATGTTTTTACAAATTCTGATTTTTAAAATGTTTTTACAAATTCTGATTTTTAAAATGTTTTTACAAATTCTGATTTTTAAAATGTTTTTACAAATTCTGATTTTTAAAATGTTTTTACAAATTCTGATTTTTAAAATGTTTTTACAAATTCTGATTTTTTACAAATTCTGATTTGAAAAATACAAATTGTAAAAACATTTTAATCAGAATTTGTAAAATACAAATTAGAATTTTAATTATTACAAAATGACTTTTATTTTTACAAATTCTGATTTGTAAAAAATAATAAAAATATTTTTAAAGGTCTTCCTGTGCCTTTTGGATAAGAGCGCATTCCCCTGTTTGTGCCGAACAGCACCACTTTATGGAAAGAAATTGTGCTTTTTCCTGTGGATTTTGTTCTTAGAAAAGAAATGTTTTAGATGTTAAAAACTAGTCAAAAATAATTATTAAATAAATTGTTTTTAGAATTTATCAGACATGGTCATGGATACGGATATGGATACAGATAATACCAAAATGCCCGCGGATATCCGTCTGTATCCGCCGTAAATATCCGGATACGGATACCAAAATCCGTATCCATGTCCTAGTCTGGAATTTATAATAATTTATAGTGGATATTTATTTTATTTAATTAAATGTAAAATGGATTTGAGAGATATAAGGGAGAAGTCAACGGGGGAAGTTGTGTAGCGAGTGTTTGCATTTTAAGAGTTTTGCCGATAGAATTTTTTAAAAGTTTTTTTTAATAAATTTTAATTTAAATTTTAATTTATTCAGGCAAATTTAAAATTAAAATTTAATACATCAATAATTAAAAAATTTTATTTCCTCTTTAAAATTAAACAAAGGAATAATTTGAATGCCCTTTAAAATGGCAAGCGAGAATACATAATTGATTAAAGCAATAAAGACAATGAGGAATTAAAAAAATTTTTTTAATAGACAATAGATTTTTAGACAGACCTTTACCACTTCCCCTCCCCTCCTCCTTCCCTCCCTCCTCCTTCCCTCCCCATCCACTCCCTCCCCATCACCTCTTCCCCTCCCTCCTCCCTTTCCCTTCCCACACCTCCCCCATCTCTCCCTCCTCCCCTTCCCATTATTCTTAATGGTAAATTTTTTAAATATAAAAGCCGGATTGAAATAGATTTTAAACATTCGAAAAAATTTCCAAAAAACCCCAAACAAAACTACCAACTCAAAAAAATGTCAAAATTATTTATTGTTTTTGTTATATTCACAATTGTTTTAATTCAAGTTTGTGATTCTGAGAAAGGGAAAAGAAAGGGAACCCCTCATAGAGCTCGTACAGGAGATTTTAGAGGTAATTAATAAAATATAAGCTATTAATAAAACTTTTTTAATAACAAAGATGATAATGATACTGCAGGTCATTCTACAACTGATCAACAAACTCCTCAAAAGAGGGTAATGTTTGTTTATTTCCTTTTGGAAAAATAATATATAGAGCCCGGACGGTACCCTGATACCTCGATATTTCTCAATATGTACGATTCTCTCTATATCCATACCGTAGAAAATATGTATAGAACCCGGGTTTTGCTAAATTACGAACTCTACATATAAATATAGGTTCTTGTTCAGTTTAATAATTTTAAACCAAAAAATTCAACTAAAATATTTGAATAAATATTTTTAAACTAAATATATTAAAATAAAATATATGTATATATAAAAATATTTCAGAAGGCAGGAAGACCAAAGGGTAGTACGACTCGTAAAGTAAATGATGGAGATGATTCTCGTGATGAGGATTACGATCCAAAAAAACATTGAATTTGCGCATGAGTAACGAAAGTAACAAAAAGAAATTTTTTAAAGAAGTCTGAGATTATCTGAGCATTCTAAAGTATTTTCAAAAATTTGCATTTTTCATTATGTAATTCGTATTTATTAAAGAACATTGGGGATCTTAATAGTTTTGTAAATTGAGCGGCTTTTTGCCACCTTAGGGGCATTTGCCCCCTTATGACTTTTTCACAAACTTCTTCCAATTTTTGCCTGCGGCACAGAAATTTGAAAGGTCTGGAACACTCGTAAATAGTTGTCTAGTTTACCCAGTGAAAGTATCACATTTGTTATACCCATTTCTTGTTTGTTTCGGAATTAACCATTAATAGTGCAGAAGAGAAAGAGAAAAAGAAGTTAGTTATTATTGGGTTAGAGGAAAAAGAAGGAAAACCAAGCGAGAAGGCTGCAAGCGACAAGGCCGCCATTGTTTTCATCCTTGATGGAATCAATGTTGCGGCTGAGCCACTTTCAGTTTATCGCCTTGGAAAGAAGAACGATGAACGCAGAAAAGGACCGAGACTCGTCAAGGCCGTTTTACCAGCACAGACATTCCAATTTTTATCTGAAGTTCAACTAGATATATTTAAATGTCTCAATTTCCATCAATTATTAAAAATCCAACAAACAAATTCATATTTTAAGAATTTTGTTGATAGATATGAAAAGTAATTGGCAAGGAAGAAATTCCTTTTCCTTAAATTCGTATTTTCTGATAATTATTTTAAATAATAATTTTAATTTTACAGCTTGATCATAGGGATAGCTTTTTTTATCTTGATAGTTATGAACTATTTGAACCTGAACCCGAAAATTATGATTTTCAATTGAGTGAACAACTTGAAATAAAAGTTATAAATTAAAATTTTTATTTAAAAATATCAATTTTAGTGGCTAAGTGCTATTGAAAATTCAATTCCTATGTTTATAGGTGACAATATTGAATATGCTTTAGCCCCCATTGATATATATGCCGAGAAACGTTAGTTTGTTTTTTGAGGCTTTTATTGGAATATATTACAAAACCCCTTAAAATGCCCCTGTGTACAAACCCCCCAAAATGCCCCTGTGTACAAATCCCCCAAAATGCCCCAGTGTACAAAATTTTTTATTTAGTTCACATTCTGAAGTTAGAAAGAATTCCAAAAAATATAGTAGAAATGAAAATTATTCGTTATTTATTCCAACAACTTTCCAAATATGCCGTAACCGAAGCCGTAACCGAAGTTGGTCGCTTCCTTGTTTTTACAAGCTCTATAATTGCTATTCGTTCATCGATCAGTTGGACAGTGATTGCTTTAAATTTTTCGTGAATAATTTAATTACGAATGAATTCGATGTTTGGAATTATGTACGCTATAATGTGGAGCGATGTTTAACTGCTTTATTTGACCTTTTAATTACTGGAAGGAAGCAATTTAAAAACATTTCCTATTACCAGCTCGACCCTAGACTTTATCATCGTATTATAGAGGTAAATGATTTTTTGATATTATAGAAAATATGGCCCTTTACGCAAATAAGGGTGAATCGTTTTTTCCTTTGGATAATTTTCCTTAATGGAAAGGAGAAAATGAAGGAAAAAAACGATTCGACCCTTTATTTGCGTATAGGGTCGATAGCGACTACAGGGAAAAGCAGAAAAAATACCATCTGTGGCGCTGTGTAAATAGATTGACAGCTGTGGGATGTAATGGAGCGGTTGGAACGACAAGCACTATAGATGAGACATCAGAAGTGATTGAAGTCAGGCCGATATATGCGACGGTCATTTTTTTAATTAAAAATTTTATTTACCTAATGTTTTGGATTCGAAGCATCCCAATAAGATTTAGTCAAGAAATATTTAAAAGAAAAAACCTGGCTCATTTTATAACGAAAAATCCAATATTTTTGCGTTCCCATTCCAAGCCTCAACTTTCGATTTAAATTTGATTCTTAAAATAATTTTAGAATTAATAAATGCCACATTTTATTAAATCTGAAAGGGGAAACCCCATACTACAGCACGGCCACCACGAATATAACTACAGGGAGAAGCAGAAAAAGTACCACCTGTGGCGATGCGTGAACCGATTGACCATTGTTGGGTGTAACGGTGCTGTGGGAACTAAAAGCACCACAGATGAGAACACCGAAGTGATTGATGTTAGGCCCCACATTTGTAATGGTCATTTTTTTAATTTTATTTACACACGTGTAGGAGGGAATACTTTGAGAAAAGAAAGAGGGGAGGAAAAGTTCAATTTTACAAAAGAATAAAATAAAAATAAACCTGTTGTTTAAATCCCATATCTAAAATTCTGTCAGCTTCATCAATAACAAGCATTTGAAGTTGATCAAAACAAAAATAACCGTTCTCGTCCTAGTGTACATATTACTATAGAAATACCAGCAAGACGTTCCTCTAATCGAGCTAGGGAGATTGGTACCCAAATTGACAAGTGCCATTCATTTTACAGCAAGTTATGGCTTTGCGTCGTTATGGCCGCGCGCCTTTTTTAGCCGTTTTTGGCATTATGTTTTTTAAAGCATAGCACAGTTCAGTGCGAATTTTTCAGTGTAATTACAATAAGATTTGGCACAGTTCAGTGCGAATTTTCAGTGCAATTACAATAGGATTGAGGGATATCTTTGGAGTTGGAGAGATGTACTATTGAGGGAATTAAGGGGATTATGATGGATTAATTTATATAGGATTAATGGATACTGGAAGATTAATAATTTAGAAATCTGTTGATGTAGTTTGGTATGTAAAAATTTAGGTGGCGGAGCTTTGGCTGAATTAATTGATGAGCCTGGAAATTTTGTTGAAATTGAAGCTGTACAACAGCATCCAAATGAAAACAATTATCAAGTCGTCGATGCCCCCACACCGAGACAACAAAATAAAAATAATAAAATAAATTTTCTACCTGAAGTTCGACTAGATATATTTAAATGTCTCAATTTCAGCCAATTATTAAATATTCAACAAACAAATTCTTGTTTTAAAAATTTTGTTGATAGATATGAAAAGGAATTGGCAAGGAAGAAATTCCTTTTCCTTAAATTCGTATTTTCTGATAATTATTTTAAATAATAATTTTAATTTTACAGCTTGATCATAGGGATAGCTTTTTCTATCTTGATACTTTTGAATTATTTGAACCAGAACCTGAAAACTATGACTTTCAATTGAGTGAACAACTTGAAATAAAAGTTATAAATTAAAATTTTTATTTAAAAATATCAATTTTAGTGGCTAAGTGCTATTGAAAATTCAATTCCTATGTTTATAGGTGACAATATTGAATATGCTTTAGCCCCCATTGATATATATGCCGAGAAACGTTAGTTTGTTTTTTGAGGCTTTTATTGGAATATACATATTACAAAATCCCCCCAAAATGTCTTACAAAGGAGAGTGTTTTGGGTGTCCGTGGACCCCAAAAGTTTTAGGATCCCTTACTTATAAACAATTTCTATCTACTTGCAAGTATGTTCTGCGTTGGTGCAGTGGTAGTGTTCTGGAATTTAATTTTTCCCCCAAGTTCGAATCCTCTTTGGGAAAATTAATTTATTTTAACAGAATTTTTGCTTTTTTTCTAAAAAAATTTTTTTAACATTTTTAAAAAATTTTCTAAATTTTTTAAACTTTTCTTAAAATTTTTTATTCAAAGGAAGGATTAACCATAAAGCTTTTATCTGGCTTTAAAAGGGAAGAATTAAATATTTAAGAAAATTAAAAAAAGGTTTTTAAAAAATTTTGTGGCTAAAAACATTGGAATAAAAATCAAAAAATAGAAAAAAGCAGAACTTATGTTAAAATGAATTAATTTCCCAAATCAGGATTCGAACCTGATGGAAAAGAGCCAAGGCAATAACGATACCACTGCACCATCGACGAACACATGTGCAATTAAAAAGAAATTGTTTATATGTAAAAAAGAAAACATTGTGGGATCTTAAAACTGGGGGCTTATAACTCGGGCCACAGTACCATTCAACGAAAATGGTTCAAATTTTACAACTAAAGTAGGGTATGATCTATCTCTCTTTCTCTCATCCCGAAGTCCCACGGACACCCAAAACATCTCCTTTGTTAGTGTACAAATCCACCAAAATGTCCCACTGTACAAACCCCTCCCCCCCCCCCCAATGTCCCTGTGTACATTTTTATTTAGTTCACACTCTGAAGTTAGAAAGAATCCCAAAAGATATTGTAGAAATGAAGATTGTTCGTTATTTATTTCAACAAATTTCTAAATATGCCTTCAAATCATTCATCATTTGTGATTCCGTAATTAATCCACAAATGATTGAATTATTATTTGATGAAAACAAAACAAATATGCCTTTACAAATTCATTCTAGTGCGACTACCCTAATTATTCGAGATTTGAAAGTTGAATTTTTAAATTTTATAATGAAGTATCTCATTACTAATCGACTTATTATTTTTGCGTGCAACGCTACAGCGGACTTAAATAATTTATTTAAACTTTTAATAATTGGAGGAGATCGATTTAATTATATTATTTATGAACGTCTTGACCTTAGACTTTATAATCTTATTATACAGGTAAATGATTACGTGATATTATAGAGATATTATGGTAAATGTTCAGTTGACTCCCTAGTAGGGCTGTTCGTAAGTGGAAAAAAATTTTCCACAGCCTCAGTCCACAAGTCCAAAAAACCACCCAATTTACGCAGTCCGCAATTGCGGACTGCCCTGCTCCCTACATGTCCGCAAAGAGTGCGCACTTTTCTTTCCCTTATTTGCATTTTTTGCGTTAAGTTTTTTTTGCATTTTTTGCTCGTGTAATTAACTTTTCTGTTTTAAAATGCTTTAATTTAGCATATAGAAACATCAAAAGAGATTGATAAAATGATAAGAAAAGTTAAATTGGATTATGTTGTTGGTGCTCCTGAGATAGGTGGAAATGCAGAAAATATTGAATTAAATTTAAAATCAACAAAATATCAACTCTCCAATAAATACAATCCAGACATAAAATTCTCAATTTGCATTAAAAAGACAGATGAGACATCTGTTGAAATTAAAAGAATTAATTGACAAATTTTTTTATTGTGATATAATACATATATTGTTATACTATAATGCTATTTATATGGACCCCCTTCCCATTACAAATTCTGATTTTAGAAATATAATTTTACAAATTCTATTTCTTTAGGATATTTACAAATTCTGATTTTTACAATTCATTTTACAATTTCTGATTTTTAAATATTTTACAAATTCTGCTTTTACAAATATAATTTTACAAATTCTGATTTTTATTAGGATGTTTTTGCAAATTCTGGTTTTTATTAGGATGTTTTTACAATTTCTGATTTTTATTATGATGTTTTTACAAATTCTGGTTTTTATTAGGATGTTTTTGCAAATTCTGGTTTTTAAATATTCTACAAATTCTGATTTTACAAATTCTGGTCTATATGTATTATACAAATATTCTTCATAAACTTACAACTCCAAATATTATATACAATTTCTAGTATTATTTTACACACAAATTGGGAAATATTCTCAAGTGTATATTTCATATTCTCATAAAATAACAATAATATTATTCTATTCATTCTCTTATTTATATATGCCTTTTTATCGGATTTATTTGTAATTTTCCACTCATAATTTTAATCCTGTTATGGGCCTCTTGTCAAGAGTTGAGCTCAAGAGTTGTGTCGATTCAAGTTATTCTCTCAGTCAAACGCTTGCTTTTGCTACCTTTTAAAGAAGTAGGATGGGGGAATGATGGGGGAATGACCAATTTTGGATTTTCTTGTAGGGTGACAAAATATTACAATTGTTGTGTTGCCTCCATTTGCAAGGCGATTCTTTCAGAAAATTGATTCTTGAGCTGAAAAACTTGAGAGACTTGACAAACTTGAAATAACCAGTAACACTCCTAAGAAATCCTTCTAATTAGGCAATTGATCCTATTCGATAACTAATAAAAAATATTTTTTTATTTATTTTCCACTCAATCCCCTTCAAATAAAACAATCATTTTACTGGACAATAAAAAAGACGGAAGTATTGTAATTTTATTTTGATTGTGTCTTTCTTAGGTGTCCACCACAAAAACACATTATTTCCTAGCATTTAAAGAGAATAATAATAATTTTTGGAAAATTATACGGTAAATTCTCGTCCCTCCAAAATTAATCAAAAATACCCTAAAAATCAGAAGAATCCCCTAAAAATCAGAAAATTCTAAAAATAATTTTTTAAAAATTTTAAAAGCAAAATTTCAATGTTTTTGCCAAAATTTGGCCCTTTTTCTCCCTATAAACAACAAAAACGGACATTTATTACTTTAAATATTTCATTAAAACTCTGTAAAATTAATTGGATATTTTTCTTTAATTTATTGTTTCTATTATTTGTTGATGTGATAATAGCAGAAGAACAACAACCAGAATTTAATAATCGAGCAAAAAGGCAGTATTATGATGAAAATTATTATAGCAGCTATTATGGATGGTTAGTTAGGGGGGAACAATATGGTCCTTTTACAAATTCTGATTTTTCCTTTTACAAATACAAATTCTGATTTGTAAGACTCGGTTTTGTGAATTCTGGTTTCAAAGATTGATTTCACAAATTGTAATTTGTGATTAATTCTGAATTTACAAATTCTGATTTGGAAAAATGGTTTTGCTAATTTTAATTTTACAAATTCTGATTTCTGCAATTTCTCATTTTACAAATTCTGATTATAAAAATTTATATTTATTTAATTCTGGTTTGCAAAATCTGAATTTTACAAACAGAAACCTTAAGCACATAATTATTTTAAAAATAAAATCAGTCCCTCCTCTACTTCAAGGCAAGCAGGACGCATTGTCGGATGGCTGATTGGATTGGGTACACCCCAGTTTACCGCAGCCCAATTTACCGCCGCCCAGTTTACCGCGCCCAATTTACCGCCGCCCAGTTTACCGCGAGCCCAATTTACCGCGGGCCCAATTTACCGCCGCCCAATTTACCGCAGCCCAGTTTACCGCGAGCCCAGTTTACCGCGGGCCCAATTTACCGCCGCAAAAATTTTTACTAACATGGCGGGGGAAGCTGATCCTTCAACGGGGAAAGTTGTTCCGTGGACTGGGGGAGTTGTTCAAAGTGCGGGAGGAGTTGTTCAAGGTGCGGGAGGAGTTGTTCAAGGTGCGGGGGAGCTGTTCAAAATGCGGGGGAGTTGTTCAAAGTGCAGGAGTTGTTCCTTGGACGGGGGGAGTTGTTCCGTCAACAGTAAAAGTTGGTCAGTCAGCGGGAGAAGTTGTCCAGCCAACGGGGGAAGTTGGTCAGTCAGTGGGAGAAGTTGTCCCGTCAACGGGGCAAGTTGTTCAAAGAGCGGGGGAAGTTGATCCGACAACGGGGGAAGTTGTTCAAAGAGCGGGGGAAGTTGATCCGACAACGGGGGAAGTTGTTCAAAGAGCGGGGGAAGTTGATCCGACAACGATGGAATTACCCGTAATTGAAACAACATACAACCTTCTTGGAACAACTTCCCCCGCCATGTTAATAAAAATTTTTGCGGCGGTAAATTGGGCCCGCGGTAAACTGGGCTCGCGGTAAACTGGGCTGCGGTAAATTGGGCGGCGGTAAATTGGGCCCGCGGTAAATTGGGCTCGCGGTAAACTGGGCGGCGGTAAATTGGGCGCGGTAGACTGGGCGGCGGTAAATTGGGCTGCGGTAAACTGGCCTGCTCCCGATTGGATTCTTGTATGTATCCTTAACTTATAAATTTTCTTATATTCATTTTCAAAGTGTTCTCCTTCTCTTTATTTGCGTGCCATGTGTATGCTGTGCCGGGATTTGGTTTTTAGGCTGGTTTGGTGTTCGTCAAACAATGGCAAATAGGCGTGCTAGACGAGATGAAGGTGTTGTATCAGCGACATATCGCTCCCGTTTTCATTAAAATTAAATTACAAATTTTTGTTTTAATAATTTCAATTGGATTGGTATCATGCTAAATAAATTTTATATATCAGAACTTAAAAAAGTAATTTACAATAGACCAAATTTAAAACAGGCCGTGTGATATCAGCCAGAGATCAAAGGGAAATACATCGACGATATGTGGAAGGAACCCATTCACCTGTAGCAGCAGAACAGGTGTTTAATTTTCCAAATTCAAGCAAGTTATAAAAATATTTTAAATTGTATATAATATTTTACCATTACATATATCCATTCCTGATTTTATCAGATTTGTAATAAAAATCATTTTAAATTTACAATTCCAATTTTATACTTTCTGTTTTTCTGAGAATTAAAACATATGTAGTATATATGTACAAACATCCTATTCTGGTATATTAAATGTTTTACAAATTCTGGTTTGTAAAATTTGATTTTACAGATTCTGGCTTGTTTACAAATTCTGATTTGTAATCTCAATTTTTACAAATTCTGATTTCTAAAAGATTTTATAAATTCTGATTTGTAATATCAAATTTTACAAATTCTGGTTGACAAAACTTGTTTATACAAATTCTGATTTGTAATTATTTCTCAAAATTCTGATTTTTCCAAATATAACTCTCATTATTATTAGCGTTATATACACTCATCGGACCGTTATTATGAGAGAAGACCTCGAACACCGCCACCTGTTTCTTCAACAGAAGCTGGTCCAATAAGAGAAACGAGGAGGCTTTAATTTTTCATTTCTAATTTAATTTTCATTTATTTTTTTATCGAAAATTCATTTTAATTTTCAAAACAATTTTTTAAAGTTAAAAAATTAAATTTAAAAAAATCAAAAAATTATTTTTTCAAATCAACGTCCAAACTGCTCATTTAATGGATATGCTTTCACTATTTTTATATCAGTTGATGGTCTTAAAATTTTCCAATTAAAATTTGAAAAAAATTTTTTTTCTCCTCACCTATCATTATTTTCTGTATTAACGGCCCCAATTTTTTGAAGAGTCTAAAAAATTAATTTTTATTTTACCCCTTTAAATTTCAAAAGCAGACCCTAATCCCAGTAGATAACCGTCCAAAAATTGTATGTTTTCCATCCAAATGTTGTGTTGGTGCCAATGTAATGAAAAATTGTGAGCCGTTAGTGTTTGGTCCAGAATTTGCCATTGAAATCTTTTTAAAATATTTTAAAAATTTCAAAAAAAAATTTTTTTTCACAAACAATTCCAGCCCCAGTATGTCTCAATTCATCGCTTATTTCATCCTGAAAGTGTCGTCCATAAATTGAAGTTCCACCTCTACCCGTTCCTGTTGGATCGCCTCCTTGTACCATAAAATCGGCAATAACGCGATGAAATATTGTATTGTTGTAGTAACCTAAATTTTTTAAATAAAATTTAGAGAATTTGTAATTAGGCTTGGAATGATCCATTAGCATTGTGTTACAGAAAATAGAAGAAAAATGCCACTGAAAATTGGGGGGTTTTGTAAATTGCTTTTTTGTTAATAGAAAATCGAGGGTGACAACTAGCGACTTAGCCCAGTTATTTTAATAAATATACATAGACTAACGTAGGATCTCACTAAAAAAATATTCTGAAGAAATTACTTGACTAGTGCTATTGTCAGATATTTCTATTTTTAAGACGTTTATATTTTATCTTTTGGTTACGACAGGTTAGAGAAACTACTCACTTATTGTCTATTAAATAGAAAACCCTTATTCTAATATAAACTCAAGAATGTATCTTATAATAAAATTAGATAATTACTTTACCTTTTCTCGCCAATTCATAAAAATTTTGACACGTTTTTGGTGCATGTTTCCAGTAGAGCTCTATTGACATTGTGCCCATTCTACAAAAAAAAATAAAATTTTTATATAATTTTAAAAAATAATTTTCTTACGTTGTTTCTAAAACAATTTTTGAAGAATTTGACGACATCGTTAAAATACTTTCAAACAAAAAATAATTTAGGCTTAAAATAATTTAAATATAAAAAATATTTTTTAGAAAAATAACCAGACAGAAATGATAAAAAAACCAAAAAAAATTTTTTTTTAATTTAATTTTAATAGATATAAACATAAAATTTGCGTTAGAAACACCGAGGAAAAAAACCTGCTCTCTAATCTTGCATAAATATTGTCAAAATTTTAAAAAAATATTTAAAAAAATTTTTCTCCTTCCTAATTTCCATCAGAATATTGGTAATTATCAGCAACATAATTGAACAATAATCCACAGGGTACACTAGCCTGCAATTTTGTTGCCAACAAGAATGAACCAGACAATTTTCTATGTAAAGAATAAATTTCTTCTGGTGGTGCTGTTAAACGATGTTGAAGCATTAAGGGGACTAGACGATTGACTCGTGAAGTTATATTCTTAAATAAAATTTTTTTAGAAATTAGAAAGGATTCTAAGGAACCTGTAAAGCAAAATTATAAGACCCTTTGAAGGTTAAAGTCTCGGCAATGATTGAAATAGAATCACAATGAGCATCTTCCATAATTTTTGTTTCTGAACCAGTTAAAAAACCTATAGCACGGGACCATTTTAGAATCTAAATATATAAAAATAAATTGGTTTATTTGAGAGAAAAAAATTTTTTGAAAAATTTTTAAAGAATTTTTTTTGAAAATTTTCTAATCCGTAAAACACCCATAACAACAAATCTACCACAAAGTTATTAACTAAGATCATCAAGGTTGGATCAAGTCAATTCTGGTAGGATTCGAAGTAGCTTGTCAAGCTGCAACGGATGATACCAAAATCGATCCTCTACGAAATTTTTACACAAAATTATAACTTTGCGTCAAGGATGTGTCGGGTTACTCGAACCACGAACTTTGTTTTCGATCGAATCCCAACCCGAAGAAAATTTCTAAAACTAAACTTCTTTCTCAAAACAAACCCATTCCAACACTTTCCGGTAGATTGGAAGTCACCGACAGATTTCCCTTCTAATCCCTTTTTTATCCCCCACAAAAATATTATTACCTCTTCTCTATTATTATTAAATGCAGCTTTCAAAATCCGCATATATTTATCAATAAATGAACTGCTATAAGCACGTGTTGCACCAAAATCAAGAAGAATTAAACGGGGATTATTATTAATGTTGCCAAAAAGAAAATTAGACCAATTTGGATCTGTTTGCATAAATTTCCATCGAAAAACTTCATTTAAGCATAAAGCCATACTTTTTGTTGCTATCCAATCTCTAACCTTTGAAAAAAAAAATTTTAAATAAATTTTCCAAAAAAATCCGCAAATTTTGTCCGCAAAATTTAATGCGCAAAAGTCTTGTCCGCAAATTTTTATCCGCAAATATTTGTCTGGAAATTTTGTCCGCAAGTCAAAGATTTCAAATTATTAGAATTTTACCTGTTTAGGCTCATCCAAACATTGATTTACTGGTTTGCCTTCAACATATTCTGCTGTTAATACTTGTTTAGTTGAAAGATGTGGGAAAATACCAGGAACTTTAAAAATAAAAAATTAAAAAATAAAATTCAATTTTAAATAAATTTAACCATAATAATTAGTATCATCAGCCAATAATTTTCGAAATTTGATCATTGCATTAGCTTCTCTTTCATAATCGCATTCTGCACGTAATTCTCTTCTAACAGCCTAAAATTTAGAATAAACAGGACCTCAAAATATATAAAAAAAACCTCACCACTATACAAATAATACACCTGGGACCAGGAAAATCGTCATTAAAAAAAGGCTTACTTTATTATGAGGTGTATGTTAAGTATCTTATATCAGGCTTATATTAGAATGAGGTTTTTTCATTTATAATGAGATTGTATCTCAAATAGAGGGTAAAACCTCTGTAAGTTTCCCCTTCCAACCCATTTTCAACCAAAATTTAAAAAGAAAGTCTCTTAAATTAAGGTGTCTAATAGTGAGAGCCCGACGTAAAAATAAATTAAAACTAACAGCAGCAAAATTCTCCAAAAACAATCCTTTAGGCAAAACACGACCAAAACTTAATAAAGACAATAAATTATCAAAATCAGCTTCAATTCCATTTGCGATGCCTGGATATTGAACTTTAACGGCAACTTTTGTTCCATCAAGTGTTATTGCTTCATGGACCTGCAATTTTTAAAAAAATTTGAAAATTTTTTTGAAATTTTTGAAAAAAAAATTGTGAAAATTCTTGAAAATTTTTAAAAATTTTCAAAAAAATTAAAAAAAAATTTTTTTCAGAAGCTCAAAAAATTTCCAAAAAAATTCTTGAAAAATCTAAAGTTTTCAAATTTTCTCAAAACCTGTCCAATAGAAGCAGCAGCAAATGGTTGAATATTAAAATCTCGAAAAAGTTTAATCCAATTTGGACCCAATTCCCTTTTCATTTGTTGTTCAACTTGCCAGGCGGGAATAAAGTCTGCACTTTGCCTAACACGTTCGAAAATCTCCAATAAAAAAGGAGGTATTGTTTTATCATCTAAAAATAGAGGAATACATTAATTATTCTCAATTTTCATAAGGAACTTCACAGTTCCAAAAATTCAAAAGAATTCATAGTCCCGGTTTCAAACTGGTTTAAAATTTAAACATCTCGACATTCTTGGTTTAAGAGAAGTGCCCCACGCATAGCTGCACTCCCGACTTTTCCCTATCATTTACTAGATCTTAAACCCCCGCCTTGTAGACGTTTTAGAAGATAGCCAGCTAGATTCCCTTCATCTTTACATTACTAAATAAAATAAAAAATCATAATAACCTTGAATTGAGATCATTTGTCCAAGTTTAAGAGCAGCACCCCGTACACGACAAAGCATTTGAACTATACGTTCAGCATTTTCTGGAGTAAAAAATGGATTTGAAATTGAAGAAGTATTGCTGTTGTTTGAAGTAATTTTTAATGAATTTCCTCCTCCATCAATTCGTCTACGCAACAATTCTTTAGCTGTTCCAGTTCCTAGACCTATAGCCAATTTTCCAAAATTAAATAAACGGCTAACACGTGTTGTTGGCACCTTTCTTTCACTACTTTTAGACATTTTATTTGTAGAATCGATGTTTGTTGGATGATAATCCTTTATAAAAAATATTGTAAAGGAGCAAATCTTTTTAAATTTCTAGGGGGTTATTCTTCGCTTACCGGTTTTATTAACAAATTCATAGAAGGTTCGTGTCAATTTCAGGGATAGAACTGGTTAAAAAAGATGTGTCTGGCTTCGGGCCGAGTTTTCAAAATTTTCGTCAGATTGGGTTTTGTGTTGAAAAAAGTCCGGGCTTCGTGTATCGGAGGTCGGTAACCTGTCCCATCCATAGCCCATTCATCAGTAAACCACAAAATTAGTTTTAGAGGAATATCATTTAAAAATAAAATATTTACTTTGGGCAACGAAGGAATAACATTTGCTTCGGTTGAAAAGACTTGAACAGAATTAGTAGAAAATTCGGATTCGGCACTTGAACTTTTTGTATCAATAAAAGGTGGAGGTTTGCTTAATGGTTTAGAAGGGTAATTTCTCGTTCCATCATTGTTTAAAGTAAAGCCTCCTTGCCTTAAAAAATAATTTGATAATAAATTTTATTTTATGTGAAAATTTTTTTTGAAAAATTTTGTAAAATTTCAAAAAATTTATGAAAATTTTTCTCCAAGAAATTCGAGTCTTGGATGGGATATCTTCCAAAAAAAGTGAAGATCAGAAAAAAAATAGTAAAACAATAATACAAAAAAGAAAAACTTATCTGGCAAAACTCCTCGTAAAGCTAGTTGAGCAAACGTTTGAATTCCAACCGCAACAACTTGAGCGCGTTCAGCAGTGTCGGAAATTACAGATTTTTTATTAGTAGACCTTCCAAAAAAATTCTTTTCAATTTAAAAAATTCAAATAAACCTCAAATTCTGCCCCTTTTCTTCCTCAATTTTGTAAACATTTCCACCACCCACAATTAATTGAACAATTCTTTGTCTAACAGGTTCATCCAAATGTCTAAAATTGTAACCAATTTGTGATTGAGCGAGTAAACGTAATAAATGAGCGTGACGTAAAATAGTATTTTTTGGGGGGTTTGAAGCCATCTCTTCCTCAAAAAAATTTTTTTCACTGAAAATTTTGTTAAATAATAATTTTAAAAAATATAAGAATGAACAGGAAACATTCTAAAAAATTCAAAAATATTTTTTAAAAAAAATTTATTTCCTTGCAAAAATGGAATATACATAGTAATTAATAATTAAAAAATATTGGTGGTACTTTTTGGATATCCCGTCCTTCTAGCTTGAGTCTTATTGTTAGAATTTTTCCTTAAGATGTACACAGGGTGGCCCTTTACAAATCAGCAACAAGGGGCATGGCTTCTCAAAAATTGGGGCGAAATCGATCAAAAAGGGGGCAAATGCCTCCCATATGAGGCACCACCCTGGATGTACATAATGAACAGACTTTCTTAATTCCTCTATTTCACTTCATTTCCCTGCTAAAACCGAAGGGCTTAATAAAATCAAGAAAGTCTTCCTCACGGAAAACTTTTAAAACTCAAACTAGAGGAAATTAGATATCCAAAAAAGTACCAAAAAATACAGATATAATATATCTATAATAAAATCTCAAAAATGTAAAACTTTTGTTTCTTGTAGAACAGATTCCAATGGACAATAGGGGCATCTAAAAATAACAAAAAATAAATTTTTTTTTAAATTAAAAAAAACTTTAAACGATTATTTCTGCTTTGTTGTGCCAATTTATTCATTGCATCCATACTTATTACGTGTCCACAACAAAGTCTAACAGGTGGATTCTTTTAAAAAAATTTTATTAGAAAAATATTTATTTTTTATTTATAACAGAAAAAATTAATGGATAAATTCAAAAAAATTTTCTTGATTGATTTTCAATGATTATAGCAAAAATTTTTTCGCGGTCGTGATGGGCATGTAAGGCGCACCTTAATAGCCATCGCAGTCGAAACTGAAGGAAACAAAGCATAGTCCGACTCGATACCAATTATTCTAATTACCAATTAAAGGTTTAATTGGATACCAATTACCAATTAAACCTTCACAAAAAAGGGTACGTTGACCTGCTATTTATAGCAGCTTGACCGAATTTATTTTAAAAGATTTTTGGATTTTTGGGTTAATTTGACCGATCAGAAATAAAAATTCCTTTAAAAATTAAAAAATAAAACTAACCGTCTCTGTGCTCTGCACTTTTAATATTGGACAACAAAAAGAAGAATGAACTTGTTCAGGGATTGGCACATTACAAGGTAATTCATCAGACAATGTTGACGTACTTCCTGGACGGGCTGAAGAAAGAAATGCACGCATTGTTAAAAGGGAGGGAACAGTTTTTGCACCAGCTGAGAGGCTTTAAAAATGAAATTTTAATTGAAATATTGTAAGGAGATTGAATGGGCCATGCCCGGAAAAAAATTGCGCCTAAAATTTTAGAGCCCAATTTTCCATTTTTATCACTTAGAGCCCAAATTTCCGCTGGAGCCAAATTTTCCAAAAAGTTAGAGCCCAATTTTCCAGACCAAATTTCCGGAACTGAATGGGCAATCTCAAAAATAGGAGAAAAAATGAGTTTTCATATTAAAATTTTTATTGATAGTTGACATCAGATTGATGGAAAAATTATTTAATTTTTTAAATCTAAATTATGGTTCAGCACCCGTCTCTAAACACGAATTCCTCGAAACTTCCGTGCACCGTAAAATCGGTCCTCGTCCAATAAATTAATTTTCAATTAAATTAGTGAACGAGCTTTTTGACATAAATTTGGGTAAAAATTTTCTTTTGATCAAAAATTTTTTTTTTAATTTCTTGCCTGATGTCAAATTCTGACATTTTCAACATCTCGTTCAAAAAATAAAGAAAAATTAATTTCAAACAAACATTGCAGTCAAAGAACTTCGATAATCAGTTAAGGCTTGTGCCAATTCCTCTTCTAACCCAAACCAGCGGCCAGAATGAAATAAATATTCATATGGGCCCTTTTGAGGATATGAAATTACAACAAACATCTTTAAAAAAATAAAATTTAAAAAATAATTTTTATAAAAAAATTTAAACCAAATGTGATAATTCTTCTTTATAGTCCTCAAAAGGAAAAGATTGAAGTTCACGTACATATTTTAAAGCTGCCATTTTATCACCTAAAATAATTAATTAGGGATATTTTTCAAGATAAAAAATGTTCTCTTTTAAAATGGAAATAAGTCGAATATCTTTGGTAATTTAATTTGGTATTGCAAGGAACATCACTTGGTGACAAGAATTTACCGTAAATATCCTAATAGAAGCCCATACACTATTAGAAGCCCCCTCACTTTTCCAATGAAACATTTGAAAAATAAACACCCAAAACTCAATAATTTTAACCAATACATTAATTAGATAAATTTTTAAACCTAAATTATGTAGAAAAAGAAATTCTCCAAAAAATTCTAGATTTTTTAAAAATCAAAAAATTAAAAACTTGTTTCGAGTAGCCGAATAATATGTTGACATTGTAAACGAAAAAGTAAATCTTTCTTCTCTGGAGCACAGTCTTTAAGCCATTCTATAGCTGGAAGATAGTTAAATTGTTTAAAAGCTGACATAATTTCTCTTAAAGTTTCTGAATTTGAAATATCTGGCATTGAAAGTGATGAATCTGATTCCTAAAAAATTTTAAAAATTTTTAACAAAAATTAAAAAAAGAAACCTTTATAAACGTCTCCGCCACGTCTGTCCGACCCAAACCTATCAAATGCTCCAATATCAAACGATTTGCATGTGCCAAGTTTTCTGGATCTGTTTCAATTTCTTTTTCGCTTTTGAGTAATTTACTGAGGTCAGAATAAAATTTGTTGTCAATTGATTTCTGAAAAATTGAAATTACTTTAATTAACACCTTGGACGTGTCAGCACAGATCAACTTATTTTACAAGCCCATACTCCTTAAAATCTCAATCTCCAGTCAGAGTGACAGAGTCTTAAAGTCACCAATTATATCAATTATATCAATTTTTTGTCACCAATTATATCAATTTCAGCTCTTGATTGGACTGGAAAATTTTTTTCTGTAGACATGATTTCCTTAAAATTAAAGGGAAAATGGTTAGAAATATTCAAGAGATAAGCACGGGATTTCCTACGGATTTTCCACAAAACTTCCCTTAATACACTCATTTTTGGCTCTCAACCGTCCTTTTCCTTCCTAAGAACGGGACTGTTTAACGCAGACAGTTTAGCGCGTGAATTTAAGCCTGGTGGACGTTTGAGTATGAGTCATTCTTCACAAATTTTGTCCAAAAATTTTATTAAGCCCCGTGAAGCCGTGAACATGTGGAGAGAATGTGGTCAATCAGTCCCACTCCATCGGTCCCACTCAACCATTTTCACATGCATTATTTTCCTTTTACAGCTTCTTTAATCAATTTTTTTCATGTAGCTGACAGCCTTTTCCTAAGGGCATTTTAATTTTGTATCTGATCAATCATTGCCTAAACTTTCCCTAACTTTTAACCTTTCAGATTTATTATCTCTCTTTAAAACCTAAATTATGTCTGAACAATTTTCACATTTGAGCAGCGAAGAACTTCGTCAGGAACTTGTCAAAAACGGTTTACTTCCATCAATATTCTTGATTTATTTAAATTTAAGGTATTCCATGTGGTCCAATTGGAACAACAACTCGTAAAGTTTATGAGAAGAGACTGGAGAAAAAATTGGCTGACGACAGAAAAAATCAAGTTGATAGTAGTCGAACATCGAATCGCGAGGTTTGTTGATTTTTTTAGTTTTTACAATCCTTTTTTGGTGTAGAATGTTGGAAGTTCTTCTGCAAGTGTGCGAAGTGTTCCACAGAGAAGGAGTTTTGAGGTGCCGAGTCGTGAGGTTTGTCAATTTAGATATTTGTTTTTGGCTAGTGTCTAGGCTGACTGGCCTTTTTTGACAGACACTTTTTGCGGATTTCTTTAATTTTTTGCGGACTTCTTTTATTTTTGCTGTCTTCTTAATTCACAGAAACATTTAAAATGAAGAATTTTTTCGACTCCTTTTCGAACGTTTATTTGAAGGACATAATTTTTGCACCTCCTGATACGTTTACTATTGATTTAGATCAAGAATCAAAGTAACAACGCCTTCCATTATTAAAGTCCGCAAAAAAATGTCCACAGAAAGGATCAGTCAGTCCACACAGTTGCCATATCTTCCTACTTATTTTAAATTTTTTTTGGTTCAGAATGTCTTTAATTCTTCAATATCCGCGCGAAACATTTCTCAGCAAAGTTTTGTAGCGCCGAATCGCGAGGTTTGCCACTTTCAGATTCTGGTCTAGTCTATTCTTTTTTTTCTTCAGCATAGCTTCAGTTCCTCAATTTCTTCACAAAACGTTTCTCGAAAAAGCTTTGAGGGGGGTCGTTTCTTGGATGATGAAGAGGATGATCATATGGAGTCTTCACGAATTGTTTCACCGCAAAGACGATTTACTGGAGGCTATGCCAACAGAAATGTTGTTAATAAAAAAATTTCGCCAATTGAGAAATTCAAGAATGTTTGGGGTTATTTTTCTCGCTCTATTGGCACTTCTACGCCGTGTAGTGATGTATGTATAATTTTATTTACAATTAGTTAGGGTTTATTTGGGATTTTAAAAATTAAGTTACTAGTGTCGTTTAAGAACTACTTTTTGCTTTCCTTCTATTTCTCGTTTTTTCCCTACATGGAATTATTACCCCATAAGACCAAGAAATCAAAGAAAATTGGGATTTTTCAACGGTGTTTAAAAATTAAGGTACTCATGTTATTTAATGGTCCTTTTCCTGCCCTCTATTTCTCGTCCAAATTATTTCCTTAGAAACGAGAGATCGAGAGAAATACTGGAAGTTAGGAAAAATCAAAAGAAAATTTTTTTGAGAAATACTGGAGTGAGCAGGAGACCCTGAAACAAAATTAGTACCAAGGATTTGGGTTGTCGTTTTCCCCCAAATTCTTCTATTAACCGAGGCCAGACCGAACATCTTCAATTTTTCTGTTCTGTTTTAACTCCTACAACCCTACCAAAAATACTTTTTCACCCAAAACAGAATATAACATTTTTGTTGTCAGAAAAAATTTTTAAATAATTTCTTTATTTTAGTACAATTATCGCAATAAATATCCAACAAACAAATACCGACGTTCTGACAATTATGCAAATTTTTCTGATGTCGGGACTAAACCTTCATTCAATTTTTCAACAATTTCGGACCATTCAAGATGGATTGTTTTAGCAGCAGTTGGAGTCTTTGTAGCAATCTTTTCAACTTATATTTATAAAGTTCATACAGAAACTTTACATTCAACTTTTGTTTCTGTTAAAGGTTTTCTTTTTTGGTTTAAGAATTTTTTTAATTATTATTTTTTCAGATTTTTTCGTTTTTGCATTTGGTTATGCCTTTTTCCCTATCATGTACTTATGTGGTGGTGAGTTTTTTTTTTAATTTTTATTTTCTATTTTGAGGTTAGAATTTTCTTTTCTTGAAAAGAATGAGTCAGGGTCATATCCTGGTTTTTTTTTTAAAACCGGGTCTTTCTTGAACCCAGATTTCAGACCCGGACATTTTTTGAGATTCCCAGGTTTTTTCTAGACCATCACAAACAAAGGATATGATCTTGTCATTGATTCAAAAATTAGTTTAAGATTGGCTTCTCCTGTGAGATCTGAAAAAATATTTGTATGTTAGAAATTGACGGTTCGGGTATAGGATCCGGGGATTTCCCTGGAGCCACCAACGCTAGTCCATACCTAGAATTTTAAAATCCACTATCTCTATATTTCTTAAACATCTACATCTTTAAAATATTTTAGCCGTTCTTCTCTTCCTTTTCGTTTACAAAGTATTTTACTGGCGAAAAAATCGAAAGATCCAACATCAGGAAGCAATTATTCGACTTGTTGAAAGAATTACAGATCTTATTTATGATTCTGGATATGCTGGAATAGCAGAACCACATGTGCGTGATATGTTGATGCCTCCGACAAAGTTTGAATTTTTTTCTAAAATTTTTAAATTAAAAAAAAATATTTTTAAGACGAACAAATGAAGATTATGCTCTTTGGTTAGAAGCTGCTCGATTTATTAATAATGAAGATTCTCGTGTTAGAACAGAAATTCGTTTAATTAACGGAACGGAGTGTAATGTTTGGATTTGGATTGGTGCTGGAAAACAACGTTGGCAGGGAACTGGTCGGTAAAAAAATTTTTTTTAATTAAATGACAATATTTGACCATTTGAAACAAATTATAATCTCTTTGACCATTTTATAACAAAAAATGTTTTTCCTAAGTTTTGATGTTTTTTTAACTTTTTGTAGTCAGATTTAAGTAGTTTTTATCAATTTCTTATATAATTTTATTGTATTTTTGATAAAAAAAATTCCTTTTAAAATTTTAAAAATCAAGAGAAATATAAAGTCAAAAATATTGGCCTTTTTCCCTAAATCTTTATCTGACTACACCACTCGGACCAATCTTATACAATTTTTCCTCGTATCAATAATTTAATTTACTCAAAATTTGATTTGAATTGTTCTTTTTTTGACAAAATATTTTTTTAAAAATTTACATTTTTTGATAAAAATTGGTGAAATATTTATAGAATCTAAAGATCGTTACATTAAATAATTACCTATTTATGATTATTATTTCTTATCGTTAATGGGATGTCATGAGTTTTTTAATAAATTAATACCGAGAAAAAATTTTCGAAAATTCCTGTTTAAAAATTTTTGACTTTATATTTTTTGCAAGTAGACCAGGAATTAGCGATGCCATATCAAGGGATGTCACAGGTTGAGAAAAAAAAAGTCGGGTTCGGTTTTGAACCGTAGTTTCGAAAATTTCTCACTCAGATCTTTTTTCAGATTTCGGGTCTAAAATAGACTTGGTGACGTCCCTGCTATCCTCATTCTCCATTATAAATTTCTACCTTTGTTTTCAGCTGTAGCAGAATGTTCTCCATCTTCTCGAGTGCCAGATGCTGCTTTGAGTCGTTGTTTAAAGCTGAGGGGTTTAAACTTTTCTGATAAGTTTTTTAAAAAATCTTTTTAATTTTTTTGTTTAAAATTATAGTAGAACAGACCGTGAATGTTTGCGAAAAGAATTGATGGAGAAAATGTCTGTTGTGCCGAAACATATTGACTTTTGTAACAATGCTATAAGCCGTGAAAGTGTTGTTTATCTAATGCTTAAGGTTTATTTTTTTTAATTTTTTAAATTTATTCCGTCTAACAAAATCCGAATTAAAAAATTTTTAAGTCCTGTTTAAGAGAATTTTTTGATTTCTTTGGGTACCTAATTTTTTCAAAAAGATTTTTGAATTTTAATTTCATCCTTTAAAAAATTTAAAAGAAATTATCTTTTTAATTTTTGTATAATTAATAGGATTTGAATGATGCAAAAAAGGCTTTCTCATCACTTCATTCGCAATGGTTTGATGGTTTGTTTTTTTTTATCTTATTTTTAAAATTTAAATTTTAAAAATTTTCAGGAAATATAATTACCGTGAAATATGTTAAAGATGAACGTTATGCTGAAAGATTTCCTGAACTGAAATGATTTTAAAAGGAAGTTTTTTTCGAGGTTTCAACATTTATTTAATATTATGTAATTGTGTTTTATTTAATTTGGTGTTGCGACAATTGTGGATACGAGAAGTTGGATATTTACGGACAAACAACTTTTTCTGTGGCCTGGTCATAGGCGTAGTCAGGTGGGCTGAAGACCCACTGAATTCGCTTACTGAAATCGACCCCCTGGCTACGCCCTTGAATCTGGTATAGTTTGAGTTCAATGGACTAAAATTTAATGTGATCTATTTGGTGTTCCTTTCCCTTTATTTGATACGATGAATAGGTATTTTAGTCGTTTTTCCATCCTCATCCTGCGTATCCATGATCGTCGTACAGCCAGTTTATTTTAGTTTACATTTTCTCCCCCAAAAAAATTACAAAATTTTTGATATCTCTTTAATTTTCAATATATAATGCTTTTCTTTTAATTTTGATTTATATCGGTTATACATATTATGTTAATGTTGAATAAATGAAGAAAATATTTTTGAAGAATTTTTTTATTTGATTATTTTTTCAATGAATATTTGTAATTTTTTATTTGTAACTTAAATTTCAAACTTTTTTTCACAGGCTATTTGTTATAAATTAAACAATGGACAAACCTAGAATATTAAAAAATCTGCAACCATTGAAAATACAGTATCCAGAAATTTATAATAGATGTAATAATTTGGTAGAGAGAATTGGAGAGGTTTGTTCTTTTTTTTAATAAATTTTTTGTAAGGATTGGATGACCGTAGGGGTTTTCATAGAGTTTTCCTTTGATCGCTTTAAAGGCAAACTTGTAGAAATGATAAAAGTCCTTAGAAATTTAATTTCCAGTGTATTCTTAAGTAGGAATTTTTATTAAACTTCTCTTCAATCTTGGGGTTTCTTAATTAAGGGAGTCACTATAGATGGTTAATCTAGGTGGGCTGCCCGTCCTAATTATGTGAGTCGTTTGTATTTGCGACAATTTCATGTATTAGTCTTGGAATTTTATTTCTTCGGACACAACTACACCTCCTGGGACATAACAAGCTATTTTAAAAAGTTTTTTTAACTCTTTAGAGACCCAGTGAAGTTTTTGATTCAATAAATAGCTCAGATGCGTCCGAAAAACAAGCAGGAATTTATTTAATTTTGTGTTTGGCAGATGCTAGTTTTGATGAGGAAACAACAAAAATTACAAATTTTGCTAGAAATTTACTTCGGATGTTAACAATGAATTCACAAGAATCAGTTATTCGATTGGCGTCAAAAGCTGTTGCATATTTAATCTTGGTAAGGGAGAGGTTTTTTCGAATTTATTTGACTGAAAAAAATTTTTTTTTTAATTTCCCATCCTAAAAAATTATTTTTTCTATTTTTGACATTTTCGCGGTTTTTTGCTATACGGAGTCCATTAGTTTTAAAAATTGGGAAAAAATTTTTGCTCTAATACAGGTTTTAGTATAGCCAAAACCAGACGCGTAGTCATGAGAAATTTTTGGGGAGGGTACATTTTTGAAATTATTGAACATACAAGCCCCTCTGGCTGCAAGTCCATCTCTAATTAATTTTATAGAGAAACTAATTTTTATTTATTCAGACTTCAAAATCCTACGCTGTAGAATTAATGGAAGTTGCATTAAATCAATGTTTTGAATGGTTAGAAGAACAACAACGAAGTGAACAGCGTCGACTTGCAGCTGTTATTCTTGCTAAAGATTTGGCTATTTTTACACAATCACACTTTTTTCAACGTGCCAACCAATTTTTTGCAAATATTTTTAAATGTATTAGAGATTCAAAACCAAATTTGAGGTTGGCAGCAGCTGAAGCATTGAGAGCTGGGTTAGCAGTTACTTCACAAAGAGAGACTAAACATAAAAATGAATGGTTAATTTTTTAATTTTTAATTAAATGGGAAGTCGGACCTCATTATAGAATAACCTCAATAATAGACTTTCACTATTATGAATTTAGATGGTTTAGGGGTTTTTTGGTGATGTCTCCACAATTTGACATTTTGACGGCTTTTGGGGTTTGCCTTTCGAAGGCTTTTGGGGGTTTGGCTTTTCGGTGTCATGCCCACAATTTGGCACTTCGGGGGCTTCTATGAGTGTTGGGCTTTTTCGCGTTTTTGGTTTGACTTTTCGTCATTTTGACGGTATTTTGGTTGTTGACTTTTTTTCATTTTGGCATACTCCGATTTAAGTTACCTTTCATTATAGGGCACGTTTTCAGTCCCATGAGGATACCTAAAAATGAGGTCCAACTCTATTCATTTTTTATAAAAATTTTAAAATAACAAAGGTACAACAAATGTATCAAAGAAGCATGCCAATTTGATTTCCCTTCAATTTCTCGTGATGATATTTTACATGGTTCTTTACTTATATTCAACGAATTACTTCGAATAGCCAATTATTCTCACGAAAATGCTCGTTTACAACTTGTTGGAATTACTCAACATTTTAATAAATCACGTTCTTCAATTATTGGACAAAGTCCAATTGAATGGCTTTTAGAACCTATTCAACCACCAACTGTAGAATCGAGAACAGCGAGGACTTTAATTACGGATTATTTTCAAGAGGTTTGTATATTTTTCAATTTTTTAATAATGAAAAGTTTCAACTTCGAATGTTGAAATCCTCAATAATTTCTTTTTTGAAATTATTTTTTATTTACGCTTACTCGATTAATTTTGAAAAAGAGTGCAATTTCCCGTTTTAACCAAATTTTCCCAATTTTTGCCCATTTTTTGTGAAGCTAACATAAGCCCATTATTGGTTATTTTGGAAATTATTTTTTAGAAAATTTTTTTAATTTTCTAAAATTTTTCCTCCATATTTAACCATTTTGCCTGTTCCCCATTTTTAATTAAAAATATCCCACCCTTTTAGATAATTCATCGTTATATTTTTTTATTTTTAATAGATTGTCAAGAATTGCTTTGAGGCTCGCAACAGTAAAACCCCTTATTGTCAACTTATTCTTTTGGAACTTTTTCCAAGATTAGCAAGTTTTTCTGATAATAATGGACAACAACTTTTTTGTTATGTCCCTGAAGCAGCAGAACATTCTTTGGCTTTAGTAGGAAAATATCCTGAAGCAATGCTTACTTTGGGATTATTAGCTCTTAGCAGACCGTTAGAAATTAGATCGAAAATTGCGCCTATTCTCAATATATTAATTCAGCATATGCATTTGGCTGTTTCTAAGTTTGTATTTTTTTAATTATAAAGAGACTTTTTTCTTGTGGAGCACTTGGATAAAATGAGGGATTTTTCGAGGTTTTGCTTAACGGAATTTTTTTTCAGATTTTGTAGGCAAAAATAAATATATTTAAATTATTGCTAGCTTATTTCTTTTTATTCTGGGCCTGCTTTTTTACAAAACTATTTTTTTAAATCACTTCTATGGGTTCATAATTTTCCTTAAAAAATAATCTTTATCCAAAAAAATTTTTTTTTAAGAAAAAAATTGGTACATGACAATGACTTTAAATGCCTCTCGTTGGTTGTACGATCTCAACTTTCCTACCTTTGTGAAAAAATTCGTGAATTGCTTCCACTTTTCTTCTCTACTGGGATCTCCGAAGGCTTGATAACTGTAAAATTTTAACGAATTTTTCTAAAAATTTTTTCTCTTTGTTAAAGGTTATGCACGACATTATTAATGCAATCCCTGAATTAAAAGCTGATGTTTTTGATGGTCTAATGGATCAACTTTATCACTTGCTGATGGTATCTTTCTTTTTTTTTAATAATTTATTTTGGAATTTTTTCTTTCCGAAAATTTGCAAGTACTTCTGAAAGTCCGCAAGTTTTATTTTTTTTATCAAAAAAGGATGATGACCATTGCCAAACATAATATTCTAATTCAAATTAAAAAAATATTTTTGTATTTACTTAAAAAATACTCATTTTTTTTGATAAAGTAGTATGCTTACTGATAAAACTTGCTGACTTTTAGACTCGTAATTGAAATTTTTTAAAATTATTTTTTAGACTTACCTTTTTTATTAAATAAAAGCCCCCTCCATCTAATAAAAAAGTTTTTTATCTAGGACAGACCAAGACCTAGCAAATTAGCACCTCCTACAGCACCACCAATTCCTGCTGGACCTATTCAACCTGTTAATATTCCACAAACAAAATTGGCATTAAAAACTCTTGGAGAATTTAATTTTTCACGTCATTCACTTCAAATGTTTTTGCGTTATGTGGCAATGGTTTTTTTTAATTTTTTGAAAATTTCTAAAAAAATTTTTCTCAAGGGTTATTTAATAAGTGATTCAGTAGAAATTCGTCTTACAGCAGTTTATAGTTGTACAGAAATGTTGAAACCTTTTATTATGGTTTATGAAAATGTTGAAAATCAACAAAAAGCTGAAGTTTACAATTTAATTAGAAATGTTTTGGAATGTTTGGTTAAAACTGCTATTGTTGATACTGGTAAAAAAGTTTTTTTATTTTTGATTTAAGGGCCGTGGAAATTTCTTTACGCTGTTTGCGGGCAGATATTTGTTGACAAAACCGAAGCCTATTGAGATTGACCAGTCACTGAATTATTTCCCAGTACCATTATCCGAGTGCGTGGTACAATATTGAAAATTTTCTGTTCTGTATCCGTTTTTTATTTTTCAAAATTTTATACATTTTTGTGATTTTTTTTCAAAAAAGTACTTTGGCACTTCTTGTACACCATTGGGTATGATGCTGTTATATCGAAACGCCGAAAATATTTTTCCATAGTTTTGTATTTTGGGTGGTTTGGTTTTTTAAGCATTTCGTATAATCATTTATATTCCGTGTTTAATAACTGGATACTCCTTATTAAATAAATTTTTTATTTTTTTTTCTTTCAGATTTTAATGTTCGTCTAAGTGTGCTCGATTGTTTTTGTAATATGGATCAAAATTTTCTTTTTCATCTTTCACAACGTGAAATGCTTGATACAATATTTTTGGCATTACATGATGAAAATTATCAAGTTAGAGAACAAGCTGTTGAATTACTTGGAAAACTTTCGGATTTAAATCCTTCTTTTGTTTTCTTAAAATTTCGAAGAATTTTACTTGAAAGTATTTCGCAATTGGCAAATTCTAAAACTTTAAATAATGAAGTACAAGGGGCAAGAATGATTGAACATTTAGCTAGACAGGTTTATTTATTTATTTTAAAGAGAATTTTGGGAAAAAAATTTTGAGAACAAAATTTTTTTTGGAAAATTTTAAGCAAAAAATTGTTGGGGGAACACTTGCGGACCGATATTTTCGAACGCTTACTAATAAGTTTCCTATCATGTTGTGGTACCAAAACAGTGTTAAAGTCACGAATAGTGTTCACGATTGCAGTCAAAACCCGACTGATTTTTTGTTCCAATTTCAATTAGACTTTTGATTTTATCTGTAAATAGTGGCCAACCAGGGACACTTACTAGTAAGCTTCCTATCTTTGTTAGCTTATAGAGGAGTTATGGTGAGTAGCTAGAGCCGCTGTGCAGTTAAAGACCCGGGGTTTGTTCCAATTTCTATACATGAGCTTTTGATTTTGTCCGCAAATATCTGTCCGGAAATGTTTGGAAACCTTAAAATATTTTAATTAATTATTTTTATTTCAGTCACCTCGTTTTATTTCTGCCTATATGCATTCAATATTACTCGTATTAATCCCTCATTTGAAAATTGATAAAAGCATTGGTGGAAGTAGTAATGTAGAAGTTACAGTTCATGTTTTGAATGCTGTTAGTGAACTTTCATTAATTGGAGGTTTGGAAATGGTTCGGTCTATAGACAAATTTTTTCCTCCTATTATTGCTTTTTTACAAGATTCTACAAGTTTGAATAGACGTGAGGTAAAAAATAATTTTTTTTTTGAAATTTTTTGAAAATTTTTTTGAAATTTTTTGAAATTTTTTTTTAATTTCAAAAAAAAATTTTCTTAGAAATTAAAAAATTTTTTTGAATTTTTTTAAAATTTCATAAAATTATTATTTTGTATTTCTCAGGCTGCTCTCCGCGCAATGGGTCGTTTATGTCAATGTGTTGGTTATGTTGTTGAACCATACAAAGATTATCCTGATTTATTAGAAATTTTGTTACAATTATTAAAAACTGAGTTGTCGAGTTCAATGCGAAGGCTTACAATGCGTGTACTTGGAATTATTGGGTTTGATTAATTTTTTTATATAAAATTGAATTTAAATAAAAAAATTTCTTTTGACTCTTTATACCTTTTGACTAAGGTTGTCGGTTTTGGACCGAACCGAAGAATTGATGATTTTTCGGTTCGGTTCCGGATATCCGAAGATTTTCCAAGAACCGACCACCCTACTTGGGACAGGTTAATTTTGTCCTATAATGAGTTGTAATTTAGGCAGCCCTTTAATAAATGTATGTATCTATTATTGGTTGTATCCTATAAAGAGGTCCGTCTATAATAAAAGAATTTTAATTCTTGAAAAAATTAAAAAGAAATTTCTTAAAAAATTTTTTCTTCAGCGCCTTGGATCCCTACACTTACAAAGTTTATATTGGCAAAGTACACTCACATATAAGATCTCGTTCGCTTGCTTTAACACTTCCAAATTCTGGAGAAACAAATGAAACACGTTTGCCCTTATTTTTAAAAAAAATTTCAAAAATATTCTCGTTCTTTTAGACGGAATGGATATAATTACTTGGATAAATTATGAACGTTTAACACTTGCTGAATATTACCCAGCTTTGTCAATTTCTAATTTAATTTTGATGTTACAAGATCCTCAACGTTGTTCTTTATTTCATAGAGAAATAATGCATACTATATTACAAATTTTTACAAATTTGAGAAATCGTCCACAATATTTGGGACAGGTTTTTTTTATTTTATTTATGTTTTATTAAGGCTGGACATAGACGGTTAACTTTGAATGGAATCGGAACCGAAAACCAAGGGACGAAAAGCCAGGCGATAACCGCCCAAAACTGGGGGCACCGGTTAATAACCGATTATGTCCAACTCTAAATTTAAGGTTCCTCAGTCTAGTTTATGAGTCTAATGAATTTTTGAGTTTGAACCAGAGCAGGCGCAATACATTTTTTTGTGTTTTGCGTTGATTGCGTTTTTTTTTGAAATTGCCTTTTGCATCTGTCCCTGGTCCGAAAAAAAGTCTTCGAGTCAACTGAAATTTTTTGGACTTCATAAAATACCGAAGCAAGAAATTTTTTTCTTGAATTTTAAAATTTTAAGCTTAATAATAAATATGTTTTCAGGTCATTCCTCCACTAATTTTAATTACTGAACAATGCAAACCTCAATTAAGAAGTTTTTTCCTCAGTCAATTTTCACGTTTTATTTCAATTATTAATTTACAATTGCAGCCATATATGACACAATTTTTTTGTTTAATTGCTGTAATTTTATTTTTTTTAATATTTTTTAATTATTAATTATTTTTAAGAAAGCTTGGTGTTGGAGTGATAATGATGATCTTAAAGGTGTTTATTTAAATTTAATTTTTAAAGACAGAATCTGGCTTGTGTGTCCGCAATTTTCTGTCCGCAAATCCAAATTTTAGTTTTCCTTTAAGAGATGATTTTTATAAAAATAGTTCAAAAATTTTTTTTGGAAAAATAATTGCCCTAAAATCTCTCCTCCCTCCATTTGAATGTCTTCCTTGAACATTTTGCCCCTTTGAAAATTGAGTGAATAATAAAATTGCCTGGGTATTTAATTAGAGGTTTTGGGGTTTTTTGGAAATTGAGAAAATGATAATTTTGGAGGTATATGTACAAAACCAACAAACTTTTTAATAAAAAGTTGCGGATTTTTGAGAACATGTGTAGAGAAAAGGGGACTTTTATTTAACCCAAATTTTAATTTAAAAAAAATTTTTTTATAGGAATCATTATTCGTCTAATCGAAGATGTTGGACGTTCTTTTGGTGAAAAATTTACTGTTTATGCAACAAATTTGTGCCCATATCTTTTAAATGTGCTTCAAAATGATACTTCTCCTGACAGAAAACTTACTTTAAACGTAAGGGAGAGAGAGGAAATTTTGAAAAAAAATTTAAAAAAAAATTTTTCTAGGCCCTCTCTTGTACTCAAACAATTTCAAAATGTCTTGGAACACACATTCATTTAATTCTTTCACCTATTCTTGCATGTATTGAAGATGTTGATTCACCAGAAAAAAACCGTTTAGCAGCACTTGAAACAGTAATATCATTAGCTTCAAATCATCCAATAATGGAACAAGCACCTCAAATTATGCAAACTTGGATGCGTTGTATTTCTATTAAATTTATGCAGCAAAAACTTATACAATTACTTTCTACAATAATTAAGGTAGTTAAAAAATCAGCAGAATAAAAATTGGCTAACTGCCGACTTGTATTTTAAAAAAGTGGCAGTTGACCGCTTATTTATTGTTAGCCTATTCCCTGAATAGTGCGTATCTTGATATGGCTTGAATAGATTGTGACAACCCCAGGGTCTTCAATATCTTATTCAGAATTGATATACCAAATGTGGATCACTCTTGGGTACCTGAAACTTTATGTTTGAAGTTCGGACTTTTTTCGATTTAAAACCTAGTCTGAAGAAATTTTGAAAACCCGATCCATTCCTTCTGTGTCTTGGATCAATCTTATATTTTGCCACCTTTTAGAAGTATATATATTCTATTTATTTTTTTAGCAGAAATGGGACCAATTTCCAATCTATAAAGATAGTGTCAATGCAGCATTAAGACGTCATCGAGTAGATGGCGCCCTCCGTCAAGAATATCGAGAACAATTGGCCAACTTACAAGTTTTACATGCTCAAAACCTCCCTCTTCAACTTGAACGTCAACCTATAACCGAACCTTCTTTTGTACGGCAAATACAATTTTTACCTCCACCTGAAGCTGAAACCTCGAAAGAAGATGTTCCTTCAACTAGCTCCGCTTTAGAAAATATAAAAATGGCGCGCATGCCCTCAGGCAATTTTAAAATTTTTTCTGATTTTTTGAAAATTTTTTGAAAAATTTTTTTTAGTTCGAGATACACAATTTCATGTTAATGTAGATCAGTTACGCCGTTGTTGGAAAATTCAAACTTTAACGTCTCGCGAAGACTGGCTTCAATGGCTGAGCACTTTACGTGTTCATTTTATCCGTCAAAGTCCATCGCCTGCTTTGAGGGCATGTACAGGATTAGCTGAAGCACACGATCCTTTGGCAAAGTTGGGGGAAAATTTTTTTAATTTTTAAAAATTTATTTTCTAAGGGAACTATTTAATGCTGCATTTATTTCTGTTTGGACTGAACTTCGTGAATCAGACCAAAACCAACTTACAATGTTACTTATCGAAATTTTGAAGCAATGTCCACATGCAGAGCCTATCCAAGCAATTTTAAATTTGGCAGAATTTATGGATCATTCGGAAAAGGTCCTCGAAATTTTTTCCTTTTTTATCGGCTCCTCCATATTTTGCCATTTGCATTTTTTTGCTAATAAGTCCCCACTTAATGCATAATTCCCCACTTAATGCATAATAAACCGGCAAAATCGAACTTCTGGGATTCCGAGTCGGGATATTTTTTCTTAACCGATGCCGGGACAGGATACCGAGTGATAAATCCCGAAAAATCCCAGATCCCGGAAAATCCCGTCTGGATCCTGTCCCGCGCTGGTCTCTACTAATAATACGTCGTTGGCAAAACGAGGATTTTTAGCCTTATTGGTAAAACATCCTATTGATATAGCGACACATTTTTGATCCTATAATCTCATTCTACGGAAAAAATTTTTTTAATTTTCTTTTAGGGTCCTTTCCCAATAGATTACAACATGTTGAGTAAATCAGCAGAACAAACTCGTGCTTATGCTAAAGCTTTGCGTTATAAAGAACTTGATATATTAAAATCGAGAAAAGGAGAGCCTAATCCTGATGATTGCCAATCCTTGATAATGTTTGTGAAAGGATTTTTAAAATTTAAATTAATTTTATTTTTAAAGTTTATTTAATAAGCTCAATTTGGAGGAAGGTGCTGCTGGTATTGTTCAATATGCAAGGAGGCATAATATGGAAATTTCGGTAATTTTGAAAGTTTTTGATGTATTTTCTGTTTATTTAGACTCTGTATCGGATATCCTCTTGAAGATAGAAAAAAATTATAGCTTATAATGAGGTGTATTTTAAATGGAGGTTATCGTTTAGACAGCACCCCCTACTTTAGACAGCACCCCCTACTTTAGATAGCTCCCCCAATCAAATTGTGGAGGAGCTGCTATTGTCGTCTAAGTGACACCGCTCCAAGAAACACCACCTACCTCCCCTCCTCATTTAAACAACTCCCCACAAATTTCAGAGAAACTTCTCTGAAATAGAGGTGGTGTATCTCTAGTATTGTGTGTATCTTATATTTAGAGAGGTCTTTTCCAACTTTTTAATAGCATCTTATTATTTTTTTCTCATATATCTCTCATTTTTAGGGTCGTTGGTACGAAAAACTTGGTGAATGGGAAAAAGCTTTAGAATTGTATAGACAAGAAATGTTATTAATGCCGGATACAGACCCTTCTTGGACTACACTTTCTTCAGCATCTTCTTTAACAGAACATCATTCACAACAATTACAATTGCAACAACAACAACAACAAACACCAACTGGACAACAACAACAACAAGATATATCTCGTCATGCATCTTCTATTCAATGCGAAAATAGTATATCTAGCCGTGTTAACCTGCAAAATATTGGGGTAAAATTTTCGAATTTTTTTATTAAAAATAGGCACATATCCTTAATTAATCCAGCAATCCCTAAAAAATTTAAATTGTTACTAATGGTTGATAATGCTGATTAGAAATCGGACCGAGAGTGCTTATTGAAATAGTTATTTTCCGAGATATCGGTCTTTGCATTTTCTTACGGCCCTCTCATTCCGGTTTCTTATAATAATTGTACAGCATCCTTGTCATCTAACATTTACGAAATTAATACTCGAAATTAATGCTGTTCTATCATGAAAGGGTCAGTTATTAGGCGCTATGGTCCTGAACATAACGGACGAGAGAGACTTGCCGTTATCCCAGAGGTCTCGGTTTTGTCCACAAATCTCATCTGCAAATGGCATGGGGACTTTTTTCTAGCATTTTTATAAGATTTTTCTTTTAATTCTCATCTCCTCTACACAATTTTTTGACTCTAAATCCAATAAGAAAATTTTATTTTAAGAAATTTGATATAGAACTTCACCAAATGCGTTGTCTTGAAGCTTTAGGACAATGGTCTCAACTTAGCAATGCTTGTCAAACAGCTTTATTGGATTCTGAACTTGCCGAAACTCATTTAACTCGTCAACAAAGCGAAACTCCATTAGACATTTCTTTATCACATCATAATCTTGGAATAGGAGTTGGAGGTGGAGGAGGAGGAGGAAGTAGCAGTATTGGTGGGGGTATTGGTGTTGGGGGAGGAATTTTAAATACAACATTAAATGAATATGCAAGACGTCAAAAAATTGCACAAATGGCTGCTAGATCTAGTTGGGCTACTGGTAAGTTTAAGAAATTCTGAAAAAAAATTTTCTGAAAATTCTGAAAATTTTTTAAAATTTTTTTTTTTCGGGAAGCTTTTTAAGCGATATTTTGAAAAAATTTTTTTTGAAAAAATTTCTCTATTAAGGTGATTTTGTTAAAATGAATGAATATGTACAAATGGTTAATGAAAATACACAAGAAGGCTCTTTTATGCGTGCTGTATTAGCTATACGTGAAAATGATTTTGAGCGTGCTCATTTTTATATTAATAAAGTATATAGTTTTTTACAAGTGGACCCTTAACTATAGAATATTCCTAAAAATCTCCCCTAATACTAGACACCTCTATTTAAGAATCGTTATTTAAAAGTTGGTTGGCCACTGGGTTTGGCAAGCGATACTCACAAAATATAAATACACCCCATTATATGCTACGGTATACCAAGGGGTATCTAAAAGTAAGGTTCGACCCTCAGAATTATGTTTCTAAAAATTCAGTTGGCCACTATGTTGGGAAAACTTCAGCGATACATCCGATTTAAGACTATCCATTATTGTAGGTTACGAGCCCTGAGGGGGTATTTTATAATTAGGTCCAACTATTTAATTTTTCTCAATTCATATTTCAAAGGTACGCGATATTTTTGATTCTGAATTGACTGCAATGGCAACAGAAAGTTATGATCGTGCTTATGGTGCAATGGTTACATTACAAGAATTGACTGAATTAGAAGAAGCTGTTGAATACAAAATGATTTCTAATCGTGATGCGCGTATTGTAATGCTTTGGAGTCGTCGTTTACAGGGATGTAGACCAAATATAGATCATTGGAGACGTATATTGTTGGTTCGGTAAGTTTAGAAGAATATATATTTTTATGGGTGAAATTTTCTTGAATTTTGGATAAAAATGGGGCCCTTACCTTAAAAATATGGTTGGCCCTATTAACCATTTTCTTAGGTGTCCGGTCTTTCCTCTTTTGACCTTTTGCCGAATTTTAATTTATTTTTTTTTGCTTTTTTTTAAAACAAATTTCAAATAACTCTATGGGTGTGTTAGATTTTCTAGTTATGAACAGTCTTTAGGTTTAGAGTGGGTGTCATGCTAAATTAAAAAAAAATTGATCATTTCAAAATCTTGGCTCATGATTTGGCTATAATTTGCTTTGTAGCTAGTTCCCGTGGGCTTACTAAACATTGGTTAATTTTAGCTCATTTCCTCCCTTAAAAAATATTTTTTTTTCTAAATTCAATTTTTTTTAAAGTTCAATTGTTTTCTCACAAAACGAATTACGCACACATTGGATAAAATTTGCAGCACTTTGTCGACGTGAAGGCAAACAAGCTATAGCAAGAAATATTTTACGTTCATTATTGGATGTATCTGGAGATGTTCCAGTTGATAAATTAAATATTCCTTTTGATAAACCACAATTAGCATTAGCTGTTTGTAAACAAATTTGGTGTGAAGGACAGAAAAGGACTGCTTTTTCACATACGGAACAGTAAGAGAAAAATAAAATTATAAATACTGTCAAGCCTCACTATAAGATGCTTCCAATTTTAGAGATACACCTCTATTTAATATACCCCCATTACTAGACACACTTCTATTCAAGAGACATTGTTTAAAATTTGGTTGATCATTCACCTCATTATAAGATGCTCCCATTATTTAATACACCTCTATTTAAGAGACGTTTTTTAAAATTTGTTTGGCCACTCAATGAGGATCTATGCGATCTCCTCTTTTTTAGATACCTCCAATATACTAGACACACCTTAGAGTTTATTGGAACATCCCCCCTTCCCTCTATATTAGATACACCTTGATTTACGACACGATTTTTAAGGTTGGTTGGCTATTTGATGGTGAAGCTGCCTAGGCCCTCTATTTAAGATACATCTTATCATAAGGTGCGATTTTTCAGCTCCAAATAAGGGTATCTTATAATGTGGTGGTCTGACTTTAAATTACATACAAATATTTATTTTTTTCTTTAAAATAGACTTACAAAAACTCTTCACCGATTAATTGAACGTAATCGTTTAGTATATCCACGTGAACAGCTGGAACCTTTAGCTAGAATTACAGCAAAATGTTATTTAAAATTGGGTGAATGGCAAGAATCATTACAGCAACAACAGGCTATTAGTAAATATTTAATAAATTAAAAGAAAAAACTGGAGGGTTATATTTAAAAAAAAATTTTTTTTAATTAGTGGGGATTTGTATTAAAGTTATATTTCCATTAAACTGAATCGAACTTTTGTCATTTCCCCTCCCTAAGTAAATCACAAGCTTTTTCCCACTACACCAAGAATATATCCCTTTAAGCATTTTTGGAGTAGATTTTTTTGAGGTTTTATATGTTGATAAGTCTGTTGATTTTTGATAATTTGTCCGTGTGTCTAATTAGATAGACATTTATTTGATTTAATTAAACATTGAATGCTCTACCTTTAAACCCCTAGAAATATTTTTTTAATTATTAAATAAAAAAATAAATTTTTTTTCAAAGTTTTACCTAGCGAAAGGCATGGAAGCTTTTGTATTTCTCCTTCATTAAAAATTCAAAATTCTTCAATTAATAATTCAACATTAATACATCAACAACAACAACACCAATATTCCCCCTATTTATATCAACAACAACAATCAACGACATTATCTCCATTTCAACAGCAACAACCTTTAACTAGTGCTGGATTTATACAACAAAGACAAGCAGTTGAACATTCTACATCTATGAAATTACATTATTTTGTTGTTGCTACAAGTTTTGATCAAAATTGGTATAAGGTGGTTGATAGATAATCTTATTTATTAACGAGAAAAAAATTTTTTCCCCTCTCCTAATTTTTCTGGAATCTTAACATTAGAGACATGACGACCTAGGGGTTCGATCGAAATTTTTTAAAGCTTTATTTCGCGTTTAACCTGGCTTTGTATTTTTACCTGTACTCGTCTTTCTATAATCCTTATCGAAATTTTTTAAGTCGAACTCGTCTAATTATCTTTTTTACAGGCTTGGCATCGTTTAGCAACAACATATTATTCAGCAATTAGTCAACACCAAACATCAACACCTTCACAACTTCCTCCAACTTTGTTGCCTATGGAAATTGATTATTCTATTGCTGCTGGGAAAAAAGTAGAAAAATTTTTCTGAGATTCTCGACAAAAAATTTTTTAAATTAATTTTCAAAGAATTTTCAAATTTTTTAAAATTTCAAATTTTTTGAAAATCTCAAAATTTCTAAAAAATTTTCGAAAAAAATTTCAAAAAAATTTTAAGCCTTGGCATCATCATCATCATTATCAACACCAGCAACAACATCAACATTATCAGCAACATCAACAACAACAATTAGCAGCTTATTATACTCCAATACCTTCACAACAACAACCACCACAGCAGCACCATCACCACACTCATCATCATCATCCTCAACAACAAATAGTTACTGATTTAACAACAATTCCACCACCTTCAATAATTACTGGAGGTGGAGGAGGGGATAATACTAATAGTAGTGGTTATGTTCAACATCCACTACCTTTACATGGTATGCCTGTAGCTTATGTTCAACCACCTCCATCTGTTCAAGCTGCTGCTGCAACTTCTTCTGCTCAAATGAATAGTCCACCAATAATGCAATCACCACTTAGGGCACACCAATTAGTTACTAATTATGCTGTAAATGCTGTTAGTTGTTTTTTCAAGGCTATTCAATTGGCTGAAGGTAGAGGAAAAATTTAAAAAAAAATTTTGAAAATTTTTTTTTGAAAAATTCTATAAAAAAATTTTTTGAAAAATTTTTTGAAAAATTTCTTTGAAAAATTTTTTGAAATTTTTCAAAAATTTTTAATTTTTTGAAAATTAAAAAAATTCTAAAATTTTTTTGAAAAATTTCAAAATTAAAAAAGTGAAAAAAAATTTTCTAAATTAAAAAAAATAAAGGTTCTCGTCTTGATGATACTCTTCGCCTTTTAATGCTTTGGTTTGATTATGGTGATCGTCCTGAAGTTTTTGAACGTTTACGTGATAATTTAAAAATGATACCCTCAGAAGTATGGCTAGAAGTTGTTCCCCAATTAATTGCACGTTTGGTAGGGTTTTTTAGGATTTTTTCTATTAAAGATTTTCTTTTCAGGATTCCCAAAATAACACTGGAGTTTTAGTTAGACAATTGGTTATTGATGTTGCTAAAGCTTATCCACAAGTAGGAAGAAAATTTTGTATCATAAATTAATTAATGTTCTCTTCGCACTACCATATAGTGCGAAGTGAGCATTCTATGTTCTCTTCAGACACCATGAGTGTGAACGGAACATTACGCTAATAGATTCTATGTTCTTTTCACTCTACAATATAGTGCGAAGGGAACATTTATGTTCTCTTCACACTACTACTAGTCCGAATGGAACATTTACGCTACGGATTCTATGTTCTCTTCACACTACTACATAGTGCGAAGGGAACATTTACGCTACTAGATTCTGTTCTCTTCACACTACAATATAGTGCGAAGGGAACATTTACACTATTATATGTTCTTTTCACACTACCACATAGTGCGAAGGGAACATGTCTCTTCACACTATCACATAGTGCGAAGGGAACATCATCACTTAACATATTAAAATTTTTTTCCTATTCTCTCAAGGCTTGGGTATACGCATTAACTGCCGCAATAAAATCTCGTAATACTCGTCGTTCCCAAGTAGCAAAAGAAATACTTGATATTATTGCTGAAAATAAACCAATACTTGTTGAACAAGCAACTTTAGTTAATGATGAATTAATTAGATGTGCTATATTGTGGCATGAACAGTGGCATGAAGCTTTGGAAGAAGCTAGTCGTTTCTATTTTCAAGATAAAAATGTTGATGAAATGATGAATATTTTACGTCCATTACATCAAAAAATTGAACAGGGGCATACTACAATGAAAGAACAATCTTTTAATCATGTAAAATTTTATATAGAAAAATTCGCTTAAAATTTATATATTTTAATAGACTTATTATAAAGACTTGAAGGATGCATTTGAACATTGTGAGGTTTTTAGACGAACTGGAAATCAAAAAGAAATGGTAGGGATATCGTTCATAAATTGTCGTCTTTGTTCCCTTCACACTACCACATGGTGTGAAGGGAACACTAACACTTAAGCTACTTTTTTTAAGATTGCAGACAGGGACTTTTTTAACATTTTTCAAACCATTTTTAAACTTTTAAAAAAATTTACTCATAAATTATTCTTTGTTCCCTTCACCCTACCTTATAGTGCGAAGGGAACATTAACACTTCCTAATTTTTATTTTTTTCTAAAGACAGCAGCATGGGACTTATATTACAACATTTTTAAACGTATAAGTAATCAACTACGACAAATGAATACTTTAGATTTAAACTATATTTCACCACGTTTGTGTAAAGCAAGAAACTTGGAACTATCAATCCCTGGGACATATGATCCAAATGCTCCATTAATTACTATAGCTTCAATGCAGCCACATTTACAAATTATAATGAGTAAACAAAGGCCAAGAAAGATTTATATGAGAGGAAGTGATGGAAAAGAATATGCTTTTCTATTAAAAGGGCATGAAGACCCTAGACAAGATGAACGTGTTATGCAATTATTTGGCTTAGTTAATTCTTTAATTTTGAGAGAAGCGGAAACTAGCAGAAGAAACTTAACAATACAACGGTGAAACAAAAATTTTTTTGAGTTTTTTTGAAGTCGGGCCCTTCTCTATAAGATACACTCAATATTAGCTACACCTCTATTTAGGATACGTTTTTCAAAGGTAGATTGGCTACCGTCTGAAGTAGGGTGAGGATGGACTTCCTAAACGATACCCTCTATTTAATGTACCCCCCTTAGTGAAGGGAAAATACAATTTTTTTTCAATTTTGTAACGGGTTGATGCCTTCACACTACTACCCTGTGCGAAGGGAACATTAATTAACCGCATTTTTTAACAATATAATTTTTCTTTCAGTTATTCAATAACTACACTAAGCCAAAGCAGTGGACTTATTGGTTGGGTACCAAATTGTGATACACTTCATTCACTTATAAAGTTAAAAAATATTTTTAATAATTTAATTAATTTTTTTTAATTTTTAAAGAGATTATCGTGAAAAGAAAAAAATTCCAATATCTGAAGAACATAATAAAATGCAAAAATTATGTGTTGATATAGATAAATGTACATTATTACAAAGAGTTGAAGTTTTTGAAGAAGCTTTGCGTTCAACTTGTGGTGATGATTTACGTCAAACTTTGTGGATGAAATCTCCAAAGTATTTGAGAATGTTATAAAAATTTAAAAAAAATTTTTTAAGTTCTGAGGTTTGGTTTGATCGTCGTACAAACTATACTCGTTCAATGGGTGTAATGTCAATGGTTGGTTATATTCTTGGACTTGGCGATAGGTGAATAAATAAATATATAATTTTCAGAATTTATATTTTCCGGAATTGATTTCTGAATTAAATCTATTTTCCGGAAAGGAATTAAGTTTCACAATTTATACTTTTCGGAATATATTTCAGAATTAATTTTAAATGTATTTTCCGGATTATATTTCAGAATTAATTTTAAATGTATTTTCCGGATTATATTTCAGAATTAATTTTAAATGTATTTTCCGGATTATATTTCAGAATTAATTTTAAATGTATTTTCCGGAAAAGAATTAATTTTCAGAATTTATATTTTCCGGAATAATTTCACAATTAATTTTAAATGTATTTTCCGGAATAGTTTCAGAATTAATTTTTAAATTTTTTAGACATCCTTCAAATTTAATGCTGGATAGATTAAGCGGAAAAATTGTACATATTGGTGTGTTTATTTTTTCGTAAAAATTAATTTAATTTATTTAAAGATTTTGGTGATTGTTTTGAGGTTGCTATGAAAAGAGAAAAATATCCAGAAAAAATACCTTTTCGTTTGACTAGAATGCTTATTCAGGTAATTGTTGGAGAGATGATCTTCTGTTTTAAACACCTCCGGAATTTTAGAAAATTTTGGAATTAATTTTGGAGATGTTTTTCCAGAAAAATTTCCGAATTAATATTTTCCGGAAAATATTTTACATATTTTTATAGGCAATGGAAGTGACAGGAATTGATGGAAATTATCGTTTAACTTGTGAACGTGTTTTACGTCTTTTAAGGGCAAATAATGATAGTATTTTGGCCGTACTAGAAAGTTTTGTTTATGATCCAATGTTGAATTGGAGGCTTACTGAGGGTGTTGTTGCTGCTGGGATAGCTGGTGGTGGAGGGGGAGTTGGTGGTGGAACAACAGGAAAAGATAATACATTAGTTAAAGGAAGGTATGGAATTGAGGGTTTTGGATTCTTTTATCAAAAAAATTTTTTTTCAGAGTTTCACTTCCCTTAGTTGAAGATCCAAACACTACAACAACTACTATTCCACCTAATATAAATCCTCATCAATATCATCCACATTATTTAAGACAACAACAAATACAACAACAACAAACAGAAGAAATAAAACCCTTTCAAATTCAACAGCAAAGAGGAGAAGATAATGAAGCAATTAGTAGGGTTAAAGCAAAACTTTGTGGACGGGATTTTAATCCCTTCGAACCTATTAATGTTACGGAACAGGTAGAGTTAAAATTATAATTTTTTTCCGGAATATATTTCAGAATTTATTTTAGCGGTGTTTTTCCGGAAATTATTTCAGAATTTATTTTAGAGGTGTTTTTCCGGAAATTATTTCAGAATTTATTTTAGCGGTGTTTTTCCGGAAATTATTTCAGAATTTATTTTAGAGGTGTTTTTCCGGAAATTATTTCAGAATTTATTTTAGAGGTGTTTTTCCGGAAATTATTTCAGAATTTATTTTAGAGGTGTTTTTCCGGAAATTATTTCAGAATTTATTTTAGCGGTGTTTTTCCGGAAATTATTTCAGAATTTATTTTAGAGGTGTTTTTCCGGAAATTATTTCAGAATTTATTTAGAGGTGTTTTTCCGGAAATTATTTCAGAATTTATTTTAGAGGTGTTTTTCCGGAAATTATTTCAGAATTTATTTTAACGGTGTTTTTCCGGAAATTATTTCAGAATTTATTTTAGCGGTGTTTTTCCGGAAATTATTTCAGAATTTATTTTAGAGGTGTTTTTCCGGAAATTTCAGAATTTATTTAGAGGTGTTTTTCCGGAAATTTCAGAATTTATTTAGAGGTGTTTTTCCGGAAATTATTTCAGAATTTATTTTAACGGTGTTTTTCCGGAAATTATTTCAGAATTTATTTTAACGGTGTTTTTCCGGAAATTATTTCAGAATTTATTTTAACGGTGTTTTTCCGGAAATTATTTCAGAATTTTTATTCCAGAATTTTTTCTGGAATTTATTTCAGAATTATTTTAAATGTGTTTCTTCCGGAATTTATTTCAGAATTTTTATTTCAGAATTATTTTTAAACTATTTTTTAAATTATTTTTAAATAAATTAATTTAATTAAAAAATAGGTTGACCGTCTTATTGAACAAGCAACAATGAATGATAATTTATGTCAATGTTATATTGGTTGGTGCCCATTTTGGTAGATTATTTTGCAGAAAAATTATACTATTTATTATAGGTATTTAAATAATATTTTTTCGCAAATTATATTTTTAATATATTGCTCACTTTTTTGCAAAATTATAATTTATAAATTTTATGAGAATTTTTTAAATAATTTTGGGCACAAAATTTTCTCCCAATATATAAATAAATTTAATAAAATGTTCAATTAAAAATACATAATATATTGAAAAATATGTGTATATTTAAAACAATAGACACATTTAAATATTTCAGAAGACCTCTTCCTAATCCATTTCAAAATTAAAATATTTCGGGAATTTGTTGATCTTCTGGGTTGGTATAAATAAAATTTAATTTTAGAATGTGTTTTTAAAATCAGAAAGTTTTTTTTTTAAATCCTTCATTTTACATCAAAACAGGAGAGAGTATTTTCATAAATATATAAATACATATATCCATTTTAAAGAAATAAAAGCATGTCGACAAACTGAAAAATAATATTTCAGAATTAATTTCAGAATTCTTTCTTCCGGAACATATTTCAAAATTAATTTCAGAACGTGTTTTAATATTAAAAATATTTTTTTATTACTTGTTGTGGAGTAACCCGTACAGAAGGTGCGTCTTTTGAAACGCATGGATGCCCGTGATCTTTCCAAAATAAAGCTTTACAATGGCAACAAACAACGACTAGATCAGCATACTAAAAAATATTTAATTTAAATTCAATTTTTAAAGTAAATTCTCTAACAGTTTCACGAAGCCCGTAGTATTTTTTGAGTTCGAAAAATAGATCACGCCAGCTTTGTTCGGGATACTTAAAAGAACATAATTTACAAAAATTTAATTAAAACAATTTTTTACTTGGTGTTTGTTAATTTGAAGCTGTGAGAAGTGGAACTGGCAAAGTGTTCTATAAAGAAGGTAAAAATATAAAGGTTTCTAGAGGTTTCTGACTTAATTACAACATGTGTTTTCCGGAAAACGTTCTAGGTATATTGCTTCCAGAATATTTCAGAAATATTTATAATTAATTCCGGAAAGGGTTTATTAATTTTTTTCCGGAAAAGGTATAATTTCCGAATTTATTTTCCGGAAAATAAAAGTTTCCGGAAAAGGTATAATTTTAAAATATTTTCCGGAAACTATAATTCCTGAAAAGTATTAAAATAATTTTTCCGGAAGAGTTATAATTTCAGAATTTATTTCAGAATATGTAGTTATATTAAATTCCGGAAAAGTTTATTAAAATAATAAGTTTCCGGAAAAGGTATAATTCTATAATGTATTTTCCGGAAAATTATATTTAATTCCGGAAAAGTTTATTAAAATAATAAGTTTCCGGAAAAGGTATAATTCTATAATGTATTTTCCGGAAAATTATATTTAATTCCGGAAAAGTTTATTAAAATAATAAGTTTCCGGAAAAGGTATAATTCTATAATGTATTTTCCGGAAAATTATATTTAATTCCGGAAAAGTTTATTAAAATAATAAGTTTCCGGAAAAGGTATAATCTCAGAATATATTTTCCGGAAAAGTTTTATTAAAATAATTTATATATTTTTTTACCTCCACTGTCTTTTTTCTGATTCAACCAAAGCCTGAAGTGTTTCATTTGCTTTAGCAGCTTCCAATAGAGAAACATGATCGGGCAATTTACTCAAAATTAGAGAAAGTACTTCTCTTGGAAGGTCCAAAAATGTTATATTTTCTGGAGTGGCTTCAGATAAAGTATGTGGAGCAGAACTTTTGGCAATTAAATCGAGTAAATTAGTACAGGTTCCTTGTTGTTTGCTAACTAATTGTGGAGAACCACAAACATGGGGAGAATCCAAACCAGAATTAAATTTTTTGAGAATATCCTTTAAAAAATTAAATTTTAATTTTGAAATTAAAATTAAAAAAATAATAAATTATTCTGGAATTGTTTCCGGAAAATTTTATTATAATAGCTTTTTCCGGAAAAGTATAATTTCAGAACGTGTATTTTTCCGGTGAATATTTCAGAATTCAAATGTATTTTTTTCAGGAAAGTGTTTCAGAATAAATTTAAAATAAATTCCGGAAAAAGTTTAATTAAGTTTTCCGGAAAAGTTATAAAATTAATTCAGAATAATTTTTTCAGAATAAACCTAGTAAATTAAACAATTTCCGGAAAAGTTTATATAATTAATTACGTTTTCCGGAAATATTATTTCCCTAATTATTTCAGAATAAATTTTCAGAATAAATTAATTAAATTACAGTTTAGAATAAATAATTTTCCGGAATTGCTCTTTCCGGAAAAAGTTTATTAAAAATATACTACCTTAGTTGTAGTAATATGCATATCATTCTCCACACTGTGTAAAACCATTGCTTGTATTATAGCTTTAAAATAATTTTATTTTTTAATTATTATTTTCCCTTACCAAAAAGTATTTTTCTCGAAGAAGCACTTAAATTGTGCAATTTCTCGTTCACCAAAATTTGGACAACCTTGCAAATATAATTAAATCGTCTAATATCAACAACAGCCCTAGCCATATCCAAACGATGAAAAGCTTCTGACATGCTTGTACATCCAATAAATTCTTTTGAACGATTTTTTAATTTAACAAAACAATATGGTTGAGACCAGAAACTTTTTCTATCTGTTATGTTGTTTTGGTCATCACTATCTTCGTTATCTTCATCTTCTGCATTGTCTTCTTCCTCCTCTTCATCTTCAAAAAATGTAAAATTTAAAATAAATATATTTTGGATTTTCGGACAAAATTTTTACACTAAAAATTTCTGCGGACAGAAAAATTTGTCCGCAAAAAATTTGCGGACAGAAAATTTGTCCGCAAATTTTTTGCGGACATAAAATTTTGTCCGCAAATTTTTTGCGGACAAAAAAATTTTGCGGATAAAATTTTTAAAGATTTTTAAATTACCATTATTAATTAATTCATTAGTAGTTTCCCCCTCCAAAATATCAGCTTCATTTAAAGAAAAATCATTTTCTTCTTCTTCGCTTTTCTGTCTTAAATTAGTGTTTAATTCCCCCTCAATTTCTTCTTCAGCAGAAGATGGTGGCGAATCAACAGAATTTTCAGAATTGAGAGAATTTGAGCTATTTTCTCTTTTGGGCAATAAATCTAACTGAAAAATAATTTTTATAGAATTTTTGGATTTGCGGACAAAATTTAAATTTTTGCGGACAAAAAATTTTGTCCGCAAATTTTTTGCGGATAAAAAAAATTTTTTTCTAAAATTGTTTGAGGATTCAAATTAAAATATTAAAAAAAATATTTGCCTGTATAGGACGTAATTTAATCAATTCCCATCCAGCAGTATGGTTGACATGATTAACACGTACCCATAGATCTCCTTTAAAAACAAAATTTTTAAAAAATTCAAAAAAAAATTTTTTAATTTACCGGGTGCTCTCCAATCTTTTCCAATAAAAGGCATTTTTCTTTTAAATTAAATTTAATTTTTAGTTGAAGAAAAAAATGAAAAAAAATCTGAAAAAAAATTTTTTTACTTAATATTAAATAATTTATTTAAAAATAAAAAAAAATTTTTTTCTCAAATCCCGTGTTAGCAAATTAGAAAATCCCGTGCTATACACGTAAAGCAATCTTTAAAATAAATATTTTTAATCTCTAAGAAAATTTTTTAGTCAAAAGATTTGTGTGTGGTGATCAGTTAAAATGATCAGTTAAAAAAAGAGATTAATTAATTATAATTAAATGATCATCAAAAATAAATTTAAAAAAAATATCAGATGATGCAAAAATAAATAGAAAAAAATTAAAAATTATTTTTGGATTTTCTTTGCAAAAAAAGAAAAAATTATTTTAATAAAATAGAGGATTTATTTTAATATTTTAAGGGGCAAAATACCTTCAAGACAATTTACCGTCTAACAAAAAATTTTTATCTTATAATGAGGTGTCTCTTAAATAGAGTGTATCTCTTAGACGGCTTCCTCGACGGCTAATCAACTTAAAAAAGCGTTCCTTAAATAGAGGTTTTGGAAGTCTCCTATGACGAGATTTTACCTGTAAATTGTCTAGACGGTATTTTGTCTGGAAGGTATTTTGACCCATAAGGATTAAACAATATTATTTTGATAATAAAAATGTGGAGGTATTTGGATTGTTTTTCAAAAATAAAAATTTCTTAAGGATAGCCAACTGTTTCTCTTTTCTAAGAAATGTTATCCCATTTGGAAATAGAGGAAAAAAATTTTTTTTCTAAGAAAATTAAACGCCTGATTTCCCCCAAATATTATTATATGTACATATCCTCCTTTCTTTAACTGAAAAAAAGTTTCTTTGGGGAAACAAAAAAAATATTATTTAGTGATTAAAAGGAAGACAGACTTTAGACTATCTAAAAAATAATTTAAAAAAAAATAAAAATAAATCCAATAATGAAAAAATCTTTTAAGGGACTGGCGTGTATGAGAGAATGAGGGTCTGCCGTATTTTAAGAAAACGAAAGATGGAGGGCGGAAGGGTCAAGGAATATGGCATTCTGTGGAATACGGAGTAGAACCCATCCTTGTTGTGTAACCTAAAGTCTATTTTTTGAAACAAACATTTTTTCAAGACCTAGTAAAAGTCCCTGACCAACCCTAGGCATTTAAAGGGGTGTTCTCTTTGTAGAAAAAAAAATTAAAAAAAAAATATTTTTTTCATTAAAAAAAAATAAAAAATAAAATTTAAAATATAAAAGAACAATAAAATTAGAGACAATAAACAACAAAAGAAAAAATAAAAAATATTTACAGGACAAAAGAAAAAAAAACAAATTTTTGGGGGTAATTTTTAAAGAAAAGCAGGCAAACTTTGGACTTTAAAACTTGACAAAAATTTAATTAAAAACAAATGAAAATTCAATCAATAAAATTTATAAAAATGAGAACCTCGTTTATACGTCACCTTTAGAAAAACAAATATTAGAGAGGGCGACGTATAAATTAAATCCGATTCTAAAAAAAGCTGGCGCCCAAGAGAGAGTGAGATTTGACGTGTAAAAATGAAATTAGGGTTGTCAGGATTCTGGAAAAAAATATTTTTTTCATTAAAGAAATAAAAAATAAAATTTTTTGGATATCAGTGACCGAAGAACACAAACCGAAAATTCTCGTTTTTTCGGTTCATTCCAAACTGACAACACTAAATAAGAAATCTTATACATATAAAATAGATGTCTAAATTAAATAAATTTAAAAAAAAACAATTCTCCCTCCAGCTATCCAAATATGGAAAATAAAAAAAAAACTACAAATTCCTTCCAATCTTTGACTTTTTCTGGAAAATCCCCAAAAAAAAAAGAATTATTAAAAAAAAAAAAGATAATTTTTACTATTTTAGTCTTTGGCTTTTTAGAAGAATAAAAAATATTTTTAGACGAGAACACTTAAAATAGAGTAAAATTATATAAAATAAAATGATGAGGAAAAAAAAATTTTTTTTTTGAAAAAAAGAGGGAAAATAAAAATAAATGTCACAATAAATGCTTCATCATTTTTATAAGAAAAAAAAGATGACACAAGGAGGAACTAATAAAAATAATAAAATAAAAATAAAAGTAAAATCTCGATTGTACAACTTCCCTTAAGGATTGAATTTTTGTAAAAAATGAGGTGTACGCAAAATTGAAGGTAATCCCCTAGCAAATTTGGAAAATAAAAAAAAATTTTGTTAGGCACTCCCGTGATTTGAAAAAACCCTGAGACAGTAAATGATTTTGATTTCATTGAAAATCAAAATCGAAAATATTTTTTAAACCTCGAAAATCGAAATTTCGAAACAACTAAGCCTTCTAGACAGCTTCCCCCAACCAATGGACAATCAACTTTTAAAAATTGTCCGTGCAAATAGAGAGGGCATGGATAAAGCTGGATATGGTTGTTTAAAAAAAGCTGGGTTGTTTGTTTCGCTTTTTGGAGTTTTTAAATTTTGTTTCGGCACTTCCGTGATTTGAAAAAACCCTAAGGCTGTAAATGAGGATTTAAATGTGTTTTTGACTTTACTCACGTGTTTTGAAAGAAATATATATTTTTTTTTGAGAGTTTAATGACATCAATAAAGAATTAAATATTGAGGGAAAAATTTGAAAAAAATGTGAATCATTAAAAAAAACAGCTGATAAAAGGGAAAGCAACAAAAAATATTCTAGAAATCTCTCTAATACGACACCCCTTCCTACACGTCATTTTCTTTCTTACGACAGCTAAAAGGCAGGAGATTTGTAAAGAGATTTCGAAATATAATAGACGCTCTCTATTAAGACACCTCTTACAAAAATATAGTGAAATCTCCCTAATAAGACACCTCTCCCCCTCCTCTCTCCTACGACACTCTCCCTCTTATGTCATATAATTAAGCCGAAGGGTGTCGTTATTTAGAATTTTTAATAAAAATAAACAAAAAAAAAAGTTTGCTGAAAAAAGTAAAATGAAAAGCTAAAAATATTTTAAAAAAGAAAGAATTTATTTTTTAAACATTTGCTTTCAAGTAAACAAAAAAAGACACATTTTTAGTTATAGATTTCCTTCTTTGTAAAATTATTTGAAGGGAAAATGGAAGGAAAAAATATTTAAAATAAATATAAAAATAAATTAAAATAGTATTACATTATGGTAATTTTACAAAAAAAGTCCGCAAAAAATTTTGCGGATTAATAGAATCCGGAAAAAAATTTGGTCAAAAAAGTCCGCAAAAAATTTGCGGATTGTCCGCAAAAAAATTGCGGACACTCTGGACTTTTTTCATGTGTTTATAAAAATAATTTTATGGAAAGTGCTAAGCAGGTGTAATATTATACTAGCTGCTAATGGGTGTCTGGCTGTACATATACATGACACCCCCACTTACTTAAATATATTGCCTGAGGCATGAAAATATTAAAATAAATAAACCATTATTTTTGTAAAATATCCTCTCTCAAGGTCACGAAAAAAAGAGAAAAATAATTTAAAAAAAAAGAAGAAACACTTAAAGACAAATAAGCAATCAATCCTCCTTCAACAACCCTAATTTTCTCTTTATTATTTTAAAATACTTAAAAGCATTATAGGTCGTTGCGCAGTCACACTTAATTACGAAGGGAAATTTTTTAGGAAAAAAAATATTTTGAGTTAGAAAAAATTTTTTTTGAAGTTTTTAAGGGTCCTATACGGTTCAGGGAATATATAAAAACAAAAAACTAACCCTTCCCGGCCAATAGGACTCGAACCCAAGACCCCAGAAAATTGCAAGTCAAGGATGTAACCACTACACCAACAACAGATTTAATTAAATTAATAAATTAGTGAATAAAAAATACAGAAATACGGCTTCTCCATATCTCACCAATAAGTCCTAAAATCCACATTTTGCCAATAAAAGCAAGATTCGTTGGCAAAACGTGGAGTTTCTGGTATGGGGACACGAAAAAATACAAATCAGAGACAATTATTAAATTTAAAATATTGATTTTTTAAACAAAGGATTTTTCAAAAAAATTTTAAAAGACAGTCTGGTTTGTACCCACAAATAATATGTATAGTAAAAAGATGTTCAGTGAACATGAACGAATGAAAAATAAAAAAAATTTTTTTCTTTTAACGACTGGTACATATAAAAGCAATAAAACGCGTACACACAAAACGTATAGAGAGAAAAGAGTAAATAAAAGAAGTAAATTTTATATAATATTTTACGTTAGAAAAGCGCGAGAGTAAAAAAGGAAGATGACAGACAGGCAAACAAAAAGGGGCAAAAAGCTGACGACAAAACGCCAACGTAGTAAAATGTCCATAAGGGGGAAATATATAAAAGGGAAGAAACAAACGACAAAATGCCCACTAGCCATTGATTTTTAAACAAAGACAAAATGCCCACTAGCCAAATAGGCGACAAAATGCCCACTAGCCAAATAGGCGACAAAACGCCTACTAGCCAAATAGGCGACAAAACGCCCACGAGCCAAATAGGCGACAAAATGCCCACATTGTAAAATGTCCAAGGGTAGAAATAGCCAAATAGACGTCGAGTAACTACATAGCGAGAATTCATTATAGAAAGGAGTCGCTTATAAAGGGAGTTTTTTTAGAGAACCTTTAAATTCTTTCTACAAAATATATAAAAATTCATAAAATATTTATTAATATATCCACTTTTTTAAAATATTTTTCCTTTTTTCTTATTTTCATTATTTCTTTGAAATGCTAGGAACACAAATCCAATTTAAATAAGAAAGTGTGCCCCTCAAATTTTTGAGGAAAAATAAGAAAAAAAAAGTCAAAACGGCAAAAATCGTTTTCGATTCTAAAATTCTTTCCTTTCCCTCCTTAAAAAATAAAAAAAATAAATTTATTTCCTCAATTTTGTTATTTAAAACAATAGATAAACAACAACTTGATATTTTTTTGTTTGTTTACCTCCCCCCCCCTCTCCCCCCAAACTTTTATTTAGAACGTCCCTTACAACTAAGGTTAGCGGATCCTGAAAATCCACTGACGGCAAAAATCGTTTCGATATCCTCTTTCGGGCTAAGAGAAGAAGGCCTGTCCCGGATATTTTAGGCTACTCGCTGGAACGCCTTCTTCTCTTAGCCCGAAAGATGAGGTAGTACAAGCTGGGACTTGTAAGAAGAAAAAGAGACGCTGGAGGTATGGTTGATGGACCCGGAATCCTGATATGCGGATATTTCGATTCGGATATCCATGGATTTATCAGGATCTTTGCAAAACATGGAGAGAATTATATCGAGGTTTTGGCTGTAATAAAATTTTATATAGAATTAATAAAGGGGATAAACTATAAAATAAATTTTAGTATATTAATTTTCCACATGAAACAAAGAAATTTTTCTTACTCTTTTTTTGACTTTTCCTTTGTTATATATACATTTTTATATTTAATTTTATTTTTTTTTCCTTTTTAAAATAACAAAAAAAATTTCATTTTTGTCGCAAGCATTCCCTCTCTTTTAAAAGATATTAAAAGCCAAATCGAATAATCTACTAAAAAAATATTTGACACAGACCTTTCCTTTGGAGATTAAGGATGAAAAAAAATTTTTTTTGTTTAGTTTATGATGAGAAAAAAATGTTTTTTTTGAGAAAAGAAAAAAATGTTTTTTTGAGAAAAGAAAAAAATTTTTTTATTTCGTTTGTTGTCCTTAATATACATTTTTCTGTTAAACTTTTATATAAAAAATTTTATTAAAGTAGCACTTTTTGCGGGCACTTTTTGCGGATTATTGCTCACACAAAGGAATTGTCCGCAAAAATTGTCCGCAACAATCACACCTCTTTAATTGAAATTAATTGTCACACCTCCTTGTTAGATACACCCAATACAAGGTGCACTTCTATGTAAGATACGTTATTAAAAGACTATATTAAAAAATTAGACCTCTATTTAACATACATCTCAATTTAAGCCACTTTCTTCAAGGGTACAAGCATACTTTCTATTTAAGATAGGTATACCCTCACCAAAAGAAGTAGGGCTGGCGAAATTAAAAAATAAAATGCGAAACGCGAAATAAGCCCTGCCCTGATAAGAAGTATGATTTTTTTCAATCCCAAGAGTGAATCTTATAATAATAGCCTTCTTGACTGCAATGTTGTTTTAGCCTTGGAACGATTCAGTTGGTTACACAGCCTTAAATTTTCCCGAATTAAATCCGTTGCCACACGGCGAGTTGCTGCCTCAAACAAAGAGTCATACTAATACTTAATGGAGCCATTCATCTCTTCTTCCTCTTCGTCATCCTCATCATTTCTCCATAAATTAGGACCGAATAGATGATGCGGAACAGGATGAGCTATCATAATTTCCTTCTAAAATTTCCCTCCTTCTTTCAAATCTTTCCCCTTTGTTCACTCCAAACTCTCCTCTCTCTAAAGACATCGAAACAATAATTAATCTCCTAATCCCTTCTTTTCTTCAACTTTTTTGTTCAACTTTAATCCACTTATCTGACTCCATTTTAAGCCTAATAAGGGTCATTTCACTCTTATTGAGTAAATTTTTTTCCTTTTTTTTGTTGAGGAAAACTTGACAATTTATTGGAAACACTCATATATTTATTCATATTTTATTTATTTATGCTCATTTTCTTTTAATATATTTATTCAATGAAATGAGAGAGATGAAAAGTTGGGTGGTTGGTTGGTGGACTCGAATTTCGAGAAACACACACACACATTTGCATTATATTTTTTTAAGCTCAAATTATTCAAAATAAAAAAATGTTGTTGTGTTGAGTGATGTTTTATTTAAAATAGGAAAAAAATTTCAAGGATACCCTCTTTTTAGGATACCCCCTATATAAGACACATCTCTATTTAAGAGACATTTTTTAACTGGGTTGCCTATTGGGTGGGGGAGCTTCCTAGACAATACCCTCTATTTAAGAGACTCCTCATCTTATGTTAAACCTCGATATAAAAAACTCTCGGTATAAGACACACCTCTATTTAAGAAACGTTTTTTTAAAATTTAGTGGACTATTGGGTGGGGAAAGCTTCCTAGAGGCGGGTTAGCTTCCTAAAAACGATGCCTTCTATTTAAGACACACCTTATAAGGTACGATTTTTTTCAGTCCTAAGGGCGCATAGTCTGAGGTTTTCTATTTCAACGAGGTTTTTAAACTCTAAATTTTTAATAGACATATTTTTTCATTTTTTTTTCTTAGGAAAATTTCACCATGGGAATAAATATTGCTACATCATTAATTAATTAAAATATTATTTAATCATTCTTTTCATTTTTTAAATAAATAATTTATTTATTTAAATTATATCATAAAACACTCGGGAAAATTTTTTCTTTTTTTTCAAAAAATTTTTTTGCTTCCTTTTTCATTTTCTAACCTTTTTTAGTAAAATATCCTCATTTTATTGACTACTCATTTTTATTATTTTTATTTTTTTATTATTCAAGCGTGGGTTTAAAAATAATATTTATTAAAAAATAAAAAATTATTTTTTTATTTTCCCCTTATAAAAATCTCCCAAAATCACCAATTTTCAAAAATTCATATCTCCCCTCAAAAAAATTATTTTTCCGCTAGGTTTTTAGATTCTAGCTCTTAAAAGTATGGAGAATTTAAATTAAATAATAGATTTTTTTTTAAAATTTTTTTGGACCAAATACGGATTTTTCTTTAAGGTATATCCAACCTTATTCTTATATCACCGCATACCTCATTAACTTAAAAAAATTTTTTTTGAAACGTTGAACATGTCAAGCTTGATAAGAATGGCATATTTAAAATGGCATTTAATCAATTAAATGAAAAAAATTTTATCCGCAAATTTTATCCGCAAAAAATGTCCGCAAAAAATTTTTTGTCCGCAAGTTTTGTCCGCAAATTTTTTTTATTTTATTAATTAATTCAGACCTTCCTCATTAATTTAATTATTAAATGAATTAATTATTCCCTAATTTAATCAAAATAAAATGAATTGTTCTTCTATAATAGAACTTCCTCCAACTATGCGCTTTCGTTGGAGTCATAATGGATCTGTTGCTATTTGTTATTCGTAAATTAAAAAAATTTTTTTTTTAAATTTTATTTCAAAATTTATTTTTAAAGTGCTGTTTTTGTTCTGTCATTAATTGGAAATGGTTTTATGTTTCTCATTTTATTTAGGTAATTTTTAATATTGTCCGCAAATTTTGTCCGCAAAAAATTTGCGGACCAAAAATTTGTCCGCAATTTTTTACTTATTTAAATTCCTATTTAAAATTTTAAAATATTTTTAAATTTAAAGAAATCAGTGCATTAAAAGAAGGCGTGTACACTCACTTCTTTTGCATATGACAGTTGCCCAATTACTTGTTACCTTGGTAGGGTATTTTTATTTTAATTAAATTTTAAAGTTCAAATGTTTTTTAATTTCAAAAGTCCGCAAAAAATTATTTTTAAATTTAAAAAAATAAAAATTTATTTTAAACAATTTAATTTAACACACAGGTTTATATACCAAAAGAAATTGTTCATAATTTAACTATAGCCTGGTTAGGAGGAGATTTACTCTGCAGATTGTGCAAATTTTTTGGTAAGTTAATTCTGAAAAAATTAAAAAAATTTTTTTCAGACGTTTTTGGAGTTGCTTTGTCTGCTGGGATTTTAGTCTGTCTAAGCCTCGATCGTTTTTATTCTATACTTTTCCCACTTTATGTAATTAATGCTAAAAGGAGTGTTCAAAGGATGGTTATTGCTGCTTGGTAATTTTTTGAATAAATAATTTATTTTGAGTGATTAAATGATAAGAGATAAGATGATTAAACTCCAATTAATTTTTTAAAAAGTCATATGACCAAAAACCAAAAAAAATTTTTTTTGTCCGCAAAAAATTTGCGGATGTCCGCAAGTTATTTGCGGATGTCCGCAAAAAATTTGCGGATAAAATTTTTCTCCACAAAAATTTTCCGCAAAATTGTTGTTTTTAAAATAGTAAAATAATATTTAAAAAATTTTTTTTCTTAATTTTTCTGTTAGGCTTGTTGCTGCTTTATCCAGTTTACCTCAAGTTTATATATTTCGAACAGCCAGGCATCCTTGTTTTACTGAATTTACAGTTAAATAAATTAATTATTTAAATTAAAAAAAATGTTTTTTATTTAATTAGCAATGTGTGTCCGCTGATATAATTGGATTATTATCCCCAAATGTTATTTATTGGTTCTCTGTTTTAAATATTGTTCAAGTAGCTTTTTAATATTTTTCTAATTAAAAAATAATTTTATTTAAAATAAAAATCAGAATTTAAAAAATAAAATACAAATTGTATTTTCTGTATTTTCAATTTTATTTCTAATTCCGAATGTATTTTGTATTTTTAATGAAATTCTGGTTTTTGTATTGTCTTTTAAATTCTGTGTTTTTCTTAAATTCTGATTTATATAAAAAATACATGTTTTATAAAATTCTGATTTTTCTAAAATTCTGGTTTATATAATATTCAGGTCTTTATAAAATTCTGATAATTGAAGAAATATCAGAATAAACAGCACATGCTTATTTTTTCTTCTTACGCTAGCAAAAAAAAATCATTTAAATTTTCAAAAAATCACAGAAAATTTTTCTTTAATTTTTAGGTTTATTTTATTCCTTTGTTTGTTATTTTATTTTGTTATGGATCTATTCTTGTTTCAATTTCATTAAAAAGTAGAGACACAAAAGTAGCTTCAGAACCAGAACAACCCCCTAAAGAGCAAAGAAATATTACAAAATTGGCTTTATTACGTGGACATGAAATTCATCAACAATTGGCTGCTGGTTAATAAATTTTTTTCTGAAAAATAAATTCTGAAAAAATTTTTTTGAAAGGCCGTTCTGCTCGTTGGCGACGTACCAGCAGTTTGGCGACAGTCCCAGCTTCTCTATATTTTAGCAAAACACAACCAAAATATTATGGAACAACGGGAGGAGAAAATAACAATAATATTAATTGGAGTAAGAGGCCAAGTGTTGCAGCAACAAATATGAGTAATGGATTAAGGAGAACGGGTGGAGGCGATTCGTATGAGAGGGCTAAAAGCAAAACTGTTGGTTTATTATTTTAATAAGTGAAATACAAAAAATATTAAAAGAAAATACAAAAATCAGAATTTTAAAATACAAACAAAATACATCAGAACATAAAAAAATACAAAAAAATACAGAAAATCAGAACATAAAATACAACAAAAACACAAATTATAACTAAAAAATCAGAATAAAAATACAAAAACAAAACACTTGTGTTTTGTTTGTATTTTTGTTCATTTTGCATGTTTTGTCTTAATTTAAATACCCTAAATGTATTTTTAATTTTAATTTTTTCAGCTTAAAATGACACTTGTTCTGGTATTAGCTTTTCTTCTTTGCTGGACGCCTTATACAATAGCTATGTTTATTCACTTCCTACGAGTTCAAACAGAAGCTCGTCCAATTTCTCCATTGCTCAGCAAATTTCTATATGCCTTTGCTGTGTAATTTATTTTTTGAATAATTTAATTTTTTAAATTTTCAGTTTTAATTCTGCTATTTCTCCTTATCTGGTAAATATTAATTTTTATAATTTAAAAAAAATTTTTTGAGTTGTCCGCAAAAATATTGTCCGCAAATATTTGCGGACAAAAATTTTTTTTTAATAAACTTTATTTTTTTCAAGTATGGCTACTTTTCTTTTAACATTCGAGACGAGTGCCGCCAACTTAGATATTTAGTTTTCCGTTCAGCACCCGCAAGGTGTCTGCTTCGACACGGAGATTCTACAGAAGAATCAATTTCTCATTCAAGAAGTCCTTTCGGTCCACTAGCTCCTGGACAACGAGAGTAAATTTAAAATTAATTTATTAAAATATTAATCAATTTTAATTTCAGTAGCCGACGACGGGCAATGATTAGACGCGAATCACGTGTTCGAGAAGGTCTAATGATGTGCGAGGAGGGGCAACAACAAAAACGACAGTCTTTAAGTGCGGCAAAGGATTCTTCCCGTGTAGTAACTGGACAACAAAGAGCGCCAAAATTAGGGTTAGAAAATTTGAGGATATTGTCCGCAAAAAAATTTTTGCGGACAATCCGCAAGATTTTTGCGGATGTCCGCAAATAATTTTACGAACAACTTGAAATTTTTTTCCAATTTTTTAGTGATACTTCTCGTACCTTTTCTCTCAATACAACAGCCACAACATTAATTTCCAATTCATCATTCTCTAACGGGCAATGTTCGGCTATTACAAGACGACGTCCGCGCCTAAATGACGATAGGGATCTTATGGAAGTGGATTCTAAAGAAGAGGAGGAAGACCAAGAAGAGTTGGATGAAGTCGGGGAAAGAAGAAATTCGTTGTTAATTCGTAATGAAAATAATGAATAAAAAATAAAACCTCACTTATAAGATCCTCCCTTAGGGCTGAAGATCGTACATTATAATGAGGTGTTAATTAAATAGAGGGTACCGCTTAGGAAGCTCCCAAGAAGAAGCTTCTCCCGAGAAGCTCCTCTCCAAGCTCCCCTCCCCCTGTGAACTACTAAATTTTAAAATGTCTCTTAAATAGAGGTGTATCTGATATTGGGGGTGTCTTAAAGAGAGGCTTGATTGGGGAGTAATTCTGATTTTTCTAGAAATTAACTCAATGCTCTATGTACCTCACTTAAATAAATTTATTGCCAATATACTTTTAATAATTAAATTTATTTATAAGAAAATAAATACAAAATTTTATGAAAAAAATTTAAAATATTTTTAAATAAATTATAAATAAAATTGCTTTTTCTAAATTAATTATTGCATGAAAAAATTAAATTTGGGTGTTTTTATGGTTTTTAGAAATTGCACACGGTCGGATTTTAAATATTTAAATATCACATGTTTTTATTTTAAAATATTTTTCACTCACATATTACAATATCTTCTGATTTGATATTGTCTTTTGCATTATTACAACATTCCCGCATATCTGACCGTTTATTGGAAGTTTCTTCTGACTTAAACAGAAATATGTATTTTAATTAAACTTGCATTTTGTATTTCTGGTTTTTAAAAATAATTCTGAAATTTAATTCTGATTTAAGTATTCTGGTTTAAATAGACTAAGTTTTTAAAAATTTTGAAAATAAATTCTGAAAAAATAATTCTGATAAGAATTCTGAAAGAAATAATTCTGAAAAATAAATTCTGAAAAAAATTCTGAAAAAAATAATTCTGAAAAATAAATTCTGAAAGAAATAATTCTGAAAGAAATAATTCTGAAAAATAAATTCTGAAAATAAATTCTGAAAAAAAATTCTGAAAAAATAATAATTCTGATTTTGTATTTTAGTAAAACACTTTTATTTAATACAAAAACACAATTCTGATTTATTTAATTCTGTTTGTATTTTTTGTGTTTTTAATGTGTATTTTCTATAGAAATTTGTATTTATTATTTTTATTTTTAGAATTACCACATTTATAATTTCCTCCTCATCTTCCCCCACACTAGTCTCCTCCTCAATTTCACCTTTCATAAATAATCCTTCTTCATTAACACTACAATTTTCTTCATATTCTTCCTGTTGTCTTTCCATGTCCATATTTGATGGACTCAAAGCTTTGAAAAAAAATATTTTCTTAATTTTTATTTTTTAAATTACCCCTAACATTAGAAGCTGTTGAAGGGCAATAACGTTCCCCAGTACCCGCCCCAGCCAAACCATCAACATAATTTTGTAAATAATTTAATTCATTAGCAAGTGGACGACAAGCAGTATTTTTCCAATGAGTACGTAAACCGCTAGGGCTAATATAGTTACGGCCACAAGAAGTACATGTAAATGGACGTTCCTTTAAGAGAAAATATTTTTTTAAATAATCTAGATAGGTAAGAAGAATACATTAGAATGGATGCGTTGATGTAGCTTAAGATGAACAAGTTGTGTAAAGGAAAGGTTACATCGATCACAACTGTTTAATTTAAGTAAGATTTAAATTTTAAAAAATCAGAATAAAAATAATGAAATAAATTTTTAAAAACCAGAATTCTGGGAGTATCAGAATTTTTAAAATCAGAATTTAAAAAATCAGAATTTTTAAAAAGCATAATACTGAAAAATCAGAATAGAATTCTCATTTATAATTTAAAAATCAGAATTCTGAAATACTTATGAAAACACAAAAATTTTGATAACGTAGAAATACAAATCTTTTTAACTATACCTATAAGGGCGTTGTCCATTATGTAAGCGAAGATGGGTTTTTAAATTGCTAGTAGAAGAGAAACGTTTGTCACAAACCTTAAAGAATTTTAAATATTTAAATTAATTAATTAGAATTATTTATTTTACCTCACAACGGTGAGGCTTTTCCCCAGTGTGCACCAAATCGTGTTTTTGTAAATGTGCCAATTGAGTGAATCTATTTATTTAAATTTAAATAAAAATTTATTTTTAAAATTACCCTTTATTGCATTTACTACATTTATAAGGCCTTTCTCCAGTGTGTGTTCGTAAATGGACTTTTAAGTTTGACAACTGACCAAAAGGTTTTGAACATTCCTATGTATTTTTAAAAATTAAAAAAAATCAGAATTTATTTAATTAGAATCAGAATTTCAGAATAAATCAGAATTTTCAACAATTTATTAAAATCAGAATTTACTAAAATCAGAATTTAATAAAACCAGAATTTATTAAAATCAGAATTAAAATGAACATTTTTATTAAAATCAGAATTATTTAAAAAACACAATTCTGAAACTTAACAAAATTCTGAATTTTCAGAAGACAAACAGAAGAATTTCACAAAACACAAAATTCAATTACCGTATTTTCTCTAAAATAACCCCCCCCCTCTAAAATAACCCCCCCCCCTCTAAAATAACCCCCCTCTAGAGGTCGATCGAAAAAAATAACCCCCCCCCCCCTCTAAAATAACCCCCCCTCTAAAATAGCCCCCCCCCCTAAAATATTTAATTATTTTTTGGCATTGCTATTTTTCAAACCACAGCACGGTTTAATCCCTATATTTCAATAAGATTAGAAATGATTATGGGGGATATCAGGGATTTGGAGTGATATAAGGGGATTCTGATGGATTAAGGGATGGCGGTGGATTGATATTGATTCGGGGATTTGGAGAGATATTAGGTATTAGGTGTGAATTTATGAATTAAAAGAGATAAGTATTAAGAGTATTTTTTCACTTTTGTTCAATCAAATGTCCGATATCCTCCCAAGTCCCTGATATCTCAAATCCATTGATTTCCACCTTAATCCAGTCAAATTGGATTTTGAGAGGTCCACTAATAATCTTTTACTTCTTAAATCTCATAATATTCAACTTAATCCTCCAGCATTTCCCTTAATCTCTTAAAATCCATTAATATCCAACGATGTCTACTCCACTAATTCCATCCACTTGATCTCTCGACGAAGGATTAAAGTCATGTCACATTGACTTTAATACCTGAAAATGCCAAGATAGGCATCTTAATCCAATCCCTTTTAATATTATTAAACTTTGGACTTAACTGAGTTATATAAAAGTGGGATAATAATCTAAAATAAGTTCTTAATTAGGTATCCCGAACCTTAAACCAAGTTTTTTATGAATTTACGGACTGAGGAGTACTTGATGAAAGTTTTTGTGCTAGGATTTTCGTTAAGAAACCTTTAGTTTGTGATGAATTTTCTTAAATTTTAGAAAAATATTATTCAAAATTTGGTAAAAAATTTTGGTTTTCAGAAAATTTAGAGATCGAAAAAAATAACCCCCCCCCCCTCTAAAATAACCCCCCCCCCTCTAAAATAACCCCCCTCTAGAGGTCGATCGAAAAAAATAACCCCCGGGGGTTATTTTAGAGAAAATACGGTAAATCGAGAAAACACAAATTATTAATTCCGGAAAAACACAATTCAACTTGTTTAGAAAACACAAAAACAAAAAAAATACACTACCTTACACTCATAACGCGTTCTCCCATCTACTTGTTGCGAGTGCCAAAACTAAAATAAAAAAATTTTTTTTCCAATTTTTAAAATTAAATATTGCCTTATTCTGAATATTTTGTTCCACAAAATTATTATTTTTATTGTTTCCATTTTCTCTTCGTTCCTTTCCTACTCTTCTTTCTACTCCTCCTCCCCCTCCCCCTTCTTCATTTCGGGCAACACGTTCAGCAGCCGCAACCAACGCAGCTTGATATGCCTGTAAAGATTGTCTAAGTTCAGCTGCTACAGCAAAGGAAGAAGAAATTCCTTCTGTAGGAGGAATTGATGTTGATTGAATTGATGTTGTTTGGTTGGTTGTTGCTGTTGATCGGCCAATATTTATTAAATCCCCGCTTCTCATTTCTGTTAATAATCCATTATTTATAGGAGGACGACGTATATGGGGAGTTTGATGAGGAAATTGTTGTTGGTGACGAATATTGTAAGTATTTTCGTTATCTTGTCGATTTTGTTGAGGCAACATGGCAGCTACAGCAGCAAAGAGTGATGATGGGGATTGTGCTAAGGATCGAGTTTGGTGGATGTTTTGTTGTTTGTTAGTATGTTGTTGGGATGAAGAAAGTGCTGCTAAATTAAGTTTTATTAAAATAAATTAAAGAATATTTGCGGACACCAATATTTGTCCTCAAATATTTGCGGACAAATTTTGATGTCCGCAAATATTTGCGGACAAATATTTGCGGACGATATTTCTAGTAATAACGGTATCTTGCTCTATCAAAGGGTTGTCCAAAAAAATTAAAAAAATAAAATTTCAGAAAAATACTCTTCCCAAAATCTCATGTATTAATATTTAAATTAAACGCAAACCATTATTGTTGCGAGAGGGTAATATTGACGGTACTGACGCCACCGCTGTACAGCCTAAAGCTGGAATTAAATGTTGTTCAGCAGCAGCCCGTCCTCCTCCTCCACCTCCACTAACAATTCCTCCTCCATTTTGATTCAAAGACGAAGAATTTGGATTATTTGTTGGGGCAACAATAGCTTGTAGATTAAGTAAATGGGTAGTTAAGGGGGTGGTAGAATTGTTAGTTGAACTGACATTGGCAGTAAGTCCACTAGTCTGTAACCAATTTCCAAATTGTTGTTGTTGTTGCTGCTGTTGTACTGCTGCAAGTGCTAAACGTCTTGACCATATTAGATTGTGAAGACTATCCATAGCTGTAGAGGAGACTGAAGGGAAGTTATTGTTGTTGGAAGGAGGAGGGTTGTTCTGATGAGGAAAAGGAAGTGAAGGTGTAGAAGAAGAAAATAGAGATGTTCCCAAGGATGAAGTTGTTGTTGTCGAAAATTTATTACAGGACAAAATGTTTGAAGATGTGGAAGTTGGACGAAGAAAAGCACTATGGCCTAATGAAAAGGCCAAGGATGCCAATGAAGGAGCTGTTTGGGTCTGTAATAGGGAAGAATTTGGACAACTTCCCAAGGATGGCAAATTAGCCAAAGCAGAGCCCAAAGCAGTAGGTAGAAGAGTGGTGGGTGCCTGAGGGCTAGATAAACGTAAGGGGACAGGACGGTGAACTGAAGAAGTTGAAGAGGAGGAAGATGAAGATTGTTGTTGAATGATGACATTTGGACGGTTATTATTTTGATGAAATAATGAGGAGTGGTTATCTACTTTTGTTGACAACTTTTCAGAGAAACTTAGATGACGTTGAAGTTCTCCTTTATGGGAATGACCAGGTGGGGGACTTGTAGGTGAAGAACTAAAAAAGATTAAAAAAAATTATTTTTCGACTTTGTATCATCCTTTACTACCTTTCCGAACTCGAATTGATGGAAATAAAGTCATCGCTGAATAAAGGTGTCAAGTCAGAAGTTGATGAAGCTGAAGCAACTGGTGAATGATGTGAATGTTGAGAGTTGGAAGAGCCAATGAGCAAAGAGTTTGTCTAAAAAATTAATTTAAGATTTTTGGTTTAAGATATATATTTAAATTAAATCGGCACCCCTATTCAAGCGATACCTTCAATTTTATGAATACGATTTTTTAGCCCTAATGGGGTATGTAAAACCGTGGTTCAACTGCATGGGGAAGCTGTCCAAAGGTCGTGGGGCTGCATAAGCGATACTCCTATACTCATTATAAGCTACGATTTTTCAGCTCCAAGGGGTATCTAAAATTGAGGTTCAACAGCATTACTATACCTTTCTCAAATTACTACCACAGTTGCTTACACCCCCTGAAGCAGGCAAACGCTCTGGTGTTGAACATTTTTCTCTCATCAAATCTGTAGTAGTTTGTTGCTCTTTTTGAGTCAATTCAGTTTCATTTTCTTCTAAAAATTTTTAAAATTAAAAAAAAATTTTATAGAAAACACCATTTAATCGTTGTTCAACCCTTAAATGTTGTGCATATTCATGACTGTACCAAAAGAGTAATTCTGTATTGGGTTGGATAGAGCGTATTGTATAAAAGTAAATTTCGTTGTCATACTAGAAAAATATAACTTTTAAAATTTATTTAATATATAGGATATAAGAGACCTCATTATAAGAGACCCCTCCTTGCATATTGGATACACTTCTATTTAAGAACGCTATTCAAAGGTGGGTTGAACCTCGAGTGAAGCGATACCCTCTACTCAGGATACCACATTATATATAGTCAACCCTATTATAAGAGCATCCCTAATACCCTTCATTATACGATAACCTACAATATTGGACACACCTCTAGGCTGGTCCCCTATACCAAATTATAAGCTAGTTTTTTCAGCCTCACTTAAAGAGGCCCTACGGGGGCATCTAATAAGTGAGGTCCAACCATAATATTTTCAAAAATATTCTTTACTTGACAAGCAACAAGATTCTGTTCTTCCTTATTTTCAGCCATCTGAACGTTTTTCATCCAATTAGCTTTTCTTGAATTTGTTTCAATTAGACGAAGTAAATGGGAAGCATTATTAGATGAGAAAATCTAAGGGAAATTTAATAAAAAATAAATTTTAAATCAAAACAAAGAATATTTTTGGAGAGATTAATTTTAGTAAAATTTATTTTCCCATGAAACTGAGACTCTCTAAGAAGCATTTTTACTTTTGCTTCAAATTTTTTATTTGTCTTTTAAATGAAAATTAAAAATGAGAATGAAATTGAAACTGGGGCCTATTAAATTATTTTTTTAATAAATAAAATACCGTTTTTTGGTTAATTTGACATTTTTTGTTTTATTTTTCTGTGGGCGGGGAAGGGAAGGAAAATGTTTTTTAAAAGGAAAACGATATAATAAACCTTTGAAAGCCTTAAAAGGGTAAAAAGGGCACAAGACTCACTCAGCTGAGATTGGTGGATTGCTTTTTTGAGGGGGGAAAGGTTTATAAAAAATAAATTTTTAATTTAAGTTGATAGTAAAATGGTCAATTTTTATTTTAAAAAAAAAAGGGCGAAAAAGTCAATTTAATTTGATATAGCTTTTGAGGATTATTAGATAAGGAGTGGATGTGTTCATTTCTCCCACACAGACTTAAACTTATTTTCTTATTCAAAAACATCTTAGATTCTTATAAACATTTTATTTACCTTCCAAACACTACTTCTCTTTGTTTTAATGTTGTTGTTGTTCATTTCATCTTTTTCTCTCTCTTCTTTGTTTTTCTGATTTTGATTTAAATCAGAATTAATGTTTGCATTGATGTTTGTTGATGTTTTAATTAAATTCTGGTTTAAATTCTGACATGAATTAAAATCAGAATAAATGTTCGTTTCAATGTTTGTTGATGTTTCAATTAAATTCTGGTTTAAATTGATGTTTGTTTCGTTGTTTGTTGATGTTTTTATTAAATTCTGATTTAAATTAAAACCAGAATTTATGTTTGTTTCAGTGTTTGTTGATGTTTTAATTGTATATTGTTGTTTTTGTTGTTGTTTAAAATGCCCAACATTTTCTAAAACATTGTTAAAAACATTTGTTTTTGTTGTTGTTGATTCATCAAAACTATTTGTTTTAAATTTTTCTTTCTTTCTTTTTTCCTTCTCTTCTCCCACGCTTTTTAAACCAAATGCTTTTTTAGCTTCTTTTAATGGCAATGATACTGTACTAGCATTTTCTTCTTTATTATTAACTAAAGGCATTCGACAATCACCACATAATGGGCCAAAACGGGCGAAACGAGGAATAAAATCTGTTGAAAATACACCGAGTTCCTTAAATTAAAAATATTTTTTAAAATTTTTTGGACACTTGAGTCTGTGAAATTTTTCTGAAAATTTTTTTGAAATTTTTTAAAATTTCTTGAAAATTTTTTTTTAAATTTTTTGAAATTTTTTGAAATTTTTTTAAAATTTTTTCAAACATTTTTTGAAAATTTTTGAAAATTTTTTTGAAAATTTTTTTGAAAATTTTTTGAAAAATTTTTGAAAATATTTTGAAAAAAACAAACATTTCTCTTTTTGGCCACTGCTACATTTGACGGTTTTAAAGTTAAATTAAGTGGAAGAGACGTAAAAGCCCGATTATTCGGGTCTTGTAAGTGTAAAGCTTTATCAGGCACGTGGAACACACAAAGCATTGCCAATTCCGCATCGCTAATTAATTCGAGATTTGGAGGGCTGCTGCAATTGTTGTTGTTTGCTTAAATTAAAAATTAATTATCGAATAAAAGTTTAAAGTTTTCCAGTTGAAATTGGGCAGAACACAATTTTTCGAAAAAAAATTAAATTTGCGGATGTCCGCAAATTTAATCCGCAAATTTATTTTGCCTACTATATATAAAAATGTTATATAGTTTTAGTGTTATTTACTGGCACGTGTTCCTCTCTTTAGTATTTTTGAATAAAAAAGGGCGCGCGGGCCAAAATAACCTTACAAAAAAACACAAAATAAAGATCATTCACTAAAGAAAATGATTTTTTAAATGAGGGCGCCAAAAATAAATACCCAAAAAAATATTTACTTTTTTTCAGTATTTAAATGTATGTAAATATATGTATTTTAAATATTTATTTCTGGCTATTCATTGACTCACACATTCACCTTTATCTTTAAAACAAAAAATTTTTTTAAGTGCAGAATACCCCCCTCCCCCCACCCCCACTTTACCCACACTAAGAACACAAAAATACCTTATAATGAGATGAGGGTTTATTATAATTAGGGCTGCCAAAATGGACTGACTCGGACCAAATTATCGAGTCGTACCTAAATATTTAGCTGGATAATTTTTAAAATTCAGACCGACAGTTGATGCTTCTTGTTCATTTATTCGTCTTTCTTCTTCATCTGCTGTAGTCGTACTGCGCAGAATTCTCGATAATGAAGAGGTCCAATGAGAGTTCCCCTCAAACGTTGGTAAAATAAAAGGCAAAATATTTTTTTAATTTAAAAAAAAAGAAAAATAAATTTCTAGCAAAACCAGGCATAATCTTAATTTTTTCTAAAATCAAGAGTAAGCTTGAGACCCTTGCTTTACGTGATTATTTTTAAATAAGTCAAACCACATTTATAGACACACCTTTGGGATTTAAAAATTGTATCTTATAATCAGAGGTGGGTCGGAACAGTCAGAGGTGTCGGAAATCGGAAGAGCGGAAATCGGAACTGGCTCAAAAATCGGAAATCGGAAATCAAATTTTTTTTCGGAAATCAGAAGGAAAAAAACGTTGGAATTTCAGACCACCTCTACTTATAATGAGGTGTATCTTAAATAGAAGGGTATGCTTAGACAGCTCCCTAACCCGGTTACCACCCAAATTTCTAAGGGGATATTTTAATTTTCAGTCAAGTCCGACTGTACTATCAAGTCCGACTGGTTGTCGGCTCTGGGGACCTAACCGAACCGAAGAACCGAGGATTTTTCGGTTCAGTTTCGGATATCCTAAGAATTTCCAGGAACCGACAACCCTAGTGCTATATCATTTTAAAATAGCCCCTTACATTCTCTCCCTCATTTTTGATATTCCTTCTGTGCCCATCAGCAGAATCACACGAAACTGAAGGCCGTTTTCGTTGTTGTTGTTTCTCCATTGCTATCATTTGCCTAAGCACATCCGTGGCGGCAGTAGCAACTTGTGCATCAGCCACGACTGCTGTAGCAACTGGAGAGGCGACCAATTGTTCTGCGCTGGTTGAGGGGTCGGGGGATGAATCAAGGCCCATTTTCTAGAGATTTCTAGAATCTGAAAAAAAAATTTTTTGTAAAATAAGGGGCAAAAATAAAGCGAAAAAGCAAGTCAAAAATAGCAAAAAAATTTTCAAAATAATTTTCAAAAAAAAATTCAAAAAAAATTTTTTTAGCAGCCTTAGAAACTGGGGAGGGAGATGAAGTAAGGATCTAATACTTTCTCCCAAAAAAATCTTAATATTTCGGCTTGAGCCCCTTGTTCAACAATTTTGTTGTTGTTTTGTCCTTTTAGAAACGAAATGAGGACACAAAACATACATACAAAATGAAAAGACAAATTCAGGTCAGGGCCATCGACCTTGAGCGCCCCATAGGGGAAAAATGGAGAAGATATGACCAAGACTTTTGCGTAGAAAAGGGAATTATGGAAAAGGCGGAAAGGAAGTGAAAGAGATGAAAAGAAGAATTAAAATGGAAAAGGGGAAATTTAGTTAGCTAAATGGAAGGTAGGAGAGAAGAAGATTCAGGAAAAGAGAAAATTTAATCGGGGTAAAAATGAGTAATAAGATGAAGAATAAGGTAAGATGAAGAAAGGAAGCTGAAGCAAGGGGAAATGATGAAAAGAGGTGAATAAAGAATGAAGGGAGGAAGAGAAGATGAAGAAGAAAGGAAGAAGGGTTGAAGGAGTAAGGAAGAAGAGATGGAGAAAAGATGGCTAGGAAAGTAAGAGGTTAAGGAGACATGAAGAAGAAAGGGTGGAGAAGATGAAAAGATGAAGAAAAGATGATGAAGAGATGAATCAGAAAGGAAGAAGGGTTGAAAATGAAGGGAAGAAGGGATGGAGAAAGGATGATGAGGAAGGGAAGAGGGAAGGAAGAAGAGATGAATAAAGGATGAAGAGGAAAGGAAGGAAGAAAAAAAGAAACCAGGGAAGAGATGAGCATAGAGAGAAACGAAGAGCAGCAAAGAAATAAGAAAAGAGAGTAAAATCAAGAAAGGGAAGAAATGTTTTTGGAAGACGGAGAGCGTGTGCTGATGATGAAGGCCATCAGTTACAATTGCCACCTTTAAATGAAAGGGAGTAGAAAAAAGGCCGTACGCGCAATAGAATGAACAAGAAAATAAAAAAGTTTTGGGAGAATTCCGCGATTTCGCTTCGTAAAAGTAAGGTCAAAAAGAGAAGTGTTAGTGCCAGCCGGCGCGCGAAGGTGAAAAGAAAAAATTGGGGGCAAAAATGGAAAAGAAAATAAAAACAATAAAAGGACACAAAGGAAGAAGATGATTTGGTGGAAGAGAAAATTTAAAATGAAGAGAAGAAAATTAAAATTTAATTAAAAAAACAAGGTGTTTATAAGACACTAAACCCTAAAGCAACCAATATATGCCGCGCCGCTAGGCATTGAACCTGGGCTATCAGAAAGGAAGAGGTATGCGAAGGTCTGGCATATTAACCCACTACACCACAAACGCCACCGGAGTGGTTTAAGTGAAGGAAATTCCTTGCTAAGGGAAGTCTTTCCCCTTAACCATCAGGGAAAGGAAGAGGAGTGCTATAGGAACATGTATTTTTCGATTCCAGACATTAAGAACAACCATGGTTCCGGTATCGGTTCATGGAAAACATAACAGGGGAACCGCCAAAAATTGAAACGCCATCGAGAAGATTGAAACGACACCAAGTTTGGATTCAAGGAACCTTTCAATTTTACAGAAATGAGACAGAACTTGAAAAGCCAGAAACTTAAGGAAAAATAAATTAAAATATTTTACGAATACATAGAAAATTTTAAAAAATAAAATTCACCGATTTGTGCGTTAGAGCGACAGACGGGAAAAAAAAGAAAAAAAACTAGGCGAAGGACAAATGAAGGTGGACAATTGGCAAAAAAATTTTGTTTGTTTGAGAGATTTTAAAGGAGTTTTGTTTGTTGAGAAGAAAAGTTTTTTAAGAGAGAGGAATAAGTGTTTTTGAAGAAAAGAACAAAAAAAAGTGAGTGACGGAAGGAGGAAACCTCAAAAAATTTAAAAGAAAAAATGTTGGTAAAGCCTGAGTAGGCTAGAAACGTTGAGAGAAGAGTAGGGTTGGTGGATCCGGAAAAGTTCGAAAAAAATTTGGATTCGAAAGAAGGTCTGGATATATCACCTTAAAGTTATGCGGATATCCAAAGATTTCCTAGGATCCACCAACCATCGTTGGAAGTGTTGAGAAGAGTCCAAAGGCTTAGAAACGAGCAAGTTAAGAGTGTAAAAAAGGGGAGGTGGTCAAGTAGGGATGGCGGAGCCGGATCCAAAAAAGCCAGGATATCCGAAATTTCAGGATATCCGAGATCCGGCAACCTCAGTCGAAACCCATAGGGTTAAAAACGAACAGAATGGCAAAACAAAATTTTGAAAAGTTGAGAGAAAAATATCTATTGTCTATCTAATTTTCTAAAGTTTGTTTTATTGTTGCAAGGAAAGTGAAGTTAAATATTTTTATTTTTATATTTAAAAATAAAAGTTATTTATTTAAATGTGTGGACAGTCGGAAGCATAAAGAGAGGTTGTGTTTTGTAAATTGGAAAATATGTAGTTTTTAAAGGGGGGTTAGTAAATATATTTATAGGGAAGAGAGGGAAAGGACGAAGAAGAAGAGAATTTTTGTGAAGAGAAGGGGAAGAAGGGAAGAAAATTTTTGGCTGGCGTGGAGGACGCGCATTTATATAAAAAGTGAGACAACAAAAACAAGGAAAAATAAAAAGGAAAAAAAAGAAAAGAACGTGTCCGTGTGCCGGTCTGTGCTTGTTTTGCTCGGCCATTCAGCCGGTCGAAAAAAAAAATAATATTTAAAAGAAAATCAGCAAATGACTGAAAATAAAGTGAAAATTGAAAAATGAATAATGGGCCTAGTTTGTGAACAAAAGAAGAAAAAAATTTTTTTAACATTGAAAAAGGGAGAGTTTTTTAGTTTGAATTATTTTAAAAAGAGTATGTAGTAAGGGAAGATCATCCTAAATTTGTCATCAACTCTCTAATATCACCCTTAAATCAGGGATGGGGCGGGTTGAGAAAAAAGTCGAGTCGGGGTTCGTCTTTTGGAAAATTCCTCGGATCGGAGTTCGGGTTTCCGGAAAAGAACGGAAGAACTAACGGCCATGTTTAGAAACAATCTCTAGCAGTTGAACTACACTTATATATACACCCAAAATTAAGCTCGATCTAATTTACGTTCTCTTAAAATTTGACTGGCCACGAGTTGGGGGAGCTGCCCAAACAATACCTTCAATTTAGGGTAGCCCTCATTATAAGGTATGAATTTTCCTTCCCCAAGGGTGCATCTTCTTATATTGGGGTAATAAAAGCTCAAATTAATTTAGTAGGCATCCGCAAACCCAATCCGCAAATTCTCCCCCAAAAAATAATAAATTAATTTTCCCCCTTTTTTCTCGAAAAACATACTAACCTAATTATGGCAATAAATAAATAAATAAAAATCTAGGTAAATCAACATTAATTTATTTATTTTTCTAATTATTTCGCTGACCAGTTGTGTGGACAAAAAAACAAGAAAATAAAAAAAAAGAAAATTAGGGGAAAAATAATAAAGCTTAATTTTAAATAAAAGGGAGAAGAGGGAAGAAGATAATATTGTCGCGCAACAAGAAGAGTGGACAAAAAAGCGCAACGTTGACAACAAATAAAAATAAAAACAAAAAAAAAAGAAAAGAAGCGCAATGAATTGCGCAATGAAACAAAAGAGAAGAAAAGTCCATATTTCACCAATACCACATTTTGCCAATAAGGCTAAAAACCTCGTTTTGTCAACACTACTTGTTGACAAAACGTGAATTTTTAGCCTTATTGGCGAAATGTGGTATTGGCAAAATATGAGGAAGACGAAACAAAAGGGAGAGAAGAAGATTCTCTATTCTTCTCTTTAAAAGTACAACAACAAAACAACAACAAAACAACAAGAAGAAAATCAAAACGTAATTTTTGCACGTAATTTTTTGCCTTAAAAATAAAAAAAAATAAATTTGCGCAAAGTCCTACTTTCGATATAAAATTGAGGAAGAAAAAAAAAAGTGGATTTAATGGAGAATGAGGAAAAAAGAAGAGAGGGGAGGAGGGGAAAAAGACCGGCCATCAACTAAACAACTAAAATCGGCCAGTACTAAATAATACTTTTTTTTTCTTTTATTTTTTCTCTCAGATTTTTCACGGAGAGAGCGCGAAAACGACTTTTCTCCACTTTTTTTTAACTTTATAAATGTAGAGGGGAAATAAGTGGACATAAAACAATTTTTGCGGACAGAAAAAATTTTTTGCGGACAGAAAAAATTTTTGCGGACATAATTATAATTTTCATTCCATTCGATTTTCAAGGGTATTTTTGTCTCTGCAAACTAAAAACGTTAGAAAAAAGTTAGAAAAGTCGAATTAAATACTAAAAATTGGAAAAGCGTTGGCTTTGCTTATTCGCATTTTTTGAATTTTTTAATGAAGAAAAATTGAAAAAAAGTTTTGCGGACAAAATAAAATTTTTTTGATGCTGCGCGATCGCCTTTAGGGAATATGGACAAGATTAGGAGGGTTTAGGATCAATATCTAATAGATAGGGCTATTAGGGCTATTAGAAAATTAAAAAAAATTTTTCTGTCCGCAAGTTTTGTCCGCAAATTTATAAAAATATTATTGGGCTAAAAATATTAATGTAATACATGTTTTGAGGATGGAAAAATGAAAAATCAAAAAAAAAAGAATAAAAAGAAAATAAAAAAAGAAGAGAAAATAGTAGATACACAAATTTTTTGAAAGAGTGGACAACAAACGCAAAATGTGATTATAAAAATATAATTTTTTGAATGTTGCGCGATCGCTCGGCCGTCAAAACTAAGGCAGAAGTGAATATTTATTTTTTAGTTGGTTTTTTTCGGCTTTATTTTCTCCGTCTCTTCTTCTCTCTCTTCATTTTAAATGCCCACTATAAAGGGGGAAAATTGAAAAGAATTTTTTGGCTAAAAAATTTTGTGGACGTGGAAAGGCAAAATTTTTGATAGAAAAATGACAGAAAATGATTTTTTAAAAAAGTAATTTTAATGGAATATTTTTGTAGAAATGATTTTAAAAATAATTAATGAAGTTCTGGTTTCAAAAAAAAATTTCTGGAAAAAATTAGAACATCCCATAGTTTATAGAAACGGTTCCCCGTGTTTTTCTGCATTTTCTGTCCGCAACTTTTGTCCGCAACTTTTTGTCCGCAACCTAGTTGTCCGCAACCTTTGTTCTTCGATTCAGTTCCGAGAACCAACAACCCTAATGCCCAATCATGTTATAAACGTGTAGACAGAAAGATGCGGACAAACACAGGGAACGTCCAAGCATTGCTTAGAGAGGGGCACTTCAAAAATGAAGACTAAACTCGAAAGACAGAGTCTAAAAATCTAACCTAAAACGAGGATGATTGTTAGCCAAGATGTTGGCCAACAATAAATTTTTTATTTTATTTTTAAAAATTGTGAATGAACAAGGAAAGTATTTTTAAAAAAAAGTTTTCTATATAAAATAATCTCCAACCGGTTCCATAGTCCAAAAAATCCCTCCCTCTCCTCTTCTCTTTTTTCTCCTCTTTATTCTCCTCATGTTTAATTCCTCTCTTCTACTTTTCTGATTTTTTCCTCCAATTCTTCTCTGTCCACTTTTATTGCCAGTTGGATTATTTTGATATAAATCTTATTATTCCCTAATTATGTTAAAAAAAAGAAATTAGTTTGTGCTCTATATTTGTTTTTTTTCACACGTGGAACGAAAATCGGGGCTGAGTTGTAGGACTGGGCTTTACCCGAAGATTTTTTCATTGATGGGCCCTTTTTTGTTATCTAAGAGCTTGGATACTTCATAATTTGTGATGTTTGTCTTAAGAAGAATGAAGGGAAAAGGGAAGAAAAAGAAGAGAAAAGGCTCAAAATGGTCAGGGGAAAAAGACGACTTCCATCGTGTTCTCGATAATAAAACGTAAAGCATCTCTCCAAGAAAATAACGAAGGATCGTCTGGGGGTTGATCCTGAAAGCTTCAGCTATCCGAGCATTGACTGTTGCAGTTTCCATTTTTGGTTCATCTACTAGGCTAAGGGAGGAAACTTTACATGTCCTATAATAAGGTAGTAAGTCTGGCCTACAATAAGCAGGGGAATTCTAATTTTATTCTTACTAATTTCCCTCAAGTTTTCACCTTATCCCCCTATATCTGGCAATAAATCTAGTATAAAAAGCAAAATGAGAGGACATATCTCGAAGAACCTCAACTTACTTGCTGCTGGATTCACTCGTTGTCGATCGTCAGGACATCCCCAATTAAGTATGTTTTCTGTTTTTAAACCTTCCTAAACCCTTCTAAATTCATTTTACTTTCAAGGTATCATCAATGGGGGCAGCTGATGATGGTGAATATCGACAGAAACCAAGGGACGCCGCTGAAATCCAGAAGGATAAAGGCTTCGGCAAGCGCTCGAGGTATGAAAGACTTGAGCGCTTTAACAGCCAACGGGAATTGACAGCGTGGTGGGATCGTCGACGGGCAAAAGGAGAGACTTGGAGGCTCAATACTCGATATGATGCGCGTAGAGGAGCTACAGAGTATTGGCATTGTGCGGTGAGTAAAAATTGACATATGTCTGACATTGACATTTCTGACATTGACTTTTGCCTTTTTAAATTGACATTTGACATTTTAAGTACAAAGAGGACGGCATCTACATTTGCCCGGCTCGTCTACGAATTGTCTTCCGCGGCCATCGAGGAATCTACCTCTATGAATCAAAGAATCGTGAACACGATCATACCTCATTGCCACCGCCTAAAACGGTTCGCAGAACACTTTAAATTTGCAAATTTATCTGTTTAATTTAGGGTGTCGGTGCCTCTGAAACAATTGTGTTGGAACCCTACCCGTTGCAAACTGCTCTGATTATTGACATGACTCCAAGAATCGTCGCCCACCCACCAAAGAAGGAAATGACTTCAACGACTACCGAACAAACGGGAAGCCAAGAAACTAAAAATGACATGAAGGATTGAAATTGGATGAGAAGGAAGTAAAAAAGAGGTCAATTGAAGAAGATAACGCTGAAAAATAATGTGATATGTAAATAGTCATTCTGTTAATTGTACATATGTAAAAATGTATTTTGTGATAAAACAGATAGTGGGAGTTTTTGATTTCTTGAACGCTTTAGGCTAGTAAGAGAAGCGGTTTTAGAGTCAGTATAGGGCCCCGGGTGATCATCGTCCTGCGACCTCCTAGGTATCAAATCTTGTCTTCTGCCCAGCAAACAAGAGTGGCCAAGCCTTAATTAAGGCTTGGCTTAGCCCCCAAGCCAAGCCTTAATAAGCCCCAACCCATTAAGCATCTGAAATGTTAGCCAGCGCTATCTTCCCTCCTAGAAACCGGATATAAGGTTGTTTAAGAGATTAAGAATTCTGGCAGTAACTCTAGTATAAAAGGGTAATGAAAAATTCACTAAGACCATTCTACCTTCTACTTGCCAAATTCACACAACATCAATCGTCCGGATACTTGGTTACTTGGAACGCTGTCAAGTAAGTTTCCTACTTTTTAAATTACAAGGTTTTCCCCGATTTCTGTTTTAAGGTAACATTTGTCCAAAAACAAAATGAGTGCTTCTAAAATGCATAAAGACAAAGGCTTTGGCAAGCGATCGAGATATAACACTTCGCTTATTGCTCGTTTTCGAACCAAACGTCAATTGGAAGAGTGGACGGAGGAGCGACGCCAGAAGGGACTTGTATGGAGGTTCAACACTCGATATGATTCAAAAGTTGGGCTAACAGAGTATTGGCATTGTGCGGTGAGTAAATTTGACATATGTCTGACATTGACATTTCTGACATTGACTTATGTCTGACATTGACATATGCCTTAAAATTGACATTTGACTTTTTAAGCATAAAGAAGATGGCCTCTACATATGCCCGGCTCGTATGAAAATTCTCTTCAACAGTATCCATGGCATTTTCGTCTTTGCATCGGGTAATCGTCAACACAATCATGACTCGCTGCCTCCACCTGTGAGTTAAATTGCCTTAACATTAGAAATTTTTATTTTGCCTAAATTTAGGTGGTGGATGTGCCTCAAGTAATGGCATTGGAACCCTACCCTTTGCAACGCGCTCAGATCATCAACATGACTCCTAGAATCGTCACTCATCCAACAAATGTGGAATCAACTTCAACAAGTGCCGAGCAAACGGGAAGCCGAGAAACTAGAGGATAGAAAGAATAGAAACTTGATGAGAAGGAAAGTAGAGGAGAATAAAGGACAATATCAAAAAATAATAATTTTAGGGCATTATGTATATACTGTAAATATTTTTATCTATTTATTTTCTGTATCATAAAGGCTAGTGACTATTTTTTAAATCGATTTTCCGGAGTCGGATGCTCCGACCGAGATTTTTAGTCCGGTCTGGTTTTAATCTAGTAAAAATACATTCCGGACTTCTTTGTTAAAGGCGATACTCTGTATTTATTGAAACTTCCAGCACTGAAACGTCCGGTCAAAAACCACGACTGAATTGCTGCGCTGAAAGAGGCGAACATTAAAAATTCTAAATTTCTATTTTTTTCTCGAGGGTTTTTAAAATTTTTCTATTTTGTTTTTTCTAGCGGAACAACTTAATATAAATATTGTAATGAGGAAAAAATTTCGAGACAGCGATGATGACGAAGAAATAATTTTAAAAGAGCCTAAAAACAAAGCTTTAATTGAACGGAAACGACAACGAAAACAACAAAACAGGAACAAGTCAAGTATTGAAAATTTAATTGAGCAAGTTACTAGTAAATATGATACGTTAAATTCTGTGAGTTTTTCTGATTAATAAAAGTTTATAGGCAAGTATTAAGGGAGGATAGTTTTGTTTAGTTGGTAGAATGTCTGGGTTTAGGTTCTATAAGATGGAAGCTGGTGGTTTGTCCAAAGAGCGTCAATAGGAAAAAATGTTCGTGCTGGATATAGGCCAAGGTTCTAGTAGATTTTAGACATAGCTCAGTGGATTCGAAAATAAGTTCAGGCCTTGATCCAGGCGGAGAATTAAGGCTTAGACACAGTCAAACCGTGGATAGGCCGGATGAGAAAAAAGTCTGGTCTGGTTTCGGGTAACCCAGCCCATCCTTGGCTCAAAGTAGTCGGTAACCTGTACTAGGTGAATTAAGCGTCTATTATGGTAAGGTGTAGGTTTGCCTCCTGACTTGTTCCTAAATTTTCTGTTTAACTCAGAAATTTTAATTAATTTTAGCCAACTTTCATCGCAAACAAATTTTCTGATTTTCCATTATCACCAGTAACACTTAAAGGACTTAAAGATTCCAATTTTACTACACCAACGGATATTCAACTTCTTTCCCTTAAGCATTCACTTATTGGAAAGGATGTTGTTGGGGCAGCAAAAACAGGAAGTGGGAAAACGTTGGCTTTGCTTATTCCGGTTTTTTTAATTTTTTTTTGAAAATTTTTGAAATTTTTTTTTTAAGTTACTCGAATGCCTTTGGAGAAATAAATGGACAAAATTTGACGGGTTAGGTGCTATAGTGATCACTCCAACGAGGGAATTGGCTTTTCAAATCTTTCAAGTTTTGAATAATATTGGAAGTTATCATGATTTTTCGGCTGCTTTACTTATTGGAGGTTTTCTTTTCAGATTCTAGGGAAAATTGGGAGTACTTTTGGAAGTCCTTCGGAATTTTTTTGGAAGTCATTTAGAACTGTTTTTGGGAGTACTCTGCAAGTCTTCCATTTTTTTCCTTTTCTTTTCCCTGACCATTTTGATCTTTTTTCCTTTCCCCTTTCCTCACAACTTTTTCAATGTTTGGCTCAATAACTGGGAATATTTTATGATTTGTGACACTTCCCTTAAGAAGAATAAGGTGAAAGAGGGAAAGAAAAAAGCTCGAAACGGTAAGGGAAAGAGAGGGCGACTTTCAAGATATTGGCAAAAAAATTTTCCCATTTCAATTAATCGGGTTTTAATCGTAAATGTAAATGATTTCAAACCTTTAAACTAATGGGAATAAATTATTTGAGACGCTTTGCGAAAGCGCATTTAACACAAAACCTTTTTGCTTGTTTTTCAGTTGAATGCGTTTTGAAAAGCGTTACATTTTTTTGGAGTTCTCTTTTCCATCAAATTAATTTGCGGACATTATTTGCGGACTTTCAATTTTTATTAAACTTCAAAATAAATTTTGTCAAAAAATTCTTTTTTTAAGGTACTGACGTCGAGTTTGAACGTGAACGTCTTGCTGGTATTTCTATAGTAATCTGCACACCAGGACGGCTTTTACAACATATGGACGAAAACGGCTATTTTTGTTTTGATCAACTTCAAATGCTTGTTATTGATGAAGCTGACAGAATTTTGGATATGGGATTTAAACAACAGGTTTATTTTTTATTTTTTTTTGTAGTATTGGACTTTTCCTCCCCCCTGTCTTTTCTCAAAGTATTAAAAAATGTCAGACTTTAAGTTTGTTATTTGATTCTGTAAGGCAGGACTAGTACTTTTATCCATAAAGTAGGAGATAAGTATAGCTTAGGTCTGTCCATTTTTATATTTTGAGCATGGTTGCCGTTTTTGAGTTGGGCTGACGGTCGAGGCATTTTTTCGGGCTTGTTTTTATCGAGGCGGGCCTATACGAGTCTTTTTCTGGCCAAAAATCTCAGGCCCGACTCGATCTTTCGGTCCGAGTCTGGCCATTTTGGCAACCATAGTTTTGAGGAAAGATGAAGAGGAATTAATTTCGATTTTACCTTTTTTTAAAAAATTTTTTGAAATTTTTTAAGATTGATGCTATTATTGAAAATTTGCCAAAGCAAAGACAAACTCTTCTTTTCTCTGCAACACAAACAAAAAGAGTAGAAGATCTAGTTCGTGTCTCGCTAAATGATCCAGTATTTGTATCTGCCCATGAAGGTGCTAAAAATTCAACGCCTGATCAATTAACTCAAGTATATATTTTTTGTTTATTTTTTTTTAATTTTGGCTTTGTTAAATCTAATAATTTTAGTTTAAAAATTTTATTTTTGGGGATTCGAAGGGTGAGATACTATTGACACACACTAATTTTTAAGGATGGTCCGTGTTGAGAAAAAATGGGGGCGGGTTTCGGATCGGGGTTTCAAAATTCTTCTTTGAATCGGGTTTTGGATCCCGGGTCGGAAATATGTTTACTGCTACACGCGATTTTATTCAATTTTTTCTCGAATAAGTGGGTTTATTCCGCAAGGTTCCTTGATTTTTCATTAACTGATCCAGTTTTTATATCAGTATGCTCAAGTTTTATACTTTACGGCAATTCGCGGTTAAGTTTTTTCAGATTTTTTTATCTCTGTTAACTCCCTTTTTTACCTTAATTTTCACTTAATAAATTAATTTCTTTTTACCTAATATATTTTTTAGTCTTATCTAGTATGTGAAGAAGAGGATAAAATTAATATTGTCTGGTCTTTTTTAAGAAATCATAAAACAAAGAAAACGCTTATATTCGTTACAAGTTGTAAACAGGTTTTTTTTAATTTAATTGGATTTTTCAAAAAAAATTTTTTAGGCTCGTTTTCTTACCGAAGCAATAACCCATTTACGTCCAGGCCTTTTCTTTACAGGCCTCTGGGGAGGTTTAAAACAAGGAAAACGTATGGAACGATTTCAACGTTTTGATGAAATTACAAATAAAGGAGCAGCGATGATTTGTACAGATATTGCAAGTAGAGGATTAGACTTTGTTGGACTTGATTGGGTTTTACAAATGGATTGTCCTCCGTCTGTTGATGATTATATTCATAGGTAGGAGAATTATTTTGAGTTTTAAAATTGAAATTAGCGTTGGTTGTGAGTGGCAGGTTAATTTTCTTGTGGGGGTTCAAATGTCCTTAAAAATTCCTCGTCTGGATCGCTAAAGGCGAAAATTAACCTGTCGCCAACAATAATAATTTTTTCCTTGAGAAGAAAATTTTTGAGGGGATTTTTCGAGCGAAATTTTTTTTTGTGAATTTTGCTCTGCTTTACAAATCTTCGTAAATGTTTATTTTTTATTAAATCATTTCTTCTTTTTGGTTGTCCTATTAGTCGCTCGAAACTTAAATCAAAAAATAAAAAAATGAGTTTTTTAGTCACTTGACATTCAAACAAAAATTAAAAAAAATTTTTTTAAGAGTTGGAAGAACTGCACGTATGAACAAAAGTGGTGAAGCTATGCTTATGTTGACAAGTAATCAAGAAGATGCTTTTGTTGAAATGTTAAAAGCTCGTCATATTCCAATTAATAAAGTTGAGTAAGTTGTTAAATTTTCATTTTTTTTTAATTAAAAAATTTTTTTTAATTTTCAGGGTTGAAAAACAAAAATTATTTTCTATTCAAATGAAATTGGCCAATTTAATGATTCCATTTCCTGAAGTTAAACATTTTGCACAAAGTGTAAGGAAAATTTTTTTAATTATTTAAAAATTTTTTTTTAATTTTAGGCTTTTGTTGCGTATGCCCGTGCTGTTTATTTTGCACAATTAAAAGCAGTCTTTAATGTTGATTCAATCAATTTTGAGGCATTAGCAAAGTAAATTAAAATTTATGGCTCTAGTCTAGTTTATGAGTCCTAAGAAAAATTTTTTTAGTTGATAGAGGGATGGGGAATTTTAGAAAACATTGAGCTTGATTTTATTTGAGGACCTTGACAAGATTCATCATCTTGAGTCAAGGAAAAATTAAGATCATAGGAAATCGAGAATCATTTTTGCACTAATTCTGACTCTTTATCGAGGAAAAATTAAGTTCTGGACCTGTATCCAGGAAAAATCAAAGCTGGATCCAGATCCAGGTCGACTAATTTCTACGAGACATAAAGGTTCATTGGACTCATAAAATATACCAGAGCTATTTTCTCGTTTATTTTGTTAAATTTTTCTTTTTTAAAGATCTTATGGTTTACCTTTAACTCCAAGAATTCGTTTTCTTCGCAAGCGAGGTGTGAATGTTGGCGATTCTGATAATAAGAAAAAGACTGTTGCTGATGAAGTTAAGCTTGGTGGTGATGCATCATCTAATGCTTTTGATGTAGATGAAGAACAAGAAAAGGATGAAAAAGATGTTGGAGATGAATTTCTTAAAATTGCACGAAGGGATGTTTTTAATGAAGTTGCGGAAGTCAAACCTGAGGTTTATTTTATTTTTTTGAATTAAAAATTTTCTGATAATCTTAAACCAAAGGACCAAACTCCCGAAAATCGCCTAAGTACCAAACGGCGAAAAAGCCGCCGAAATACCAAACTCGCCTCGTTTCTCTTTTAATCCTGGGTTAATTTAATTTGAATTACTTTCCGTCATCTGATTCTGAACTTACAAGGGAACCTATCGAACTGGCGCTAAAATTTTCGTAATTATTTTTCCACTATCGTGTAGAGCACAGTCGATAACCTATTGCCAATTTTCGGCTTTTTGGCTCTGACCCTCAAATCGAAAACTTATAGGGCTTCAAAGTTTTCGACTTTTGGGGCGTTAGGTTCTCAACTTAACATACATTTTTATTTAAAATGCTCATTTTTAATTTTTTTAAAATTTATTTTTAAGGAAGAAATTCTTGCTCGTATTTCCTCCAAAAAAGCTATAACAAAAACACATTTGGCATCAAAAATGCTTAGGAGGTTAGGCAATTCTGGTATTGCAAAGAGAAAAAGGTTTGCTGAATCGGATGAAGATAATGATTGAACGACCGAAAAATATTTGTTTATTTTTAATATATTGTTTTTTTTGTTCTTGATTTTGTTTAAAATTTTTAAAGAATTTATTTCAATTTTGTCAAGTTATTTTACTTAAATAATATTTAATGTTTATTTTTTAAATTTATTTTTTTATTTTTAAAAGAAAATGACTACTCATTTCAAGCCTATTCAACCCTTACGAGATGCGAATGCTGAGGATGGTTTTAGTGATGAACAAAAATACTGGATGAGACTAGAGGTATTTTTAGGGAACATAAGCTGGGTCAAATAAGAATTAGTTCATGTGTACCATATGTCCATGGGAGATGGGTTTGCCTGGATGTATGGGTTAAATGATCGTCGTTCTTTTTTATCCCTCAAATTTAGGCTTCGGATGAAATTCAAATATTTGGACTGAAATCCTTCCCGACCTGTTATTTCTTTACATTTTTTGGGTCCTTGCAACTTGATAATTTTAGACATGCGTAAAATAACCCTAGCTTTAAACAAGAATTTGACCTATTTTCTAATCTGATGAGACATTTTTTCTATCTAGGAAGCTGCTGTTTTTGAAGAATCATGTTGCAGTTGCGATTTCAAACCTTCCACTCCTTATTCATTGGCTGTAGCTGGGGGGAGCAGAGTCATATAAAATCAATTTTATTTTGATCTTATTAAAAAATTACAGGTTATTGTATTTGATACTGCAACAACAGAGCCATCTAACAATAAGATCTATTCTCGTTTTAAAACTTCAATATGTTCAATTAAATATAGGCATGATGGCGCTTTGTTAGGTTTGAGTTTTTAATTTCAAAATTTTTTTGAATTTGTTGGGTTTATGAACTGAAGTTTTGGAAATAACCAGTTTAAAACCTTTCCTAAATGTTGGGAAGCGTTTCATTAGGAAGCGTTCACCGGGAAATAATTTTGTGGGGGTCGTGTTGAATCCTTGGGAATTACTGGTTTTAAACTTCAACACTTGCGGGTTAGCGTTTCTCCAACAAATTTTGTTTTGGGAGATCACTGGTTCAATTTCGTTAACCCATGTCAGAATAACTTTATATCGATTATTTAGTCTTTAAAAACACATTTTTAAAGGTGTATCCACGGAAAATGGTTTTCTTCAATTTTTTGATACGCATAGCGAAAAGCCTCGTAAACAAGGTTTACGTACTCCAATTCGAACAATCAAAGCACACAAAAGTCAAATTTATTCATTTCAATTTGATGCTAGTGGACATAAAGTAGCTTCATTTTCTGATGATTGTTACACAAAATTATTTGATTTGGCAACCGAAAATGCTTCTCCAATTTGGAATTGTGGGGCACATATGGATTTTATTAGAACGGGTGCTTTTGTTCCAAATAATGAATTTTTATTGGCGACAGGTTTTTTTTTATTTTAACAAAGAAAATTTTTTAAATAAAATTAAATAGGATCTTATGACAATACAATTCATTTATGGGATACTAGGCAAGATGGAAGCAGTTTTGTTCGTGAATTTAATCATGGTTTACCAGTCGAAAAAATTTTGTTTTTATCTTCACAAAATAATTTGCTTGCTTCAGCTGGTGGAAATTTAATAAAATTTTGGGATTTAAATAATGGCCAGATTGTCAAGGAATTGCAACTCCATAAGAAAACGGTTTGGGGTTTTCAATTTTTATATAAGTAGAGAAATTTTTTTGGGAGTAATTCTTGTTAGGTGAACTTCTTTCTCCAGATTCTTTGCCTATTGGAGAGCATTTTTTGGTGAGAAACGTTTAGAGATTGGGCTGGATCTGGGGAGTCAAGACCTAAGTCTGTCAGTGAGCCTGAGCTCATTGTCGGATCCTGGAATTCGGAGATCCTAGGTTTTTCTGGTCTCAAAATTTAGTCTAGTCCCGAACCAGGGTAAAGATTTCTTTTTTTACTATCAGTTTAAAAAATTAATTTTTAGATAACTTCCCTCAATTTATCAAAAGATGAAACCTTCTTAATTAGTGGCTCAACTGATCGGCGAGTTAATATTATTAAATTGGACAATTTCGATTTGGTTCATACTTGGCATTTGGATGCACCAATACAATCTTTGGCTATTGACCCTTCAGATAATCATGTTGCTTTTGGGTTAGGAAATAATAATTTGGCTATTTGGAGGCGGAAAGAAGAAGAAAAAGTTGAAAAAACAATTAAAAAGTCAAAATCTGGGAAACGTAAAAGGAAACGAAATGAATCAAAAGAAGTTTTACAAGAAACAATTACTAATAATGATGTTGATATACCTGAAAATATTGAAGAAGAAGAACCAGAAGAAAGGCCTAAAGGATTAATTATTTTTAAAAAAGAAAGAGATGGTGAACAGGAAAAAGTTGAATTAAAATTAACAGAAAGGCAATTAGAACAGGTTAAAATTTTTTAAGAAAATTTTTTAAATCAAGATTTCTGGAGAGAAATTTTTTGAGAGAACGTAACGGGAATGAATATGGGGTTTTTAAAAAATATTGCTGGCTAGATCTGATATTTTTGCCAGAATTATCAATCTGGCAAATTCCTAGGTTGCCAGAAAAGAGGAGATGTTGAACAGGACCCCCAAATTTTTTTCCCGATTAATACAAAAATTGAAAAATAAACCGATTTTAGTTGCTGGTCCTTGACCTTATCTGTCCCTTATTTAAATTTCAAAATTCTTCAGTAGTCTTGAATGAGACAAACTACATTTTAGAGTTATTAAAAATCCTAAGCTTGTGTTTTAACATTTTTCAGTTTTTTTCTAATTCTATTAATTAATTCTGTTTTCCACAGATGAAACTTGGTGATCATGATTATTTATTACGTGAAGGCCGTGTTCAAGAACTTGTTTCAACTATACTTTTAAAAATTAAAGGTTATTCATTTGAATATATTGTTGCCGTTTTTCATCAAATTCGTATTCGACAACAACTTAAACTTGCACTTTCTAATCTTGAAAGATTTGAACTTGTTAATCTTTTTCAATTTTTAACAAATAATATTGGAAACAAACAATTTTTTGATATTTTATATGATGTGATAGTTGTTACATTAGGTTAGTTGTTTTCTTTTTTTTTAATTTTTCTTGAAAGGGAATCTTGGTGGGGTTTTAGTGGATGGGTCGGGTTGAGAAAAAAGTCAGGTAGGTTTTGGATCGGGTTTTCAACATTTTCCTCGGGTTTCGGGTCGAAAAAAGGCCGGGTTTTGGGTAACCCGACTCGTCCCTGTCATGGACATACAGAAAATACTAGAGTGTGTCAATTTCAATTCTAGACCCGAAAATTAAGTAATATATTTGTCAAAAAAAAAAATAACCTTCCAAAATTAATTCAAAATTGTTCTAAAATTAGGTCCTCAAAAAATAACGTTTAATATAACTGGTTGTAGAAACCTCATGGAATCCTTATAAAAATATGAAGCTCTTCCAGAAATTTTTTCATAGTTTTTAGCTTTACTACTCGAACCAAAAGACTTTCTTCTAATTTCTTTTGTTTTTTAAGAGATTTATGTCCAGAAACCTTTACATAGAGATGTTCGCAATGCTGTTCGCCTTCTTCAAAAAATATTGGATAAAGAGATAGAAGCTCAGAAAAAACTTTTGCGGAATGGAGGCCTTTTTGAAATGATGAAAAATGGAAATAAAAATAATTTAACAGTCAAAAAAGAGGAAAAATTAAATGTTAAAGAAGAAATTAAAAATGTAGAAATGAAGGAAAATGAAGAAGAGGATGGGGAAGAAGATGAGGAAGAAAAAGAGGAGGAGAAGAAGAAGAAAAAAGAGGAGAAGGAGGCGAGGAAGAAAGAGGAGAAGGATGAAAAATCAAAAGAGTTGAAGCAATCCAAGATGAATGGAAAAATAAATTTAAATAAACCGGCGGCCATTAATGATGATAATGATGATGAAACAAGTGGTGATTATAGCAGCAATGAAGATGAATAAAATATTTTAGGTTTATTTGAATTTGTGTTATTTTAATTAGAGACCGGACCGAATCTCGATAGAAAATCTCGGTTATCGAGATCGAGAATTTTTTGAGATCTCAATTCTCGTACGATTTCTAATTTTCTCAGTCTGGTCTCTAATTTTAATTTATTTTTTGTTATTGTTATTTTAGATTTTATTTAAAAAAAGAAAGTATTAAATAAAATTGATTTTCTTTTTTTTCAAAAAAATTTTTTTTGTTTAATTTAAACAATATTTTTTTAAATTTGTTTTATCACCCATCATTAATTAAATTTTTAAAACAGGACAGGATAGCGTTGTGATTTGTTGTAGGAGCTTTGGACTAGCCACCTCAATTGTGTTCATCATTACCTGTGGAAGAAGATTCGCACAAAGGTTTTTGAATTATTAATTTGTAAAGTTCATCTATTAAATTAATATTTGTCTCGTTACTGTTCGGTTGGCTAATCTGTAATTTAGGAAAATTTTTTGAATTGTTAAAAATTTTTAAAGTTTTGGATTTTCATTTTTCTAATAGTAGATGAACTTTTGGGATTGGGTCTCGGATCGAGGAAAAGTCCGGGCCGGGGGGATTAAAAGAAGGGCGGGTCGTAATTTGGGAAATTTTTCGATTCTAGTCGAGAAAAGTCCGTGGTATATGTTTGTATTTTTCTGAAGTTATTTTGGCAGATTTTTGGGGTTAGTATTTCGGCTCGCTCCGGAACTCCTTATTTTTTTAAATTTTTAATTTTAAAATTTTTAAGATCTCAAAAGACCTACATTTGTCAAATTATTTGTTGCTTCTCCAATTTCTTCTAATTGTTCAGTATATTCTAATAGACAAACAACGAAAATAAATAAAATTAAATAACAATTTTTAAAAATAAAATTACAAGGAAAACAACAATATATTTTTGATTTTAACAACATTTGACTGAAAAAAAAAATAAAAGAAGAAGAAATGGCTTGTTCAGCAATTTTCTTTTTGGATATGAAGGGAAAGGTTAGCGATGATTTTTTTAAATTTAACAAACAAGAAAACTTAAGTTTTAAGAAAATAAGTTTAATAAAAACTTAAGTCTATGAAAATGTTTTTAATAAAAGTTGGTAAAATTAAGTTTGGTTTTTAATAAAACTTAAGTGAAAACTTAGGTTTAATCTAAATAAACTTGAGTTTTTAAAACTTGAGTGTTGAACTTAAGTTTGTTTTCAATTGTACTTAAGTTCTCTTTTAAGCAAAACTTAAGTTTTTCTTAAAGTTTATAATAAAGGTTGGTAAACTTAAGTTTGTTTTTAATTATACTTAAGCTTAATTTTTTTAATAAACTTACATTTTCCTTAAAACTTTGCGTTAAACTTGAATTTAATTCTTAAAGTAACCTTATTTTTAATTAAACTTATTAAAACTTTGGGGTAAATCGATATAGCCTAAACATATGATTATATCAGCTACTTGAAAATAAAAAATAACAAAAACAAAATAAGAAAAATAATAGCCTCTTTTGTGTTTTTTATTCATTCCTTTACTTGCACATTGGCGTCGCCTGTTTTTTTTTCGGTGTACAATTTTTTTTCTGTTGGCACACACACAAGGTGGGTGGGCGACGCCAAATGCCATTAGTCACAATAATGATGATTTTTTGTGGTTTTTTTTACCTTCTGTTGCACCATTTTCATATTGTTTGTTTTTTTTTTGGAGAGTTTGTGGCCCGCTAGCGACCTCTCTCTTATTTCCGTTTTGCTTTCCGTTTTTCTTATGATGCAATCAATTTTGTTTTCATGCAATTTATGCTTTTTGACTAAAATTCGGGAGTTTTTTAATTATTTTTTTATAAATTTGTGACCTCAATAGTTAGTAAACAGAAGGCGGATTTATATTGAAATGAGTTACTAAAATAACATGGTCTCATGAATCAGGGAAAAAAGTTAAGTCATTTCGCGGGCAGTGTAGCTTCAATGGTTTATCTATTTATATAAATCTGCCCTCTGGTGATAAGCATATTTTTATCTTTTTCCCACATATTCCCATTATCAGCCAAAAACTAGTCTCATTTTTTATTTGTTCTTATATTAATTAAGAATTATCTAGTATATGTGATACCCCTATTTTTATCTTTAAATTAATTGATCAAAAAACAAATGGATTTCAACATTAACGCTTTGAATATTTCAAATCAATTATTTCAACAACAACAGCAACAATCTAATAATAATATACCTCTCGCTAATAGCTTTTTTAATAACAACAATACATCAGCTACAGCTATTTCTCAAGGAATTTTAGCTTATTCGAATGCTTTAGGTTTTTGTCCTGTTGCAGAAAATAGTAATAGTGATCCAACATTTTTATCTTCACCAATAAATTCGTCAAATATTTGGGAACAACATTCTTCTAGTACTGCTTCAGAAGCTTCTAGTTTTAATAATATTGAAGGTGCTTCAAAAAATTTTTTTTTGAATTTTTTTGCTTAAAAATCTGACTAAAATCCATGTCGATAGATTGTGGATGTATCTGAATTAATTATGATTTTTTAGTTCCCTGTAACCCTTTCTCTTTCGATTAAAAAAATTTTTTCGCTTACCCAAGAGTATCTAGTAAATATTTAATAGGTCCCTCCAATATACCCCAACAACATTTATCATCTTATCCCAATTGTTGGACAGCATTTTCAAATTATAACAACACCAATAACACATTAAATGAAAATTCAAGTCCAGAATCCTTTTCTAATTTTGTAAAGACTAACAACAACAATAATAGTACAGGACAAATTAGAACACCACGTCAACCTTTTTCTTGTTTAACAAATAATAATTTGGTTGAAGAAATGAATTTAGAAAAAGGATTAGAACATTCAAATCATCATATAAAAACTGAAAATAATATCCTAAAATGTCCTTCATCTACAACAACAAAAGAATTTCGAACAGAATTGGAAAGACTTAAATATTGGGAACGACGTTCAAAAAATAATGAAGCAGCAAAACATTCTCGAACAAAACGTCGTGAACGAGAACAATTATTGCAACAAAAAGTGATGGAATTGGAAAGAGAAAATTTACGTTTACGTAATGAATTGGAAGAGGAAAAGAGAAGAAAGTATAAAAGTGAAATGAATGAATTTTAAACAAAAAAAATTTTTTTTGGCACTTTCCCATTTTCTCCACCCAGGGATTTTCTTTAAAAAAATTTTTTGTCCAAATTGTTTCCACACTGTTTTTGAATTCTTTTTGTTTTTGTACATAAAGTTTCTTTTAAAATTTTAATTTGGTACAAAAACATTAGTTAATTTTCTTATTTTGTTTTTGGTTATTTTGAATTTTCAAGTATGCATTTTTATTAGAGATTGGATCAAGGCGAGATTTCAACAAGCATCTCTGTTATTTGAATTTGATTTTTTTGCAAGTCCTTACAAACAGAGGGCCATTACGAATGGTTTCTAAAATTACAGGATTTTTTATTCGGTTATTGTGGTGAAAAAATATGCCTGGTGTTAGGATCAGGCTATGAGGTTTAATTATCGAAAAAATTGAGAAAAGATATTGGCAATATTGTGAAAACGAAAATACCTTCATTATATTTAAAAAAGATTTCCTCTAAAAAATTTATATTTATTTAAAAAAGGTATTAATTTCTCGAAATTATCGTGGAGATGTTGACTTGACAATTATTGAAAAATTTATTCCTTTTCTTGTGGATATGGAAGAGGAAGGAAAATTGACTCCTATTGTGGATGTAGCTGATGCTATTTTTGTGTTTATTAAATACAATAATGTTTATGGTATTTTTAAAATAAAAATTTTTTTTAATAATTTTTTAATAAATTTTAAGTTGTTGCTGTTTCTGACCATAATGTTAATGTAGGTTTTTGATTATTTTTTAATTGGGGTTTTTCTTGGTGTTTTTTGATGACGGGTATTTGGGAGTGCTTATAACGATTGATTTTTGAGTTCCAAAATGTTTAGAATTTTTTTGAATAGGTATCTACTGTCTGACTTTTTTAAAATTCCAAAATAAAATCCCAATTAAAAATTAAGTAATTTTCCAAGAAATTTCAAGGAAAGAAATTTTCGAAAAATTTTTTTAATTTTTAAAATATTAGAATAATTAAACGACAATTTTTTGACACGTTACAGATTATTTAATTAAAAATTCCGAATTTTCTAAAAGAGTTGGTAACCCTTTTGTCGATATTTTTTTGTAAAATATTCCTCATTTTTTTAAATTTTTTTAAAAGCAACACTATATTAAATTTCTTAAAATTAAAAAATTTAAATTTATATAGGTAGCTTTAATGCAAACATTTCTTTACAAACTTGTTGGAGTATTTTCTGAATATTTTAAAGATGTTGAGGAAGAATCTGTTAAAGACAATTTTGTTATTATTTATGAATTGCTGGATGAAATGATGGATTTTGGTTATCCTCAAGTTACTGAAGGGAGAATTTTGAGAGAGTTAACTTTTATCAATTTTTTCTGTTTAATTTCTAAATTTTCAGGTATATAACACAGGAAGGATATAAATTAGAAAAGAGCCAAATACGCCCTCCTATGGCTGTGACTAATGCGGTTTCATGGCGTTCTGAGGGTATTAAACATAGAAAAAATGAAGTATTTTTGGATGTTATTGAATCGTTAAATTTGCTGGTTTGTGTTTTTTTTTCATAATTTTAAATTCAAGAGAATTAATAATTGCGAAAAAATTTGCGGATTTAAATTTGCGGACAATCACAAGGAAATTTTTCTACCAAAAATTTTTTGGCCTTAGGATGCTGGGCTCTTTATTCCTGTTTTAATAAACTTGTATTGTCCGCAAATGTCACTCCGCTAAAAGTTTTGTTTCACATACAATCAGAACTGCGAAAAATTTGGAAAAATATTTTCGGTTTCAATATTTTTGAACCTTTTTCGATTCCCGATTTCTGAATTTTTTTTTGTTTTTGAAACCGCTCTCCTTTTAATAAGATTACAGTTTTATCCGTAAGTGTCAATCCGCAAATTCTAAAATCCCAATTTTAAAAAATAAATTAATTTTTAGGCAAATGCAAATGGAGTTGTTTTACAAAGTGAAATAATTGGTTCAGTTAAAATGCGTGTATTTTTAACTGGAATGCCTGAACTTCGTTTAGGATTAAATGATAAAGTTCAATTTGAGAATACTGGAAGTTTGTTTCTTTTTTTATTTTTTTAAATTTTTAAAATTTTTTTAAAGGAGGAAGAAGCAAAACAGTTGAATTGGAAGATATTAAATTTCATCAATGTGTTCGTCTATCGAGATTTGGTATTTTTTTTAAATTTTACTAGAAGGTTATCCACGACCGATTAAATAATCGATGGATTTCAAATAGGCCGATTTTTTGACCTATGCTTTCGTGATTGGGCGATTTTTCAATATGTCCGCAAATTTCGATTTGTCCGCAAATGTCAAATTTTATCCTCAAGTTTAGGCCATATTTATTTTTAAGGCAGGGGAGGAGGGGAATTGAAAAAAATCATCCTCCTTTTTTTACTTTATCTTCCTCGGTTTCTAAAAATTTCCCATGAATATTATTGTAAGATGACAAACTGACTGATTCTGACATGAGTGAGTTAAAAATCGGTTGTGGACAGCATTTTCATTGAAAATATATTAAAAAAAATTTTTTCTCAAAAGAAAATGACCGTACAATTAGTTTTGTTCCACCCGATGGAGAATTTGAGTTGATGAGTTATAGGTTGAGTACAGTTGTTAAACCTTTAATTTGGATTGAAACTGTGAGTTTATTAAAAAGCTATTTAAAAATTTTTTCTTTTTAAGGTAATTGAACGCTTTTCACATTCACGTATTGAATATATGATTAAGGTATACATTTTACCTTTTTTGATGAAAATTATTCAGAAAATTTTTTTGCGGACAACATTTGCGGACTTTTTCTTTAGTATAAAAAGTCTTCAAATTTTTACAAAAAATTTTGCGGACAGTTTTTACGGACTCTTCAATATAAAAATATCCGCAAATTTTGTCCGCAAAAATTTTTTCAAAAATTATTTAAAAAATATTTTTTAAAAAGGCAAAATCCCAATTTAAACGCCGTTCAACAGCCAATAATGTAGAAATTATTATACCAGCACCGCGTGATGCAGACACTCCTCGATTTAAGGCAGCAATAGGGCATTGCCGTTATGTGCCAGAAGAAACTGCTTTTATTTGGAATATTAAAAGTTTCCCGGGCGGTAAAGAATATTTAATGAGAGCACAATTTAAATTGCCAAGTGTTGTTAGTGAAGAAGCTGAAAGAAAGCCGCCAGTCAAAATTAGATTTGAAATTCCTTATTTTACTACGTCTGGAATTCAGGTTTTTTCTTGATTTTTTAAATAATTTTTAAATTATGGGGATATACTTAATAAAATCCGGGGGTATATTTGCGGAAATTTGTCCGCAAATTTTTTGCGGACGAAGATTTTGTCCGCTAAAAAATTTTGCGGACTTTGCAACATAAAATTTTTAACTGTTATCTTATTTTCCAAAAGTCCGCAAAAATTTGCGGACCAAAGGATTTTGTCCGCAAAAATTTTTACGGACAAAAAATTTTCGTTTTTTAACTCAAATTATATTTTAAAGGTCCGCTACCTAAAAATTATTGAAAAGAGTGGATATCAGGCACTTCCATGGGTTCGTTATATTACAACAAATGGAGATTATCAATTACGAATCCCATAAAACTAATTTTAATTTTAAAAAGAAATCTCAGAAATTTTTTTAAATTTTTGTGGCATTTAAAAACACACATTATACTACATGTATTGACAGCTTTATACTATATTAATTTAATTTTGAAAATATTTAAATTTACTAAAATGATCTCTCTCATCATTTTGCATTCATTTATTCTGATTTTAATTTTTTTGTCCGCAAAAAATTTGCGGACAAAAAATTTTGTCCGCAAAAATTTGTATAAAATCTTATTAAATTTATTTGTTGATTGTTTGGAATTTTTTGTTTAATCAATGGAAAAAAATATTTATTTAATTTAAAATTTTTCTGTAATTTTTAAGATTTTTTTAGTAGTAATGGCAATGAGAAAATTTTTAATTAATTTTAATTATTTAAATAATTATAAAAATCAAGCAGTTAGATTTTTAACAACAGCAAGTACTTTAAGCAAAAATTCTGAGGTGTTAAATGAAACAGCTACAGAATTAGTTAAATCAATTGTTGAAGAATATGAAAATAAAGGGAAAATGTTTACATTACCTTGGGTGGATCAACATGTGAGTTTTTTTATTTATTCTGATTTTGTAATTCTGATATTAAATTCTGATTTTTTAATTCTGATTGTCTGGTTTTTAATTCTGATTTTGAAATTTGATTTCTAATTCTGAATTCTAATTCTGATTTTGTAATTCTAATTTTGAAATTCAGAATTTTAATTCTGATTCTGAAATTCTGATTTTAAAATTCAGAATTTTAATTCTCATATTCAAGTTCGTATTTTGAAATTCTGATTTGTAATTTTGATGTCTTAATTATGATTTAATTCTGATATGCTAAATTCTGATTTTAATTCTGCTTTTTACGTTCAAGTTTCTGCTTTTTAATTCAAAATAAAATTTTCTAGGCAATTAATTCAGCACTTTATCCATTCAAAGAATTATTAAATCTTGGTTAGTTCTTCCTTAAACAAATTCAAATAAAAAATATTTTTTGAAGGTATTCAACCAGAATTTTTAGAAGATGCTTGTTTACACGAGGAAAAACTTTTTCGTTCGATGATTAAAAATGGTCAATCTATTTATAAAATGCTTACAATTTTTGTTGAGAATTTTATAATGAATTATGAAGATTCTATTAGAATGTTTGCAAAGTAAGGGAAGATTTTCTAAATATAATTTTTTGTTAAAAATAGCTACTAAAAATCAGAATTTGGAATATCAGAATTTTAAAATCAGAATTTTTAAACTAGAATTTAAAATCAGAATTTCGAATATCAGAATTTTAAAATCAGAATTTACGACCGAAATTTTAAAATCAGAAATTAAGATCAGAATTTTGAAATCAGAATTTTAATATCAGAATTTTGAAACCAGAAATTAAAATCAGAATTTTAAAATCAGAATTTTAAAATCAGAATTTTAAAATCAGAATTTTAATATCAGAATTTCAACCAGAATTTTAAAACCAATAATTAAAATCAGAATTTTAATCTCAGAATTTTGAAACCAGAATTTAAAGATCTTAATTTTTAAATCAGAATTTAAAACCAGAATTTACTGTCAGAATTTAAAAATATCACTAATATTATTAATTTTAAGATGGTGTGACTTACTTGAAAACGAAACTCCCCAATCAATCCAAAGCAGAATTAATTTATTTAGTGGACGTGGACTAGCTTCAGGAATTGGTTTAAGAAGAATATTCGAAAAATGCCCAGAATTATTATTTGGGTCTGAAGTGCAGAAAATGGATATTTGTTTGGAACAAATTAGCAATTTTTTTGAATCTGCGGATGTGAGTAGTAAATTAATTTTTAAAAAATTTTTTTGAAAAATTCTGAATATGAATTTTAAAAATTAAATTAAAATCAGAATGCAATATCAGAAATTTTAGATTACAATTTTAAAACCAGAATAAGTCAGAATTAAAAACCAGAATTTTAAAACCTTTCAGAACATTAAGTATCAGAATTTTAATATGGATAAACGAGAAAATGAAATATATGGGGTAAAAAAATTTAAATACTTTTTTTTCAAGTTAAAAACAATTGTAAATAATACTCCACATATTTGTTTGTTAGATCCAACAGAATTGGAAAGTAAATATGAGGTAAAAATTTTTTAGAAAAAAAATTTTTTCTTTTTTAGAAAAATTTTTTCCGATTTTTTACGAAGAAATTAAAGAAATTTTTTTTTAATTTTTACAAAAATAATTTTTATTTAATTTTTAAAGTACATTTATTTCCATATGGGTTTTGTAAGTGAAGAACTAGCAAAAAGTAAATGTTGGATGGATTTGGATTTATTTTCAATAATTGATAGGCATTCTTTACTTTTAAAAACTGGAAAATATTTTTATCCTGATCCAAAAAGGCCACAATTAAAAAAGGTTTTTTTTTGATGAATTTTAAGTCCAAAAATAATTTTTTTTGTAAAGGAAAATCCGTCACCCGAATTAATTTTTGATACACCAGAAAATAAATTTGCTAGTTTGGTTGCTGATGTTGAACATGGTAAAAAATATATTTAAATTTTAAAAATTAATTCTGGGACCTTTTTAATCTGAAAAGGACCCAAAGATGATACGAACAGAATGTTTTTTTGAATAATTTTTTAATTCGATTTTAGCATTTTTCCGATTTTTCTTTAATCTGACCGTTATGAGCATTTTGATCATTATGGACCCTTTTTAATCTTGAGAAAAATTTTAAAAGAGGGGGGATAAAACTAATCCTTTACCTAAAAATTGCTTTATTTAATTTTTAGAGGAATGGCTAATTTTTCGAGAGCTTTGTGAACAACAACGAAGATTGGAAGATAAACAAGAACCTTATGAAAAGTAAGAAAAATTTTGTTAAAAAAAAAATTTTTTTTTAATTATATTATACTAAAAAAAACCTCCTGGTGGCCCTTCTTTTGGGGGGGATTTCGCTTTCAAAAAATCAGGCTCCTCAGCGTTTGCCGAGGGATTTTTTTGAGTAGTACATTGGTCCTACAACTTTTGACGGGCTATTCAGGAAAACTCTAACATCGGCGCCAAAACGTACCTCCGCGCCGAAACGGCTGTCGGTAAAATTCAAACGGCTGTAACTCGGAAACGAAAAGTCAGATCAAAAAGTGGTTGGGGAAAGGGCACTGAAGCAGTTCAAGGGCTATAACTCTAAAAAAAATTTGGAATCCGGGGATCATGCCCTGAGGCGGTAGGCGATGACAAAAATTCACCGATTTTCGGTGGTTTGACCTACCGTGTCCGACGAAATTCACCGACAATTTACAAAATATACACCAATCGAAAGCTCTCATCGAGCTGAGTCTGAAAAAAATTAGTTTAAGTTTTTCTGACCATTTTGAAAAAAGTTATAAAACGCCAAAGGGTCAAAATGTCCAGGACCCCTATCGGGAAGGGTGGCTCCCATTGGGTCTGATTATAACTTTGCTTATGAGAGTCCAAATCGCTCCAACTCTTTTTTCATATGTTAGGGCCCTAAGTGTACTAAAATTTTGTTGTGGGACATTTGAGTCTCGGACTTCGATTTGGGGGTGATATGGTTCAAAAGGTCGAGGTCGAAAAATCGACTTTTTGTAGGAGGTCGAGTCACCCGTTTTCGATAGCTTAAGTGAAAGAGCGTCCCCTGGCGGTCAGAAAAATATATACTTTGTTGGGGGTCCACTTGAGTCTGGGAAAGTTATGGCCAATTTGGCCAAATGTCGCAAATCGGTTTTTCGACTCTAACTTTTCGGGGAATTTTTTTAAAATTTTTCTGAGGCCGGATATCGACTCAGCGGGTCCTAAAGCACCATATAGGACGTTTTTTGACCCAAAATTAAAAAATTTTTTTTCCCTCGTGTTCCCTTGTGGGCCCAAAACATTTTGTCGTTTTTTCTGGGTAGCGGTCTTTTGTACCATTTTTATATCTCGGGAACGGCTGGTCGGAATTGGATGGGACTTGGGGGATATTAGGTAGTTGCGTATGGGGAGTTTAATAGGCATGGCCGTTTTGGTGCCGCACTTGAGTGTGGCACCGAAATGGCCGGATGAAAAATTCAAAGAGTTATAACGGTTTTTTGAGAAGTGGGGGGTTTTCGGGCCTGGGAGTGATGTTGTAGGGTGTGGTGCTGGGAACTTATAAATAGTTAACCACTTGAGTCTCAGATGAACTTTTGGGGGTCATATGGGTCAATGAGTCGCGGTTTTACAGTAAACTTTTTCTGAAGAGTCGGATCAGCTTTTTTCGATTGCCTATTCGAAAGAGCGTTTCCTGGCGCTCCGAAAAAGGTATACTTTGTTGGGGGTCCACTTGAGTCTCAAAAAGTTATTTCGAATGTTCGCAAATGTCGCAAATATTTTTGAGACTCTAACGTCCCGGGGAATTTTTAAAAAATATTTCTGAGACCTGATATGGATTCAGCGCATGTAAATACACCATATTGGTCGTTTTTTGACCTAAAATTAAAAAATTTTTTTCCCGACCCCATTCCAAAAGGAGTACCCCTTTTGGGGGATTTTCGCGAATTTTAAAGTGACCATAATTTTTTTTAGAATTTTCGGATTGGGATGGGGTTTCTTTATAAAAATAGAACTAAAAATTAGAAATTTTTGAAGCCGAAAAAATTTCGAAAAAAGTCGAAATTGAACCCGTAGGGGTAGAATTTCGAAAAACTCAAAATTTTTCGGTTTTTCGAAAAATTTTCGAACTTTTTGCCGGCGTTTCTGCCCGAACGTATTTTTCTTGGATAGAGCAGATTTTTCTCCATAAAATAAGCTTTAAAAATGTTCAAAAAAGGTTAACTTTAAAAAAGTTATGAATTTTTGAAAATTTGGGTGATTTTTCCGGCCAAAATTTTCGGCCTAAAAAATATTTTTTTCAAAATGGATGTAAATGGGCCAAATGATATATCAATCGAAAGCTCTCATTGAGCTATGCTTAAAAATAATTTTTGTAAAATTTTCTGACCCTTTTGTCCAAAGTTATAGAGGATTAAAGTTTTGAGTCTTGGGGGAACTTATCCCTGGTGGGGTACCAAAGGAGGGGTAATAATTTAAGAAGACTTGCGTTTTATTGTAGAGCATCCTGAAATCCACCAAAAAACATTACTTTGATGGGGAGCCACTTGAGTCTTAAAAAGTTATGTTCAATGTTCGCAAATGTCGTAAGTATTTTTGCGACTCTAACGTCCCTGCGAATTTTTTAAAATTTTTTCTGAGACCGGATTCGGACTCAGCGCATGTTAATGTACCATATAGGTCGAATTTTGGGTCAAAATTCGAAAATTTTGTCCCACCCCTTATTTCCAAAGGGGTACCCCTTTTGGGGGATTTTCGCGAATTTTAAAGTGACCATAATTTTTTTTAGAATTTTCGGATTGGGATGGGGTTTCTTTATAAAAATAGAACTAAAAATTAGAAATTTTTGAAGCCGAAAAAATTTCGAAAAAAGTCGAAATTGAACCCGTGGGGGTCGAATTTCGAAAAACTCAAAATTTTTCGGTTTTTCGAAAAATTTTCGGGATTTTTGCCGGCGTTTCGCGCTAAAAGTATTTTTCCTGAATAGAGCTTATTTTTCTCTATAGAATAAGCTTTTAAAATTTTTCAAAAAGGTCAACTTTGAAAAAGTTATGAATTTTTTAAAAATTCGGTGATTTTTCTGGCCCAAATTTTCGGCCAAAAAAATAAATTTTTCAAAATGGCCATAAATAGGCCAAATGTTATATCAATCGAAAGCTCTTATCGAGCTGAGTATAAAAATATTTTTTGCAAAATTTTCTGACTATTTTGTAAAAAGTTACAAAAGGTCGAAATTTCGGGTGTGGGGGGCCCAAGGCCCCCAAACGGCGGCCTGAGGCCCGCCGTGCGAGGGCCAAAGGCCCGAGCTTCAACCCATCTAAAGGGCTGAACAATAGTCAAACGCAGGGCAAATTTACCGGCGAGGGCCGAAGGCCCGAGCTTCAACCCATCTAAAAGGCTGAGAAATAGTCGAAGGCAGGGCGAGGAGATGGCCTCGCCGTTTGGCGAGGGCCGAAGGCCCGAGCTTTCAACCCATCTAAAAGGCAGAGCAATGGTCAAAGGCAGGGCAAAACTTTGCCGGCGAGGGCCGAAGGCCCGAAGCAATTAAAAGGCAGGGCAAAACTTTACCGGCGAGGGCCCAAGGCCCGAAGCAATGAACAGGCAGGGCTATATTTTACGGCGAGGGCCGAAGGCCCGAAGCAATTAAAAGGCAGAGCTAAACTTTACCGGCGAGGGCCGAAGGCCCGAGCTTTCAACCCATCTAAAAGGCAGAGCAACGAATTAAAAGGCAGGGCAAACTTTACCTGCGAGGGCCGAAGGCCCGAGCTTTCAACCCATCTAAAAGGCCGAGCAATAGTCTAAGGCAGGGCAAATTTTACCTGCGAGGGCCGAAGGCCCGAGCTTTCAACCCATCTAAAAGGCCGAGCGATGGTCTAAGGCAGGGCAAACTTTACCGGCGAGGGCCGAAGGCCCGAGCTTTCAACCCATCTAAAAGGCCGAGCAATGAACAGGCAGGGCTATCTTTTACGGCGAGGGCCGAAGGCCCGAAGCAATGAAAAGGCAGGGCAAACTTTATCGGCGAGGGCCGAAGGCCCGAAGCAATGAAAAGGCAGTCCGAAACTTTACCGGCGAGGGCCGAAGGCCCGAGCTTTCAACCCATCCCGCAACGAATCGCGAGGGCCGGAGGCCCGAGCTTAAAACCCATCCGGCAACGAATCGCGAGGGCCGAAGGTCCGAAGCAATGAAAAGGCAGGGCTATTCTTTACCGGCGAGGGCCGAAGGCCCGAAGCGATTTTATAACGAATCGCGAGGGCCGAAGGCCCGAAGCAATGAAAAGTGAGGCCGAAACTTTACCGGCGAGGGCCGAAGGCCCGAGCTTTCAACCCATCTGAAAAGCAGAGCAATAGTAAAAGGCAGAGAAAACAACAGGCGAGGGCCGAAGGCCCGAGCTTAAAACCCATCCCAAATTGGGTCGCGAGGGCCGAAGGCCCGAAGCAATGAAAAGGCAGGGCTAATCTTTACTGGCGAGGGCCGAAGGCCCGAGCTTTCAACCCATCTGAAAAGCAGAGCAATAGTAAAAGGCAGAGAAAACAACAGGCGAGTGCCGAAGGCCCGAGCTTAAAACCCATCCCGCAACGAATAGCGAGGGCCGAAGGCCCGAAGCAATGAAAAGGCGGGGAAAAACTTACCGGCGAGGGCCGAAGGCCCGAAGCAATGAAAAGGCTGGGCGAAAACATGCATTTTTCAAAAAAATTTTTAAAGGTGGGCAAATGATATATCAAATGAAAGCTCTCAATGAGCTGAGTCTAAAAATAATATCAGAAAAATTTTCTGACCATTTTGTACAAAGTTATGACTCGCCAAAATTCCCACCCCAGCTAACAAATATTCTAGCAGCGCGCGAAGCGCGCCCCAAAGCCGTTAGGCTTTCCAACGGGCACCCCAAAATTTTACCGCCAGAGTGCTGTAACCAACCGCCATCGCATACGTAACTACAGCTAGTTTAAAATTAAAAAAAATTTTTCTTTTTAATTTAAAATTATTTAAAAGGATAAAACCTTCACAACGTAAAGCTTTTGAACGTCGTTTAAAAGAAAAGAGAGAAAATATGGAAGGGGAAATTGAATAAAAACGAAAATTTTTGAAAAAAAATTTTTAGCTTTGGTCTAGAACCAAAAAAAAATTTTTTTATTTGTTTATTTAATTTTTTTGTTGTTGAAAATTTTTAATATTATTTTACAATTTTTTCGATTATAAAAAATAGATAAAAAAATTTTTTGAAAAACGTCAAAAACTTTAAAAAATGTTTTTATTTTATTTTTTAATTTTTTTTAAATTTTTTTTAAATTTATTATTTATTTAGTTGGAGAATATGTTTATTAAAAAAGAAAATGTATGTGTTTGTATTTTGTGTTCAAACAAAAAATTTTTGAAATGCGTGGATCGTTGAGGTGGGGGAATTTTTTACTAAAAATTATAGTCAGATCTCATCTAGTCGACCGGACCACTTTTTCCTTGCAAATCCTTGGAAACATAAATAAACTTATCCTATAATGAGGTGTGTTTTAATAAGAGGGCATTTCCTAAACCCGCTTTCAACGTCACATCATTAAATTTTAAAACGAATTTTTTAAATAACGGATCCAATTTTCGGAGTCCCTTCGAGGTTTAAAAATCTATTTTAGGCAGGGCTAAGACCCCCAACATTTGCCACTTCAACTTTTAAAAGGCGTACCTTGAAAAGAAGGGTATCCATTATTGGAGGTAGCTAGAAATGAGGTCTGACAAAAAATATTTTTGTCAATTTTTGGAACTAATATTTTCTTTTATTTTTTATATTTTTTGCAAAATTTTTACTAAAAATTTTGCGTCTATTAAAAATTCCCTATATTTCTAAAAAATTTTTTTTTAAATAATATAAAACTTTAAAGACCAAAAACAAAATTTATTTTTGTTGTTATTTTATGTTTTTTTGTTATTTTTATTCAATTAATTTTTAATTTTTTTTCTCAATAAGTTGCAAAAATAAATTTTTTATTTCCTTATTATTTTTTTTTATCTCTTTTATTTAATTATTTTTTAATTAATTTTTTTTTCTCTTTCTTTTATTTTTACCTATTTTTAAATTTATTTATTTTCACATAACAATTAATTTAATTTAAAAAATAATTTTTTGAACGTTCAAAAATTATTTTTATATTTTCGTGCCTACAATTTTTAACCCATAATTATATGATTTAAAATATTTTTGATTCGGTTCTTTAAAAAAAAATTTTTTGTTCCTTTAGTGTTTATCTGTTTTGGTGTGTTATTGTTCTAGCGCACATTTTAAAAAAATTAGAAAATTTTTGCAACAGTTTTCTATTTATTTTTTTTTAATTTTTTATTTATCATTTTATTTTTGTTTATTTATTTACGCATTTAAATTAAAAAAAAAATTTTTTTAATAAAATCTTACATTATTTTTTAATAAATAAATAAAAGCTCTCCTGCTGCTAATCTGTCTGCTATTTTATTTATTTATTTTGTAAATATTATTTTTAAAAATTTAAAAAAAAATTTATTTTTTGGTCTCTATTAGCGCGTACATAAACGTACACAATTTTTAAATTAATTTTTATTTTTTTTATTAATATTTAATCTTTATAAAAATATTTTTTTTAATATTTTGTAAGCATAATTTTTTAATAGTTATTTTATTTTTTATATTTTTTTTTACAAATTTTGCTTTAATTATTGCTCCTGTCCAGGGGGTGTCCGCAAATGAAAAAAATTTTTTTCCGCAGCCGCAGTCCACAATTTTATTTTTAAAATCCGTAGTCCTCAGTTGCGGACACCCTCTAGTCCTGTCTGTCCAAGTATTTATAATTAAAAAAAATTTTTTTTTCTAATTTCTGTCCAAGTATTGTCTTTAATTAAAATTAAAGTACAAAGACTTTAGTCTCTAAAATTGGAAGGATTTAAAAAAAAATTTTAATTTTAAAATATGACATTGGTATTTAAATAGTTTTTATGTAAATTACCATGTGATATAGTATATTTAATTAATTTTTTAATTTAATTTTTTATAATCTACTTTATCCTTAATTTATTAAAAAAAATCCTTCCATCTTTATCCTTCTTTTTTCTTCTTTAATAATTTTTTCATAATTAAAAAAAAATTTTTTTCTAAATTTTTTTAAGCGACTTAAGTTCTTCGCCTCGCGCCTTCTATAGGTAAGAAACACCTTTTTAAATTCCGTCTTTTTTTTTAATTTTTTAAAGTTTCCCCCTCGATTTTTCCCCTCAATTATATAACTTTAAAAAATAAATCCCCCCTTTCCTCTTGGAAAATTTTTTTCTAAAAATTCTTCAGACATCCCTCTAAATATGCCATTATTTAATTAATAAAAAAAAATTTTTTATCCTGGAGTTGGCACAAATTTTTTAAGGATTCTCTAATCTTTTTTTTCTTCTCTTATTTAATCCTCTCCTCTTTTTTTTAACTCCCAAAATCTCTCTAAATTTATTAAATATTTATTCCTTCCATCACTCTAAAATAACGTTTTTTATAATTAAAATATTTATTTAATTTGTGTTGGATTTTTAAATTAAATTGAGGAAAAGAAAATCCTTTTTTTTAATATTTTTTAACTGTGCACGCAAAAAAAAAACGTCACAATTTTTAATTAAAAAATTTTTTTTTATTTAAGGAAAAATCCTTAGGGGTATATAAGATCGTATCTTATAATAAGATGTATCTTATACAGAAAGTATCGCTTGTATAGCTTCCCCAAACAGGTAGCTAACCAGATATCTTAAATAGAGTCCGAAACGAACCGCAGGTTTAGACATTTGGATCATGTGCTTGGTCAATGGGCTATTGGCGCTAAGCTGACATTTAAGGATCATAACTGGACGCCTCTAAGTCTTAATCCTTCGCCCAGTCATGATAGCAGTAATATAAATCGCTCTCTTTAGAAGAGTAATTTTTTTCTCTCTTTTTTATTGCGCACACCTTTCTTTTTTAAAATTAAGCCAAGCTTAAAGGATTTTTGTGGGAAATCCCCTTTTAATTTAATATATAAATCTCTTGAAGATTATCTTTTTTGTACTAAATCTAAAAATCCTTTTCTTTATTTTTTTTATTAACGTAAATGTTAAGATTTAATTAATAGAGTTTAGAAAAAAAATTTTTTTTGTGTTGACGTTAATAATTTTTTTTTTGCTAAAGCAATTAAGGAAAATTAAGGAACTTTAAAAAAAATTTTTTTGAAATTAACTCTGGTTTTTTACAAATAATGCAAAAACTAAATACCGTATAATGGCCCGTAGCCAGGAAAAAAATTTTTCGGGAGGGGCGGCATAGGGGGAAAATCGTGTTGGCGCTGATGGTGCTCAAAAATTTTTATTTTTGAGCCACAGGCTCAAATTTTGATTTTGAGAATTTTGGAAGACCGTATACCAAAAAATAAAATTCCCCCTACCCCATGGCATCCCCTACCCCTCTGGCTACAGGCCTGACCGTATATACTCAAATAATTACCCCCCCCCCCATATAGGGCGTACGATACCCCATACTATTTTTAATTTCATCCTTATTGGTCTTAATATGGGTCTTAATAAAAAATAAAATAAATAAAAAAAAA